>CAOKZL010001099.1:0-600000 GCA_948472985.1 Iguana delicatissima | reverse complement strand
GAGGAAAAGAGGATGTACTATGTGACTAGACACCAGACCAGTTCTGCTTTCGGAATACATTCTCAGTAAGATGTATGGGTCTATTTTTTCCTTGTTCATATATATAGATCATGAGACTTGACTGAGGCAATCTTCATATCATCCATCCATCTATGGCGAACTACAGCCATGCAGCTGACAACATTTTGCAAAATCTTTCCCCTTTAACTGCTTTTTTGAAATTGACTTCGCTGGGTTTCATAATAGGAGTCAGTGTGGTGGGCAACCTTCTGATCTCCATTTTGCTAGTCAAAGACAAGACCTTGCATAGAGCTCCATATTACTTCCTGTTGGATCTTTGCTGCTCAGACATCCTCAGATCTGCAATTTGTTTCCCATTTGTTTTTACTTCTGTGAAAAATGGTTCGTCTTGGACATACGGGACTCTCACTTGCAAAGTGATTGCCTTCTTGGGGGTCCTGTCCTGCTTCCATACAGCTTTCATGTTGTTCTGCATAAGTGTCACCAGATACTTAGCTATTGCCCATCATCGCTTTTATACAAAACGGCTGACCTTCTGGACTTGCTTGGCGGTTATTTGTATGGTGTGGACCCTATCCGTAGCTATGGCTTTCCCTCCAGTGCTGGATGTGGGCACTTATTCATTCATTAGGGAGGAAGATCAGTGCACCTTTCAGCATCGTTCCTTCAGAGCCAATGATTCTCTGGGATTTATGCTGCTTCTTGCTCTTATCCTTCTAGCCACACAGCTTGTCTACCTCAAGCTGATCTTTTTTGTTCACGATCGCAGGAAAATGAAGCCAGTTCAGTTTGTTGCAGCGGTGAGCCAGAACTGGACGTTTCATGGTCCTGGGGCCAGTGGCCAAGCCGCTGCAAACTGGCTGGCGGGTTTCGGAAGGGGTCCCACACCACCAACCTTGTTGGGGATCAGGCAAAATGCCAACACCACGGGCCGGAGAAGGCTCCTCGTCTTGGATGAGTTCAAAATGGAAAAACGGATCAGCAGAATGTTCTATATCATGACATTCCTCTTTCTAACCTTGTGGGGTCCCTATTTGGTTGCCTGCTACTGGAGAGTTTTTGCAAGAGGGCCTGTGGTTCCTGGGGGATTTCTAACGGCTGCTGTTTGGATGAGTTTTGCCCAAGCTGGAATCAATCCTTTTGTCTGCATTTTCTCCAACAGGGAGCTGAGGCGCTGTTTCAGCACAACCCTTCTTTACTGCAGAAAATCCAGGTTACCAAGGGAACCTTACTGTGTTATATGAGGGAGCATCTGTAAAATCTTTAGCCTTGTGAAAACACTACCCTTCTCTGCTAAGCAATTGTGGCCTGTTGCCATGTTTTGAGAAGAAAGGAAATATATATATATATAAAAATATATATATATCAAAAAGGGGGATGTCAGCAGTTGTAAGGATTTGGGCAACAACACTCTGCAATTTTTGCAATAGCTCATCTCTAATCCTATTTTAAAAGCTAAACTTGTTCCTGCTGACCAGTCGTGAAGGTTTATAATTAAAAAAGAAATAAAGGACTGAACCACTGCCCTAAAATGCTTTGATGTGGTTGAAATCTAGAGAAATGATTCAGAGAGTAGCAGGTGCTAAATATATCAGCACTAATGCTGTATATATCACTCCATAAAGCAAGACCATCACAGAAAGATTAGCATTGGACATCTGAATCAGTTAAGTTTGACATGAGGTTAGTGTGTTGATGAAACTAATTTTAGACACGGATGACCTTTAGATCATTTCATACAATTATTGTTTTTCAAAGACTAAAAATTGGGGACAGTGTTAAGTCCTGTAACTAATGAGAGATGTGCCATGTAGTACTGGATTATCACCCCACTGTTTGCCTTGTGAGTTCTGGGGAGCATTCCAAAGCAGTTTTGTGTTTTGGGTTTGTGTTTGGTTTAAATTAAGACTTTATTTTCCTCTGAGTACTTTCTTTTTTTTTCCTTTTCATCCTCCCCCAGCTTTTTTTTTCCTAAAAAAAATAATATTGATCTTCTTTCAGGGTGAAATATTACTGGTATATAACTATGTTCTTTGTTTTGTTTATTTAATTTCTGTTGCTGCTGCTGTTTCTTAAATTCTGATTTGTTATATAAAATTTACTGTATACATTTTATATTTTTGAAAGCTAGATATCAGTCTGTTAGGCAACATCAATGAGATTATCCAATCATAACAAAGGAGTAATCATTACACAGACTAAATCACATGTTGCCTTAAAGGGTTATCTAGTATCTTCCATTTTGTTTAGCATTTTTTTGCAACTAAGCAAAGAAAAATGAATCCGTTAACTCCAGTCTGTCATTTGGGAGTGCATGAATGATCACTTAATGCCCTATTTCCTTTTATTCCCATGATTCCCTAAATCAGTATGCTTATCACTAGGATGATATGATTTCCCCACCCAAATCCCCACCTTTAGGTGTGTTGCCCATTCTAGTTTGTTCTGAGAAACACAGGCAGTCAATGTATGTTTATATTTTAAGACAACTGTCATGGGAAGACCGCTGCCTTAGTAAGATATCTTGCACAATGGGTGAAGCATTTATTCTACTGAAGGCACAGTCTTGTTTATACTTTCTGCACATTTTGGTGTATTGGTTGTTTCCAATTATTTCAATTTTAACTTGTGAAAGCATATAATATGATTTCTAGTATTTTAGAAATACATTAGAGTCTGTGAGTCTTTCTTTCTTTAAGATACAGATGTGTGGATTTCAATATAAAGTTGCATTTGCCAAAATTTACCTGTGTAGCCTGTTAATTTTCTTGGAATAAAATTTTACATTTTTCCACTTATACAACAACCCTTTTTATTACAATTATTACTACTATTATTTTGTTTAGAGAGCATGAATTATTGAGAATGTAGCCATTATGGATTATTATTCTTTGAAGTCACTGTATTCCCAAACTGTAAATGCATGAATGATGGGGACTGCAGGATTGATAAATGATATTCTCGACAATAGCACTGTTGTGTAGTTTATCATAATTACCCCGATACCTATTGGAATATGTCAGTTCTGCTTAAACATACCACACGCTATTTGAGATAACATGTTACGTGGCAGGTTTTAAACACAATGTACAGTAGAAAAATAACATGATTTTGACAAAGGGAGATCTAATTTCTAAAAAAGCAAAAAAAAAAAAGGACTTGATCCCAATTAGTACTGGCATACTCTATATTTTGCTATAGTCCTAGAACTTGCCATTTCTCATTCAAAATCCATGGATAGAAATTACCAGCTGAACTGTTTTAAGGATATTATATTTTTTCCTGTTAATAGAAGTAATGCTCTTTCTGCATATGAAGCAAAATAATTTGATTAAGGATTAGGATGGGAAACTTGATTCCACCAACACTCATGGCTAGCTTCACAAGTTGACCTCATTTGTTCTTCACGCTAACGTTGATGGGTTCAAAGGCTAAATTTAGCATGCTGTGTTGAAACACTGCAATAATCAATCTTCATGAATACAAAAACATTTCAGGTCATAATCCTCAAGATGCCTGAAATAAATGAAGTTCCAGAGATGTGTCCTACTGCCTGATCTACATGCACTATTGGACTTTTTGATGGAGTAGTCCCACATAAATAGTATTGGTATTATTATTTTTCAATACACATGTCCTCTTTTTATGTGTTTTCTTTTTCCCTACATAGATGTAGGAAAATTCTGAGCTTACCCATACACATGCATGTGTGTGTATCATGAATGTATTGTGTTTACCTTGTTATATGTGCTGGGAAACACAACTGCATGTTTTCAATACATGTACACATGATAAAATAATTAAATGTGCAGAGTGGCTGTACATAGGATGTGTATGCTCTTGGGGTGGGCTCTGCATCTACACAGGTAAAAAAATCAGTGAATCTACAAAGATTCTAAAGGCATCTTTCAAAATGTCTAAATTAAAGTCAGCCAAGTTTTTGATCATACATGGCTAATGAATCAGGATGCAGGATAATCAAATAATATTTTACTTTATATATTAATACAGTTGAAAGTTATTGTTCCTAAGAGTGCTAAGATATATTGGTAATTAGGATTTGTTCAATAGTTACCCTAATAAGATGCATTACTATAGATAATTAATGAACATCAGTAAAAGAGCATTTTTGATTATAGATATGCTGATGCTGATGTTTCAAAGGCCAGAAACTTTCAAACATAGTCTGCCTCAATCAAGTTGAGTTCTGCAACAGGAATGAGACAGGACATGACAGGAATGAGAACCTAACATTTTAACTGTATAGTTTGGGAATATGATGTGGGCACCTGTTCCCCATGTTTTACATGTTTTACAGTTTTACAACTAAAAAGTGATAAAAAATTACAAGAAGAAACCTCTGCAAGGTTGAAAACAAGATTTATTTTACACCTGTTTGGACAGGTTTTTGCTTCATTTTGCTCCCTTGGGAAGAGGAACACAGGTGTACCAAATGAAATTAAAAGGCAACACATGAAATATTTTAATGTAACATATAGTCACTTTCTTTGTAAAATGCACTGTGACACCAAATTATGCAGGCAAATGGCTTAATACAGTTTCTTTAAAAGGATTATATGCTTACATGGATTAAAATGGTGTATCTGGACAGCTGTTATAATTTTGGGTAGTATAATGTTCTGTGCACAGACGGACGGAGGTCAAGAAGAAAAATTTGTCTGTGTTGTTGCATAGCTGGTTTCTCGTACCATGGGATCATTTCTACTAAATGCTGGGATGGGTGCCACTGGGCGATAAAGGAGTGGCGCAATTATTCCAGTTTGGAATTTCATGCTATCCTCTAAATGTCAGTATTTATTGGTTTAGTTTATTTTAGCTTGTCTTGTTTAACTTACTATTAGAGTTGACTTTCATCTTCAAAGTACCACATGGTGCAGTTCTCATTTGACTGTATCCACTTCAAATTGCCATGATGTTGGGGTTATATGACTGAATGCTTGCATATATAAAAATGTCCCTGCATAGGGAAATTAAGCATACTGGACTATATGGTGTTTTTGAATGTGTAATTTAAGTTTTCTTACCCTTAGCACTTGGAATATAGTGAGTTTGGTTCCAGCACCCGCCCCCACTCCAGAATACCAAAATTCATGGATGCTCATGTTCCATTATGTACCAATGGAGTAGTAAAATGGCATCCCTTATATAAAATTGCAAAATCAAAGTTTGCTTTTTGCTTTTGCTTTTTGAATATTTTCAAGCCATGGTTGAATCTATGGTTACAGAACCTGCAGATATGGAGGGCCAACTCTACTATTTCTTAACTAGACAATGAAAGACAACATGGACACTCAGTAATGAAATAAAATTGGGTTTCTCAATCTATGCTCTTTCCCCTTACAGCAGAGTTGGCAAAATGTAGCCATCCAGATGTTAGTAAACTGCAACTCTATCAGCCCTAGCCAACCTAGCTAGTGGTTAGGAATGCTGGGTGTTGCAGCTCATTTTGCATATCCCTTCTGTAGAGCTTCCCTTCCAAGTTTGATTTACTGCCCCCCATTCATTTTTTTTCATCCCTCTTCTTCCTACATTCTTCTTCCTCGGTGCTATTCCTGGTGTTTTCTTATAATAGCAATTCACAGATTGGGTTGCAGTTCTCCACAGTTAGTGCTTCGTTTACTTGGCACTGGCCTCACCAAAAATACCAAAGCTCATTTTATAACATGTATATCCACTAAAGCCACAACAGTGTGACAGTACGCCTGACAAACATGCATCATTTAGTTACTATCTTGTTAAATGATTTCTGAAATTCTGAAATGACTGCAAAATTTCTATGAAGACTCATTTTTTAGAATCCTGGAGGACAGGCAATTTCCCTGTGTGTAAATTTACATACAGATTGACAAATGAAAGCTGCAGTTTTTCATCAGAAGATAACACCACAGGCCCTTCCACATTATACAATTATAGTACTGCTATGACAACCTCCTATGCCTATGGGATCCTGGGATTTGCAATTAGGGAGGGACATTTAGATTCTGATCCAGAGAACATTGATACTTCTCTAAACTACAAAGCCCAGAATTCCACAGTTAAAGTGGCAATTAAAGTGGAATATAGTGCTATAACCATGTCGTGTGACTGGGCCCCATGTTTATTACTGGCATTATCATCCTGTTGAAGAACGTAGTATATTTTCTTTTGCCAAAAAATAAAACTGTAACATGGCATCCCTGAGTATATATCCCTGAGTGTATAGACTGTTTATACATATCTGTATATGAGATATTGATTTCAGCAGAGTGCTGTCCACTTGTGACTCATGCTTATGATTCCTACTGATAGAAGGAAAGGCATTAATACTTCATCCTGAATAGCAAGTCACCAGCTATTGTTAGATATGAAGGGGAAGATGAAGCCATCTTTGAGTTTCTTTTTCACTGATTTTGGTGCAAAGTTTGTGTCCCTCTGTGAGGAGCCTTATGATGGCTTATGTAGTAATGTGCTAAGTTTTTGTATGCTCAAAGACCCAGTGGGGAATTTTAATGTGCTACACAACCTGCAACCTGCATTAACTGATTAAACTGAAGGTTTGGAGCATTTCTTGATCAAAGTTTGCAATCCTTAAAGATCTATCATGGTAGGAACTATGGATTGTCATGTGCATGGCTGATCAGAAAGTGAATTTATGGCAGAATGGCAAGTGGTGCAGTCTGTGGTGGTACAGTCTCATAAGTTGACATTTGTGGTGTTCATTTGGCCCGGGTGGCTTCTCTATCTCTATTCTACAGCTGTAAAGATGGAGAAGCCAAAAAGGGATTTCTAAGGGTCAGAGAGTTCAATGGAAAGTCAGAGAATTGGAGCACTTTTTCTTGCACAGGTGTAAGAGGGAGACTGCAGGTTGCATTCCTTCTTATTGTGCAATAGGTCAAGCTCACAGGTGCAGGAAGACTAAGACATGGGAAGATTGACAGGTTAGGGAAGCAATGAAGTCCGTCTGTTCTTCCCTTCCATTGCTTCCTTAAAGCAATGAAGAAGAAAAAATGGGAAAGATTTCTGCATTTCTCTCCTGTGTCAGCTTTAGCTATTGTTTTTCTCCAGCTGACTGTGGCTGTGTTATATGTATGTATGTATGTATGAATGATTGGAAGGACTGGCTCTGATTTCTATAACTTGGGAACAAATTGAGTACATGACATTTATTTTTCTAGCTTGAGTGCAGTTTAGTGGGCATTTGGCACTTTAATTCTTCTCTCATTTTGGAATAAATTACTCTTGTGTGCTTGTGTAGATTATATTTTATTTTTAATAAATAGTTCAAAATACAACAGATTGCTTGCATTTAGGGTTTTGCTATTTTGCAACATATCCAGTAATACTCCTTCTCCTTACTTGAAAAACTGCTAGTTATGAGACTGGAAATAAATCCATCATAGTGTCATCAGACTCTGTGATCAAGGATTAGATGGACAAAAGCATCTGAAATAAGAGGTAGTCACTTCTCTCCAGCTACTGATAACATTTTTCACTTTCTGTGCTATGGGCAGCCATGAAACATCTTGATGACAGAAAGAAAAAAAATCTATAAAAATAAAAAGATTTTGACATTTTCCCGAAGCTAATAAACATTTTTATTGTTTTTCTGCTGTTTAGAACATAAATGGTGTCAGAGGCTGCAAATGACTAAGACTGCAGCTCTTTCACCTACATTCCTAAAAGTAAAATTGCTGGCGACTAGGGACAGTGAATTTGAATTTTAAAGTAGTGCTACTCAAAGTGGTGGTCCATGGACCAATGCCAATTCCTGATCCATTTGGCTCCAGTCCCTGGCATACTGGGTGGGGGCAAAATCCTGGTCTCACACATCAGATAACCTAAGTAGCAATGCTTTAAAGCAGTGCTTCCCTGGCTTATCTAATATGGAGGGCTGGCAGTTATTTTTCCTGGAAACTTGCCAGAGACCAGCACCAGTCCCCAAATCACCACTTTAAGTAGCACAGTTTTAAAGCACTTCCCTTATTGTCCTATTTAAATTTTCTAATGCTAAAATAAATAATAATGGAGAAAGAGGACACCCTTGTCTTGTTCCTTTTTCTATATTAATATGCTCTGTACTGTTGCCATTTATTAATATTTTTGCTTTTTGAGAGGAATAAATAGCTTTTATCCAGTTTGAGAAATTACTTTGAAAACTCATTGTTTCCATGATTTTATGTAAAAATCCCCAATTCAAATTATTGAAAACCTTTTCTGCATCTAAAAATAGCAACACACCTTTAATATCATTGTGATAATTCAAATATTCTAATATATCCAAGATCATTCTTGTATTGTTTCTGAGTTGGCGCTTTGGCGAGAAGCCATTTTGATCTTTGTGTATATATTCTTGTAAACAAATCGTCAATCTGTTTCCTAAGATCAACACAAAGATTTTATAATCCACGTTCAATAAAGAAATGGGTCTGTAATTTTTAATTAGTAACAGGTCCCTATCTTCTTTTGGTAATTTGCTTCTTTCCAACTACTACAGATTTTCTCAGTTTAGAGGATACCATTCACAACCTTTTTAAGGGGCTTCTCTAATTCGCTGCAAAATACGTTATAATACAGTGCAGTTGAGCCAGTTTTAAAACACTTTAAACAAACCATGCAAAGTGTTGAACACTACCCCCAAAACAGGTTTAGCATGTTGGACGAGTCCTTTATAAAGTCTAGAGTGGATTCACTGCCTGACTCACATGGAAGCCATCAACTGCCACTGAGTAAGTTCCATTAAACTCAGTAGGATCTGTTTTTAAGAAGACTTGTATAGGCTTGCACTGTAAAACACAGAGTGGTATAACATTTTTTTGACTTCCAGCTGGTATGTGTTGGCTCGTCAAATATTGGAGAATCTTTCAGTGCTTAGCAAATAAAAGCCAAATATCTCATAAAACTTTAAAAAAACACTGTTACAAAATAGCTCTCAACTGGCCTTATGGGCACAAAAGCCCCATGTGCTGTGTGCGCGTCTTTCTCTCCTTTTAAGAACATTTTGTTTGTTCAGTTGCATTGTCTTTCCTCTGCATTTCATGCTTGAGAAATTTTTTTTAAACAACCCAATTGCTGGAGCAGCCTGTTATTATACATGAGTAAAAAATGGTTAGATTGATGAGATTTTAAAAAAAATTAATTAGAATATACATTATAGGATACGTGCAATTCCAGAAAATGTTGTTTAATAACAGAAGGTTATCAATTAGAAGACACACAAAATCTTGTGAGACTTTTAAAAAAGAAAAGTGATGCTGATCCATATTTTGCAAAGAGGAGAATATATCATAAGGATCAGTCAGCATAACAATGCGTAACAATGCTACTTTAAAGACATGAATGTATGGGATCTTTATCCATAAGGAGATAGAATTCCTTTCTTCCACTTAGACAGCCAACATGGCATAGCGTTTTGAGCACTGGACTACAACACTAGAGACCAGGGTTCTAATTCTTGGTCAGCCATGGAAACCCTTGGGCAGGTCACACTCTCTCAGCCTCATAGAAAGGCGAACACACACCCTCTTTGAACAAATCTTGCAAGAAACCCCCCTACAATTCAACGTGGTTCACTTCCTTCCTAAATCAGGCTGATAAATATCGTGGAAACTTGGAGGAAAAGGACAGTCCATTGTGTGTGGAAGTATTTTCAATCTCTGGTTTTGCTACTTAAAGTAAATACCTTGGCTGGGAATGTTCTGCAGTTCCATGCAGGGCTAGTCCCACCATTAGGCAGAATGATGCCATGAACTGAGGCAGATGATTTTGGAGATCACTAAAGAGGAACAGATTATTAGTTAGTTCATTTGTAATGCTTTCTTTTTCTTCGGAGGAAGAAGCATTTTGAGGAGAGAATTGCCTTATGTGACAAAATAACTTGGCCAGCCTGGAGTATTGCAGACTGTGATTTAAGCCTTAAGACATGTTGTTGCCAGAGATGAAGCAGTAAATGGTACCCTTTGCTGCTTCGTCTCAGGCAGTGAAATTTTTTTGGGGATGTCCTTTATTCTGGGTCTCCTTTCCTGAGCCAGTTATCTTTCAATTGATAGATCTCAGACTACATGAAAAAAACAAAGTAACAAACAAAGCAGGCCTTGAAAAACTAAAATCTGGCCTTCCCTGCATCACTCTGTCTTTGATGTATCTCTGTTTTTAGGAATCTTATGAAAAATTAGTTTTAGGGATTAAACTATTGGCATATTTTTCTCATGAATACCAAGAGGTAGTAATGCTACAGAAGGGAAGAGCCTGTTGTGATTTTGCCTACTGATTTGAAAGCCATCATTGTCATTTTTGAAACCAAGGCTTATGTTCAAAAGTAGGAAGACAGGTAGAAGATTGTTGTTGTTATTTCCAACTTATGGCAACCCTAAGGCGTAAGGGAACCATACTGCAAATTATCTGGAGATCTACCAGTCCTACCTCCCAAGACAGATGTGAATAGTTTTGAAATTTGGAGCATGACATGGTGGTGTGAATGTTGGACTATGACTCTGGAGACCAGGGTTCAAATCTCAGCCGTGGACACCCAGTGGATGACCTTGGGCAAATCATAGTCTCTCAGCCTCCGAGGAAGGCAAAGGCAAACCCGCTCTGAACAAATCTTGCCAAGAAAACCCTGCATGAGGTTCCTTGTAGGGTTGCCAGAAGTTGGAAATGACCTGAAGGTGCACAACAAAAAGAGTTTTGAAAGCGTACAGATTGGTTGAAAGTGACTTCCTGGGAAAAAAAAGTTTGCCTTTTAATGTCTTGATGAAGTAAAGGGTGGAACCAAAATAGGTTCATTAGGCTACTAACATGGGGATGTATTGGGGCACTCTGGAATTATCCAAGAAAACCCTGGGATTTTTTGATCAAGAGAAAAATGAATAGGGAAGATTGTCAAGGTGCAATTCCAGCACTGAGGGACTGGGAAGATGAGGATAAACCAGAGTGGTTGAAACCATGTTTCAGACTCAAGGAACAGGAAGATTGTCAATACAGCCAGGATTTACAGTGAGCAAAGCGCGATCAAAATAATCAGTGGTGGAAAGAGATTGTGGCTGAGGGGAATGTGAATGAGACAAGTATTTCTGTTCAAATACTACGTAGGGTCTGAATCAAGCTTTGGTTTATTGATAATAAATTAAAGATTTTGAGGTGGTTTAAAAGAAATTTGGCAACATTCTCAAAGACAGAGTTCATTTCTGCTCTGCAGAAGACAGAAATTGACAGTTTTGTGCAGACAAAAGGGTGTCAATTTTGCTTTAACCATCCTTTCTCTCACACAGAAGTTGAGAGGGAACAGGTCACACAAGTGTTACAAGTGATAGCTCTTAGGAGAAAGAAGCAATCATATCTGCAGAAAAAGTTAAAGTATGAAAAACTATAATAGAGTGCCTGATGGAAATCTTTGTATCTTAGGGGAAAAAAATAAAGGACTTGGAAAGAGAAAGCCACAAATAAGGTGTTCATTTTCATGACTCAGTTGGCAGCCACATATTCAGTATATTTTTAGATAGCTGCCCATACAAACATCTTTAACCTGCATGCATACCTGCAGGGTTTTTTTGCTAGTTTGTTTGGCTGTTAAGGCTGCTTTCTGTATTCACTGACCAGGGAGTAAGTTTCATTCCTCTCAGAGGGGCTTATTTCTGAATAAATATGTGTAGGATTGTGCTTTTGACATTCCATAACAATGTTATTTCCACAATATGGAGTTTTCCTTTCCCTAGTTCTCTTGCACAGTTGTTTCACTTCTAGTAAAGGCCTATGGATTTTATTCCAAAAAACCTAATACTGTATAGTGCAGATACTTTTATAAATAACAATAGACAGTGGTGAGCATGCATCATCATGTGACATGTAACACTATCACAGTGCCATCAGAAACTTTTGCTTATGTATTCCCATAGTCACTGAAGAAAGTCAAAAGTTTTGCCAGACTACTCTCTGTTTGTAATTTGTTGACTGTAAATATTCAGTGGGGTGCATAAACACCAACAGTATACAAACCAGTCATGCCAGAGTCCCAAGAATTATGTAAATTAGCTTCTTTAGCTTCAATAAACTAAACTGGCTTAAACTGATATACCATTGTACAAATTATATTTTCCATTACTGCTATAGGGCAGGAGTGAGGATCAGATAGCCTTCAATCTGTTGCTAGGGTGAAACTCCTATCAGCCCTTGTGAGTGAAGAATGCTGGAAGGTGCAGTTCAGCAACACCTGGAAGTCCAAAAATATTCATGCCACCATAGGGACTGATAATAGAAGCTTCTCCTTAATGGTACAGAAAGAACATTTTTTTCTGTTGCTCAGTGACCAAGGCATGGTGAAATTAAATTGTTTGTAGGAAGCATTGCTATTTAACTTGGATAACATATGCCTAAGGTCCTTGTGAGTTTTATGTAGGTAAATGTCTCCTGCAAGGCATATATAGACCAAGAGTGTTGGACTACAAAAAAAGTCTGAAGAGCAAAAGGAACTCCTCACTTTTACCCTGTAATTGTTATGGTTGTGTGCCTTCAATTTGTTTCTGAGCTATGGTGACTCTAAGGCAAACCCATCCTGTAGTTTCCTGAGGACTGAGTAGGTGTGATGTGTCGAAGGTCATCCAGTTGGTTTCCATGCAGCACTCAAGCCACTATACCGCACTGGCTCTCTATGAGATGTGAAAGCAAATGTGTGTGTAATTTACCGTTTCTGAAAGCGTGAAAGAGACCTAAAAGAAGATCCATTCTTGCCACTCCAGTCTTTCCCTCCAAGCTACAGTCTGTGAAGCTGCCTCTAAGTTTGCTGAGAAAGCTCTAAAAAGAATCCTAAAACTATCCATGCAGTTTGTGGCTTCCACATTTAATGCTGGAGGCCTAGTGCCTTCAGAAACCTACAAACTGCAGGGTTTTCCTGGCATTTGTTCCAAGCAGCTATCATTGGCATCAAAGGATAAAGACCTTTCAAGACAATCTGAACCTGTACATAATCAATGCAGGGAAGAAAGGTGTTGGGATTTCAACAGATGACCCAATCTCAAGCTCCATATCAAGACATAGATCAGTCCCCTATGCCTAGAGACTATGCAAATTTTCTAGGGTTAAAATGGTGTATGTCTGCCACAGAAGTATGAAGTGCTTGGTTTACCTGTACCACTTTTTAGACAGAGAACTTTTTAAAAATAAAGAAATAAAACACATCATGCCAAAAACGAGTAGAGAAAACCAACTCTGTTGAGGAGGGGACTAGGCTGAATCTTTGCTTTCTAAAAAGTTAAATGAGCAAGAAGTGGTTTTCTATTTAGAATAATTTTAGTATTACCATTACTTCTCTTCCCCATCCCATTGTACCACACAATTGGAGTTCTCTGTCAACAATGATGAGAACCCGCTTGTTTTTGCATTAAAATGACCTCCGGATTCCACCACTTCACTTTGCTGCTTGTGTAGAGGAAGACTTAGATCATTTCTGCACAACACTGTTATAAGGCTATTATTCGACTTTCAACATCCTGTGAAATTCTGGGGTTTGTAGTTTACTGAGGCCAAAGAGCTCTCTGGCTGAGAATTCTAAATGCCCCTCCCTAAACTGCAAGCCCCTGGATTCCATAGGATGTTGAAAGTGGAATAACAGCACTATAAACTTGGCCAAAAACTTTGCAAAGTATGTTGGAAGTTATTTTGGTATGCATTCTTTTGTATTCCAAGAAGAGGGAAGATGAATACTTCAGAAGAAGGAATATCATGGCAATGCCTCAAACATCTAGCAAAGAAACATACTCATTGGTAGTGTTTTAGGCTTAGCACTTGCCCCCAACCTCTTCCTTGTGTTCATTTTGTAGTCATTTATCTTTCAGCCGTATTACTTGTTCTACACTCTGGACAATTTACTCTTTTGGACTATAGCTCCCATAATTCTCTAGCCATCAAGGCTGTGTTAGCTGACTGATTCTAGGTCAGGAGCTCTATTCAAAAAGCTGCTGGTTCTTCTTCTGCAAAATGGCCGTTAGATCAGCGAGTATTGCAACAAAGAAATGGTAATGGACAATTGGCTTCAGAACATAGACTCTTCTAGTTTAGATCCATTTTGCTCTCTAGTCCAGTGTTCTGTCTCTAACAAATGCTCTGAGATGTTTACAAGCGGAACATAGGAACAATAGTTTCCTTGTTTCTTATTCATAGCACCAGGTATTCAGAGATATATGACCTCTAAAAGTGGCAGTTCCTTGTAGGTATCTTGGCTGATAAGAGAACAGAGACTGGGCAAAACAAGTATGAAGAACTTTAGGTTGCTGAAGCTGGTTCAAGTCATATCACCTGAAACAGAATAATATGCGTTTGTTCCATCTTCTATTATTTTAGTTTCACAGTGGTTCATATGAGTCTGTGAGTCTGAAGGGAAAAATATTTTTTTGAAAGAAATAAAAAAATTAAATGGTCCTCGTATACATTTTTAAAAAAATAAAAGATGAGAATTCTACCCTTGAAAGCCAGAATTATTTGAAATAGTAGGACCTGAAGTCCAGTTCTTTGATTTGGCTGCCTCAAGCAACAGATGTGTGTTGTCATTGTTACTTAGTTTGTTATTTCTGGGGAAGGAGAAGTTATTTAGATTATCATTTATGTATTTATTTGGGTTGTCATTTATCTATTTTTACCACCAGGGATAGGGACAGGTTTATGCAGGATTTTCTGCTTCATGTGTCGGTTGGCTTTGAGTACTTTGCAGCTTGACTGGGGTAAATGGTACCTCCACCATAAGAACCTAAATGTCTTGAACTGGCCCTTGCATGAACTGATACTAGTATTACCACTACTTCTCTTCCCCATTCCACAATTTGAATTCTGTCTGCACAGTAATAAGAACCTATGTGCTTTTGCAATAAAATTACATGCACACATGCATTTAGAACAAAGAGTTTCCAGTGTTAACTGTGTCTCTGACTCTGAAAGTTAAGAAGCTGGTGTCCTCTGTGTGTTTCTGCAGTTCCTTATATCTGTGATACATGCCGTTTTTTAGCAGTCTGTATTTGCATCTGTATTTGCCTTCACATCTATTCATCATCTCAGGGTGAGCATAACCCAGGTAATGGGTTATCTGCTGCTCCCCCTGGGGATTTGAAACAGGGATCCAAACCAATTCAGTGAGGATTCAGAGGGATCATTACTGGTTTTCAACAACAGCAAAAGTTCTGTATTATTTTCTGGTAGAGGGCCCAAGCCTTTTTTTCCTGTCCTTTCATTTCCCTTCTCATGCTGTTAAGTGGTGATGTAGCCGACCATGTTGATGGAAAATCTAATCCCCTTGCATCTATAGACTGTTTGCTGTGTATTCTCCGCCTCTAGTCACTGAATCTCAAAAAGTATTACCGTACAGCTCAGAAAGCTGGAGAAAGAGGCAAAGCAAAATAACCAAGGGATTTCCCCTATGAGGGAAGTCAGACTTTGAAAGGATTAGCTTTTGGATGACAAGTCCCAGAATCCCCAGCCTGTATGGGTACTGCAATGCTGGCTTGGGTTTCTGGGAGTTGTAGTCCAAAAAGATTTATTCTAGGTTCTGGGAAAGGTTCCAACATTTTAGTCTCTTTAAGCATGGAAAAAGGAGTGAGTAGGGGGAAGCAGAATGGAAGTACATAAACTTGTGCTTGGTATGGAAGGTATGATTAAGGTGAAAATTTTCTTCTGATAATCGCAGAAAACCCAGAATCATCAAATAAAGCTGAATACTGGGAGATTCATGACAAGCATTGTCTTCACACAGTACCTAGTTAACCTGTAGAGATGTAGCTATGTGATGGCTGCCTCTTTTAAAGGGGGATTAGACAAATCCATAAAAGATAAAGCTCACAGTGGCTCCAAGCCAGGATGGCTATATATCACCTACAAAAGCAATAGGCTCTAATTCACAATTGCTGAGAAAACATAAGCAAGGGTTACTACTGCACTGATGTCCTCTTAAGAACTCTAATTAGACATTTGGGAACAATATTGCTAGATTAGAGAAGTTTTGTGATTTATTTTTACAGAGCTTTTCTTACAAGATCTATCAGCCTGCGGAAATATCTCAAACTGGATGCATCTAGATAAGGATGGAAAAGTGCTGTTAAGAATAGAAACTATCACAAAAATATAGGGGGGTGGGGGGTGTTGGTGTTGGTCTTTACCCATGCACAGTATGCCCATCTATAGCATGATGCTTTTGATTTCCTTTATGTCTCCTCATACAAACCACTTGCATCAAGGAAAACCTCAGTCTTTGTGTATCCAAATTCTCAAATTCTACTTTTAAAATTAGCATGTCTGTACTTTTTTTTCTGATGGTTATTTTTCATAATCCACTTATATCACAATAAGAAAGCAGCTGGTAAGAACCCAGAATTATAGAGTTAGAAAAGATCTCATGGGATATCCAAAACCCTGCCATTACAGGAATCCACCACTAAAGTACTCCTGAAAGATGGGCATCCAATCTTTCTAAAAAAGCTCCAGCAAAGGAAAATCCACCACCTTCCCAGGGAATCTGTTCCACTATTGACAAGAAGTTCTACTTGATGTTTAGGTAGAATCTCCTTTCATGTAATTTGAATACATTGGGTGGGATCCTACCCTCTGGCGCACCAGAAAACAAGGTCAATCCCTCTTCCATATGACAATCTTTCATATATTTGAAGATGACCATCACATTACTTGTCATTGTTCTCCAGGATAAACACCCAATTCCTGCAACCATTCCTCACAGGCCATTTACCTGCTTGGTCAGCCTCTTCTGGACATGTGGCAGACTGTCAGTGTCATTATTATAGTATAGTAGCCAATACTGGACACAGTATTCCAAATGAGGTCTGATCAAATCAGAATAACTATTACATCCTTGTATCTAGATGTTATAGTTCTGTTGGTGCAGCCTAGGACTGTATTGGCCTTATGTACCAACGCCATCACACTGTTGACTCATGTTGGCCTTGTGGTCTACCGAGACACCTATATCTTTGTTACCTGTCAAGCCAGATGTCACCCATATTATATCTGTTCATGTGATTCCTCCTACCCAAATGTAATATCTGACATTTATCTTTGTTGAAATTCATTTTGTTAGTTTTGGGCCACCACTCTAAGGTCATGTTGAATAATGAACAATAATAAATCTGAGCTGTAGAAGTGCTTGTTTAGCATGAACATTTTTAGGCAAAATAATACCAACTGGATTGTTTTGTTGGTTATAGCTGCAGTGATGTAAGTAGAAATCCCATTATTTTTAGCTGATTTTACCCTTCACTTTCAACATCTTTAAAAAAGAATTCATGGTTCCTTCTTTTCCTTTTTTAAATCTTTCATTTCACAGATGATGAGATGGTCAGCAGAGACACTCTGCCTAATAGTGACGCCTCCCATTCCATGCTGTCTAAAGATAGATACCAGCTGCTGAATATTTTATTAGCTTAAAGCTCAAAGGAAGCCATTATTTGTAAGTCAACTACAGTAGAAATAAAGCTAATCCTCTATCATCTTTAGTACATTAGACTCGCTCCTCGTAGACTGGATTGTTATTAGTGAATGTGCATTTGCACTAGAAACTTGTCCAGTTTGGGGTTCAAGAATGGAAGCATAGTGAATTGAAAATCTCAATTTATTTAACAATACAGTGCCAGTTCAGATGTCAGCTTTTTTTCTATGAGAAAGAATTTTTTTATGAATAAGAACACAGAATATAAGAGATTACAGCTAAGCAGATGACTTTTTGTAATAGAATTCAAAGAGATCTTATAGCACTTTGAGACTAACTGAGAAAAAGAAGCTGGTAGCACAAGCTTTCATAGACTTAAGTCTACCTCCTCATATGCATGGAGTGAAGTGCCTAGGAACAGAACTTTATAGCTATGAATTAGCAAGCTGTATGTATGAACAGCAATAGAAATGCAAAATTTGTGAATATGGTGATGAGATGACAAGTTCTGTTTTAAGGATGATCATTGGGAGACAAAGGCAGAAGGAAAAATATTGCCTAAAGCTAAATTGATTAGATAACCCTATGAGTGGTGGAGGTATTTACTGCAATGTAGTGTGATGCTGGCTAGGAACCAGAAGGCTGGCCAAGACAGCCCTCATGAGGCCGGAGTGTACCAGGAAACCATTGTCTTTGTTCAACCCACTGTTGATGGACTCGAGTTTATGGATATATTCCAGTTCTGCTGTTTCTCTTTCCAGTCTTTCTTTGTAGGTTTGTTTGTTTGTTTGTTTGTCTAAGAACTACTGTTCTGAGGTCCAAGATGGAATGCTCAGGAAGATGGAAGAGTTCTGCAAATGGTTTGTGTATTTCCATTCCTAATGCCTGATTTATTTCCATTTATCCTCTGCTACAGGAATTGATTTGTTTGCCCAATGTAGAGTGGAAGAGCATTGTTGACAGAGGATGGCATATCACATAGGATGAGCAAATGAAAGTACTCTAACATTGTGCGTGATGTGATTCGGTCTTGTAATGGCATTTCCTGAGGAGTTGCATGGACAGAGTTGGCACCTCGGTTTGTGGCGAGGTATTTTACCCGTCTCCCCATCAGTGTTGTATGTCCTCCTACAGTAACTGTTTGTGACTAAGAGGTGTTCTGTATGCAAGTAACGGCCTGCCACCAAGAGCCTTTGACGAGACAACATTATTGCCCAGTATAGGTTGTGCTTCCTTTGTGATACATCTGAGTGGTCTCAGTTGGGAGCTGTATGTGACCACTAGTGGGATTCTACCATTTCCTGTCTTTAGTCTGTTCTGTAATAGATTAGTTCTGGGTACAAGTCTTGCCTTATTGGTTTGTTTGTTTGTTTGTTTGTTTGTTTGTTTGTTTGTTTGTTTTACTTCATATGGTGGGTACTGTAGTCTGTGGAATGCTTGTTGTAAATCCATGAATTTGGTATTCCCATCTTCTGGGTCTGAGAAGATGTAATGGGAGGTTGTGGATGGACTGTAATTTCTGTAGGCAGTTGGTAGCGTCCTTCACATACCTAGGAGTGTTGTGGCATATGGTTTAAGGATATTGTCCATATATCCAGAGGCACCAACTCTGAGTGTTCCAATGTTAAAGATAAAGGGTCGTCCAGGGCTGCCCTGTTTATGTATTTCAGGTAATAAATAGAATATGCCTGGTCAAGCCTCCTAGGGGGTGTCAATTTGGATTTGGTTCTGCATCTCCGTGGGAAATTCCCTGAGTAGTCTATATAATTCCTTTGGTATTCATCTGTGGGATCATTAGACAGGATTCTGTAAAATGAATTGTTGTACAATTGCTTCTCAGCCTCCTGATTGGTCCATGATGACTACAGTTCTTCCTTTCTCTTTGGATTTTTGTATCAGAATGTGTAGTCATTTTTCTGAGCCCAGCATTCAATTCCATTTTTTCCACTAGATACTCAGAATAAATATTTACTGTGATAGGGAAAGAAAAGTTTTCCATTTAGTTACACTAACTTCAAGGACCCTTAGGCAATGTCATTGTAAATCTGTGGTTGGAATATCTCAGGGAAGATATGGGGGAGTTGGGTTCTGGGTTTGCCTTTTTTCCATTCCTGTATCTGCAACAAAAGGAACCCTCATCTTGCTCATTGGCTCCATTTTTGGACAATTTTTCTTTCTGATTTTATTTAGTGGTCCTTTGTCTGTGACAAAATTTTGGTGACTTCACTTTTCCCATAATTTCTGCTTATTTAAATTATATTGCAACAGCAGCAGCAGCAACCCCATGATTTAAAAGTGACACATAGACAAGTAGTGTTTTTTGTTCTTAGCTCTGAAGGGGAAACTTGCTCAGTTTGGGGTTCAAGAATGGAGGCATACAGAACTGAAGATTGTGGTTTCCTTAACAACACAGTGCCAGCCAAAATGTCAGCATTCAGTTTGACCAATCTTGTATAGAAGCAAACATACAGCTTAACATTCGCAGCAGTTTTGGAAAATGCACCTAGCATACAACAACATATATAGCAAATCATTTGAGGGTTCTGGAGATCTATTAGCAAATGATGAAACAGCAGTAATTAAGCTATGATGGGAAATTATCAAGCAGGCATCGAGTGAAAACTATTTATGTTAAACTTTCTCCTTACATTTCAGATTGTTATTGCTATTAGTAGAAAGCACCAGTCAGTTGATGATAGGAACAGAATCCTCGTGGTAATACATATTCTGCTTTTCTTTAAGATTCCTATAAGCTTAATAACTCTGCAGCCTCAAATTATTTCCTTAATTCAGAATAATTCAGAATATACCTTTAGCATAACTGTACCTTATTTTGGCCATATGGTCAAGCTCTGATATTTCTCAGACTCTACAAGTGAGTCATGTCTTGGAGCCATGTTGACTTGAAGATTCTAGGAGCTGAACTCCAAGAACATGAATTTTCCAGTCTCTGTTTAAATTATCAGCACAGCCCAAACGCTTGTCTAGAGCTTTATATCATGTTAACACCAATATCTCTGAACTTGTGGGATTTAGTTCATTGGCAGTTCTTGGGATGGAAGAAACACGGGATTGGGCTCATTAAGCACTACATTTCATTTTCTTTGATGTTTTAATGTAAACAGGTCATTTTATTTCCATCGCACTTCCGTGCCCCATTTCTGCTATATCTGCATATTATGTTTTCTAATAGGAAACGGTATATTTTAGGCAGAAGTATATTTGGAAGGTAATGAAGAGGAATTTGGAAAGCTTTCAAAAAGTCACACGCACACGCACACAAACACATGAAATTAAATAATATGTAAATGAAATACAGAGGTACTCAGGTCTTATGTTAGCATTTATTTTGTTAAAGGCTTCCAGTCTTTCCAGGATTATTGCGCTGGGTGAAAGTAAGCCCTACTTAATTCTAAGGTCATGTCAGTTATGAAAATTAGCCTGCAGTTAACAGGAATGGAATGTGGTGTTATTTTCCCATGTTACTTATAGACTTGTTTCAGGATGACAGAACCAGAAGCTCAAACTATTTCAGTTTTTGTAAGACTACATTCTAGGAGGGCTCTGCAGTGAGTTTACCTGCTGAAGAACAAGGGTTGGAGACCCTCCACAGGTTGGGTTCCCCAAGTGCAATTTTAAATTCCACACAATGCCGCAGATCACTGGCACTGAACTGTTTAAGGCATAGTACAAGTGAATTTTAAAACACAAAAGAAAGGATGGTTTTTAGGCTTGGTTGATGGCTAGTAGACTTAATTGGGTGGCCCAAAACAGACTTCAGGAGACTCAGTGGTGGGAAGGCTGTGCCTGTTTGCCCTCCATTAAAAATGGCCAGAGAAACTCTGTGCACTGAGGATTCTGGGACAGACACACAAAATCCACCTAAGCAATTTTCTGAGCGATAATCATGTTAGTCTGCTTCAGTATAAAAGAAAGAATTCTTTGTGGTACCTTAATGACTGGATTGATTATGGATTACAGCCCCTTCTTCACATGCATCTCAGAAAGTGAGCTGTGGTTCATGAAAGCTTATGCTGAAATATATTAGTTTATATATATTAGTCCTTTTTATTCAATTCACATAAGTCACATACCAAGCTTTTTTTTACCTTTACTGTCACCAGAGCTTGAAAACATTACTTTTTGTTCTACAGTTCCCAGAATCCCAGTGCCTTGGCAATTCTGTGATTTGTAGTAACTTTTCCAAACTCTGACTTCATGTGATCTTAGCAGATACCCTGTAATACTCTACCAGACCAGCAGATTATATGCAAAGAGTGATTGTGATGAACCAGCTGTCCATCAGGGAAGCCTCTCCTGATTTTCTCAGTAAGAAATCCTCAAAGAATTTCCTTCACAAACAGTGGACTGTGTCAAGAAAGGCTGATACCAGATAAGTACAATTTCCTGTCACGACTCCTGGATGGCAGCTAGTTATTCTCTTAAATAAGATTCCATACCTCTTTCAAATTCTGACAAGAATTTGGGAGCTGTCATTTTGGATCAATTTTAAAATGTCTTTTTCCATTTTGTTTATTTTTATTTCCTTTCCTTTTATCTCATCTATCACTATAGCTTCACAAGCATGTGAAGTCGGAGTAAAGAGATAATATCCACATGTTGTGGTGGTTGTAGTACTACTACTAGTAGCAATGTTACCCCACCTTTCCCCCAAAGCAAGCAGTTTACAAATTAAAACAAATACAACATAGTTAAAACATATAAAAATCAACATTGAAATGGAATTAAACTATCAACAACATTAACAATAAGAATTGTCCTATGAACCAAGGAATAATATAATCAATCCATTGGTGATGATAACTACACTCTTTACGGCTTTATCCCTATGTGGCAGCATTCTATACATTTTATCTTCAGCAATGTCACATCTATAATTCATAGATGCAACAATTCAGAAAATATTCACATGCAGGTTTGTGGTGATTCAGATCATCACTGGCATTGATTTAGAGATCCTGGCTTAACAGTGAACTACCGTTCCTTCAGTCCATTAGACTAGATTTAAGTTGGCTACTTCCTGCTCATTCTACAACATAAGCTTTGTGAAAAATAAACCCAGCATTGACTTCTTCACATTCTGTATAAACTGGTTTGTAATTGGAGATGGGCTGGGGATACATTGATGGTCCTCAGCCTGCATGGAGAAGGCATCCATTTTCAATACCATTGGGATAGTGCTTCAGTGCTGTCTAAGGGTGTAGTTATTCACTAATTTCATTTTCAAAGGAGAATTCTCTAAAACTAGTAAGTTTGGTGTGTTTCTTCCTGCTGTAAGTCTTTAAAAACAGCACAGTTTTTCAAAGATTGTTTGCAGTTCAGGACTTATCCTGTGCTGCAAAGTACACATGCGTGTGTCCGTGTGGTAAATGGCATTTTCTGCCCAAAAATATTATATTTTACCCAGCGTATTATTTTCTGGGCAAAAAGTATTATTCTAGGGAATTTATTCAGCCCATGAGTGTGTGTACATAAAAGCAGTATTTTCTGCAGAATAAACAGCAATGTCTCCGCAGAAAATAATATATCCGAAAATGCTATTTTCAGATAACAAAAAATTTTAAATGTGCAAATTTTGCACCGAATCAGTCCCAAACTGCAAGGATTTTCCTCAGTCAAGGAGTCCCCTCATGAGGCATTCCTGATGCTGAAGAAACATATTGTTTGACCATTTTTTGAATATTTTTGGATATTCTTTGCACCGCTAATGCTACTACAACATCTTAGTAAGTGAGACTGCACTGATCCAGGAGTCAAAATTTATTGGGTAATTAATTAATTAATTCTTAAGCAACAAGTCTTAAGCAAAGGCTGTTAGTTATAATGGTGATTTGAGCCATTGTCCCCTGTTGCATGGAAACAGATTACTAGTTTAACTCCCCCATCCTAGGATAATCTGAACTTCTATGATTACATGGATTTGCATAAATATAAGCTCTCTGAATAAAAGCATAACCCAAATTGCATTATAAAATAGTCTAACAAGAACTAAAAACACATGCTGGAATCCCACATAACCTTTTACATAATGTAACTTTGTCTATGCCTAGCTTCACAGCAGAGGGAAGATGTATAGCAGAACACTGGCAAGAGCACCTGGTACACATCAGGACTGATGCACGTTGGTGCATAATGCATAGCGGCAGAGAATGCACATCACTGTACAGTGTGCATTGGTATACCAAGCACATCATTGCACAGCGTTATTGCTGCACGGTGTGCATTGCTACACAGCAGTGGTTCTCAACCTTCCTAATGCTGCAACCCTTTAATGCAGTTCCTCACGTTGTGGTGACCCCCAACCATAAAATTATTTTCGTTGCTACTTCATAACTGTAATTTTGCTACTGTTATGAATCGTAATGTAACTATCTGATATTTAGTCCACCATAAATGATATAAAGTTTGAAGATTTGGTTTCACTGCATTCAGACCGAATTAAATCCAAAAATAAATCTGGCATGGGAATAACACTAGATTTTGTAGGCTTATTTCTTACAATTGATGCAGCATTCTTGTTTTTATCAATATCTGAAGTGGCACTCTCCAGACTGTCCAGTCCCAGAGTTACCAACACCTTTTCCAGCAAATTTTTAAAAGAATCTGAGGAAAATAATCTCACTTTATTATCATCTTCTGCATCCTCCTCCTCGGAAATAGAACCATCTGATTTAGAGTCATTATCCCCATGAGTATCTGCCAAATCTGGTTCCTCATCACTTTCAGATTCAGTGTTGATTTGTTCAGAGTGTGACAAAGCAGATTCCTCAACTCTAGTCACTTTGGACTTACAGGTAGACTTTTTTGGTAAACACACACCAGCATCATTTGATTCAGCTTGACTAACTTTTGTATCATCAGGAAAATCACGTGAAAATGAAGGATTCATTGAAGTAGTTTGTTGACTGCTTAATAATGACATTACATTCAAATTCAATGAATTGTCCAACTTGCAATACATTTTTTAAACTTGTTATGTATTTTGTGAAATCATTTCACTGATATTGTTTGCCTATTAACATGCACCTCCATTTCTTCAGCAATCATTTGTCTTATCACTTCCCTACTACACTCAGACACATTCCCCTGGGAAGACACTGAGGACATAGGAGGTTCAAATCTTACTTCTTTACGTTCCGTAGGCATTGCAGTTTGACTCCTAGTGAATAGTGACAACATACACAATGCTAAATTGCCCTGCGCTACTGTATTCGCTCATACGGAAGGGCAAGGAACTGCCGACTGAGAGGCTGCCATTTCTCCTGGCAGAGGCTGCTTGCATGCTTGAGTGTGATTGGCTGTGCTGCTGGTGAGCTTGGACTGGTCAGGAGAGCTCTTTCCTCTCATAGCCCCCTCCCTTGCTTTCTGAACGCCTCTTTTCAACATGGCGACCGGAAGTTAAAGGAGCGGTTGGGAGCCCTTCCCCGCCCTTAACAGACTTAACGGCATTACCAGGTAATTTTCCTTTCACCTTCTTTTTAATTCTTGCCTTCTCAGACTTCCTTATACTAGATGTTTTTAGCTTTGTTTGAGCCTCGGAGTGGCTGGTCGGAGATTGCCCTTCCAACTCACTCTCGCTCGATGCCAAGAAAATTTTCTTTAGTAAGGTACTTCAAAGGGGGCAGGAGGACGCGAGCGCGTGGCTCGCGCTTGCGCACCACCACCAAGAGGGAATGGAGCCTAAGACCATCGGAAATACGTATTTTCCGATGGTCTTAGGCAACCCCTGTGAAGGGGTCGTTTGACCCCCAACGGGGTCGCGACCCACAGGTTGAGAACCGCTGCTATACAGTGTGCATTGCTGCATAGTGTACATTAGTGCAACAGTGGTGTGCATTGTACAACAATGTGTATTGTGCACCAATGAGCTTCAGGCACTTTGTCAACTCTGCTATATAATGATGTAACATCAGCCCTCTACTGGATATTGATATTATGCAACTGCATAATTCTAATTCCTGCAGGTGTCAGTCCACATACAAAGATGCGAGGCCCCAACAGCGAGAAGGGTTAGGTAGAGAGCATTTGACAACAAGAATGGCTCAAAAAATGCTAGAGAATTAATGTCCAGACAAATGCATCTGCATGATGAGACCTGGGCCCTTTCCGCACGAGGTGAGTGAATCACTCCGTGCTGTTACTCACCGGTTCTTCTTGGGTCAAAGCAACGTGGACTCTCCCTTAAGCCCTTCTGCAGGGCTCCTCCGTTTGGTCCAGGGCGAATCGGAGCAGTGTGAGGTCTGTAGATCCGCACTGCTCAGACTTACAAAATGGCAGCTTCCTGTTCTTCGTGGGTCCAGACCAACTGCTGACTCTGGCCATGCCCACAGCCCACCCTCCACTGATTGCAGGCTCGCATTGGTGCAAGCCTGCACATCTGCACAAGTGAGGAGGAACGCAATGGCACGCTCCAGAAGACTGAAAGTCCGGATTTTTCCAGTCTTCATTTAGCACTCTGGAGGACCATTGGGGGCATCTTGGATCAGACTAAGGTAAATAGTCAAAACCTCATCCGATCCAAGCTGCGGACGATCTCCGTGACAGGATGCCTTGGCCCGTTTTAACTTCCTGGTGCGGAAAGGGCCCTGGTATGACTATTCTAGGCAGAACTGCTTCCCAGCTGAACTTTATGTTTATGGAGCAGCTTGATTCAGGTTCTTCTAGGTTGGTCTAAGGAAGCATGAGTTCCTGCAATATAGCTTCTTGTGTTTTGCCAGGTTTTGCCAGCTGCTGTCTCTTCTACATCCATTCATTTTTTGGGGGGGCTGTTTTTTTGTTTGTTTGTTTTTGTTTTGCAGTTTCTTAAATCTGCACAAGGACCTTTTCGAAGGTTGTTTTTTAAAAAAAAAAAAACCTGGGACCATGGTTTGCTGATATGGTCTTACAGTCTGATGGGCAAATTGCCCCTTCTAAAATGTTGCAGCTGGATATTATTCTGAAAAATAACTTTTTTGCGTCTTTGGGTTAGGGAGTAAGTGAAGTCTTGTATTTCCGTTCAGGCAAGAAAAAATTTTTCTTGAGTCAGTCCTGCTGTTCATCTACAAGCAGAACAGAAACTATCCTAGGCTTCTAGAATCAGTTACTTTCTATAGCCAAGTAGTTGTACCCGCAATCACCCCCATGGTTGCATTTTTTGGTGAGTGGGTTAAGGAAGACATGGTGTAAAGTAATGATGCCCAGCCTTGGGCACACATACTCCCAGGGGTATGAATGAGGATATTTAGGGATATGCAGAGGAGGAGGAGGAGGAGGAGGAGGAGGAGGAGGAGGAGGAGTAGAAGGAGGAAGAAGAAGAAGAAGAAGAAGAAGAAGAAGAAGAAGAAGAAGAAGAAGAAGAAGAAGAAGAAGAAGAAGAAGAAGAAGAAGAAGCAGCAGCAGCAGCAGCAGCAGCAGCAGCAGCAGCAGCAGCAGCAGCAGCAGTACAAAGTATAAGCCATTCTTGGAGGACATCACAATTTGATGCAGTTCTTGATTGCCCATGTTGTTGGAGTTCCTGTCCCAGAACCTTAAGCGATGGGGTGAAAATCATAGGTATAAAAAAAAGAGTGACACACAAGCCAAACTTCCATTGGCCTACAGACTTTTTAGAAAAGAGTCTTTCTCACTTGCATGTTCACACTGTCTTCTATTCAAGTTGCTGCTACCCCAGCCCCACCCACACTAGGTGGCTTCTCAAGCCTGGCACACATATACTCTTCTCTCCCTCTTCCTTGTGCCCTCTCCACAAAGAAGGAAAGCTCTGTAGACATTCAGATCTGCCCCAAATCTGTTTGAGGGAAGGTATGTGCAGCTCCAGTCACTCCTCCCTGTGCCTTTGGCTGGGAGCAAACTGGATCCTGAGACCGCCAAATATCTAAGTGGGTAACGGGGCTTGCACTGGGGGTTGCACTGGCCTGACATCCTGCCTTTCCTTCCATGGCTGTAAGGACATTTCCTCAAACCTTATTGAAGATTTCTGATGGGGCTTTTTTTCCCCTAAAAGAAAGTATCTGGCAGGAGAGGAGGGGTACAATTTATGGAAATGGGCTGCCAAGAGGTACACAAGTGAAAAAAATGATGGGAAGCACTGGTGTAAAAGAAAGGAAAGTTAAAGTGATAGAACTGATTTCTAGAGGGGAATGACAAAGTATAGAGAGGAAAGATCTCTGATCTTGGATGTCAGGCCAGTTCAGGCCTAGTTAGTGCCTGGAAGGGAGACTGCTAAGAAGCACCAAGTACAGTAGGCTAATCCAGAGGAAGGCAATGGCAAATAGCATCTGAATATTCCTTTCCTAAGAAAACCCCATGAATTTCATGAGATCTTCATAAGTCACCAGACAACATGAAGACACATACAGACATACACACAATCTGTACTCACTCTGACCAGCCCCTTAAAATTATTAACGGCTGGGTAATAACCCATCTGCACCAGGAGACCGTATGCAGTTTTCTTTTATTGTGCATAACTTTTAATGTTAAAAATAAACTATGAACTTTTTATACATTAAAAAATGGGGGGATGAAAGCTGAAGAGATGAAACATGGTAGACGTTTTATTTTTGTTTTGTTTTGATTTTTGCTCCAAATATCAGCCATATGCTTTGTAACAAGTGAATGCAAAGCATGGTTATCCTAACAGAAATACTCAGTGTGGAAGCAGCCTCAGTCTTTTATCTGTCTCTTCTTCCTGTGATACTTGTCTTGCATAAATTAATAGACTTTCTCCTAAGCCATTTTTTGCCATTCAGCTATAACATTCCCATGAGAATAAGTCTTTAAGAAGGACAAAGAACTTCAAAAACTTTGCCCACAGGGGTGGACAAAGAGCAGCCTGTGGGCTGCATGCAGGCCTTAGGACCTCTTAGGCCTTTGAGATCCCCCCAGAAAACAACTCCAACACCCAAACCATCCAAAACCCCCCCCTAAAAATGTGGGACCAATTTTGGGGCAATTTTTTGTCCCGAAACAGAACAAAACTGCCTTAAAATGCAGTGTTTTTCTTCCCCTAACCCTGCAAAGGCCCCTGAAGCTCCCCAAAACATTGAAAGAGAGAGTAAAATCAGCCAAATATCGGCCAAAATAGTGGCTGGAAGAAACATCATGTCACGTTGGGTGCACTGAAACTTGCTGGTGCAGCCCATTAGATAGGTGGTGAGAAGTAAAATGGCCCCCTCTCTCTATGCAGTTGTCCTCCCCTCTCATAGAGGATTAATTCCATGAAATTATGGGGCTTAATTCCAAGAAATTATGTATAAGGTTGCAGATTTCATATTGGAATTCAACTGATTTCCAGTGGGAAAGCTATCACTCTAGAGCTTTTCAAGCCTCATTTGTAATGGGGAGTGATATTTCATTAGCAAAATTTTTCATTTTTTTTTTTTAGATGAGACCATCATTGAGCTTGGCTTGCTGCTAGACAATGCTAGAGTCTACTGAACAATGCACATAAGATGAGTCCACCATTTCATTTTACCAACTGATGATCTTCCTTCTAGTTTTTCAATTATTTATTAAGTCAAAGGTTTAGATAAACTTTAAAAAAAATCATGGGCATAAGCAGACACATATTTATATTCTGAGAAGTCTTGGTGTAAGCAAATAGCATTCAAGGGTCTGAATGCCCTAGGGATTCAAAGGCAAGGTCCACAAAACTAAATGCTTTCAGCACAAGGCTACTCCCTTGAGCTCTCTGAAGCACTTTATCTATGTTCCATACAGAGGAAATAAAAGAGAAAGTACCAGCAAGGCCTTGACCTGGATGGTTGCGATGAATTGCAGAGTACAATGAGTAATGCAACAAACAGGATGGCTTGACAATAGAAATATTAAGAGCTTCAAGCCCCAAACACCAACAACGTTTTCATCATTTCAAGGGAATGCATGGTGAAAATGAAGACCTTTGGAAGAATCAGAGGATAATATTCGGCAGTGCCTTTTTCTAAGACTAAAGTCTAATCAACAAAAGGATACCAGTTCATTTCATTTATTTCGATTACAAAATACAGTAATCCCTCCACATTCACTAGGGTTAGGGGCACAGGACCCCCGTGAAAGTGAAAAAAACATGAATAACTCTAAGCCCTCCCAAAAGATATTTTTAACAAGCACAAAAAAGTATGATCAGTATATTCAACCCACTATGGATTCCTTTGAGGCATCAGGGTTCCTTCACAAGGCAGAAGTGGGTGGCTGGTGCGGCTCACTGCTACCTCCACTGCTGCCCCACACCATTCTTAATAGGGACTTATTAGCCTTGTTCGCAGTTTCTCAGTCTCACGAGGCTTGCAGTCCCTCTTAAAAATGGCATCGGGAGGCAGCAGATGTGACAGCAAATAATCTGTGAATAATCAAATCCTCAAAAGTGAAACCTGCAAATGTGAAGGGCTGACTGTACTTTGTGACTTACATACCTGTAGTATCGTAATGTTTACATCATTGCAAAGAATAGATCAGATACATATCAATTGTAATTTTAATCATACTTTTAACTGTATTTTAATTGTACTTTTAACTATGATATATTTTAATTATAGTATATTTGTATTAATTGTTCTATGTATTTTAACTACAATTTTTAACTCCATCTATTCTGTACCCAGCCTTGAGCCTTGGGGAAAGGTGGGTAACAAATAAAATTTATTATTATTGTTATTAGTATTATTATTATTATTAGCTTCTCAGAGCTCTTAGGAGGAAGGACAGGCATGTCATCATTACGATCATCATCAGTTTCCTATAGTGCCAAGAATGTTCCTAAGTGAATTTCTTCCAGACAAGGGCCTTTTGCAATAGAACCATTTTCCTTTGTTTGTGTGATTTATCCAGGGATATAAATATGTTCACAGGGCCTCCTTTCTCTGGTACTGCCCATAGTCATCCAAAGGTAACATGGAATGAGTTTGAACTAGTTGTTATGTAAGCAAAGAGTGGCTTACAGCCACTATTGGGGAAGTATGTGGTATAGCCCTCGTGGGACAAAACAAAACCTCAGAACACAGCCGTCTGTCTGTCTGTCCGTCCAACCATCTGTCTATCCATCTGTCCATTTCTCTATCTATCCATCCCAACTTTCTCCTCATATGAAACCCAAAGTGGCTCACAATATCAGTTGAAGCAAAATGCACTTAGAATAATGGATAGTATAACTGTTTTAAAAAATATGTTAAAAATATTAAAAATATTTATTTAAAACAGTTTTAAAGGTAGTGAAAAATAAAATGATGATAAAAATGCAGCATAGTCCAATGAAAAGACATTCTTTAACAGCCAGTTAAGAATGGTTTGGGTAAAGAAAAAGAAAGTAAAAAGAAAGCCCTCCCTGAGGTTCTTAAAACTTGGACGACTAAAAGTTCAGATTTTTTGTAGAGTAACAGTGCCTCTGAGCATGCAAAAGAGCCTGAATATAGTAAGGCAGAAATAGGGAACTTCAGAAAGGCTGGGGCCAATTTTCAACGTTATGATCCAGCCCAGGCTCTGAGATCATTAGGAGAGGCCCTTCTCTCAGCCCCACCCTCATTACATACTCAGTTGGTGGGGACTTGAGAAAGGACCTTCTCAGTGGCTGCCCCGGACTCTGGATTTCCCTTCTGAGGGAGACCAGAATGAGCCCCTCCTTGTTGTCCTTCCGGTGGCATATTAAAACCTTTTTAATCAGACAAGCTTTTAAAACAGAAAATTTTTAAAGAATGGGCTAGGGGATACTATATTGTTTTAATTGTTGTTTCTAAGCTTTTTTTCATTTTTAATTGCATTTTTATTCTTTACTGAAGTATTGTTTTAATACTGTAATTCATTTAATTCTAATATTCACTTTTTGTATGATTTTAATGGTATCATTTTTTAAAATTGTGAGCCACTTTGAGTCCCAATTTTGGGGGGAAAGGGGGATATACACAAACAACTGTGACACAGTTGTTGTTATTGTTGTTTGTTTACATCCTCCTTTTCCCCCAAAATTGGGACTCAAAGTGGCTCACAGTTTTACCATTCTAAATGTGTACATTTACATTCTAGAGATACATTTTCACTCAACGTGACTGACAGACTCAATGTGACAACACTGAGTAAAAATGCATCTCTAGATCAAGAGAGTCCAGACTGCTCTACTACCTATTTCTGGTTTCATTTATTAAAACATTTCAGATGTTTAGGATAGGGTTATCATTCTACGCAGATGGCCATTTTTAACCTGGTTTGTAGGCATGCCACTTTGTACCTCATCACCATCTGGACCAGATTCCAGGTATGCATTTTTTAAAAGTACGACCAAGATCCTGCATTGATATCATAGCTACATTCTATCTGCTGATCTGACCTCTGAAAACCACCTTAAAAACCAGTTAGCTGTCTCAGACAATGGGGTTCTGTGGTGGTGGTCGGTAGGGTGCTGCAGGATAACATAACCAGTCCCATCCTGCTAAGAAGCAACAGCGTAACAAAAGGTTTGGACAAGATCCCACAGTGGTTCCTGCTTCTGTACTTTCCACTATCATTCACTGATGGGAGGAGGCTGGTTATGGAATCCTGCAGTGCCCCACTCGCCAGCACCGCAGAATTTCATCACTGGCTAGCTTTTAAGGAGAGTTTCGGGGGCATTTGCTGTAGTGGCAGTGGTGCTACAGTTGCAAATATGAATATGAAGGAGTTACAAGGCAGTAAGTCTAGTTTCTGGCTATACCAGCCATAAGTCTCTAGCTCTTATAGGAGCAAAGCTGAGGTGTAAAATTTGTATTTTCAAGCCTACCTCTCTCTGTCTTCAAGTATATTTAGTCAATGAGTGAAATCTCACACCCCTGACTTCCTTTTGTGACCCATCCTCTCTCAATTGCAATTTCCAGTTGCCTGGGTTAAAGTTACAACTCTGAAGGAAAATCTAGCTTCTGGAGTGTAGTGTTACCCTGTGAATTGGGGGTCCTGGGAGGGGGTGCCCAAACAACAAACCAAATCAAGCAAAGATGGGGGGAATTAGCTGGAGCACTCTCTTGGCTAACGAGAGGCAGGGTAACTTAGCGGGGATCTTTTACCCTATGTCTACAGCGTCAGGTCAGTGAGCAGTCAGGTATTTCAAATAGCAATTAAGGCTTATTAGACAATTATTAATAAAACATGAACACACTCCTAACTAGAATAGGAAATAGAGTTTTTGGGGAATGGGTGATACGTCACCAATCCTGCAGTCCTGGGGAAGCCAATGGAGGGTAGAAGGACTCGGCGCGGCAGCTGAGGGGAGCTTGCAGAATGAGGCGGCAGCAAGGCAGGAGAGCAGTCCGAACGCAAGTCTGTTGAGCGGTCCGAGGAGCTCTCGGAACTGGGGGTTTTTATCAGGGAAAGAACAACCATAGGCTAGTCTGGTCTTGCGCGAAAACAATAAGTTTTGGGTTGGAGACAATGTCTCCGAAAGGTCAGAATTTACATGATTGAGTTATGTTCCGAATTGACAATAGTATGGCTGGTATGTAAATGCAGCTAGCTCAGCAGTTAAGCACTTAGCTCGCCAGGGTGCCCTCTCAGGGTGTTTGTTTCGGGAGGTCCCCTAAAGCAGATCTGGCAATCTCTGGCTTGGTTTGGTGTGAGCAACAAATAGTAGCCATGCCTAGCTTCGCGCTTGTTCGGTGGCCTCACAAACACTTGGCTGGTGGCAGAGCAGAGCCAAATTATGATATCAAAATGATATCTTTGGTTCACCAAAAGCCAGGCCAGTACACGGTGGTAACAATAGTCTAGCTAAAGTCCACTTGGAATGGCTGTGTAGACAGCAATGAAGCCATTGGAGTAAAGGAGGAGAGATGCAGCAAAGCAGAGTAAAATCTGCAGTACAGTTATTAGTATTTAAAGTGCCATAGTGTCTGTGGTTTTCATTTATTTGTTTGATATAGCACTATTATGGATTTTAATAGGTGTTTGGAAAAAATCAAGTTACATTTTATGAAGAGCAGTCAGAGTTCTCCCATTGACTGATGTGGGAAGAAAAGATCCAGTCCCACAATTCCCACCTTGCTTTCTTCTTCACCATTGCTCCTGCCAACACCTGTACTCACTGTCCTTCTGCTCCTGGTATTGAAGCACTGTTGGCACCCCTACCTTTAGTTATCTGCTCACTTGCTGTTTGTTTAAAGCTGTTTAAAGGGCAGACAGGCAGCAGCATAAGGTGAAACACATTAAGGGAAGGTGGAAGAAGCAAGGAATGGAAGAGCAAGAGAGGGAAGCATGATGAAAGTATGGCAAGGAAGGGAGAGGGGTGCCGCCACAGAGTAAAAAAAAAAACATTTTAAAGGTAAGACAGTACAGGGGAAAGCAAGGAAGAAAGAGTGCAGTGGGAGGTGCAAGAACAAGAGAGGTGGTGTAAGGCCCCACTCTGGGGGTCCCCAATATCATTATGGTTTGGATGGGCACCATACCTAAGTGGCACCATATTGCATTGGCAATTGTATTAATTGGCTCTGATATCAAAATCAAACCTGAGAGCTGACCAAGAGTCAACTGAGTGAAGGAAGAAACGGGACTGTAAATGAAAGAGACAGGTCAACCTAAACATCTTCCAGGTAAGACAAAGGCCCTTTCCGCATGTGGGAAAAGAACCGCGCGAAAACGGGACTCACTGGATTTCTTCAGCGTCCGGTTGAGTCTGTCGGGATAAGGAGCTGTGCGAGCTCATCACTCCGCACTGCTCTGACATCCAAAATGGCGGCTTCCTGTTGGTGGAGGCTCTCCAACTGGAGAAACTCGCCAGCCTAAAGCCCCCCCCCCCGGCATATCTGCAGGCACACACTAGTGCGCACCTGCAAATCTGCACTGGAGCGCGGCGATGGAGCAACACGGAGTTGCGTGCTCCATGCATTTTAAAAACCTCTAAAAAGAGATTTTTAAAAAACACGCTGCGCGACCAGTTCCAGTCACTCCGGAGCGGACTGAGGTGTGGAACTGCAAAAAGTAGTCCGTCCCAGTCCACTCTACGGTGCAGAAAACCTCTGTCGAAGGTCACTCTGCACCGTTTTAAAAGCCTGGTGCAGAAAGGGCCTAAGTCATTTGTCAGGCAAATAAGTGCCATTCCTGTGGATAATAGGCTTAAGCAGAAGCTGGAGTTTTCTTCAAGGAATGCAATTGTGACAAGCCCACCAGGACACCAATTGACAGATACCTAAACCCTGTGCACCTGGATTCCTTCCTCTTGCCTCATAGCACCCACAATATACAGCTATTACAACACACATTACGTCTTTGTCATCCAAACACTGCAAATATTAGTGGGTTGATAGTCCATTGTCTGTGTTGCAACTCCTATTGTTCCACACCTGAAACTGCACATACCTTCTACTGCCACAGACTATTTTTTGGGTACAAATACCCCTGATTTCAGGATGCTCGAAGATCTACCTATCACTCTGTCCATCTGGCTCCTGAACAAGAACCATCCTTAGGTTGTACCTAAGCAAACCACATTTCAGCTCTTCAGTAGTCTTCTGGGCTGGTAATTATACCCTCCCCTCCCCACAAAACCCTCTGCCTCTCTATCCATGTTTTTATCTCCCTTTCTCCTTCAGTTATCTCTTATGGAAATGTTTGACTGTTTGTATTTTATGTGCATGCACAAGTGAATTCTCCTCAAGAAAACACATTTTTAGCTTACTTTTGAATCTCCGGCTGGTTCTTTTTTTGTGTGAGCCCGTAAGCATTGGTAGAAAAGGTCTCGTTAAGTTAGCCCCCTCCCGCAAGTCTCCTCTTTGAGCTAATTCGTTCCCCACTTCTGCAAGGAGGTACTGACATCACAGGGTGGCCCTTGCGGCACCTACATTCTGGGTTTACTTATAAAGTAAGACAAAGTCCAACAGAAGGAGCTGTGGTTTGTATGTTTACTTTCCTGTGCATTTCTCTCTGTGAATCAGATGGTGGTCCCTTTCAGAAGCTTCCTCTGGTATTTTCATGCATCCATATCTTTTTGTCATTAGAAAAAAAACTGGTGTCAAAAAATGTGACAGTGATCAGATGAGAACAGAATAGAGGTTCCTGGGCATGATTATGATGTTGTCATTATTACCTAGACCAGTCCAGAAATGTAAATGGCTATTTTAGTGTCTCGCTAGTAATCCTCACAAGAATCCTGTAATGTAGATTTGCTTAGAGATAGTGGTGACCTGAGACCACATAGCAAATTCCATAATAAAAGAAGGATTTGAACTTGGGTTTCTGCAGCACATCAGACATTATTTTATTTTATACTAGTTCTTTCAGGAGAGTTATTGTTGTGTATCTTCATGTCATTTCCAAACTCTGTGATAGGGTTGCCATAAGTCAGAATCAACTTGAAGGCACATAACAGTGAACAGCAACCTACATCATGACCTGAAGCTATCTGTAAGGACAGGAGCCCATGTGTGCTGTTGTTGTTGTTGTTGAAGTGAAGAACTAGTCTGCTGTGGGCTTTGTCTGATTCTGGGGTCCTCTTTCCTTTGTCCCCGAAAGCTGATCCTTTGCTACAGAAAGAACACATCACTGTCCTCACAGCCTACACCTCTTCAGAGTGGAGACGGCAGATATTTGAAATCCAAATGTCTTGCACATGAAAAAATTGGAGAGACTGGAACCTTTTTCCCATTATGTCCAGACTTAAAGGTCTTATTACTCTTTGAGGAACACAGCTGTAATAATGGAGAATCCATCTTCTCCTGAATTCAGGCTTCTGTTGATTTCAAGGTATGTGGAATAATTCAGCTGTACATTTCATGCTTCTATAACATGAACAAATATTCCCCCCGTCCAAGGAAGTGAAACAAATTTTGCTCATAAAGTAAAGGATGGGGCAGAACAGTTTTCTTTGGTGATGGTGTATTATGTTTGTTTCTTCTGATTATTGCTTATATGATTTTCAATGCTGCTATACTGTTTTATCTTTTTGAGGCAATAATGGGTTATATTATTCTTAGAGATTTCCTATAGTCCCAAGGGATTTCAAAAGCCATTTACCTGTACCATCACAGTACAGAAGCCTGTTTATTCCCAAGAAGCATTTTGCTATGAAATCCTATTCATTATTTACCATCCCCAAGATACTTTCAGTGCATTTGCAGAAATGGATTTTGCATCCTTGCACAATTTTTGCATTTCTGCAACGAAGCACCTAAAATGTTTAGCAACCTTTTGATGTCTATGTACCTTAGAGGTTATGCACGTATAAATTTCAAAAGGCTCTGCAATGCTTTGGGAAACTCAGATCCAAATCACTTTGTTGAAAAATAAATAACTGACAGCAGAATTTGGAGCTGATTGAATGGCCATTGAAGCCCTAATGGCAGCTGTCTAAACAGATATGCATTTTACTAACAGCAATGGACTCAGTGATCATAGGGATGAGAACTGATGGTTCACATAAGTAAAGATGACTTTTCAGTTTCTTCAGTCACAGTTGTCTACCTCCAGCCTGATTACAACATCTTTGCAGTATGAGAACATAGCGTGTTTTGCAACACTGCACTTGCACGGCAATCAGCCCACCCTAGTTGAAGTACATAGTTTCTGGCACAGCATGTTTCTAGAGCAGACCGTTGGTTTTAAAAAGATGTGCACGAATATCATTCCTGAACCTGAGTTTGCTCCCAGCTGCAGGGAGGTAATAGTCCTCCACAGTATTCACCCCCAAATATGGAGGAGGGATTATTCTACAGAAAAAAACTTTTTTCACAACCCCCTTCTGCTCCCCCCTTTTCTGTGCAACTGTAGGTTTTCTGCACAGGAAACCATTTTTTTCTAAGCAGAAAACCCATTTTGTACACACACACACACAAAAATACTGAGCAGATAAAACAAACCACATGCTTTTCTCCACAAAAGCCTCCTCTACACTACATTTGAATACTGGGAGAAAACTGCACATACTTCCCACTTGTCTATTATTCTTCTAGATAGCATTTCCCAATTGTCAAAAACCCCAATTTTTCAACCTGGGAACACTTACAAAATCTCTAATCTCAATTAGAGGGGTGCTGTGTTTCACACAGAGGGCTGATAACAAACAAAAACAGCCCCATGACTGCCATGGAGGCCAAGAAGTCCCAAGCAGGCATAATCAAAGGCATAACGCAATTCTGGATTCTCACAACACCACACTCAGGCCATTTCCGCACCACACTGTTATAGCGCTATTAATTCCATTTTCAGCATCCTAAGGAATCCTGGGGTTTGCAGTTTAGGGAGGGGCACTTAGAATTCTCAGCCGGAGAGCTCTTTGGCCTCAGTAAACTACAAACCCCAGAATTCCACAGGAGGTTGAAAATGGAATAATAGCACTATCACAGTGTAGTGCGGAAATGGTCTCAAGCTCATCTCAGCCAGCTTTTACTGAAAACATTGTTTTTCCATATTCCCCCTTGACAGAAATGAAATATTTCTGTTTAAATATTTGTGCAAGGAACCTGGGCTTGTCTGCTGGGTAAACAGATTATTTAAATATTTAATCACAGCTGTGTTGAAGAAGAACACATTTTGCTTTAAGTCCCTGCAGCTGGGATGTTTTTTTAAAAAAAAAATTCTGAAAAACAGATTATGACAGTAATAACTAGCCTGGGGAACATAGTTTTCAATGCATTGTTTACATTTATCAGTCTCAGAAATAACCATTTTTATATCCATCTTATTATAATTTCTTTTCTAGGAAATTAATAACAAGCTGGAAAATGCTCTTCCTAATGACCAGCTCTAGAAGCACTACATATTAATAGACATTACAACCGCAATGTAGCAATAGCAATCTGCAAACTGAAACAGAATTCCAAGTATAAATAAATAAAAAGAATAAAGGCAAGCCTGGTATCAGCTCCTGCAGCTCACAAGCAGCTGCCAGGCCTGCGTGTGGTGATACCTGGCCAGTCCGGCACTAGACAGGTCAGTTTGTGAGACAGCGTTTTAAATTTCCCACAATGCCCCTGTCATCAAGGCTACCGTCTTAATCTTCTAAGTGGCCATGGACATTGTTGGGGATGCTATGGGAGATTAAAATGATGATTTGTAGGGACCGACTGATAAAGCCCACAGTCAAGGGCCCGCCAGCAAAAAGGAAAAGAGAGCACTTACTGTGGGTTTCTCTAAGGGCCCTATCACACTACACTCCTATAGCACTATTATTCTACCTTAACTGCCATGGCAACATTCTGTGGAATTCTGGGGTTTGTAGTTTTGTGAGGCCCAAGAACAATACGGCTGAAAATTCTCAATGCTCCTCCCTAAGCTGCAATTCCCAGGATTCCATAGGATGGAGCCATGGCCATTAAAGTGGAATAATAGTGCTGTAATAGTGTAGTGTGATAGGGCCCTAAACATGAGAGGAAAAGCTCATCAAAGAAGTAAAAGGAAAATATCCTGAAAATTCTGAAAGCTTAACTGTCATAGAGTAGCAATTGGGATGGGGGTTAACTCCCCTCGCCCACATACACACACTGTGTTATTTACAGGTGAGTAGATTTCTAAGTTACAATTAGGTACATTTTTACTCTAATGTTTTTTACTATGTATGTATACCTAGGGACTTTCCACCCTACACTGTCATTGTGTTATTATTCCACTTTCAACATCCTCTGGAATTCTGGGGTTTGTAGTTTCCTGAGGCAAAAGCTCTCTGGCTGAGAATTCTAAATGCCCCTCCCTAAACTGCAAACCCCAGGATTCCATAGGATGTTGAAAGTGGAATAATAGCACTGTAACAGCGTAGTGTGAAAAGGCCCATAGTCAGCCAGTACTCACGGAGAAAAGATGATGATCACAGATTAAAAAAATTATCAGAACTAAAACAAAAGTGCACCAGGATCAGATTAAAAGAGACAGAATTTACGACTTGATGATTCAGGATCACATGTCATCCTGTTTCAATGTCACATCCAACATCATACACTTGCATCTACACAATGTATTTCTACATCAGTTGATATTATCCCTGAAGGTCAGCAGTTCCTACAGCAGCTGATTGCATCATTAACCTGCCCCAATTGACTGGCTCAGACATTTGCAAAAAGCTAGAATTTGTATGTAAAGTAGCATGCATTGCTTTTGCAGTGAATTTGATCTTTCATCAAAACTTACAGTGAAACTCTTCATTGGTGAAATTCAGCCTATGATGACACAGCAGTCCTTTTAGGCACACCACTAAGCAAATAAATATTATTACTTGCAGCTCAGTTGCAGGAGACATTAAAACATCTTTCCTCCTTCTATCTTTTTTATCCATGTCCAATTTTGACTGCCCCATGCTTTTTTTCCATTTGGGAGAGCAAAGCTCTTACTGAGCTGTGCACCTAGAAGAGTCACAACTGGCTTTGCTCCTCTCGTGGCTTCCCTCATCAGATGACTGAACTGGGCGGGTGATCTAAATCAGTGGTCGCCAACTGGTGGTCCGCGGACCACCAATGGTCCACAAGAAAATTTTGGTGGTACATGGAGAAATGTGGACATTATTTGATTTCTGACTTCCAGTTCGGATACGAGAGCTGGAGACACGGTCCTCGGGGTGCTCCGCCAAAAATGGCCACTGCAGCAGGTTGCTGATACTGAGAAGACCCCCATACTGGCTAGCCAAGTACCCCTGAACTAAAAGGGTCTTGCCAGAGGTGGATTTGCAACCAGGAACCAAGACAAGACCTGTACGGTGAACCAGGAGGAGGTAGCCGAAGGGTCTCCCAAGAGGCTGTTGCTGACATAATTTCATCTCCCCTGCAGCAGTTTGGAGGAGACAGGAGGGATTACCTCTCCCTCCGTATACCTGGCTGCTGAATTTCTTCTGGCCAATTTTTTAAATATATATATACTATTGCTTATTTTTTCATTGTGTGATAGAGTTGGAAGACCAGTGTTGGGGACAGGGCAATAAGATATTCTAGTTCAGACTCTGAATTAACTTTCTACAGAGGACCTCCATGAGTCTAGGAGGATTTCATCTCTTTCCCTCACACTTCTTAAGAACAGTCCATTTGTTGCTCAAGGAAGAAGAAGAGGAAGAAAAAGAAGGAGCAGCAGGAACAGCAGCCCAGCACAAGGTATTTAACAACTATCATACAACAGATATATGAAACTCAACCTTGCTGCTTTCCCTAGTAGACTGAAGGGGTTTTTTGTTTCTGTGCCTAATTCCTGGTGTTTCCCTCTTCGTTTGCTAAGACACAACTGAAGACAATCCTTCGTTTCTTTTTTCCTTCTGCTCTAAACTCAAAATAAACTAACAGCCCAGAAGTACTTAGTTTAAATTTTCATTGAGATTCATTTTGCAAAACTGCTTTTTTTCCTTTTTTTTAATTTAGGAGACCCCACATGTGTGAAAATTGACAACATGAAAGACTCTCCCAATCTATGTAGATTTGACTGCTTGAGATGCTGCATTTTGTGGATTTAACCTCCGCTCCCTCACTTCTATCCAATTTGAGTGTGATTCTCTTGTCATCTTTGCCCAGGTTTTTTGGAGGGCATTGTGTGTGAGCTCTATGACTGCAACTGTTACTGCTCTAACTTGGACCTATACTGTTAAATTTCATGACTATATCTGTTTACCCTCCAAAACCAAAACCAAAACCAACTGCAACACAAAGAGAAAAGAACAACTCAGTGAGAAGAAGTAAGAGGAACTGTGAGGAAACAATGGTAAAGGAGAAAGAGACAACGAGAGAGGGAGGAGAGGGGAGAGTGGAAAGTGGTCTGGAAGGGACAGTGAAAGATAATGAACTTGTTTATTGAACCTGCTTAATGAATTTATTTGATGAATCTACTGAATCAATTTCTGTATCGATTGGGAAACCAAAAGTCAGCGTATCAATCCTGTAACACCCACACTGCAGAAACACTAAATATATTATTAGGATAGACATTTTGAATGAATTGACACAGCGGCTAATGAACAAACTGATATTTTGGTTTATCTTTATAGTACCTGCCTGATGAACCAAGGTGTCTGTAAATATCAGAATATGAATCGATTGGTATTTTGATTTATCTCTATAATATCTACTTGATGATTTAAGTTGCTTGTAAATAATAATTTTGTTATAATTAAACAAGTGCATTTCATATTAATAAAATGGAACTTTTATGATCATTATTTTGTAGATGTTTGTACTTTTTTTAAAAAATTCATGTTAGTGGTCTATGGGATTCAAAATTATGAGTTTAGTGGTCCATGAGGTCTGAAAGGTTGGCGACTGCTGATTTAAATAAGGGATGTGGACAGAAGATAAAGATGTAACTCATCTTCAAGACAACTTGTAGGATAAACTCACAGAGCAGATTAGATCAGATCAAAGTGGGAGGTTCCCACTACTGGCCTAGACTGGTATATCCATATTACCAGTGCAACTCTGTTGGCATAGGAGCCAAAATGAAGATAATGTTCCTATAGCAAAAGAGCAAGACATGCTAACTGGGACAACTGGAAATGAGGACATAATGGTAACCTCAAATGTCATATATGGCACTGAAATCCTCCCTGATGTCTACCTCCTACAAATTGTTGTCTGAGAGGCAAAATCTTCCTATGAATAGCTGCTTGGGTGTACATTCAGGGATCCAAATCACATGAGGTACCCACATAAAAAGAGGATTCAGATCTAATGTCTTCCTTTTAGACTGTCATGGCTGGTAGCAAGTTTATGCCTGTGGGAGGACCAGGTTTAAGCACAGGGCCAGAATTTGGGGAACCCTTAAACATAAACATATCTTGATGGGGAGAAAATACTACCCAAATCCTCCAGGCATTATGGCCACTGATCATGATGGCTAGAAATATAGGGAATTATGGTCCAAAAAGTATCTTTTCAAAGCTCTATACGTGAAGGGTGTTTGTATGAATAGGACACAAGAAGCTGGCGTGCCACTGAACTCCACAACAGTTTCTTATCAGCAATATATCCACATCTTCTTTGGGAGATTCAGGGTCACTATTAGCCAGAGTGGGACAACTTCTCACATAAGAGATGATGAGGGCTGCACTGGCAGCCACTAGCTATGCCTTACTTTTTGAGGATAGAGCTGTTCCTGACCACCAGCACTACCCCAAATACTCTGAATTATGCTACTTCCTTCAGCAGGCATGCTAAGTCACAACGCTCATGCGAAATTTAGCTGCCAGTCTTAGTGCATCAAATGACTGAAGAAGGATGCAAGCATGGGCAATGAAATGTCTTTGCCTAGCCCTGGGAGGACCTTTGAGATTTTAAGTTTTGTTTTGTTTTGTTTTTATTATTTTTATTAAAATTCTGTAAAACTAAAAGTTTACATATATCACATATTGTTTACCTTATTTCACATTGTACACCATTCTTACATAGATTTTCTATCAATTTTTAATACTTTCTGTACAATACTGAATATTCCTTAATATTTTATTTAGTCAATCCCTCTTTCCTCCTCCCTCTCTATCCTGTACCCCCCCATCTTTAACAACACATTTGATATCACTTTGTATCACTTTGCTGACATATTGTGCACACACAGAGCACACAAGAGAGAATTGTGGTGAAAGCAACCATGGTAAAAAGCAGTTTGCATAACCCAGCTAGTTTCCAAAGGAATAAGAACCCATTGTTGTCTTCTCAGAACACAGAAATGTTCCCTGCCCCTGAACTGAAAATCAAAACAGCCCGCAGCACATTCTACATGATTTTTTTCCACTGGGGTTACAAGGACAAAGCAACACCCACAGGGGAAAACAAGGGAAGGAGAATTATATGCTACATTAAAAACCATCGCCTCCAGCCAACATGGGCTGTGGTATCCAACACAGTTAGTGGGCTACAGGCTGGGCAGGCTATGAGAGATTATGAACGGGCAAGGTGATTCAAACTTCAGTCTGATTAAAAATCAGATTAAAATCTGATTGAAACCCACCTTCATAGTCCTTCCATAATCCTATGAGTGCAATAGTCCTACAGTGGGGTTTTCCAGCTGCAAGAGAAAAATAAACAGGGAGGATGCCGTGGTTAATGGATTTTAAAAGAATATTAGCTGCATTTGTGCATTAAGGCTTTGGAGCCCCTTAGGGAGCCTATTGCAGATCACACTACTACGGTGTTTCAAACGAGAAGTATATCAGGGACCTATAAGAGTTTGTATTTTTCTAGCAATATGTTTTAGATTAATATATTTTTCTACAAACAAATCTTATAATAGAGTTTATATTATGGGTAGGGATTAGAGCTCGCCCAAAGTATTTTGCCACCTGAGGCAGAGGAGTGAACGATACCACCCGTCCAAATCAAAGTGCATGCCAGGTTTTACCTTGTTGCACAAACAAGGTAAACTCACAAACCATTTCTCCTCATCTCTGGGAATAAAAAAAAACAGTAATAATTTAACTAAGCATTTGCTGAAACCCAAAATCTATTGCCTACAGCAGTTGTCTTACTCTGGCCAATGATAGGGTTGGCTTTGGTAGGGAAGGGCTATAGATTAGTCGTAGAGCACATGCCAAAGAGCCAGGATTCAATCAGCAATACCTCCAAGTAAAACTGAAAAACCCTGGAAAGCTAGCACCAGTAGCCAGTAAGTGTGGACAGTATAGAGCCATATGAATCCACCATGATCTAACATGATGTTGAGCAACTTGCTGTTTTACAGACTACATCACATCCCATGTATAGCTTTGAAAAGTTATTACTACTGCTCCCACCCTTTCCCTACCAGCATGACTACTGTCTATATTGGCTGGGGAATTCTGGGAGTCCTGGTCCAAAACAGTAAATTTCCCAAGTTCTGGAACTATAGTGCTTGACAGAAGCAACCCTGAAAAATACTTGGCTGCTTTCAGAAGGTAATCTCACCAATACATGGATTTATTTGGGAACATGTGAATAGAATGGTGCTCCTAAATACGAAATGAAACCACAGAATGGGTAAGGTGATTAATAGTCAAAAGATGCCTAGAATGTCTCAGACAAATTGGAAGAGGAGGAACAGGAAGGCAGAATCTCCCCAAATAAGAAGGAGAAGGAGATTGTCTGGATCATTCACATGAATATACACCATTGTAATATACCAAGAGTGTCTCCTCCTGATACCACAGCACTATTTAAAGTCCCTCCCCAAATTATAAATCCCATGATTCCACAGGCTGGAGCCACAGCTATTAAAGTGGTATCAAACTCATATTGAATATATAATGCTGATACACTCCAGAGTGGAAAAAAATATTTTAATGACTGCTAAGTGACAGCACTTAAAACTACTGCCCTTCCTTTGTGTTTAGTTAATATCTGTTTTTGTAGGCTGACAGCATTGTAAAATGAACATGTTCTTAGAAAAAAAAACTCAGCTGCCGGATTAGACAAAAAACAAAACACCACAGATAGTGTATTTCTTTGCTCACATGGTTCTCCCTCTGTCTGAGGTAATGCAGGCAGAAGCATGCCTTTTTGCTCATTTATGCCCTTGTTGAATTGGGCCAATAGTATACTATCTGATGCTAAGATAATTTCCCCAAAGACTGGTGGATTCCTTGAAATGCATACCAAGTAATTGCTACATGTTAGAATATTTCCAGTTGAGTGCACGGTCCTTAAGCAAATTCAGCACATTTGCTCAGAGAAAAATCCCACTGATTTTGATAGGACTTACTCCTATCAGACTGTTTATAGGATTGCAGTACAAGTAACTGAGAGAAATCAAGAAGTTCACATTTCATTTCTGATTTCTCTGTTCTTAATTACCATCAGGCCAGCTTCAACTTGTGGGAACCCTGTGACTAAGAGACTTGAAAGTCCCTCTATTATCATGTCCTGCAAGCTCCAGCCTGCAGTCTTCTTGATTTAGTCTGTCCACCTGTCATGTGATTTACTCTTGTCTTACTGCCTACTATCATGCCAAGCATTATTGTATTTTTAACAAGTCCAAAGTATGACAGTTTCAGTTTAGTCATCTTGGCTTCTAGCGACAGTTCAAGCTTGATTTGCTCTTGGACCCATTCATTTGTCTTTTTGACCATCTGTGATATCTGCAAATGGTATACTACACCACATTTCTTCCTGTCAGCTTTCTTCACTGTCCGGCTTTTCAGAACCATACATAGCAATGAGTAATATTATGGCGTGGACAGTCCTGCCCTTAGTATTCAATTATATATCTTTAAACTTGAAAATCTTGTCTACTTCCTTCATAGCTACCATTCCAAGTCCTAGTCTTCTTCTGATTTCTTGACTGCAGTCTCCATTTTGATCTATGGCTAGATTTTTCTGTAGCTGCCATTCTATTTCAAGTTTTAGGATGGAAATTGGGTCTTTTATTACCAATTTATTTGAAATCAGAAATGGCTTGTGGCAATAATAGGCACCCTAACCAATGGGATGGATACATCAGGCTGAGTACTATAAAACTGAGATACTCAAAAAATAAAAATAAATAACTGTTCTCTATATGCTTTTAATGCTTAGATTTTCAAACTTTTTTTAAAAAAAAACAACCTGTGACTGGCAAATGCACAATTGCTTCTGTATATTCCCCCCCCCTTCTTCAAAAAAAGAAGAGACACAGGAACACAAGGGTTAATTTTTAAAAAACCAAAACTTTCTGCTCACCATATTCCAGATATTTAAATGGACGCATCTAGCATCAAACCGGAGTGGAATCTATAACTCTGTTGCTGTTGCTCTTGTGTGTCTTCATGTCATTTCTGACATATAGCAACCCTAGGGCAAATCTAGCATGGTACCCTATTATCTTTCAGTGGGAAAAGATGAGGTTACACTCAGGCCTAGCAATAGCACCCAGTATACTCAGGTGACTGATGGTATTCATGCTTACCAAACCCCACCTAGCATGGCCTTGCTGACCAGCATTGCTTCAACCCCATGCATTGATGGGAGTAACCAAGCAGCACCTCCCGACATGCTTATATTTTGCTGCTGTGTGTGTTTATAGACCACTGATTCAAATTGCATGGGAACCAATTGCCTGCTTAGCTCCAGTTAGGGCTAGGTACTGAGCAGCCGCTTCATTCCCACGGAAAAATACCTAACCTGAGATGTGAGTTTGATTGTTTGGCTGGTGACAGGGGAGCACATGGGAACAGTATGGTATGGACAGCATATTTGGGGCAGTGGGCAAATTCGCAGCCCGCTGAAGCACCAGGTCTGCTTTTGCTACACAAAGGCTCTTTCCATAGCTTACCAGATCCCAGCAGTGTCCCGCAGGGAACTCAAAAGAGCCTTTCCTGGGAAGGGAGCATGACAGGAATGCTCTCCTCCACATTAGCTGCGTCCGTGAATGAAGGAATGGGCTGCTGCGAATTTGCCCACTGCCCCAAATATGCTGTCCATACCATACTGTTCCCATGTACTCAACCAGCCTTGGGAACAACAGTGCTGTCCTCTCCATCAGTGCAACATGCCTGAATGGTGAGATTGGGGCTTACTTTCTAGGAAGTGGATGCTGGATTGCAGCCAAAGAGTTCCATAGTAAGCATTGATTTGAAAAAGGTGTATCTTGAGATACACCAGGAGTTGTTGCTGCCCAAATGCTAATTAACTTTCCACTGCTGATTAAATGGAGGGTCACATCTGGAAAATACAAAAGTTTTGCTGGTTTGTTTCCATCAGAAGATAACTATACACATACACACACAGAGACTGTGAACACTAAGAACAACACAAGATGTGGTAGATCCCTCCAGTTCTTCTAATCTCAGTGGTTTAATGGTTTTAGGCACTCTTGGTAAGGCGTGTCATGTGTGAGTGTGTGTGCCCCATCCTCCTTTGGCATCTAATGAATTACCTGCTCCATCATTTTCTGTAGGCTGTTGTTCATCACAGAGAATTAATAGTGACCCATGCATATTAGTAAGTTCCAAACATTTGTTTTTGTCTGTGAAAGCCATCTTTTTGATTTCTGAGTCACAGAGCTGGAGAGACTTCAGAGTCATGCTGCCAATGGAGAAAATCTGTCATCACAGCATCTCTGATAAATAATCTTGTTGCTAGAAAACCTCTAATAAATAGACTGCTTAACCATGTTGGTACAGACTCCACTCCTACACCTAAAAGCCACACATAATGCATACTATTGTACAGTGGTATTCACTATGTTCTCTAATTATTAATGAACGTATGCTAATGAGATTAAACAAGTGTATTGTGTCAAATATTGAAAATGTTTAACATGCTCTTTATGCATTTGTTTACTATAAATGTACTATACCATCTTAGAACAAAATTCCCAGAGAAATGTAAGCGAAAGAAATACAAAAGCAATGAAAATACAAATTCTACAAATCAGACCAAACACAACCAGAAGACAAGATTATCCAGATAAAAGCAGTCCTTCTTTATTTACATGTTCTTGTTCTTAGTGTCTGCCTTCAAGTCATTTCTGACTTATGGCAACCCTAAGGCAAATCTATCATGGGGTTTTCTCGTCAAGATTTCTTCAGGGGAAGTTTGCCTTGCCTTCCTCTCAGGATTAGAGAGTGTGACTTGGCCATGGTCAACCAGTATGTTTCCATGGCCAAGCATGGATTGAACCCTGGTCTCCCAAAATCATCCAACACTCCACCACACTGGCTCTCCTTTATATTTCTAGCATATTATATTTCTCCGATATAGCAATAGAAATGTTGAAAATAAATTTATGGTCACTTTTTCTTCTCCACTCTTGTTTTCAACATTTCTATTGCTATATCTGATAAACAAATTGGCTTTAGTTATATAGTCAATTGTTTTTATCAGATATAGCAGATAACAGATATAGCAATAGAAATGTTGAAAGTAAAGAGTGACACATTCTCTTTTTTTAAAGAGAAAAATTGACATGAATTTGGCCTTAAGACCTAATAAGAAACATCAAGTGATCAAGTTTTATGGCCAGGATGAGAAGAAGGCTGTGTCCAGCATAGAAAACCAATTCTGGAGCATAACAAGAATTATTTTCCCAGGAACACTGTCAAAGGATTGGTCCCAATTTAGAACTGGTAGCTTGATCATTGTGCAAATCCAATCCATAAAAGGAGAAGCCTCATTGCAGGAAGAAAAAGACTGTATTATGATTTTTATTTCAATTGTTTCACATAGTTCATATAAATTAGTGGACTTGTGAAATTGACTGGATCATATATCATTACTGGTCTAGTCAATTTCACTCCACAAGAGAGCTTTGTTTTAAAAAGGTACTTCAGCGTGACTGAATGGTAGAGTATTTTTGGGAAGTATAGGATGAATGCCTCTCTTTCATGCTTCATTTTCTGCACAAAAGACTATTGGAACATATGCAGATATGTCAATGCTTATGTTGTAAGCTGCTTTGAGTTACAGAAAGGTTGGTTGCAGATGTTTAGAGTCTCTGTCACCTTATACAGTTCTAACACTTTCTTGCCATTTTCACTGCCATGGCTGCATCCTATGGGAATCCTGTGGGATTTGTAGTTTCAGGAGCTATTTAGAATTTCAGCCAGTGAGAGATCCAGTGCTTCACCAAACAACAAATTGCAGGATTTCATAAGATGTAGCAATGGCAGTTAAAGTACTATCACAGTGCTATGATTGTGCAATGTGAAAGAAACAGATTAATTAAATATGTATCCTTCTATATATTTTTAAATTAAACTTTAAAAAGAGTTCCAACATGGGGAAGATAATTGTATTGATGGACACTGTGCAATAAATATCAGAAACAGTCACACTGAAATATGCACAAGCGTAGTGTACCAGAATTGATTGCATCGCTGGAAGTTAGTTCTGTCTCTTCACAAGGACTTCCTGAAATGTAACTCTCTTTCTCATTCCCACCCTTAGTCTTAAAAAACAATAACAGCAACAACAAAAACCAATTTCCTAGAAGCAATTTCTAGAAGCAATTTCCTCAAAGACCAGGACTTGATTTAAAGAATTAACTTGTAGGCAGGGACAGCTCTCCAGCTCCACCACAAGATCTGCACTGCTGCTTCCATGTTTCTGAAAATCAGTCAGTCACATGTTTCTGCAGCCCAGCTGCATGCTTGTAGTAATGTCATAACCTATTGAATCAATGGGATCTATATATGTGCTGACTCAACAGCTGATTCAGCTACTTTCATTGGGAATCCCAGTAGGATTTGCATGTGACAGCTTCATCAACCCTCCAACTGTCTTGATTTGGCAGGGACAATCCTGTCATCCCACTTTTTCATCTGCTTAGTCCCACTTTCTCTCTCCTCTTCATACTTTCCTCTTTCATCCTCAGTTTACTTCAAGTGCTGCAAACTGAGTTCAAAGTGCAAAAGTAGTTTGCACTCAGTTAACTTACATGGAAAACTTGAAACATGTCTCAAAGTGCTCAACAGATGGCTGCAGTGTTATAGAGAAAACCCAAAACATTTCAGCCTATGTGTGTGTGTGCACATAATATATAAATATATAATATATAGTATATAGTTTATATAATATATAAATACATAATATTTAAGAAAATGAAGGTAGTGAAGGCTCCAAAACCAGATGGTCTCTCTGCAGTTTATTATAAAAGTTTGGAAGATCAATTGTATTTGCCATTTCAACAACTTGTGGACTCAGTTATTATGACAGGTAAATTACGAGATAGCTGGTCTCAAGCAAATATTACATTGATTCCAAAGGATGAACAAGATGTGACAGATCCTAACTGAAGAAATTTCTGAAGCAGAAATCCATTATCCATTTGCCGGACAAAAAGAAATATGTGAAGTAGGCTTGAGGTTTTTTTCATATGAGCAGATGACCAAGGGGAAAAGGCGGAGCTGAGATAGCTTTCAGGGATGTATTGATGTTGCTCTGAGGGAGTTTACAGGAGTGGGAGGAGCCAGGATCCTGATTTAGTCCTTTAGGAGCTAATGACTCCACTCTACTTCTTTCTTTAACAGAATCTTCTCATCAAGACTATTCACCTTGTCTATAGCCCAAAATCTGAACTGTACTGCAGGATGATGGTACTCCAAAAATGACTGAATAAGGGAGCACTTATTTCATTACTTTTATATTAGAAATGGGTTCTCCTATATGTTTTTTAAAGAGGTAATCTTTCCCGCATAAATCTTTAGGCACTTCTATTATATGGCATGACAGCCAGTGTGGTGTGGTGGTTTAAGCACTGAACTACCACCCTGGAGACCCGGGTGTGATTCCCCACTCAACCATGGAAACCCACTGAGTGACCTTGGAAGAATCACGCACTCTATTCCTCCAGAAAACCCCATGATAGGTTCACCTTAGGGTTGCCGTAAGTCAGAAACACCCTGAAGGCACACAACAACAACAACAACAGCATCAACAACAGTAACTGTACAACATAGATGACAAAACTGCTATTGCAAGTTGTAAAAGGGGCTAAAATGTACTTCTTTTTCTTATTGTGGTATACGAACTCCATCAGCTTGGAAATATACCTATGCTATACACAATGGCCACAGGGTCTGGTTGAACCCATCAGAGTGTTCCTGGATGTTTCATATAGCCCCTGAAGAAGACCACAAAAATATATATAGGTTGAAATGCATTGGATTTCTCTATAATAAAGCACCCATCTGTTGAGCACTTTAAGATGCATCTTTGGTTTTTCCTGTGGATTCCATTTGATGCTCTCTGGTTTATGATTCAGTTAACTCAGCCAGAAGGAGAGGGGAGGATCTTGCCTTCCCTGTTGACTCAGGCAAAAGTAAACTGCTGCAGTCTTTCCTAGCTAGTGTGTTCTTCCTCATTAATAACTTTTGGCATCTTGATCATACTGTTGCTTGGCCACAGGTGTCCCAGTTTTCATCTGAAAAATTTGGAGGGTATGCAGCAATCAATTACTTACTTGGGCATAATTTTATTTTTAACACAAAGAATAGGGAGAGGCACTTACGAGATTTTCTTCCTCATATGTGATCTGGGAGGTGGAGAACACTATTGTTTTGCCTCAGGCAACAAAATATCAGGAGAGTGCCTCATAGAATCAAGCCTCTAAACAGGTTGCCTTTTAGTTGCTTAGTGCAAAAGGGTCTTCTGTATACACTCCCATTTCAGCCCGCCCTTCCCCACTTTCTGAGTATTTCTTCTGGGAATGAGGTAACTGAGTCAACTATCATTGCAACAAGGGCTATGTTCATTTGACAGAAATGCTTCTGAAACAGTGAGCTTATCTTTCAGTCTCCTCCCTACCCCTGCCTCCCGGGGTGCTGCATCTTTTAGTGTTCAAACCCCACGTCTAAGTATTGGTGATCTGCATGCAGAAATTGTGCACAGGATTGCTATCTCCTCTTCAGAAAACTCCAGAGTTTTTCTTTTCTTTTCTTTTTTTTCTGAAACACAGCTAAATTCATGGGTAACTTTCCAATGAGATTAGCAGGGGAGCATCAGGAACAATGAATGTTACTTAAAATAACAGGAGAAGAATTAAGGAGACAGGCCTATCACAATACATCTAGCCTCCCTATTTTTCTAGGATTTGGTTTTATTGAAAGATATTTTTCTGTAGATAAGAGTAACAAATCATCAGCTTTTCAAATCATATGAAAGCACAATAGCTTAATTCTTCTCGGTCTCTTCTGAGTGTCTGTGCTTCATTTTCCTACAAATGAGCTCCTTGTAAAAATGTCACATCACAGTGCTGCTGCTTCAAGGCTATTTAATATTCTTCTTTTCCTTACACAGATATGGATTCCTTCCCTTTACATCTGAGATTGCTTTAATCAGCCTTGCGTAATAGCATTGCTCCCCAAACTATGCTGTTTTTCTCAGTTATAGAATCAGAATGCAAATTATAAAAATTCTGACCTGCACAAATCAAGTAACAGGTTTTTGGCTGTAAAATTTATAAAAGCTACAGGAACAAACAAAATGAATTTCAGTGCATCTTTTTGTGACATGCCAAATCTGACTGTTTGGATCCAGGAATACGGGCCATTATTGAACAGTGGTGAGGTGTAGAAAAAGACAGAGAGATTAATTTGCAATGCAGAAACAATAGACACCCATTTTCTCCTGCTGTCTGTGTTTGTCTTTGAGTAGATTCACCAGCTGTTCAACTCTTGTCCTAGGATCTGCTGGCAAATGCACAGATGATTGGACTGATCCTAGCTTTGTAATGTTAGTCCTGATCATGGGGATGGGGAAAGAGATGAAGTGCCAGTGCTCTGTGTAACTCTTTTCAAATCCAAGACTGGATCTTGTCCATTATAATGTTTGTTTTGCCCACTGTATTTGAAACGCAATGTTCACTTGAAAATAGCCCGTACGGGACAAAGGTGGGCAAAATTTGGTCCTTCAGATGTTGATAGAGAGCAACATCCACCACCTCTAGCCAGAAGAGCCAGATGGGAGGAATTGTGGAGTTGCAAACCAATAGCATCTAGAAGACCAACTCTTGTGGATCTTCCACCATTTCTGGAGACCTTGCTCTCTCAAAGATCATCCACTAGTAGATATCCCAGTTACCCAGGTTAGTCTTCTCTGGATAACACAGTTCCAGTGAGCATTCACAATGCCTTCAAGAATATTCCATTGACAACTGCACAGCAGGATTAAAAAAGAATTACTTCTTGCTTTTCTTTGTGCCAATCTCCCATGGTTTATTATGGGGGTGTTGGGAGAGACTCAGGAACCCATAGGCTGGTAACCTATATATCACTGAAAAAGAGGGCATTGATTTGCATTAAGTGTGCATATGCTGACTTATACAGAGATATGCAAATTTAAAATTTCTATAGTCTAAAAAAATTAGTGGGATAGAAGAATAGAGCAGCACAATGGGAAATACTGTGACCAGTGTGCTTGCCAGTTGTCTACACTGATTATGGATGAGCAACAGCAAGACCCCGTTCCTTAGGTTTTATTTTTTATTTAAAAAATTACAAATTGTTAAAAATTAATAATAACAGTAATGTCAAGATTACATTACATCAAAAAGACAGTAACATACTTTGTATAATATGACATATTGTATACTATACATAGTAAGTATATGCATACACATATGTATATGAAAACCGAAACAAAAAATTCTTCCTTAAATGTTCATCTCACAAAGAAATGGATGCTTCATTATATATTAATTAGCAATAAACAAGTATATATAATTGTAATTTCAGTAGAACTCCACTGCTATGTGTTAATGTAAAATTATTAATTATAGCATATTTTAATAGATCCAATTAATTTTAATGTCTTATTGACCTTGTGTGTTTATTAACTTAATCATAACATATTAATCATATCTTTCATTATTTAATTTCTATATGCCATTTAAGTCTATTTGACTATTTATTAATTTTTTAATCTTATCCATACGACTTTTAACTTGCTTCTTACATCCTTTTTTCTTAAATACTTTTTGAGATCTAAATTTATCTTTCAATTCCAGCTATTGCTAATATCCCCCATTTGGCTTCACAAAGAGGGGATATTATTTCCCAGTATTCTTTAGATTGCCTAAGAGTGTTGTCAGATAATAAAGTTGTTAGTTTATCTAACTCAACCATGTTGTACAGTTTCAATAACCAATCATCAATGGTTGATATTGTCTCTTGTTTCCCCTCTTTGGGTAAAGATCAGCCTGGCTGCAGTGATCATATATAATTAGATTTTGCAATGGATTTTCTTCACCAATTGTTGGATATCATCTAACATATTCAGTAAACAGATTTCAGGCTTCATAGGGAAGCAGATTTGGAGTACATTAGTAATCTTTTCATGGATTTGTTTCAAAAAATTTCTTCACTTCTATGCAGCTCCACCACACATGATAAAATGTCCTTTTTGGTCACATTTCCAACAGAGGTTGTTCCTGTTACTGCTCATTTTAGAGTTTTGTACAGGTGCCAGATACCATCTGTAAAAAAATTTATACTAGTTTTCTTTCAAATTTGTACTTTTAGTAAACCTTAATTTTCCTCAGTTTTATGGCTTTTTATCTTTAAATGGAACATGTGCCCTTTCACACTACATAGTTGGAGCACTGTGATTCCACCTTAGCTGCCGTAGCAACATCCAATGTATGATACTGTAATTCATTGAAGAGGAAGAGTACCTGATAAAATGTTACTTAAGAATGTCTGGATATCAGGAGGTGGACTGACTAACCAAGAGCAGCCAATCCCAGCTCAAAGAACTCCATGTGAAGAGGGAATGGCTACAGTGAGAAGGAGGAGGAATTTTTAAAAAGAAAGAGAATAAGTGGGAGACACAATTGAGACTGAGAGCTGGAAACAGACTGTTGGAGGAGTTGGTTGAAAGTTTGAGGAGAGTTACTGAATATTGGGCATCTGAATGATTTATAGCATAGGTCTGACATAATTAAACTGGAATAATGTTAATGGTTTGGTACTAAGAATCAGGACTTTAAGAAAGATGTTATTCAATATAGTATTAAATAAAATTAACCTATTTGTTCTTTTGTGCAACTGATTCTGAGCAGCATTATTAAGCCATGCTTACCAAAAAGAATACAAAGCTAACACACCCAGTAGTTGACAGCGAGGTCTCCTGAAGGCCTAGAACTCCAGATCCAAGGAGGGATTTTAAAGGGAGAACAGAAGACAAGGTGACAGTGACAGGTTCATCAGATTAAAAACTGTGAGGCCAGCCTGGGAAGGAAATCTGTCACCCTATGAAATCCTAGGATTTGCATTTTAGAATAAGGCACTTGGAATTCTTTTAGAATTATCAGCAGAGACTTCAAGCGTCTCACCAAACTACAAACTCAGGATTCCTGAGGTTGCAGCCATGGCAGCCAAAGTAGAATCATAATGCTATAACTATGTAGTGTGAAAATGGCCCATGTCCCATTTAAAGAGAAACAACATAAAGGATGAGGGAAAGGATCTTGATGTTGCTCGTCTACAAGACTTTTCTCCTCTTCCCTTCATCACTCTCGATACTGTGGTGAAGCAAAGCAAGATTTGTTCCTCTCTTCCAGATGTAATACAAAGATTTTTGAAGTCCCAGATGACACCAAGGTAAGCTTCAAAGAAATAAACACCTGAGGAATCCCATCTCTCAGCAGCCACTCTGCCTTTCAGGAATAACTACTAGGCATTTTTCATCACTCTAGACAACCACCTTCAATGTTTCACTTCCATAGCATACTGCCATTTGGACCTTTTCTCATATCTTCATTCTTGCCCTCATATCAGCACAAAGGATATACTGGCCCAGCTTAATTGGTTTTTTAAAGATATACCAAGATGAACAGAAATAGATTGGCAGATAGATAGATAGATAGATAGATAGATAGATAGATAGATAGATAGATAGATAGATAGATAGACAGACAGACAGACAGATAGACAGACAGATAGATAGATTCTAATGGGTAGTGAACAAGTAGAGAGCCAGTGTGGTATAGTGGTTCAATTCCCTGTTCAGCCATGGAAACCCATTGGGTGACTGTGGGTACATCACATACTCTAAGCCACAGAAAACCCCATGATAGGTTCACCTTAGGGTCACTATAAGTCTGAAACAACTTGAAGGCACACAGCAACAGCAACAGTGAATAAGTAGTGGACGTAATTGATAGAAACCACAGAATATTTTATTATAATACTGACTTAAGATATAAATATGAGTCTTTTCAATCATCTAGTAAATAGATATTTAGTTGCAGTATATAATGGCTAACAGTATTAATCTTTTTTACACAGTATGGCCTAAATTCTATCTTAGTCCTGACTTGACTAGACCATGACATTTATATCTGTGTTGACACAATGCAACAATTGATTGAACGGGTCTGCTCTGGTTGGGACTAACTAACAGGATGCCAACCTATATATTAGCATAGAGAATGCCAACCTATATATTAGCATAGAGTTCTTAATTATAAACAGCCTCTAAACTATCATATATTCCTGTCCTAGCTAACTGAGAACCCTTCCCTACTTCCTAGCATTCTGATCCTGTGCCAGAGGCCATTTCCACACTTATAGTACAATTATTCCACTTTCAACATTCTATGGAATCCTGGGGTTTGGAGTTTAGCAAGGGGCTGGCCAGCCCCTTCCTAAACTGCAAACCCCAGGATTCCATAGGATGTTGAAAGTGGAATAATCATGCTATACGTAGTGCAGAAATGGACAGAATCTCCAGAGTGATTCATGAGAGTCTCAGGGTTTAACCCCAAAATCTCAGGGCCTGGGAACAATGCTGTCCTGACAAACTGAAGAAAGGATGTGTTCAGGTAAAAGCCAAAATTCAGGGCCCGGTCTACCATTAGGTAGTCTGAAGGTGCTGCCTCTAACAGCATTTTTGAGGGGCAGGCAGAGATAGTGGGGTGTTATTGGACAGAGCTGTGTGTGTTATGGGACCTACCCTGATCAGCCAAAGCTAGTTCACTGCTTTCAAATATGGGGTACTTCAACACCACTGTTGTTACTAAGATACACTTTTAGTCCAGTTTTCTTCTGTATGCAAAATGGACATTAGGGTACCTTCTAGTCCTTTGAGTGTGGCAGAAAAATTATATGTGCCAGCCCTGTATTGATTTTTTAGTGCATAAAAACTTTTCCTACTCTCATTACAGTAGCCATTGTTGTAAGAAGACATTTTGCTCTACACAACATCTTGAATAACTACCAGCTAAATTCTGGATACTTTTTGGCATTTTTATGTCATTTTGATGAGAGTTGTTAATGGTATCTGATCCAGGGAGAGCACTGGAGAGAGAAAAAAACAACCATAGTGCTCTGTTACATAACTCTCCTCTGTTTCATAAATTTTAACTTAAAGAAGCACCACATATGGACAACGTCCTACCTTAGTAGACACACATGTATCCCATCGCTATGTCTCAGTAGCCACATCCCCAGATGCTACAAAAACCTCAATTTCTAAGCAGTGAAGCCCTCCCCAACATGGGACGTTTCTGTGGTGTCGGGGAGTGGGAGGGAATTGCAGGGACATGTCAGCTATTTACCTGTAGCTGGATGCACTGTGACAGGCATTTTACACAGACCTCTGGGCATAGGTAATGGTACCATTCTGTAGGTAATGGTACCACTCTATTCTGCTTTGGTTAGACCTCATCTGGAATACTGTGCCCAGTTCTGGGCACCTCATTTCAAGAAGGATATCGACAAGCTGGAGCTTGTCCAGACGAGGGCAACCAAAATGGTGAAGGGTCTGGAAGCCATGCCCTACGAGGATCAGCTTAGGGAGCTGGGTATGTTTAGTCTGCAGAAGAGAAGGTTAAGAGGTGATATGATAGCCATGTTTAAATATTTGAAGGGATGTCATGTAGAGGAGGGAAACGGCTTGTTTTCCGCAGCTCCAGAGACTAGGACAAGGAGCAATGGATTCAAACTGCAGGAAAAGAGATTCCACTTAAACCTCAGGAAGAACTTCCTGACGTTAAGAGCTGTCCGGCAGTGGACTATGCTGCCTCGGAGTGTGGTGGAGTCTTCTTCTTTGGAGGTTTTTAAGCAGAGGCTGGATGGCCATCTGTCAGAAGTGCTTTGATGTGAGGTCCTGCATAGCAGGTGGTTGGACTGGATGGCCCCTGTGGTCTCTTCCAACTCTATGATTCTATGATTCTGTGCATTGTGATTCTCTGCAGATGACATCATTGCAGCCTGTCCAGCTACAAGAAAATAGCTGGACACTTCCCTGCCCATCCCACCACTCTCTGACAACAGAGAAATGGAATTGTTGGGGGAGGCTGTGCAGCTTACAAAATGTGCTGGGGATATTTTGGTCACTGCACGATCTGACCAGAATTCCGGCCTACACAATGACCATAAATGTGAGTTGTGATGGTATAAGTCTGTCTTATGCCATCACAATGTACTAACAGGGTGCCAAATGCTATTTTTAACATATTATCTGAACACAAATCACGTATCTTTATGTTAACAATTGAGTTTTTAAATCAGCTGTTTATATATGTATGTGTGTGTATACACACACACAGTTGATTTAAAAACACCATATATGTATGTATGTATGTGTGTGTGTGCGTATATTGTATATATACATACATATAGTGCTTAAGTTGTGACTTTTTCCTTCTCACTTTTTGAAAATAAAGCCTCTGTCTTGAACCCAGAGCCTACTATGCTCAATTATGTAAATATGTAAATATCATTTCCATAGTAGGTCTAGAACATTTATATTGCATTCATGTGACTCCCTCTGGTGGTTAATGGAACATTTCAAAATGTGAGATATATATAAATGTGAGATGTATATAAATGTGAGATGTATATAAGATTTGGGGGGGGGGGTTCTTGCATCACATTGGGGGGGTTTTCAGCAATTGATATAGTTTACTCTTATGTTTTTAAAGACTTTGCTGTAAAAGACTTCACTACACATGCACACGGAGAAAGGGAGAGCAGATAACTGACACAAATGGAACTGGCAAGGAATAACTGGAAACCCTGACTTTCCAGAGATCAGAATTTAGACACTGAAGCTAGAAAACTGTTGTATGATGTTCTAAAACTTTTTGCCAATATACATAATGTAATGAAGATCTGAATGAGTCATTCCACACTGAGGCCATTTCTGCACTAGACTATTATAGCATGATTATTCCACTTTCAACAGCCTATGGAATCCTGGGGTTTGTAGTTTAGGGAGGGGCCCTTGAGGCCCTCCCTAAACTGCAAACCCAGGATTCCATAAGATGTTGAAAGTGGAATAATTCTGCTATAACAGTCTAGTGTGGAAATGGCCTGAGTTCCAATTCAGTCTTTCAGGATCTTCATGATGATCAATCACCATAATCACCACCACCATAACGAAGCTGTGGGATTGGTTCTTTATAGTAGGTCCCAGGTGGGAATTAGCATGTAACTATGTCAGAACTGCTTTTTTAACATTTAAAATATATATTTAGGACTGGTCCTATACATTAGGAACATTAAAGGGACTTAAGATATACAAGTTATATTTTCACTGTCACTGGGATGCATCCAGGTCGTCTGGATGCCCTCTCTGACTATTAAGTGAAATGCAATTTGCATCTGTGGAGATTTGGTAAACATGTTCTATTTCCCTCCATGTTTGTATCAAACACACTGAGGGTTGTGCATATTAATGTAAGGATTGTGTTACCTTGCCAGGCCAGAACATACTTTAACTTCAAAGTTCAGTAAGAATGTCACAGGAGCAAATTTTACTTATCAGCAATCATATCATGTACCCAGCACCAAGTGAAGACGTTCCCTGTGCAATTTGGCCTACCACATCAAAAGGGGTCATCTGATCTTTGATGGGAAGAGTCTTAGAAGAAAATAAGAGCTATTTTATTCCTTCCTTGAATTTGCTACTGAGTTTAGACACAGTGCAAAGTAATCTGATCAACTGGGATTACCCATAAAGAAAAACAGGGCAACTTTTTTTCTGTGCAATAAATTATTTTCATACAGCTTCAATCCTATGCCAGTAACGATGTACACAAGAATGCAAGTACAGTAATCACATACAAATGATTGTAACCCAAAAATGCCATGTTGAAAAAGAACACTTCATTAGGAGTCATATACAGTAACATATAATGCCCAAAAACCTAAGCCTGGAAATATTTTGTTTGTTTGTTTTGTTTGTTCTGATAATCCACCATGCTGGCTGAGTGATTCTGGCAGCTGTATTCCAGAAAGGATCCTTGGTACATCTAGTGAGATTGTCATTTCCAATAGTAAAGAGAGGACATCCTTCTGATGGATTGCTCCTCCTCCTGCTTGCATCAGACAGGTTGCTCAACTAACTGGGTTTGCCTGGAGCTCCCCCTAGTGTAGGAGAGCATCCCAGCAAGAACCAGCCTTAAGACTGAACTGAAGACAAGCCTCAGGACAATGCAATCAAAACAGAGAAAAGAAAATCCCAAAAGGATAAGCAATGCAACACCAGAAAATGGCAGATGCAAAGGTCATGTTCTCAGCAGCAGCACACTGAATGGTAACTAGGTGGAGTAGAAGCAGTCCTCTGTTCAGTACAGTAAAAGACAATCTCATGTCTACAGAGATAAGTACCAATGGTCCTTTTTCCCGTAAGGGCAGATGATGTCCTTTTGATGGGATATACCCAAGCAAATCCTTAGTGTTGAGTCTGTGCTGTAGAACAGAAAACTAGGCAAATACTGACAATGAAGGGGGAAAAGGTGCCATCTCCTTGTCAACTACCTGCTGTAGGGCCTATCTGCCAAAAGATGTGTCAGCTGTGGCACACTTGTCCAATTTGTAATATCTATGGCTAGACTCCATTTGGTTTGGTCTGTCTCCTCCCAACTCAGTCAGTCTGCCTTGGTGTTTGGAACATCTTGGACGTGCCTGGCCTGTATGGAAATGAGATTTTTTTCCCATTCACATCAGTAGCAGTAGCTACTGATCAGTAGCACACTTGTGACATCAGTCACTGATGATTATTGAGCTCGCAACCTGATTGGGCAACTGCTGTGATTCTCATGTCCTAGCAAGTAGACTTGGTAGGCTCCATCTTCATGGCTGAAGCCCTCCACAATGAGTGTGCTGTCCTGGGCTGAAGGAAGGACAGAAAAGTTCTCTAGTATGTCCACACTATCCTCCTCTTTTTGGTCTTCAGCTAACAGGCTGCAGATGAAGAGGCTTCTGTGTCTAGCCTTTTGGAGGGATAAGTTGAGAAGATGAGTAGGATAATTGTGGTGGTGGTGGTGGTGATGTTGTTGATGATGATTGCTTACATCCTGACTGTTTCCCAGGTTGGGACTGAAGGCAGATAACAACAGTTAAAACAAACATAGTTTAAAATTCACAGCACACAAAGGTTAAAAAACCAATTAAACCATCATAGATTTAAAACCAGTTACATACATAAACTTCAATCCACCCTCCACATTTGCAGGTTTGACTGTCACACATTTGCTTGTTTGCAAGTTTCTCCAACCCCTTCCACCCCCACATCTCAGGTGCTTCTTTTCTAGGGGAATCTTCCCTCTTGGTGGCTCCAATCAGGCCATGTAGCCTTTTAAAAACCCACCCCTGGTCCTTCTCCTCCTCCAGCAGCTGCCTGGCCAGCTAAAGAAATCACAGCTCAATTTCTCAACCCCCTAAATCCTCCCTTAAAGCTCCACACACACCCAAAGAAAGATATGGGTGAGAGAAGAGAGGAAGTATAAGGCTACCCTGCCAACTCACTCACATTCCCTCTCCTTTCCCTGAGCTGGTTTGGACCCTGGGTGCCCACTACCCCCATCGTGCCTGGAGCCCCTTTCCACACACGCACACGCGCACGCACGCACACACACTTTGATATTTGTGATTTTTCCACTTTACGATGGTCCTGTGTCCCTAACCCTAGCGGATGTGGAGGGCCAACTGTATTAAGAAAATTCAAAAATAAATGAATGTCCCGCATAATGTACGAGGCCTGTTTCCACTTAAAAAAAGTTCTCAAAGGCAAGCTGGAATAAAACAGGTTTTACCTGCTTGCAGAAAGATAGTAAGGAGTGTGCCAGTCTGGGAAGGGAGTCTCAGAGTCTGAAGGCAGCCATCAAAAAGGACTTCTGCCATGTTCCCACCAGATGTTCCTGTGATGGTTGTGAGACCACAAGAAGAGACTCCCTAGAAGATCTCAAAACATGGGCAGGTTCATATGGAGAATACATTCCTTCAAATAACCTGGATCTGAGCTGTGTAAAGCTGTATAGGTCAAAACAAGCACTTTGAACTGTGTCTCTGGAAATGGACCAGCAATCGGTGGAGCTGTTGTAGCAAGAGGAATATGCACTTCCTGTAGCCATCCCCAGTTAGTAATCTGGCTGCAGTTCTTTGGAACAGCTGAAGTTTCAGAGGCAGCTGCACACAGGCTGTGTTACAGTGATCAAAATGGGATATGACCATGGTATGTGTCACTGTGGCCAAGTCTGACATCTCAAGGAATGGACCTTATCTGTGCAAATGCAGTCCTGGCCACTGCCAGGACCTGTGCTTCCAGGAAAAGAGTCAGAAGAGCTTTGAGGGTGGAGGAAGAACAGGGGGGTTGCTGCAAAATGAGGGCATTGCCCTCCAATAATGATTCTGCTTCTCAGATAACATTTTCCTTCCACCTTCAGATTTCTTCTTCTTCTTCTTCTTCTTCTTCTTCTTCTTCTTCTTCTTCTTCTTCTTCTTCCTCCTCCTCTTCTTCTTCCTGCAGTATTTCAATTGTTGTACATTAATATCTCCAAAACAAATAAAGAAATACAAATATATGCGCATGCATGCACACACACACATACGCACAAGATTGTTTATATATCTGTATAATCATTTTTCTTTTTCACATCTATTAAAATAAAAAACTTACTCTTAAGGTGTCATCTGTTATTTACCAGTCTTCTAGCTAGGATATTAATGCACAATGAGTTAAAACCATCAAACTTCATCTGACATAAGTATTATGACATAATTATAATTATAGTTTCCTCAAGCATGTATTCTCGGCTGTTCTTGTTTCCTTATAAGTTATAATAAATTTCTACTTCCAGCTTTTCTTTTCTTGGACTTATAACTGGTTTTTATTTTATTTTTCCTGGTATCTTCTTTAACCTTCAGGTAGCTTTGTAACTTGTCTTTCTGCTTTTTTAAAAAAAGGCAATTGAACTCTTAATTTCTGCTTGTGATATAATTATTCTGACTAGACTGACAAATATAGATAGATAAATATAACACAAATGTAACACATAGATAAATATAACACTAATTTGCACTATTATTTGTTCTGATCTTGTCATTTCCAGATTATTACCATTCTATGTTACTTTTCTAAAAAATTCATCACTGGTTTGCATTCTTCATTATATTTTTCCTGCAAATTTCCATTAACCCAAAATGTCTGATTGTCCATTTCTTTGATTCCTACCAGCTTTATTAGCCACTCATCTATCTTTGGCACACTATTGTTCTTCCAAACAGAGACATGTAGGATTCTGCCCATGGTGATTATGTACAATATAATCCTCCATTTTTTAATTTTAATTTTTGGCAAGTCTTTCATCAATTCTGTGAGCATATTTAATATGAAAAGTTTGGGTTTCACTGGGAGGTTTTGTTGTGGTATCTCTGTCATGGTTCTGTGAACGGTGTTTTGTTTGTTTGTTTGCCACTGGGCACGACCACCACAAGTGGAAAACAGTTCCTTTTACATCTTTACATTTCCAACAGTTAGCTTTCCTTGTCTCATACATTTTATCTAATTTATCGAGAGACAGATACCATCTATGTATCATCTTTAAATGGCTTTCTTTCAAGTTTTGGGATGCTGTAAATTTTGAGTTTTCAACCAACATTTCTCTCAGTTTTCCAGTTGAATGTCATGAACAACATTTTGTACCCATCTCACCATCATTTCTTTCCCTGTTTCTTCTTCTAATTCAAGCCTCATTTATCATTTTATAGAATAAAATCCCCAGATTTCTAGCACAGCAATAACTTAAAATTTCACTTGAGCATTTGCAAATACAGATTAAGTATCCAAAGAAAAGGAGCAAGCAAAATTACCAGAAGAAAGGACAAACAGCAATATAAGCATTCTAGGGATGAACAACTTTCAATGCTTCATTCTCTGCAGTGCTAGAAATTTGAGGTTTGAAGGAAGATTTCATTTACGGGGATCAGAATTCTTATTTGGAGGCAATGTCCTCATTTCTCATCCCCAACCCTCATAATTAGACCCTTGAAGAAGCAGACAGTTGGCTAGTCAGATGCAGGAGTGTGAGCAAAGTCAGCCTGACTGGAGCAGAGATAGGAATTAAACTGGTTGCTAGGTTGCTCTCCTAACCAAGCCTAACTGGCTTCATCAACCTATCAGAGTGAGTAGGAGGGCCAGCCCATCAAAGGACTGCCTCTGCAGCTATGGGAAAAAAGTAACTTTTTCAAGCTTTGGAATGTTCTATTACTTATTTTGCTGTAGAATGTTTCATTTGGAGGTTGGATATCAATCCCAAACAAGTGTTTCAATATTACAGGGAAATCCATTCCCACATATTGGCATTATATTTCAACCTTGGTGTTGACTGCACCCATGCATAGAATATGCAAACTAATCTGATATAGAAATTAATTTCTAATGAAATGAAATGGAATGCTTAGCTGCTTACTCTAGAATTGCCATGTTAAAGCTTTTGAATTCATGTCTCAAGGGGCAGATCCAGACTTAAATAATACCTGAAATTGAAATTAAAGGTACAAGTTATTCAAGAATTGTTGAAGCTGAAGACTTAAGTTTCTCTGATTGCGATAGGTCTACTATAAATTTGGATAATTGAAGGTTGTTTGAGTTATTTTCATTTACCTGAAAGAAAGCCCTATTAAATATAGTAGAATGTATTTATAAGTAAACATGCCTAGAAACCGCACTGCACACCTGCTCAAGAAAAGGCTTTGGAAATCAGTTCCCTGTTAAGCACAGAAAACAAGGTTGACATAATCTCTTTTTCGTTCTCTTCCTTCTACAAATTGATACTCTTGAATGGAATGAAAATGTTCCTCCAAACTTCAGGTCAATTTCATTATATTAACAATTGATAGTGAATACTTTGGGATTTGTTATTTTGTTGCATTCTTTTGTTGTTTTTAATCATGCAAGTCTCCAATTTCTCATTAGGGACCTCAGTTCCTACACATGGATGATAGCCTGCTTGGAAGAACTAGTTGTTTTCTTAATTTTTTTTTCTTCCTTGTAAATCACAATTGATTCTTTGATTTCTACTCTTATGGCATACACAAAGCCTGGGATACTCATTGTTTGGATGACAGTTGAGAGAATTCTCAGCCAGCACGGCCACCAACCATGCTAATGGGGAGATTGTGAGAGATGTAGACCAAAAAGTAACTTTTCCAACCTCTGTTTCCATATACATGAGCTGGCATCTCTATTGGCTGAAAAATCCTGATATACAAATTAATTTAAAATCACAGCCATTGGACTTTGTATTTCAGCCTTGACCTGTAGACACTCAGTACTTTCCTATGGCCAAAACAGAGCCCCAAACTTCATTACATCATTTTTGCATGTGGTAACAAAATTTTTCCATGTGTCCCTCAGCCTTTACATTTTTCTAAAACCTTACTGGCCACTCCTATCCACCACTCCACAAAGATTGTAACATGCTATCTACATGCATCTATTCTAATAACATATTTCTGTCTCACTGAACTATTTTCCCCCATTTTCAGTTTCTGTGTGATTTAATATAATCTATATTTCTTTGATGCACTCACAAATCCTAGCCAGAAACATATTTCCTTTGAAGTTCCACTTTAGGTGGGTGTTCAACAGACAACTATTCTTATATGCCACTGTAATGGTTGCTTTTGATAAGGGCATCTTAAACTTTGGGATGGCAGCAAACTATATTAGTCACCTTTAATATTGTCCTCCTTAACACATCAAAGGAGTGTTTGCAGGTTTTCTTCACTAAAAGAGATTTCAGAGTAGGCTTTATAGACATCAAATGACTCGCATGCTAGCTTACGCATGTTTTCACATCCCAATAGGTTTTCTCCAAACATTCAGTTACACAGCAGGTGGAATTAATGAAACACCCTTTAGGGAAAAAGATTTGATAAGTCTGTTTCAAAAACAAGTGACAAAGTGCTTTCAACATTTTGCAAAGTGCCTCAGTTAACAAAGCCTCTCACGAAGAAGCTCCTTTCTACAAAGTCTTTTTATGCCCACCCAACTCCCACTTTTCCTCCTCCTCCTCTGTCTACCTTAAAGTCATTTTAGAAGTCTCCACACTGGAGGATGATGAAGAAAGACTGGAGAAATAGAATTTCAGTGTCAAGTTGCAGCAGCTTGTCTATAGTAAACAATGCAATAAACAAATCTTGAGCTGGGAAAGATTGGAATTCTGCTCCAGCCAACTCTCTGCAGCCATATGAGCCTGCCTATCACAGGTAAGGTAAACAGCAGTTGCCTCAAAAATTACTTACTGAATACATGTGAGGAGCAAAACAGAGGAAGGGGGGAAGCGAGTAAGACTACCTCACCAGCACAGCATATCCCCAGCATGTTAAAAAAATCATAAAGCTATAAATCTGACCACAAAAATGGAAATCATAAGCAAAGTGGAGGCTGATGAAAGAAAGAAAAAATCCTTGGATCAGTGGCATAGGAACAGGGAGCGAGGGAGGCACTTTGCCCCCCGTGGCAATGTTTTGGGGGCGTCCTGGCCACGCCCCACACACTGAGGCCACATCCTCACATGTACTGGCCACACCCCATGCACTGAGGACACGCCCACACACACCGTAGTCCTGCTCCCTCCCACCCACCCCTCCACACACTCCAAACTCCGCCACTGCCTTGGATGCATTTTGGAAGCTTTCAAACGGTCTCTAGGAGGTTCAAAGTGTTTCTTTACATGACATAGTTGCTTCATTTCACATGTGCATATTGTTAGTTCTGCAACATGTTGAACTGCTTCTTCTTTTTTGTGGTGTAGGAACCTATCTACACTTTTCATGTTATTTCTGCCTCTGGTACCAAATTTTCTGTTTAAGAAATAATGTCCAAGAACACACCTGCTCTATCTGAGCATACCTGTATTTATATACTTTATTACATTTTTAAAATTTCCTTTCCTTCAAGGAACTTTGCATAGTGTGCATAATTCTCCTCCCTCCCATTTTATTTTCACAACAATCCTGTGAAGAAGATTAGGCAAACAGACAGTGACTGAGCCAAGGCCACTCAATGACCTTTTGTGGCTGAGAGGACATCTCAATGGCATGAATTTTAGAAAACTCCATTTCTCATCCACCACCAACCACCAAAACGAAATAAGTTAGATTAAAAAGAAATACACACAGAGAGAAAGGAATCAGGAAACAAAAAGTCTCCTGTTTGGCATGGCAGTGGTAAAAAAAGATAGGAACAAAAGAGCACAATTAATAGAAAAGCTATACTAAATCCTAATCCAGAGCTTTCCAAACTGTGTGTTGCAACATGTTAGTGCATCAGCTGCAGTGTGTAGGTGTGTCGCACTAACGTAATGGTTGGAGGGGCTGCCTCTCCCACCACCACTGTCTCTGCCCAGGACCAAGGAAACCCCAATGAGGTCAGTGGGCCAGGTCTGGCTAGAGGGGCTGCCTCTCCCAATGCTGCCATTGCCACTTCATGCTGAAGAAGATCTCGGTGAGGGCAGCGGTGGCGGGCCAGACTCAGGTGCAGCGGCTGCCTGCATTTACTGAATTACTTACTGTGTCATGAAATGATGCATGTCTAAAAAGTGTGTCACCAGTTTGGAAAGCTCTGTCCTAATCCAACTTTCCAGTCACCAAAAAAATGGATACTAACCTGGTAACAAATGTCTAGCAAATTCCCAGCAACCCCAGAAGAGACTCCTACAACAATTGAAGAACAACCAACTCTTCCAATCACAATGACCCCAATCCTCCTTTCACTATCAATATAGTAAGTGCAGAGCCCCAAAATGGGGAGTTGATAGGTAAGTAACTGCAGCATGACTAAACTGGTAAACAAAAGGCCACACATGAATTGTATCAGCAAAGCTAGTGAACAGGAAGAAGATGAGATTGTTATCTCCCTCCCAGAATGAAACAATTGATTTTTGGCAATAAAATTCACAGGAAGAAAAATCAAGGGTCAAAAATGCTGGAGAATGCTGCAAAAGGAGCAATGTCATCCTCATCTGTCCATTCTTTTCTCTTCTTTTATGCTCTGCAGGCCATCCTTTCCTGCACGGTCTTCTGTAACATTGCATGCCTCTGTTTTCTGCTCCTCCCTTTCTATTCCTGCTGCTGTTTGTTATACTTAGCCTCACTTTCAGACACTGCTGATGCCCACCATAGAATGAAAACTTCCAATGAGGACAAATAGATGCTATTCTCCCACATTGTTCCTGGAGAATTCCCATAAAATTACACTGGAAGATGTTGGAAGAAAGGGTACTTTATGTTTGGACTTATGTGGAATTAAAAAAAAAAAACCACATGCACAATAACGCTTTGGTTCTGATCTCTGGCTATAACACCAAGTGTTACTAGAAAGTTTCATGACCAGAGACAGATAAAAGCAGACATTTTTTTCAAGCCCTGCAAGAGGGATTGGGGGAGCCATGTTGAAGGGCGACCTGGAGAGAAGGTACATTGACCTAGCTGTGAACATAAGGAAAATAGAAGCCAAGGAAGGAGTTGCACTCTTTCTCCTACTGCACCTGCACTAGTAATCGCCCCCTCCTAAACTAGCTTGCAAAAAGAACTGCAGGGATACCAATAGATGTATTTGCATGTAATGTCTATTTTGGCCCCAAGCTGCATCTGCAACACAAAGACAACCATCTTTGCAGTGACACTGTAAGTATCAGCAAGACAGTATACATAAAACACTTCAAATGAGCTATCTAAATCCTAAGCATTACTATTAGTGTTACTACATGTAAATTCTTGCTGGAATACATTTCTTTACTTAGACGTAGATGCATTCCTTCTGTTTTAGTATTGTTTTTCATAAACATATCCTATTTAATTAACAATGTGCATTTTAAATTCCTACACGGCAAGCTGTCCAAGAATATCTAATTTTAGCATGATCTGATTTTTCTTTGGTTGCCATTCCAAACACCTGGGGCCAGCCACAAGAGTAAATTAGATTGTACTAAAATGTCTAGTAATGAAGCTCAAGCAATGGTTCCCCAAAGGGGAACTCAAACTATATTTAGCTCACTCTCTCCCCCGCCTCAACTTTTTGGCTCATATGTTATCTAGCATTCTACTCAATCTGTTCCACAGAATGGATGAGAAAGAATCTAGGGAGAGTCTGGAAAGCAAAATTTGGGTAGGAATCACAGGAGAGATAGTAGTCCATGTTCACTGTTGGAAGTCACTTGCTAATAGGAAAACCTCTCTCCCAAAAACCATCTGTGACTTAGCCTTTGTGGATTATCTAAGGCTAACTTATAGCAGGCCAGACCATTGGTTCCTTAAGTCTAGTATTGGACTAGTTTGACTGACACCAGTTTTCCAGTTTCTTATGAACTGGTGGGTTCGATGTCAGTAGGCAAATTACTCTGCTCTGGATCTTAGTTGAAACTTTCAAAGCAGTACTGAACTTTCTTCCCTAAACACTTTCAGAACCTTGGACAGCTCCTTTACAGACTGGAGTAAACCATGGACTGGATTCCCCATCCCGTGATATGGGAGGCCCTGGCTGCCACTGTTTGCAGGCAGAAGACTTTGCCAGCAACTGCTGTCTCACTCTTTTAACACACGGTGGGCAACTGTGAAGGGGCCCCATAGGCCACATGAAGTCTCCAGATGATGCTTTCCCTACCCATTTTAACGAGACATGTAAAGGACTGGGCCTTCTGCATGCAAAGTATTTAATTCTGGAGGAGGAATATTGTATTGTTTAAGTCCTAGCCGGTGCTCTGCCTTGTGCTGCTGCCACATGCTCTGCTTTAGGTGTTGAGGAGGCAATGAGGGGGATGGAGGGAGAACGTGTTTTGTAGCACAGAGCAGTAAGTAACAACATTCTATTATTATCAGCTGGCATTCAGTATTGCAGTTACAGATTTGTAACCTAGAGCTATTGATTTGTAACTAATCTATATCCAATAAGACTAAGTAGTCTTACTGTAAAACTACATAAATGCTCCCCCAGTCCACCTTAACAGCCAGCAGCTGGATCAGGCAAAGGAAGCCTATTCATTTGGCAATTGGGGTACAAGAAAAATGTTTCCAACCTCTTCCTACCAGTGAGCAAGGCTGTGACAAGGATTTGTGAGAGAAGAGTTTCTTCTGATTGTCTCATCCTTGCTCACTGGTGGGAGGAGGTTGGAAACATGCTTCTCCTTGCACCCTGATTGCCATTCAAACAGAGCTTCTTTGCCTGATCCAGCTGCTGGATGTTAAGATGACTGTGGGAGTTGGGCCAGTAGATGTTGCTTAAAGCCTGATGTAGAATATTAACTCTTCTTCTTCTCCTTCTCCTGCTCCTGCTCCTACTCCTGCTCCTCCTCGGTCTGTGACTCAAGGGGACTTAAAAAAGTTAAAACAGATGAAGCTTAAAAAGTCATATAAAAGTTAAAAATACAATTAAACTATCAATAAAATTTAAAGCATTTAAAAACATAACAAGGAACAGCAATATATATAAACCATACAGTACATGAAATTCTCTTTCCTCATGAGCTGTCACCCCTCAGGACCCTGTCAAAATGAAAAAGCTTTCTCCCCACTACAAAAGGATAGCACAGAGGATACCTCTCTAGGAAAGGAGTTCCAGAGCCTGGGAACAGCCACTGAAAAAGCCTTCTTGCATGTTCCCATCAGATGAGATACCTATGGGGGTGTAATACAGAAGGATGGGACTCCCTAGAAGATTTCAAGACATGGGCAGGCTCCAAGGGAGATACAATCCAACAGATAACCTAGGCTTATTTCAAAGTAGCTAGAAATTGTTTTAGCTACTTTTGAGAATTACCTTTTCAGTGTTGCAACTAACCATTGGGAGGGCTCAGAACTATAGGTGAAACTGATTACTTTTTAGAAGTCCGTTCCCAAACATTACGCGGATCATCTAGAGACCTTTTATTCATTCAGTCATTAAATTCATGAGTCACTTTCCACTGCTGAAGAAATCTCAAGGCAACATATGAATGAGAATGTATCAACAAATCCAAACCCATCACCTGTTCAACCACCCCTGTAAGTAAAGACAGTCTGCTAAATAATGATTTACACTAGTGTTGGTTTATGCTGGAATCTGCTTTAATAAATATATAGATCATTTTAAAAGGTCTTTAAATGGAAACTGTATAAGACACATAATCATTTGTTTTTATTTTTCTTTCTTTTATACAAGCAACCTTAAAGACACTGGAAATTGAGCTGATATTTAAACATGCAGAGGAACTGCTCTCTCTTTCTTTTTTCCTCTTCAGTGCTTTAAGAAGCCCTGAGGACAGAAGCAAATTAATCAGAAATAGAGGATGATGAGAATAGGTAACAAGGGACTGCCTCTTCATTTCTGTGTGCAGAAGCAATTAATGTGCACAGAATGCCTATTAATTGGAGCAGATCTTTATTGCTTCAAGAGCACAGCTATATACACCATCCCAACTTCTGTGCCAGAGCTTCTATTATTGTGTAGTGTAATGAAAGTGGCATAACAGTATCTAAGAGATGGGTTTAACAGCAGGAGAGAGTAAGCATTTGTCATCTACTTGAGCAACTAAATACTGTTCTAAAACAACAAGAAGAAAAGCAACTGCAGCAATTTTACTGTCAATTAAATGCATACAGATACGTAGGATTTATACCCTAACTAAAAGTAAAGAGACACTGGGGAGAACCTAATCTGAAAGCATTTCCCCCTTCTCTGGTGTTTTTGTCACTGCTGCTGTCTTTCGGGAGTCTGAACAGCCACAGTGAAGTTGCTTCAGCCAAGAAGTATTGATATGCTGTCACTCAGTTATGGGGTTCCTCCTCATATAGTCCAAATTTTGGTGCCAGGGCAGCTGAGACACTGGGAACATCTATTCTTAGAGCTTCTCCTTAGATTTTTAGCTAGCATACATAGGGGTTTGTGGCAAACTCAGCTGGGGTTGCCGGGTCTCCTTATTATAAGGGATGCCCCTTATTTGAGGACCAGAAACTTTGTCCTTTATAGGGCTGAGGTGTCCCTCATTACAAACAGTGTCCCCTACCTGAGGATTAGAAAGCTTTTCCTTTTATATAGACTGAAAAAGCCCCAAAAACATGCTGTATTTGGGAGTGTGAGGCCTTCATAAAGACAGAAATGTCTGCATTGTGTAATTTTGGAATGTGGACAATTCGTTCATTTTACAGAGAAATATATGGCTAAGTTAAGTAAAATCAATACTTTCATTTGGTACTCAGGGAGAAGGCAAATTTGTTAATAGCTATTCTCTAATTGTCAACCCCATATGTCATGAATTTCAATTTCCCTTTACAGCAGAAATAGTTTACCTACTAAAACAAGAGTAGGAACATGCAGCTTTCCACTTGTTGTTGAACTGCCGCTCCCAGCATTCTTTGCCATTGGTTCTAATGGCTAGAGCTGCTAGAAGGTCCAAAAACATGTGGAGGGCTTCATAATTCCCACCTCTGGCCTAAATTCAACTGCTAGTCCAAACTAAAGGAGACCTCAATAGGACTTACATGAGTTGACTTACTTTTGGAGAATTGATTCAGTGGGCCTACCAATAGCGTATAGGCAACTGTAAAGAAATGTAGTGCTGTATAAGAGTTCTGCAGATACTCTGGACTGCTAAAAAGATGAATGAATGGGTCCTAGAGCAAATCAAACTTGAACTCCCCCTAGAAACCAAGATAACTAAACTAAGGCTGTTGTACTTTGGCTGTATCATGAGAAGACATGACTTACTAGAAAAGACAATAATGCTTGAGAAGGTTGAAGGTAGTAGGAAAAGAGGAAAACCAAATCACAGATGGATAAACTCAATCAAGGAAGACACATTCCTGAATCTGCAAGACCTGAACAGAACAGTTGAGGATAGAGTGACCTGAGATCTCTCATTCATAGGGCTGCCACAGGTCGAAGTTGACTTGACAGCAACAAATAAATGTCAGATGTAAGAGCAAGACTATCTACACTGTAGTGACTGGGTGTGATGCTGATGTTTAAATTACTGTAGCACACTCTGTGTTAGGCTTTCCCTGAAGAGCATTCAACATGATAAAAAAATGATCCAACCAGAGTGCTTCCTGGGATAACCTTTTCATCCTCCATCTTACTTTATGTTCATCTTGTTTTGACTGACCATTCCCACTCCTATTCTAAAAAGAGGGCTGTAAGCATAGCCACCACTACCATTAGACAGAGTGAGAGGACAGCTTCAAGCAGTAGATTTTGGGTATCAGGATAATTGATATTCATACTTATGAGTTTTTCTGCCTAATGTGTCAAAGTAGCTTGGCTGATTTTTGGTACTGTACACTTTGACCTGGGTGGGTGGAGGATCTGTATCAAGCAGCAAAATGCCTTTGGCTAGCACCAGTGGCAGTTGGTAGCTTTCATGTCAATGGAGCAGTAAAAAAGAGCTATCCAATGTGCTGAACCCTATCCCATCAATACATTCAGAATCCTGGACAGCTCCTCTTAAGCATCTTCCCATGCAGACAGTATAGCAAGTCTGCTGTCTGACACATGGGTCATTTCAGGTATTTAAACCAGTGAATATTTACTACAAAGATATAAAGAAAAAAAGCTGAACCTTGGTCACAGCACTGTGTGAGACACAAAAGGACAGTTTATATGTTTTCCTTTCTAGCAGAAACTCTTTAAAAGATGTCACATGTGCCTGCTTGTATCCCATGAGAGCTAAGAGATTACAAGTTAGAAGATATGCCATTACCCATAATGGCTATTTTAAAGAAGTATTCAAAAAGTTAGTTTTCAAAAGCAATAAAATAAATTCAAGCAGAATATTTTTTTTAAAAAAAAGTCTATTATTAATCTATAGTAAATAATTTATACTTACTTTTTTAATTAAAGAGTACTTTAGGAGTTGTGAGTGGAATTTTTCAGTTTTTGGGCCATCTTATTTTCAATCTTGAGACTATTTTTCCCAGAAAAAAGTTACACGGAATTAACAAGTCAAAGAACAAGCAATCAATGAGTTACTTTATGAATACTGTAATAATTAACGATAACAAATTTTCCAACACTGTAACAAGTAACAGCTACAAACTGCTTGTACATCCCAGCCGCAATATCACATAACATGTGAAGCACCTTAATTTGCCATTTACAGGGGGAAAAACCTCTAGCAGCTGGTGATAAACTATTTAAGGAATGAGCCACAAGTAACTTCCATGGCTATAATCTTATATCAACTTACCTGAAAGTAAGACCCACTGAACTCAATGGGTCTTAGAAGTAAGCAAAATGTGTACAATCACACTATAAGGCTGCAATCCTAGTCTTCTTACCTGACAATAAACACCACTGAACTCAATGGGACTTATTTCTGAGTAAGCACAGCAAGAACTCAGCTGTACAACTAAACTATGGATTAGATGCATTTGTGATCTTTTTCTTAATGATGTTATGACATGACAAACCAAGGAGCAGTCCAAATTCTCTCATTTTTACTGTATTATGTCTTTTTTCTCATTTACTAATCAGAAAGCTGTTTTATAGCTATTGATTAGCTATTCTGTTGTGCATGTACCATTTATGTTATATTACTAATCTGGTGTACTAGTTTTACAAGAGTACACATTTGACCTTCCACATTCGCTAGGGTTAGAGGCATAGGATCCTTGTAAAAGTGGAAAAATCACAAATATCAAAATGTGTCTGTGTTTATGGGAAAGGGGCCAAGGCATGATGGAGACGGTGGACCCCCAAGTCCAAACTAGATCAGGGAAAGGTGTGGGAAGGTAGGTGGATCAGCATAGTGGCCCTATACTTCCTCTCTTTCACCCATCTCTTTCCTTTGGTGTACGTGGGGGCATTGAGAGAAGGTTTGCAGTGCTGAGAAATTGGACTGTGAGCCATCCTTAGCTGGCTGGTGGAGAAGATGGAGGACAAGAGGCAGGTTTTTAAAGAGCTGTGTGGCCTGATCAGAGCCTCCTAGAGGGAAGGTTCTTCCAAAAAAGAAGCACCTGAAGTGGGCAAGGGGCAAGGGTTGAAGGAACTCACAAATAATCAAATCCGTGAAAGCCAACCCCACAAATGTGGAGGGCCTACTGTATTTTGTTTCCTACACAATGGCTAACAACAGAATCCTATCCAGGTCTACTCAGAAGTAGAGTGTCTCGCATTGAATGGGGCTTACTCCTAAGTAAGCATGCATAGTTTTGCAACCTAGGACTGCAATTGAACAAAAGGGAGCTTACAACTCAAATAGACTTACCTAGGAAGCACTGTAAACCACTTTCTTCTGTAAAAGAATCACTACTTTTATTGGTATGTTGTATGAAATATACTGGAGTGGCATTGGAATTATGACTAAACAGCAAATGATTGAAATTCATTGGTTCATTAACTTTCACAAGGCTGACAGCGATTAAAAAGACTGCATTTTTATGAATACATCAATGATACAACATTGCTGAAGAACATTACTAAGATTAATAACCAGCAGAAGTATTCAGAAGGATGAATAAATGGAAATAAATAGATACCAGAGCTACATGTACCATTTCAGTTAACAGTTACATCAGCACCTGCTCATCAGAGGAGGACCAGCAGAGATCGTAAACATCATGATCTACCCAAGGGCTCTTGACTGAAAGAGCAGAAGAAAAGAAGGAGGTGGGGAGGAGTTGTTCCAACTACGTCTTTTTCCTTTTTAAAATGCTGTGTTCCTCAGTTGCCCTGATGGCACTGCAGGATATCCAATACTCCAGTGTTGGAAGAGGTAAAACCTGAAGAGATTTCTGTGAGGAGTGGGCAGAGCTTGGAATTGGATGTGCCGCCTGGAGATTCTAAGAGTTGTCCTCCAAGAATAGGACTTTTCTAAACTCTCAGTTCAGGTGGAGAGGTGAGTCATATCTTCCCATCTTTCTTCTCCCTCAGAGGGAAATATCTATCTCATGGCCCCTAGAATGCCTTATCATGGATCATAGGATAACATCATTAATGTATAAAAGATCTCTCATATATGTTGGCTGTGGCATCGGCATTGCTTGAGAGAAGCATTGACTATAATTAATGGTAATTCAGTTTCAATTGCTGTGAAGGATACTCTTTGGATCCTCAAACTTATTTCACATTATTCATCTATCTCAATTGCCCTGAACAGAATATGCCTCTCCCAATCAGCCACCATACACAACTCTGTATACATGAAGGATTCTTCCCCCTGCAGAGCCTTCCAAAGTGAATTTTGTGTTCTTCACACACCTTATGTGTTAAGTCAGACCATCCCAACATGATATGGTAACAAACTAACAGACAGAAACTTCATTTCATGTATATAGTTATAGCAAAACTTCCAAAACAATTTTTTTCTTTGAAATTCAGCTTATTGAAATCTTTTAACTTATGTTCCACATTACTTTTCATGGATCAAAAAAGGGAAGCGGGATGTACAGCCAGACCCCCTGTCCAAAGTGAATTGGGCAGCCTCTCTCCAAATCTGATGAAACACTATCTACCTGTTTTCTTGTGACGTGATAACAGATGCAGAAGTTTAAGTCTATATAGGAAGAGAGTGGGAGAAAGAACAGAAATATTTGAATACAATGCATTTATTTCAGTGAGATATTTAAACACATACTTAAATGTTTGATTACATTTTGATTTTTACACTGTGTGCAACATTCTTAGGAAACACAACAGCCAGTACTATTGACACAACAGCTGCAAGGAACTTCAGAAAATGCGGTAAATCAATGGTAGTAGCAGGAAAGGCAATGGTTTAAGCAAGTTAGGGGGAAAAAGCTTGGGACTGGGTTTGATGTGATTCATAGAAAAATGGGCCCCTAGGGGAAATTAGATGAACTACATAGTTCTTATTCCAACTGCAAAAAGAAGCACCAACCCACCAGAATATGTAGAATCTGTTCTTGGACACCTCTTTGTTGAAAGCAGAAAATGCTTGGCAGAAGGAAAGTAGAGGCCATCATATCTGCCTTCTCATATTTCAAGCTACATGTGATTATTCCAGACACAACTGGAATTCAGCTCTCTCAGATCTGCCAGAGCCACAGTGTTTTTCTGCAAGTAAAAGGGCAAAGATTGGCAAGTACAATCCAGAAGGAAAACAATGACAAGCATTAATTCCATAGATTCCTGTTCAGTCGAGACTTTGTACAAGGATTTATCCCATGCTCTTAATTTTTTAAAATTTATTTTATTATTATTTATTAAAACCTTTTGATCTCTCCTCTTATCATGAGGTCTTAGGGTGGCTAACAACATAAACATTTTTTAAAATTCCAAACTGAAAAACAATAAGAACAAAGTAAAAACACACTAACATTCAAACATGTTAAAAGACCTTTAAAAGGCTAAAAGAGTTAAAACAATTTACATGCTTAAAAGTAAATTAGATACCAAAGGCTTTAATTAAAAACTATGTCTTCACCCAATGCTGCAGAGAAACTGGTATCGGTGCCAGTAAAACTTCCAGAAGGCATTTCACAAGAGGTACACCACAGCTGAGAAGGCCTTCTCCTGTGTCCTCCCCCATCATATTGGCCCCACTGGTGAGACACAAAGGAGAGCTTCTCTGACAGATCTCAGCCCTTGAGCAGGAATATACAGAGGGAAGCACTCCTTCCAGTATCAAGGTCCCAAGCCATTTTGGGGTGAGGATGTCATCACCAGCAGTTTGAATTCAAACCTGAAATAATAACAATTATCAGACTTACCAAGATCGCCATTTATACCCAAGTGGTTTGGAGTATGGAGCAGAATCAAGCTAAAATGATACTGTGTGCCAGCTTCTTCTTCCCAGGAGCCTTTGCAATTTGTGCAGGCTCGGGTAGTGGCCGAAACAGCAGCCAATCAATTGGAAAAATCAGATGACCACTGGTGTTAGGACTTAAGAGGCCAATCAGCCTGTTTAGCATAAAATCATTGTCCCAAGCAAACTCTCTTATTCTGCTCTAGAGTAACTTCCCCACTCTCTTTCCCTCTATTGCTACTGATTTGTGGGGTGGATGATTTATACCAGGATGTGGCTGTTGAAGTGTTCCTATAATAGCATTTGTCAGCGAATTTGGCAGGTTGAGGAAGTAGCTGGGTAGAATCGGCAAATTGGCTTGAGTGCCAATCATCCATGGATAACGAGGGATCTTCTTAAGGACATTGGGACGAAAGCATTCAAAGACGTGCCCAGCTTGGGGGCATGACCTTGCTTCAGTTCCAGCTGGCAGGAGAACCATGAAGTGTCTTATGCTCATGTGGGATTCTGTTCTGTTGTTCCAGGTTCCCCCTAGCAGTCAGACTGACAGGGTGGTAGCTTGCTATTTTCCAACACTCAGGCTGCCCAGTCTTGGGATCTGGCCCCATGCTGAGCCAACCTTCTGTCAGCTGTAATCAATGAAATTTTGTAGCCTATTTTATTCCAAATTGAGGTATATGGTATCACGAATAGCATGCTCCATTGCAGAGGGTTGCAAACTGGCAGCCAGTGCGACTTCTTTAAGACTGCTATTATATGTTGTCTGTACGGTACCCCAGTCAGCAATGTTGCTACTGTATTTAACAGTTTAAATATGTGCTAGGTTGAAATAGATTGTGCAATATCTTGTCCAAATGGAAAGAGGGCTTTAGATGTCATTTCCCTTTTATATCATTCAGTATGATAGCATAAAGTGTAAACCACCTCTTCTGTTCTTTGGATCCAACCTATGATTCACTTACTTTTCCCCAAATATTTTTTATTGTGAGAGCCAAAATGCAGTGAATGTTATGGACATGCATTTGCAAAGACAGATATCACATGGATACATTTTTCAGAGAGCTGCGATGAACTGTAGGCCTCTGTCAAGACTGTAGTTGGTTGTTTTGGTGCCACATGTCAAATGGTTCTTGGGCACAGCTAGCATGAAATGACAGAAGAGCTTTATAACAGTGGTGGGCAGATTTCAGGCCTGTCGACTCAACTACATTATTTACTGGACTTCATGGTCCAATAAATCCTAGACATGTCTGCTCAGAAATAATCCCCACTGAGCTCAATGGAAATTATTCCTTGGTTAAATGGGCTGTACAGAATTACTGGTGAAGATTCATGGAACTCTGTGGGATATACTTCTAAATGGAAATATATAGGACTGCATTGTTATCTGGCACAAATCCCTAATTAATAATCAGACTCGTGTTTTCTCATACTTTCCTTCAGGCACTGAGGATGGACTACATACAGCACAGATTTCTTTTATTCCATCTGCTGTGTTGTAATTCACGTTCCTTAGAGCTATTACAGTTTATTTGAAAAGGACTGTTGTGCTGTACAGTACACTGCACGTACATCAGAACAATTTTCTATCTAATTTGCAGTCCCCATAGGACAACTGCAAGCATTTGCTTATCACACTTTCTATAAACAAAGAGATGTAGTGTACACGGAGGCTATACAGTTATGCTGCTTGCTTGGTTTCATAAGGCTGTTGACGGAATATTCTTCACCGTATATACAAGATAGAAACAGTGGCGAGGATACTGTGTTGTCTAACATAGAAAAATAACTGTTCAACAGGAAAAAAAAGATTTTGACATCTTCAGGGATTACTCTGGCCTATTGATTTCTTTCTAGAAACCAGTCATTCTAGCTAACCTGACTATCATACTTTCAACAGATGAGATAACATGACCCACTGGAAAAGATGGTGATCCTTGGTAAGCTGGAGCGCATTACTGGTGTGGGTAGCATCGATCAAGAAAAATGTGGCCCTACGTTCATTAGACCTTAGCCAGACTGTTTATAACAGGTCATCTTGGTCACAAGAAGCTGAAGACAACTTGAAGGCAATTAACAACTGCAACAATTCATTTCATCCACCCAATGACAATTTGCTACTTGAACTCAGTCATTAGCACAGTAGCCAAAGGAAGCAATTGTGTAAAGAAAGTAATGTGGAAAGTTACTTTTTAAAAGTAATCCATTCCTATAACTCATTCTAACCTGTCTGGTTACAATATTTTTTCAACAATGTCATGAATAATGGCAATGCTGCAAAAGTAACCTGTTACCTTGCTTGATATGACCCTTGCTATTTTTAGTTACTTTTGGTTACCTTTGGGAAGAAGCCTAAGGGATAGCAAAAATCTTTTAACATGTCTGTTAAAATACTTTGAAAAGGGCTTTAAAAATGTCCTTCAAAAGTCAGCTTTGGAAATAAATGGGAAACATTACTTGTTACAACTCCCCCCAAAAAAACTTGCTTCCAACTTGCAGTTACTTTTAAAATGTAACTTCACTGCACCCACTTGCTCCAAAATGTAACTAGATATAGTTAACTATGTCATTTGTACTGGACAATTTCCAAGCTCTGTGTAATGGCTAAAAACAAAAATTAGAAGTGTCCTTGAACATTAAAGTTGTAAAAGGAGGAGCCTGACAAGACTGGGACCATTTCCACACCGGACTGTTATCGCGCTATGATTCCACTTGCAACATCCTATGGAATCCTGGGGTTTGCAGTTTCGGGAGGGGCCATCCGGCCCCTCCCGAAACTGCAAACCCCAGGATTCCATAGGATGTTGCAAGTGGAATCATAGCACTATAACAGTCCGGTGCGGAAATGGCCAGAGTAGAGTTAAACAATCATAGCCATCAGGATACTGTGGGGAGCAATACATGGGGGGGGGGATATAAAACCAGAGGCTTGTCTGTTAAACTGTTAGATAGTACCAGTAAAGAGCAGAGTTGGGATCAGGTAGAAATAGAGATGGGGCAGATAAGAATGGATTAAATATCGAGAGGAACAAAAGACAGGCTCAGTTAGGAATAAAGAAACTGATAAAACCTGAATAGGGACTTTAGTTTGATGGGGGCTAAGAATGGGGAAACAGTTAAGGGAGAAGTGTTACTTTGTTTTAAAACAAGGCGTTCCAGTATACTGTGCATGGAGCCAGGGTAAGACTGCATGTTTAATTTACTGGTTATACAATAAATCTTTACTGGTTCTGTTTTCCACATCTCTGTCTCAATGTTTTAAAGTAATAATTAATAATGAGGACTGATCACACATTATCACATTGAACCCAATGATCAACACATCCACTTGTAAATGTCACCTTGGGGGCCCAAGAACCCAGAAGGGGTTTTAAGGGTGAAAGAACTAGGCAAAGGATAGGAGCCCAATAGTCCATCACAAAAGTTAACAAAATATGTACTTACCAATTAATATCAATAATCTATTTATGACTCTAAGTATAGATTAATTTAGTAACCATGATTTATTATATAAATAAATATAGGCAACAAATATTAAATTTAATTATAATTTTGTGATTTATTATATTAGTAGTCACTGCTGGAATTTCTACTAGTTGTTCGCAACAGTGGTGGGAACCAATTTTTAGTTTTGTATAGTTTGTTGTTTGTTAGTTTAGATATTTGTTAGATGTTTAGTTTGATATTTGTAGTTTTGTTTTTTATTAGCAATGGTATTTAGTTTAGTTTTATTATTATATAGTGTTTTGTTTTGTGAATTGTTATTTTATTTTCTCATATATATGCTTTTCCTTTTTATCTCTTTTCTTTTGTTCTGTTTTGCAATTAAAAATAAACATTTATTTTAAAAAAAAAGATTAACAATATGTAGCAGAAAGCATAAGCTACATTTTTGACAAAAATGCATAGATGCTTGACTCCAAATATTACCTTTAAACTGGCAAGAAAAGATTATTTGCATATATCTTTCAACCTTCAAATCTTTTCAGGTTTATTGGTATCTTCCACACTATTAACTAATATTATTATTTGTGCTGTTATGGGTCTGATTTTGTTTTAAATTTGTGTCATCATGCTGATTTTTGTTTTGTTTTGTTTTTGTTTTTGTTTTTACTGCAAAAGGACCAAATGGGCAATGCTTAAATCCTGAAAATAAAAACGTAAGTTTTTTTTCCCCTGGATAATCTACTTTGGCTACTTTAAAAACACTCATTTCATATGAGATTGGGTTAGATAAAAATTTGTGTCATATTTCTTGAAATCAACAGGACTTTATATTGATTTCAACTGTTTCACTTTAAACATGATTAAGTCCATCTTAAACTCTAGCCGGTATCTTGTTAGTGACTTCTTGTTTTTATCTGCTGTCAAGGAAGCTTCAACTTATAGCAGACCTATGAATGAGTCACCCTGTTATCAACAGTCCTGTTCAGATCCTGCGAACTTGGAGCTTCCTCAATTGAATCATTCTACCTCCAGTGTGGTTGCCCTCTTTTCCTACTGCCTTCCACTTTACCAGGTCTTATCGTTTTTTCCAATGAGTCATGTTGTTTTGTGATATGTCCGAAGTGCAAAACCCTCAATTTAGTCATCTTCACATCTGGCAAGAGTTCAGCCTTGTTTTGCTCTAAGACTTATCCAGACTTGGGTGGGGCCCCTGCTCCTATCTCTTAGAGGTGAAGAAGGGATGGAGGGAGGAAATGAGTGAAGTCAAGAAGATCTGGCTGCTCTGGGCTCCCAGGGGAAGGAAAAGGCAGGGGCACTCTATTCAAGAGTACATCCTCATTTCTTCCCTCACTGACTAGGCTGAAACCTGCTGTTTCTTCATGGTCTGCATTGCCAGCCACTTCCTCCAATGCCCACTAGTAAGTAAGAGCAACAGAGATAATTTTCAGGGCTTGACAGCTGCAGGTAGCCAGAGGATGTGGAACTATGCATGCAGAGCTATGCACCTATGCAGAATCCTGGCCTGTCTACAAATAGTGCCTGACAGTGATGGGCAAAGTGCAACTTTGGAGCCACATACAGCCCTTTAAGGCTATTTTTGTGGCCTTTAAATCCTCCAGTTTCCCCTCTCTGTCCTTCTTCTGACTCAACTGCCTCTCCTGGACGTACCTTTTAAATATGACGGGGGGGTGTACTTTCCATAACAATGTCAACAAGTATCCATCTTTCAAAACTAGAAGAAGACTTCTGGCCACCTCTACTTCGATGCAGTCCAGAATTACATTGGCTTTTTTGGCGTCTGTATCAGACTATTAATTCATGATTAGCATTACTCTTTTGCCAGAGCAACACCAGATGTTCCTTGCTGATAGATCATTGAAAGGCACACTTTAAGACATGCTGAGGCCCTAAACCAGGTGATCAGGACCGTGGTAGGTTGCATCCAATTTTTGTTAACATCCCCCTACCCAGTCATATTTTTCAGTCCCAAATAATGTTTGGAAGTGACTGGAAGTCATTTCTGGTTTTTATTTCCTGTATTTCCACCAAATTTGGCCTTTTTGAGGGAAAAGAAAATTGGAGATGTGAAGTACAGGTAATGTGAAACTGCCCAGTTTTGAAGGAATGTTTGTGGAAGTTTTGGATGATCGGAAGGGTGATTTTCCCCAAAATGTTCTTTCAAACACTAGTACCGTGGGAATGCAGAGGTACCTGGGGGCTGCAGACGGGCCACCACTTTCACTATCCCTATGTCTGTCAAGCTATATCGAGTTAAGAAGCCCCACAACATTACCCTCAAAATGTATATTATTTAAAATATATTATATGTGATTATCTAAACTGTATATGTAAAAATACATATTATATAAATGCCTATTACATGAAATATAGTTTAAAATGAGTTTTTTGTATTTTTTTTAATTCAGTGGACTTTTATAAGCTCAGCTTCTAAGGTTTACCTTACTTCCCTTTTCATAAAATCAGCACTAATCGCTGATCTTGAATTCTGCTCAGTTCCACTTCAAGGTATGGCTCTGTTTCCCTGCTTACATTCTCAGACTAATAGGAACAGGATACTCACACCAGATTAAAACTAGTTTTAGAAGGTGGCATCTGAAATGGGTGAGAGGATGGTCTCTCCCTTTTTGCTTCAGGCCAAACATATTATATCTCTCAAAAGAACTGACATAATTGACTCTATGATAAAGTATTTTAAAATCACCCACCACAAATGCTGTTAAATAATTTCACTTCTGGACAATTCAATGTTGAACTTAATTGCAGACTGGTGAAACTTGTAAATCACCCTCATCTACCTACTGGGGGAATGTGAAATGGTGCCTCTACTGAATAGTTGTTTATTCTCTTCAGGAAGTTATAGCTTTTTGAGGGGGCTAGAGATCTCTGGGAGAATTATCAGTACTTTCACCAACCTATAGTTTCTTGGATTATTGGACAAAATCTGTGACAGCTAAGCTGATAAAATTGGTTCCAGGAGATCAGGGTCGGAATGCCCGCTCAGACATGGAAACCTATTTAATAATCTTGGGCAATTCACACTCTCTCAGCCTCAGTGGAAGGCCATGGCAAACTGTTACTGCAGTTTAGGCCTATTTGGTGATAGCACCCGATATCACTTTGATATCATAATTCGGCCTTACCATACCACCCTTCTCCATGTGTTTGTGAGGCCCCCAGACAAGCACGAAACTAGGCTCGGCACTTAGCTGCTGAAATATTCTCAAACACTACAGGCAAGCCAGAAATAGCCAGATCGCAGCTTCAGGGACCTCTCCGGCAAACACCACATTATGCATGTGTGCTACCTACAAAAGGCTCCCTGCTCCGAACAGGCAACTTGACAAAGGCTGAACCATCCACTGTCAAGCGTTGCGCATTTAACATACTGGCTACACCATTGTTAACTCAGCTCTGATTCCATCATGCTAAATTGTGACCTTTCGGAGACATTGTCTCGCACCCAAAACTCATTGTTGTCCCCAAGTAAGGCATAGCCTGCAGTCACACTTCTCCCTATAAAAACCCCTGATTCCAAGACCTTCCTTGGATCGCTCCCAAGTTCCAGACTGCTTTGCTGCCGCTTTGCTTGGCGAGCTTCCCCTCAGCTACACGTGGTGAGCCACACTGAACCCCAGCATCGTTCTCTATCTTCTTCTGGGCTTCAGGAACAGGTTTCGTATCACCCAAATCAACTATCCCCCTGAAAATCCCGCTATCTTACTCACACCTTTATTTTCCTTAGTTATCTGTGGGTGTGTGTTGCTTACATTGGGTGCCCGTATTTAATAAAGATCATTCATTACTTTCAAACCGGTCTGCTTCTTGACTTGGCCTGACCCCGTAAACACTGGGTTACAAGATCCTACTAAGTTACCCTGCCTCTCGTAATGCTAAAGCAGTGCTCAGAGCTAATTTTCCCCACCTACAGTTGAGCACATTTTGGTGTCTCTCACAGGACCCCCAGTTAACAGGGTAACAAAACTCCCTCTGAACAAGTCTTGCCAAAAAAAAACCCTTGTGTCACCATAAGTCAGAAATGACTTGAAGGCACATAATAAGTAACATATTTTTTGTACAAACAGGTCCTTCTCAATCTGTCACTTGCAGTGAGACTGATTGTTTATATGGCCTTGAACAAAATAGATCCTGGGGCCAAGAATGTACCAAATAACTATACTATTTGGACTGTATCAGAACAGGTGCATCTTCTGTGCATCTGTACATGGACATACACACACACACGCAGGTCACAAAATGGGACCCCTAAATTGGAAGGGCTTGAGATATCATTGCTGTACGGCACGATCATGCTTCTAACACTGAAGACTACAGTTTTGCTCTGTCAGGAATCAAAGCAATTTTGAAAGAGAGTGTTTTTGCAAATACAAACTGCCAGTGCTTACTAGGAAATTTAAAAAAAAAATTAAAGTTAAATCTAGCTATTTTGCTGCTATATTTACCCTGAGGAAGAGAATCCAGTTGGTCTCACAGCTGCTTTTGCAGCTGATGTCACATCCTGATACACATTCCCTTCAGGTATAAGAGGATTTGAAGAGAAAGGAGCCATTTAAGTGAAGAAGTGAGAGTACCAAACAATGTTATTTGAAGCATTCCTATGCTTTTTATTCACGCCTGCACGTCATGTTAATTGCAATTCTGACTTTTTTTTTTGATCTCTCAAATTATCCTCTATAAGTAAAATGGAGTGTAACAAGCATACACCATCTGTAGCAAACAAATACAAGTTTCAGAAAACAGTTTCTTTTGAAACCCAGACTCTTCTGACTGTTTGAAAATGTCTTAGGATTCTGATTTGCTTCTATAGTGGCAAACACTGCAACTGTAACATGCTCACCCCATCCAGCAAAAGAGAACCACCTCGGTAAGTAGACATCTCCATGGTTTGGATTAGGAACTATGGGATCTAAATTAAATGCACATCTAAATGGACACCTGCTGGGGCCCTTTGACACCACACAATCCTAGCTCTATATTCCATTTGAACTGCTGCGGTAACTTCTTCCAAGAGTCTGAGGTTTAGACTTTGGTGAGGCTCTAGACTTCTAGAGCTCTGCAAACTGAGAACTCTTAAATACCCTTGCCCTAAACTACAAACCCCAGGATTCCATAGGATGTTGCCATAGCAGTTAAAGTGGAATCACAGTACTATAACTGTATAGTGTGAAAGGGACCAAATTAACTACAGTACAAGTTGCAAAATAAGGTCAACCATTTCTTTCTGGGTGCCTGCCCAGCACGAAACTCACTAGCAGAATGCTTTATAACAGGTACAGAAGAAGCATCCTAATAAATTAATAGTAAACTGGAGATCTGTCCAATTGAGTGACCAAGGCTTAAAGGGTCCTATATTTCCATTAACAAATCCCACAAGGTGTCCAGTTTATACTGAACTCAGCAGTTAGTCTGCAGCTCAAAAGTTGTTCTTAACAAATGAGGATTTTAAAAATAAACTTGTAGTGTTGAAGCTGAAAGTGCTATCGAGAAGGGAGGGAAGTACAAGGGCATGGTCAACCAAAAAAGCAGTAATATCAACAATGAAGGCAGAAAGTCTGAAAACAGTTAAATTTATATCCTCTCCTCTTTCCTCCAATAAGGTGACATACTGTCTTCATCTCTATTTTATGTATAAAAACCCTATGCAAGTCAAGAAAATTCAGCTGGACACATAACATGCTTTGTCTTTATTTTACTTCTTAGCATTTCATTTATTAATAACATTTTGTTGTTGTTGTTGTTGTGTGTCTTCAGGTCATTTCCAACTATGGTTACCTTAAGGTGCACCTATCATAGGGGGTGCTGAGAGAGTGTGACACACCCAAGATCACCCAATGGGTTTCCTGGCTTAACAGGGAATCAAACCCTAGCCTCCAGGGTCATAGTCCAAGGCTCAGATCACAACAACACCTTATTTTTCATGTAAAAGTATGCAATTGTCATTTTCTGAAAATGGGTTTCTGGAAGCAGAGAAAGAAAGAAAGAAAAAATGAGAAAAAGTGGTTTGTGACCTCCTTCAATTTCTGCTGCCAGGGTTGTAATAGTAGTATAGTAAAAGTAGCAGCAGCAGTGATACTAGCAGTACAATCCAAACTGTTAAAATATGGTCATAAAACTACAAGACTATTACCATTAAAATGATAAAAACAATAAACAATAGTGGAGGTATGGCAATAACTTCAATATTCTTTAAAGCCTCAGCAAATCAAAATATATCACCAAAGAAAGCATTTATCTCCAAACGTAAGTAGGATAAACTGGAGATTTCCACCAAGTTTTTAACCTTCCCATTTGAGACATGCATTTCCCCAGTGTTTCTCCCCCACACACATCCCAAAAAAGGATAAAATCAAGAAAATAACATGTATTCCTACTCATGTATTTGGATGTTGGACTGTGAACCCTTTGGGGAATTGTGAAACCAGGAAGAGATAAAAATAAAGCCGTGGGCTACTCCTCCCACTGCAATACTTTCTTTTTTTAACTTTTCATTCTTTACAGTTCTAAATTTGGGAATGTGAAGATGGATGAAACTGCTCTGAGCACCTAAAAGTGGAAATTTTGGGAATTTTGCCTCATATTGTTGTGGCCAGGAAAAAGCCGAAGACCGGGTTTTTTCCAGGGAAAAATCAAAAAGCCTTTATTGTTTAACAATTTCTTGCGCAAGGACGACAAATATTCAGAAAATGTGGTCCCAAAAATTAATTGAGGTAGCATCACTATATACCTTTTGCCTTCTATGTAAAAGGCAATCAATCATTCATTTAGCCCGCCCATCATGGGGGAAAAAATTTATTAACTTTTCCATTACATCATTGACTGGCACAGAGGTGAACAAAGAGTTAGTTAGAAAATGATACAAAATGATGATTAGCCAAAATGGGGGGGATTCTCTCCTTTTATTTCCCAGCCCTTTTGAGTGTTGCAAGGCCATTCCTAAAATTTGAGATAAGACAAAGACATCTGCTTTTTACTCGGGAGGACAATTAAAACCTTATTTTTCCTATGCAAGGGGTTTTGGTTTTAAACCCCCTTTCACCCCCCCCCTTTTATGGAAAAATTTCCAAAACTTTGCAATTTCAAGCATTACTTTTTCCTATTTTTATCACAGTGATACATAGCAGCAGAATACATAGCAGCATTAGGATTCACTAACACACATTACACACTGTTCCCAATAACGGAGGGGGTCTGATTTGTCAAAAAGGGGTTCCTTCCTGGTGTAACCCCAGCAAAATTACCCCCAATCTTTTTTCCCTTTAGCAGTTGCGGGAAATCTGACATGCGCGCCTTTGGCAGCCCTGGAGTGCCAGTTGCATTGTCTAGCCCAAATTTCTTCGGGCCCCCCCTTTTTCTGTAACCACCTTTTGGAACCTCCAGCTTTCCCCTTTCCATTGACTTGACTTTACAGTTAAAAAAACATTTTTTACATGCAGAGTAGAGACAGGCAGTTTTTAGGAAAGCCATTATTTTTGTGCAAAGTTTCTGCATACAGTGCTTTTACCCATACTTTTTGGGAACCCAATAACAATGTCCTCATGCCTGCAGACCCTGGGTTTTTCTTTTTTTAATTTTATTTTCAAAATGCTTTTTCCCCTTTTTTTTTTGCATTCAACTCATTTCATAATAACAAACAGGTTGTATTTTACCAAAATACTAAGTCCCCTTCACAATTTAAGAGATAGTCTAAACCTTTTCATGCTAGGCTGCCCAGCCAACAATGCATCTGCCTTACATGAAAACCAATTCCCTCCATGGGGATAATTGTTTTTAATGTACCTTTCTTTTATTGTGAATCCTTTTCATTTTTCCACCAAACTAAAAAAAATTTTGTCACCGAGTAAAAAGGTTTTTCCCTCAGTGGCCAAAAAAGCTTTCTTTCCCAGAAGATAAATCCATATACCTATTTGCCATTGAAAACTTTTTTTCCAGAATTGACTATGGAGGACCAACCCCCCTTTTCTCACACAACTCAGTAAAACCTATGCTGTAACTGGAAAGAAGTTAACATTGAGACATTTCCCGGGGGCATGCCTATTTGCCATATATTTCATACCTTCCAATCCCTAGTGATAAAATAGGCAAACCAGACTTCCTGCCCTTCCCCCCCCACCTCAACCCATGGTATTTTTCCCATTTCAAAATCTGATCATGCAAAAAAGAATAATCATAAGCCCCAAATTTTAGAAATCCGGGCCCCCCTTTTCCACAGTGGGGGTTGTCACTACTTCCTGATAGGTCTCCTCCACCCATGTCCAGGTTCCCCCCAATCCTTCACCCATGTCTCCTGATTTGAGAGGGTGTGCCTGTGTTTGTGGGGAAAAGACCCTTTTTAACATTTTCCCCCTTGTTTTTTTTCGGGTTTTCCCTAACCACTAACTCTTTCCTGTAGAGTGATATTCCCTTAATCAATCCAAAAGGGTTTTTGCTGAAAGGTGACAACTTTATGACTCTGTGGGTGTGTACTCATCTTCTTCCCCATCTAAGGGGGCTTGGGAAAAACAAAAACACTCCTGGTTTCTCTGTTGGGGGCTGCACATGGAATGAGAGTGAGAGGTTTCTAAAAATGGGCTAAGAAGATGGATGTGGTATCATGCCACTTGCCCTGTGCTGGCATAAGTCCAAAAACATAGCCGGGGGCTGTTACCCGGGGCCACACCCCTTTGAACTACTATGTCTTCAGGATTTTTGTTTCATCTTCTCCATTTTCCAAAATTTTGAGGTCTAGGTACAATGTGACTCCTGGGTATTCCTAGAACAGTGGTTTAATCTTTGATGATTTTGTGGACAATGCAGGTCTGTTGTTTAGCCTGTATGATGTGTGGGCTTTTTAGGGCTGTTGTGGGTCTTTTAGCTGTCTCACAGCTTGCATCTTTTTTCCTTTTTGCCTTCTTCAGCCAAAATCCCTTAACTGCAATTCCATTTCCCAAACGGGAGAGGGGGTTATCGCCTCTCAAAATGCTCCCTTATTTTTTCCCTCCCAACTCAGAGGTGCGCCATCACCTCTTCTCCCAGCTTGCTCATAGGAGTGCTCCATCACCTCCTCCCCCCCGCTGGATGGGGGCGGGGAACCCTTTTCCAAATTTTCCACCTTTGGGAAAACTGGGGGGGGGCGTTTTTTGCATTCTATTGGGCCCCTTTTTCCCTTTGTCCATACTTCTGCTGCCAACGTTTTACCAGAATGTCACAACTCTGAGCCCTTGCCCTTTTCAGTTTATGGGGCGGGAACAAAACTTTTCCTCTTAACTGCTGACCACTGACATTGTTCATGGAGTTCTGCTTTTTGTCTTCCACTCCACCACATATCCACATCCATATCCACATCCTTCTCTGACTGTCTTCACCATCTTTTCCAGTTTTTTTCCGCCTATGCCTCTTCTCCCCCACACTGGGCACACTGGCCACCCCCAAAGAGCCCTACCTTTCTGGGGACTCCTACCACCTTCTCACCTTCTGACCTCTACCTTTTTTGGATTTTAAAAAAAATTACAGCCCCCCCAGTATTCACGGGCCCTCCCCCACCCAAAGTCCAAACCCAGGCCCGACCCTGCTTAGCTTCCAAAATCAGACAAAGATGGGGCGTGTTCAGGGGGGTATGGTCGTAGGCTGCTGAGCCGCCCCTTTTTGCCCTCTTCAGCCCCTTGCAGCTCCTAAATTTTTGGCTCCCCTGTTTAGCTTTTTGTGTAACCCCGCCTTTGGCTCTGCTGCATTTTTTTTCCCTTTTTTTGCCTGGTTAAAAAATTCCCAAAAACATAGACAAATTTGGGGGGGGGGGTGAAATGGTACTCATCCCTTTCCCCAGTTTTCGCCGCTCACGGGGGAAAAGGTCCCATCCCTGGAGCAGCCTCCCTCCCTTCCCCCCCCTCCCCGGCCTCCTTGGCCGGCGCCTAGCTGGGGGGGAGGGCTGCTATGGCCCTCGCTTCTCCTCCAGGAAGCCTCTTGATGGTTTGGGAGCGGCTCTCACTCCTTATTGCTGGTATTATTGCTCCCCTCCCCATTTCTCCTAAAGAGCCCCCCGCTGCAGCTTTAGAACCTCTGTGGGGGCTCTACTTTTCTGTTCTTTTGCATTGGGAAATTCCCCAAAGGGCCTTGGGGGAAACTTATTAGGTACTACAATTCCCATGTGTTTAAAATTCCTATGTCAACTGCTTCTCCAAAAACTCATTTTTCAGATAAATTTTATTTTTAAATCCATATTCCAACTTAACTTCCTCCTTTTTTTTTAAATTAGAAAGGACTGGCCTTTCCTGCTTGCAAATTGCACACTGATTTCTTCCCAATCTAGGGCCTTTTGTCTTCTTTCTCTCCACTTGCCTCTTCCTCCTGCCTGCTTGGAGTCTCAACAGCTCTCTTCATCCCTTCTATCATTGCTTCTACTAAGGGGCTTGATAATAGTGAGCATATTCATCTGGTTTAAAATTTTTGGATCCCCCCCTGGGTGGGAGGGGAACTCTGCCTCTCCTCTGGTGCCTCCTGGCTGGTTTGCCGTTCCTCATGTTGAATTTATTTCCCCCTCCACTCCTCAGTAGTAAAAAGGAAAAACCAATTTGACAATTTTTTTCCAGTTAGAGACATGTGAGGCCATGATTCTGGAAAACAAAGCCCATTTTTTCTTGTGGCTTTTCCATATAAGTTGCACAGTGTGTCTTCCAATTTAGTAGGTCTGATGTGATGAAGGGCGTATATTAATAACTCTGAACCTCTGGTGGCCCCCCCGACTGCTGAGCATCAACTACCAGCTGATCTGTTCAGGCCTTCCCTTCTTCTTGATCCTTGGGGCCCGTTTTATCTCCGAAGGGGAGGAAGTGGGGGGGGGGTTGTGTTTCCCCCAGACTGTTGATTGATAAAAGGGGTTTGTTGAGCTTCCCAGTAATATCTTTTCCCCCGGGGTATTTGTTTTTGGCCCCCTTTTCATTGGTGGAGGTCCAGCACTTGGACTTTTGCTGCTGCTGGCACTGCTAGAACCTCTTTTCCCAAAATTTCCTTTTTTTGAGACTTGTCCACCACTGCATACACAGCCTTAAGTGATGGTGAATGGATGGGGAAAAACCCCGCAGCTAAAATTAAAAATTCAGTGAAGTCTCCTTTCTCCCCCTTTTTTGAGACATGAGAAAATTTTCCCCGGAAACCGACTTCCTTCTATCATTAAAAGGGGAGAAGCTGCCTGTCCCCCCCCCTTTCAATTTTGGGTTCCAGGCTGTGGGTTTTTTTTTCTTTTTCTTTTTTTTCCCTTTTTAACAGGGGGGGGGTGAGGGGGGAAAAACCTGGTGAGTGCAGAGTTCTTCTTTTTTTTTCTTTCTTCCTTTTCAGATGCAGCCACCATTTATAGGAGGGTGCCTTTCCCGTTTCCTTGAAACCCTTTTTAAATGCTAATTGCCGGCCCCTTAAATCTCCATTAAAAAGGGGGCAGATTTCCCGAAAAAACGGCCTTCTTTTTGTCAGGCTGGAGTTTTTTCCCCCCCTTTCCTTTACATGGGGCAAAAGGGGTTCCTTTCCATTAATTATAGCATTTTACATAGTAATAGCTCTCTGAAGCCCTTTAAAATTAAACTCCCACTGCCTGAATTAAAATAGGGTTTTTCCCTTCCTTGAGAAAAAATAGATTCTGCATTGCTTCCTCACTATTTCTCATTAACTCCTGAGGTTTTTGCACTGACTTCATTTTTGCCATTTTCCCCGCCTCTGGCTGAGTTAACTTCTGGCTTAAAACAACAGAGAGCCCAAGGAGGAGGGGCTTCAGGAAATGGCTTCAAACGCCAGAGACAACTAGAGAGGAAACAAACCATTTTTTTTTTTACACTACAGCGGCAATAGTAAAGTTTCCACTAAATCCTCCTTTAAATTCTTTAACATACAGCCCAGAGGCTCTGCTTTTCTCCCCCCCCATTTCCTCCCCAAATTCCAGACAAGACACAATGGGGATGGGATTTACGCACGGGGGAAGGGGGTCCCTGTGCCCACACAAAGGGGTTTTGACTCCCCGTCACTCTGGTATTGACCTAGCCACCTTTGGGAAATTCCAACAGCATGGACGTAGGAAGTGCAATACCCCCTGCAACTCACACACGCATCTTTTATCCAGACGAACAACCTCCCCCTATAGGCCCATTAAAACCCCAACTGAGACGTCTCATTTTTATTCCGCCACACCAAGATTTTGGGGGTTTTTCTTTTCCACTGCTGAGAGGGGGCCTCGGCCGAAAATCGGGGAGTGATAGTTCCCCCTTTCCCCCCCCCAAACATGAGGGGGGTTTCTCACCCGAGGGCCATGGGAGGCTTGGTTTCCAGCTGTAACCCGAGGTCCTTAAATGGTCCCCCCCAGGGATGCCACCCTTCCCCCCAAACCCAAAACCCCTTCGACAAAAGGTCGAGAGCACCCTTTGGGGTTTTTTCAAGGGGGGCCCGCAAATTCCCCATGTAAACTCCGTGGGGGGGGACAAAAATAGCCCCTTCCCCATTTCCCGGCCAACGCACCAGAAATGTTGTGGTAGGGAAAAAACCGAAGACCAGGTTTCCAGGGAAAAATCAAAAAGCCTTTATTGTTTAACAATTTCTTGGGAAGGATGGCAAAAATTTAGAAAATGTCGTACCAATTAATTGAGGTAGCATCACTATATACCTTTTGTTTTATGTAGCAATCAATAAATTCATTTAGCCCGCCCATCACTTTGGGGGAAAAAATTTTATTAACTTTTTTATTACATAATTTGACTGGCACAGAAGTGAACAAAGAGTTAGTTAGGAAAAAAATACAAAATGATGCATGTAGCCAAAATGAGGGAGTATGCTTACTCCCATTTAAGCCCCCGACCTTTGAGTGTTGCAAGGCCATTCCTAAAATTTGAGATAAAACAAAAACATTGCAATTTACTAAGGAGGCACAATTCAATTTGCTTATTTTTCCTATGCAAAATGGGGATTGGATTTAACCCCTTTTAATATTAAGTCAAACCATTGGTCCATAAACTCAGCACTGTCTCTGGAATGGCCAAAGCTCTCCAGGGTTTTAAGGAGGGGGGTTTTTCCCGCTACATTTGTGTGCATTAACAGTAACTGGTAATGTGTTAATTTTTTAGTATAAGTTTACTTTTTAAAAGTAACATAACAGGGGTTTTTTTTTTTTGGTTTTTTTGTTGTCTTTGTTTTATATTCCCCTTTTTTTTTCCTTGTAAGGACTCAAAGCAGCTTACAATAATTTGTAAAAAATCTTAGTTAAAAATCATGAAATACAAAAGTGAAAACACAAATTAAACAAATAAGAATTAAAACAAAGTCAATTAGAACAAAGTTAAAATACATAATTAAAACACAAACATTCATAAAATTCCACCAACATCTCTCATCAGTCAGGTCATAATTGCATATTGAATATGTATCAGAACAGAATTGTCTTTGCTTGTCTATAGAAAGAAAGTATGGAGGGTACCAGTTTGACTTACTTGGAAAGGGAATTCCAGAGCCTGGGAGCAGCCAGCCAACAAATGCATCTGTGAAGGTGGTGGGACAGAGAGAAGATGCTCTCCAGCAGATCTCAAAACCAAGGCAGGTTGGTAAGCAAGAAGAGGGTCCTTCAAATAACATTATTATTTATGAGTAATGTTACTTCTAAAGTGTTTGGGGAGTCATTTAGAGAGGTGGGGCATTTTCCCACTTTTTAAAAGTAAATTCAAGTCACTTTGATTTTTAAAAATTAAAAAAATAAGAAGTAACACAAATATTTGCAAAGTGAACATCAGTGACTGTTCAGATGATGAGTTCCTTTTAAAAACAATGTAACAATTATTGCAAATGCACTGCTTTTTAAAAGTAATGAGGCTTGGTTAAGAGTAGGTTCTCACCAGTGCATCAGAGCTAATACGCCTGCTAAAGACAACTTGACCTTTGTGTTGCATAGCTCAGTAAGCATTTTTGCAAGCTGCAGATTTGCAAAATTTGTAGCCCTGAAGTTGAGCTAGCAGACACGTTTAAATTAGAAAATGCTATTGTCAGCCACTTTGCCCCAGGAATAAGGGGGGAAAAGAACCAGCAGATCACTTAAAAAGAGCACAGAGAGCTGCAAAGTAAACTTGTGCAAACAAAATGAAGGCAATGTTTAAGACAAGCAAAAGAGTCTAGCAGAAACACCTAACCCATGAGAAAAGTAAATAGGTGACAAAACATCACTTGCAATTCTACTTATGTCATATATGTGATTGAATGGCGGCACCCTGAAGGCAACAAGCAATATGTGGGGGAAACCATCGCTGAACTTTGCACAAGACTCTGGAAATCAGAAACTACCAATAAAAAGTAGGAACAACCTATTACAAAACATTTTAGCTCTGAAAGTCACAGAGTTTCCAATAAGACCAGATTTCCAACAGGGAAACTCTAATATGATCCAACCATGCTTGAGAAAAGAGAAAACTTACAGGTTTATAGATACTTCAAAACTACGTGGCCTTGATTTCAAGAGGAAGACTAGTTTAGACTCCAGAACTATCTTCTTAATTCCATGGTTAAACCCCAGAAATTCTAATTGACACAGGATGTTGTTTATGTTTCCCATTCCAATTGACATCACTGAAGAAGATGGTAACTGAAACATATGGTTTGTTGTTGTTGTTATAAACTCCTGTTATAACTTCTTTACTGTTATAGTATCTCTCAGATACTCAAGTTCTACTTGAAAAGAGTGCTGTTCAGTTGCTGTTTTCCATCCATTGTGTATGTGTGTGTGTGCACATATATCCGTGTCCTACATGATAAAAATGCAGAGAGATGAGTCATCAACATACTGATGACATTTCAGTCCAACTTTCTGTAGAACTTCACTTATTGCTATCTAACAAACATTTTTAAAAAGGCACAATATGGTGGATTCATGAATAGGATCTGCTGGAAGTTAGAGTTTCCCAGGGTGTTAACCATTTTGGGGAAATTCTATGAAAGCTAAAACTGTTAGGAATCAGCCTTCTTTTAGCAGAGTAGCAGAAAAAGCATGCCTAGATTTTTGTGTGGCTTCCCTGAACTGAAATTAACTAAGAAAACAAAACAAGGCAAGTGGTTTCAGCTAACAAACATAGAAACATTTACTGATAGCTTTTATATTTGCATATGTATTGGGGAACCTACGTCCTGACTAGCTAATGAATACGTCAGGTAAGATAGTAGCTTCATTCTTAACTCACCATCCTCTTGATGGATATGCAAAGCATGGTCAGGGAGAAGAAAGAAGAAGCAAAAATAGAGACGAGAGAGAGAGATCTGAGAAGGGGGGTCTTTTATAAGACTGACGACCATAGGAACTATCTTGGGTCACATGATCTGCTCATCTGAACACCAATGGTATTCATAATCATGCATTTAAATGACACAGGAGCAAGTGGCAATGCTTTAGGTGAGAAGGAAGAAGGCTTTGCCATGCAAAGGAAAAGAAACCTATGCTATCTGAGCCCCACTTGCCATAAAACAAGATGGAGAGAGAGAATGCTGAAATTTTTCCAACAGGATGAATCTAGTTATGCAAAGTTTTACTTAATATCTGCTTTTAACATCTGTTATTTCAAAATAATTAAATGTTTTAAAAGTGTGCCACTAAAAGAATTAGCATTTGATTTGCATCATGTAGCACAGATTTGCTTCATGAAGTTAATTCACATAGTGTCACATTCCATTACCTGCAGTTTATGTAGACTGCACAAACGTTCAGACTTTTAAGTGGCCTAAGATCTGTTTCCTCAATGTTGTCAGCCTCTTCAGATAACCTCTCCTTACATATGCTGCCACCCTGTCATTTCCTGACATCAGTGTACTTTCCCCTGGATCTTGGACTTGAACTGACTAGTAAGCAAGATTATACATAGCAAGTGCTGACAGAATCATGAATCTGTGCAAAAGACAGAACAATTTTGAGTGGCATCACAACTGAAAAGCCACTTGGACCAAATAAATGTTTTGACAACTTTTGCTAAGCTAATAATATAATAAGAAGAATCATACAGCTGCAAGAGGTCAACAGAAAAGAAACTTAGACTGAAATTCAGTAATAGCTTATGGCAGAGAGGAACCATGGGAGAAGAGCAAAAGAGTAGTCCACAAAATCCTCAGGCACAGAAAACATGGAACATGGGGAAGGAGCATTGTTACAGCTGAACAGGTTCTCCAGAATTTAACAAATACAGATTATTTCTCAGAGGAAAAATGACACTGCAAATTCATGCAGACCATAATGAGCCTGTGTACCTATGCAGATAGCTTGGAAAATTGCCATGAATAACACAGACATATTCCCTCATGACAACATAGTAACATGTAGGAAATAAGTTAAAATTCCAAATGAGTGGAATGTTTGCTTAGGATGTTTAGTGCACGCAATGGGTTTAAAATAGCTTCCAGGACACTGGATATTAAAAAAAAAAAGTTTATTAATTTTAAACATACAAATGGTTGTGAAATGATATACCACATTACAAAAAACAAAAAGAAAAGAGAAGAGAAGAAAAAGAAAGAAAGAAAAAAGAAGATAAACATAACCTAAAAGCCCCAACCAAGACAAGTTTTAGCATACAGAAACAAATACAAAGTTAAATTTACAAAGAATAAAACACTTGACATTGAAGTAACTACCCAACTTGCTTCGGCTGCTGGTTCAAATTTCTAATTCTATTCCATCACCTTCTTTTTAATTCGAATATTTCTGCAAGTTCTCCTTACCAAACTAACTCTATCTTATTCTTACATATTAAATCCAATAACCATTAAGTCTCCCTTACGATTTCTTATACGGTCTGTGAACGGTCTCCAGATTTTTAAATAAGATTCAATAGAATTTTCTTTCAATAAAGTTGTGAGCTAATCCATTTCTACTAGATTCAGTAATTTATTTAACCATACACTCAGTTTTGGTGTTTCACTATTTTCCCAATATTTTGCATATATAATCCTAGCTGCAGGACACTGGATATTTTTAAAATAAAATCTTTCAAATCTGCTTATTTGTTTGATCATTTAATAATGGTTTATCATATATTAATGCATTATTGTTTTCTTCCTCTTATTTTTGGTGTGTCTTTTTAGTGGATTAGCACTCCACAGTTCTAGCAATTTGATATCTGTACGTGCCATTGTTCCATTTGGCGAAATCCTGGGATCTGAAGTTTCATGAGATACTCAGAATTCCTTGGAAAAGAACTCTAGCGCTTTATCTGGATGACTAGATTAAAGCAGAGGATTCTAAGTACGTCAGCAAAATACAGATCCCGGGATTCCATAGGATGGAGCCATGGCAGTTAAAGTGGTATCAGGCTGCTAGAACTGTGGAGTTCAATTATGGCAGCTGGTGGCTCTCATGTCAGTGGGATGGTGAATCCATTCCAGGTTTTGGCTGCCTTTAATAGAGCTATCCAAGATGCTGAACTTTTTTAGGAATTGGGTTGAACACCTTGGATAGCTCCTTCAAAGCCTGTAAAGAAACCTAAAGAAAATTCACTGTCCCACTGACATGAGGGCCACAATAAGAACACAATGTTCTAGCTTAAAAATAATCATACAAGAATACGATTGCACATTGCTTTTGTTGTTAACTGCTGTCAAGTCAACTGCCCCTTATGGCAACCCCATGAATGAGACACCTCTGAATCACCCTAACACCAATAGCCCTGCTCAGGTCTTGCAGACTCAGAGATGTAGCTTCCATGACTATCTGTAATGTGGTCTTCTTCTTTTCCTACTACCTTTCTAAGCATCATTGTCTTTTCTAGTGAATCATGTCTTTTCAGGATATGTCTAAACTACGACAGTCTCCGTTTCGGCATCTTGGCTTCTAGGAGGAGTTCAGGCTTGATTTGCTCTAGAACTCATGTACAGTAGGACCCCCCATATCCGTGGATTCATTATCTGTTGATTCAGTTATCCGTGGTTGGCAACTGGCAAGCAGAGAACAGGCGATCGCCCACTCTGCATGCCCCTGCCAGCTGGAACCAACGTGCCCATATGGGCGGCAGTGGTGGGCATGCAGAGAATGGGAGATCACCCACTCTGCACACCCCTGCCGGCTGGAGGGAGTAAGCGGAGGCCCCAGGACCTGCAGGGATGCAGCAAACACCGGCCCTACACACCACTGCAAGTCTGATCCCAGATACCTGCACAAGCTCAGGCCTCGGGGCGTGAAGGGACACGGTGATAGCCAGCTCTACACATCACTGTGGGAGAACTGTACTTTAAAATCTTTTTTGGGGGCTGTTGACACGCTGTTCGCTATTATCCATGGATTTCAGTATCCACGGGGGGGGGGCAAGCAATCCTCTGCAGATACAGGGGTACTACTGTGTTTGTCTTTTTAGGAATCCACAGAATGTGTAGAACTTTTCTCCAGCACCACTATTCAAAGGAGTTGCTTTTTTCCCTACCAGCTTTCTTCACTATCCAGCTTTCGCAACCATATATAGAAACTGGAAATAGAATGGCACAGACAATCCTAACTTTAGCATTCTGTGATAAATCTTTAAATAAACCAGGATCTTGTCTGGTTCCTTCATAGCTGCCCTTCTAAGTCCTAGTCATCGTCTGATTTCTTGACTGCTGTCTCCATTCCGAGTAATGATGAGCCAAGACAATGGAAAATTTTGAATTATTCAATGCTTTTGTTGTGTACTTTGAGGTTGTATAAATCTTCTGTGGTCATAATTTTTGTTTTCTTAATGTTCAGCTGTAAATCTTCCTGTGCACTTTCTTCCTTGACTTCTTCTTAGTAATCATTCCAAGACTTTGCTATTTTCTGCTAGTAGCATGACATCATCTGCATATCTTAAATTGTTATTGTTCCTCCCTCCAGTTTTTACTGCTCCTTCCTCTGATGATTTTCTTTTGACATTTTTTTGTATGCTCTGTTATCCAACATATGTTTGCAATTTGATCACTAATACCTCATCTGGCTTATCTCACTCCATTTATGGTAACAGTCTTTGTTGTAGACTTTTGAGCATTACTTTGCTTGCATGGAACATTAATGCAGTGGTCCAGTGGGTTACTCCAGTCCTTAATGTCCCCTTTCTTGGAGATTGAAGCCAGGGATATTGTCAAGGAGCAATGCAAAAACACAATTATACCTAGGTCATTTCTGCACTAGATTGTTATACCGCTATGGTTCCACTTTCAACATCCTATGGAATCCTGGGGTTTGCAGTTTGGGGAGGGGTCCATAGGATGTTGAAAGTGGAATCATAGCGCTATAACAGTCTAGTGTGGAAATGGCTCTAGTCATACATAAAGGTTTATTAAGCTTAATAAACATGCAGATTTGGACCTCTCTTGTTGAATGTATTGACTCTAGCCTCTATAGCAGAGCTTTCCAAACTTTTCATGTTGGTGACACACTTTTTAGACATGCATCATTTTGCGACACAGTAATTTCAGTTTTACTAGCAAACCGGCGCTGAAACTAACTCCTTATAAGAGATACAGACACATACATAAATCGTAATAACGAAATGTTTGGGACACAACATATCTCATGAAAAGCTTTCATATATTTTTTAAAATATATGATTTATAAATAATAACATACATTTCCAAGATTATAGGCGACACACCTACACACTTCAGGCGACACACACTAACATGTCATGGCACACCATTTGGAAAGCCCTGATGTATAGCAAAAACTAACCACACGCAAGTGAGACATCTAATTAAAATTACCCTTCATAGCCAGGATTGCCTGTGTTTCTACAAGCTGCTAGAACAGACAAAAATTTAACAGATGAATTGGAAGAAGTTTTATCTGTTTATTTTCCTGTCATGAGCCTGTAAAGACTTAGAAATCTTCCCCTCAAAAGTAGCCAAACTTCCATAATTTTACCTTTTAACATTCACAATAGTTACTACTTTTATCCTTGATTTATTCACCTACATTTATGACATGCAGGCAGAACTGGCATGTAAATTTTCCCCCCTAAGCAACCAGAACACAAGGAAGAGTTTCATTTTCACACTACTGCAAATCAGGCTGCAGAACAAGAAGCAACAGGTAGAGAACAGAAAGTAACAGGGTGAAAGAGAATCTAATAGCATAGTTGCAACAACATTTTCCCACAAACTCTCATGAACGAGTCTACAAATTTGCCTTTTAAACAGAAATGACCATAACAGTGATTAAAGGGGGAAAAAAACTTTGAAAGCAATACAAGGCATGACCCTACAGTTTGTTCAGCACTCCACAGTTTGTATACATCACTCCTTTCCACTCATCTCAGACTCCGTGTCACCTAGATGTTTGTCTTTGGGGGCCAGCCAGTTACCCTGACTTCTGGGGGGTCCTCTGGCAGACACCTTGATTTGCTCCAAAAACGCAAAGACTGGAGAAATTAGCAGAGCACTGGCTATAGAAGAACGAGGGGCAGCGTAACCCAGCGAGACCTTCAACCCAATTTTTACAGGGTTAGACCAAGCAAAAACCAGCCAAGGATTAAAAATTAAGCTAAAAATGTGTTTTTATTAGGGGAATTCACTCATACGTGCACACAAGATACATACAATCAAGCATTCACACAAGAGCTAACTGGAAGAGAAAGGGAGGAAAAATTATAGAGAGGCTGAGGGGTTTGGGAGGATTTATAATTATCAGTCCAGAAGAGTAGTGAAATGTGACTTGAAATGTGACGTAGACTTCTGTCTAAAGGCAGACAGATCAGGATTCAGAGCAATATAGTGGAGTTTTACCTTTCATCTGACTGCAACTGACTTCTCAAAACCAAGGGTTTATATACTTTCTTTTCCTCCCTGAATGGGTGTGAGTTGATTGCTCTCCCAGCCTAGTGAACAATGGGAGTTGCAACACAGACAATGGGGTCTGGAATGGACTGATTGGTTTCAATGTCTTGGCTGAGAGGGAGTTTCTGGGCTATCTGCAGTAGGATATGCACACAGTAGGGGTCCTGGGCACTTTATTGTTTTCTGATGTTGGCAGTTGATAGGATTAGCTCAGAGCCATTAAGTTAGGCTTTCTTGGCTAATTTCAGAGAACTTTTGACTTGGCCATGTTGGGGTCATCTCTGACCTACTCCCAACCAGTGTCCCTTTCTACATGGCCTTGCCAGCCATAAGTATAATTTATATTTTATGCCAACACATCTGCCAATTAATATATTTTGCCAATTGGACCACATCAAAATGTGGGGGTGTATGGCTTGGTAACAAGCCCAACAACTGGATAAATAGTTATTTAGCCCAGGTGTCACATGTGAGAGGGTTACTGCATACCCCAGTGTACTTAGTGAGTAGGCTAGTGGCTTAGCCAATCAAAAGGCATACTTCACTCTCTCTTACCCTTTTCTAGTAAAACAGCATGAGAAGACCAGATAAGGATTAAAACACAGCAGGAAAGCATGGCTGTATTTTTACATCCACACAGTCTGCTTTGGAGCTCTCAAAGTGCTTTACAATAATACTTCAACAATTTGAGCAGCATAAATGTAAACAGCAGAAAGTTGCTTTAAAAACAGACTCTTAATTACCAATGTAATTTTGTGATTAAGCGTCTGTTTTTAAAGCAACTTTCTGCTGTTTTACATTTATGTTGCTCAAATTGTTGAAGTAGGTCAACAGAATAGTCTGTGAACAGAATAGTATAAAATCATATCAGTAATATTTTTTATGCTGGATGCACTAGATCCACAGTGAGATCATGTCTCCCATCTCCAGCCACAGGGTGAATCACAGAAGTCATAGATCTCGTACACTCATGCACCACCACAAGACAAAAATAGGACGCACAGATCCTCATGGGTCCATAGGATTTTTACATGGGATACACCAGGATCACATCCAAATTGTATCTCCCATCCTTAGCCACAGCCTAAACCAGAAAAATCATAGACCTTTTGCAGCACTGCACCACCATGACACAAAAACGATCTCCCTTTTGGATCCATGTTTTTGCCCTGTTATCATGGAATCTGTAATGTCTGTATTCAGCCTGTATCTAAGGATATGAACCATTGGTCTGATGTAGTTCAAATGAATTTTTTGAAAATGATGTGGATCCATGTGCCCTGTTTTTGCAGTGTCCTCAAACAATGATATGTGAGATCTGTGGTGCTTGCATTTTAGCCTATTTCTAGGGATTTGATCTATGACTTGGATGTGATTTAGATGGATCCCATGTAAAAATTATGTGGATGACAAGGGCCTGCACAATGGATCCATGTTTTTGCAGCAGCCTGTGTCTTGGGATGTGGGAAATGATTTGGGCATTCAGTGAGGTGGATGTCATGCGAAAATCGTTTGGATACAACAAAATTGGTGAGCCAGATCCACATTTTTTTTGTGCCATGGTGGTGCATTAATGCACAGCATCTATGATGTCTGTGTTAAGCATGTGGGTAACAAAGTGATTCAGGATTTGGGTATGCCTCAGGTAGATCTACTATAGAAATGATATGAGTCCAAATCTATGTTTTTGCACCATGGTGCCACATTCAACGTATGTTTAGGGCTGGGAGACATGATTTGGGTGTGGTTCAAGAGGATTCCCATTTTAAAATCCTTTGGATCCATGAGGATCTGTGCCTCAGATGCATATTTTTGTCCCGCCGCTACACTGATTTATGGGATCCATGATTGTTGTGGTTCAGCCTGTGGCCAGGGATGTCAGGCATGTGAGTTTACAGGATCCATGCCTGTGGCAGTTCACTTTGTGGCTAAAGACAGGCGACTTGATCTTGGAGCATGGGTCACTTGGATCCAATATAAAAAATCCTACGGATCCCAGCGGATCCATGTCTCACATCCACGTTTTTGAACCATGGTGGTGTTGTGGTTCCTTTCCTTCTACAGAGCTGAAGATTCCGATGTGAGGGTGATTTGTATCTTGTCCCTCTCCTCACGAAGGCACCGTTATCTTCTTTTGAACAGGATGCAAAACAGAACAAACGACCGACCGAGCGCAAACAGAGAGCCCTCGACCGCCACGGCTACAGCGCTCCGCAAGGGGTTTTCTAAAAACTACATTTCCCAGCAAGCCACGGGAGCCCTGTGCGTCACATGATCGGTCAGGCCCGGAACTTTAACCCTGCCCTCCGTGCCATAGAGACCGGAGTTTCGCGGCCGCCGCCCCCTTTTCAGAAGCGGGGACGGAACGCCGGAGCCATCGCGATGGAGGCTGAGCCCGGGCTCCCCACGGACGCCGCCGCCGCCGCCGCCGCCTCCCCGCCTCTGGCCCAGCCCCGAGAGCAAGAGCGGAAGCTCCAGCAGGAGAAGCTCTCCGGGGTGGTGAAGAGCGTTCACCGGCGCCTCCGCAAGAAATACCGGGAAGGTAAGCGGGCACTGGCCCTCCGCCTCTTCTTTCCCCCGCATCCCCCTCGGCAGCCCGGCCAGGGGAGGGGAGGGCAGGGGGGGTCGGCGCGGAGGCCCCTCTCCGGCCTGAGGGGGAGGCTGGCGAAGCAGGGCCGCCTTAGGCCCGTCCCCTCCCCCCTCCCCCCTCCCCCCTCCCCGAGGGCTGGTGGGGAAGTTGAGCCTGGGCGCCGCCCCTTCCTTCCTTCCTTCCTTCCTTCCTCCCTTCCTTCCTTCCTTCGCCCTCGGCCCCCTGCGCTCTGAGGCGTGGTGCCAATGGAGGGGCGCGCGTCGCTCCGGGGCCCCGGGCGTGCGAGGAGGCGAGAGGGGGGATTGAGGGTCTCCTATGGCCTCCTTTGCTTTCCGACGGGGGAGCAGCCACAGGAGGAGCGAGGCCGGGTGCCTTGCGGGGGGAGAAGGACGTTGCCTTGGAGTGTTTCCTGGAGGTAGGTCATCCTGGCTGCTACTTCTAGGCGAGGAAAGGGCTTCGCTCCCCTCACAGAGCCTACCCTTCACGTTTCTATGTCCCTGAGAGGGGAGAAGGACAACAAACCTGGATTTAGCGCTCTCTTCTGAAGCCCTATTCTTCTCCCGCCCCCCACGGTATTAACAGGCTATTGGGAATCTTTGACAAAGTTTGATTTTGGTCTGGCGTTTTGCCTTCATCGGCAAAATGGCTGGAAGTTCTGCCATTCATTCTCCTGAATGGTGTGGACTTGGAATCATACAATAATAAGAGTTGGAAGAGATCACAGGGGCCATCCAGTCCAACCCCCTGCCATGCAGGAATAAGAGGCCCAGGAAAGTGTTGGTAAGAGCAGACAAAGAGGAAGGAAAGTAACCCCCGCAGTCTCCTCAGTTCCAAAGGTGAGAGAGAAGCTGAGGGTTGCTTGCTGGCAAGTTGTCTGGACGGTGCTGTTAGCACAGGTCCAAATCTTTGGGGAGAGCAGGATGTCACAGGCTTGGAGGTCTTTCTATGCTTCCATGCAGTGGTGTCCCACTAGATACGCCCCACTAGTCTTCCTGCTGGAAAAGACCGACGTGGGTTGTTCAAGAAGTGCTCTGAATGGTCCTAAGCCATGGCACACGACTGAACTTGTTTCCATAGCCCTTCCTTTAAAAGTGTGCCATGGTATTACTGTCTTGGGCTTACATATAGGGTAGCTTGTTACTACCAACTTGGGCTTGATGAGGAAAGGCAGATAAAAATTGTAGATTCCTGTCCATAAGGCCACTTTCCAGAACTCTTTTTATAAAGGCAAACATTTATGTTAGATTACATGAAACCACAAGGTGTAAGATATGAGAAATTCAGTTTATCTAGCGCAGATCTCTGTGCAGAAATCTTCCAATGTGAATTTAGAAAATGTGTGTCAGCTCTCTAGATAAGCTTATTGTATTGCCAGTAATAGGCCTACGGTATTTGCTTGCTCCTTGTAAATTGATTCTGCTTGTCTGTGGTTGGAGAAATAATCTTGAATGTTGGGAATTTTGAATGATCCATATCAGTGTTCCTCACTCATCAACTTCTCTTTTCCTACTGTCATTTCTCATTAGTCCTTTGACCTTTTAAAGCTTCAATGTCCTAGTTCTTCACCCTATTGATACATTGCATTTCTGAGCGCTGTATGCCAGAAATATCCTTTCACTTCTTGGATTCCTTTTCCAGCCAAAATATATGTTGGACTAAATCCTGTCACCAAAGTAATTGGTCTCATGTCTTGGAATATATGAAAACAGAGTTTTCTGGGAAGAAAAAATATTTTGCATGTCTCTTCTCCAAAGAAATGAGAAAACCGTGGTCTTGTTTTTGCATGTAACTTACTTCATGTTTAACATTTGGGTGTGAGGACAAAAAAAAGCCATGTAACCTACTTCTGTAGACTACAGCACTTACTAAACAACTTATTCATCTTTATGCATATCAGGTCATAGGCCTCTTCTCCAGTGGCATCTGACACAAGAGGGTTAGCTAACTTACATGCTGTCTGATGGTGTACCTTTCAGATAACATCCAAGATTGTTTCAGTGACCTTCTTGGTAAGATTTATAGGCAAAGAGTCCTGCTGCTAAAAATGCAGAAGGCCTTATTGTTTCTGGTACTCCTTCTTGAGAGCTCCCCTTTTATTCTCTTTATTATGCCATTTATTTCTCGGTGACATGTTCGGGAGGATTTTAGGAAGAGAACTAAATATATTATCATTCTAGGGTAGTTGGTAATAGTATATGCAGATTAACTGGATTGCACTGCGTTGCAGTGTTTTTACTGCTCCAATAAACTGGCTTGAATTCACTGGAACTTCTTCCCTGTACATGAGTATTGGATTATAGTGGGGTCTTGTATGTATCTACTAGTATTCACAGTATATGTCCAAATGCAAGTGTATATATGAGAGGCAGTGTAGTGATGACCATGGGTGCATCTTACTCTCTCAACACCAGAAAACTCTGTTATAGTTTTTCCATAGAGTCACCATAAGTTGAAAATGACTTGAAGAGACACAACAAGAACAGCAAAGTGTGTATATGCTTCCAAACTTGTCACTAATACTTTACAAACACAGTTTCTGCAGTGTTGCTATGTTAATAGCATATGCTTTCATTGCTAGCAAGACATAACATAGTATAATGTATATATTTTTCCTGTTGTAAATATATGTCATAACTCTTTTATGGTCAAATGTAGCCTGAAAATCCTGCCAACAGAGAAATGATTATAGGACACAGTCTTGAGAAAAGGTTAACCATTCTCCTGGTACCATCATTGTGGGTTATGAGATTGAACATGCTAGTAAAATTATGTCCTAGTACTCTTCATTGCAGATGAATCCTTGGTTTTGGACTTCCACTGTTGATCCTTAAAAAAAATCCTTAAAAAAAAAGGTGCCCCCATGAGTTTTGTATGGTTTTCTTAGGTGAGGAATACTTAGAGGTGGTTTTGCCAGTTCAAAGTCTGAAAGTAAATTTCAGAAATGTTTATTGATTAAAATTTTCAAAACAGATTTCTGTTACTTGAAACAACTTTGACGTTTTGAAATCCACATTCATAAATGAATGAAGCTCAAGTAGGTACAACTGTACTTGTAGTCAGGCATTGTTAGTATTGTCATGCGTTCTTTTTCTTCCTTTGTGTCTTGACCGTATACCACCTAAATTTGCAGTAAGATACTTGGAGTAGAATCTAATATGTATCTTGCTTATGCTATAAAATGCTTAGTACTCAAATTAAAAATGTTTACAACTGTGTGCTGAATAAAATACAAACCATTTCCTTGTTGGCAGTAGGACCCTCATAGAGGTCACAAGATCCTTCCATGTAATGAGCTGGATATCTCAATAACTTCTCTATTGGTGAAAACTTCTGCTGATGTGTTGGTTATTACTGTTGTGTTCTTCCTGTCTTCTCCTGCAGTTTCTATGAATTGTGGATAGGATTGTTCCAGTCTTAGCTCTTTGAAATCCAGAAAAAAAGTAGGCATGTGGCATTCACAGTAAAACTGCTCAGACTATTATGAATGTAATAAATGTACTTTCTTCATATCTGTGATGTTTCTTACAGATGTTTGTTTAATCCATGCATGCATTATTTAAAACTTTTGCTTTCTGCCACTGTGTTTACAAGGGAATCCCTAGTGTTCTTTATTCTTTGTCCTGGGGCTCTAATGTACCCCTGATAGGTCTCATAGTTAAACTGATGGGAAAACTTAACATAAACTAAAAAAATTATCTCAGTCAATTTTCAAGTAAGATTTTCAGCTTGGCCTGCCTGGGGCAGAACAAAGAAATGGAAAATTTCAGTCTGTAGTTACTGAAGGTAGGACCTTTCTCTAATGCAAAGATTTAAGGATAAGAACTTCTGGTTGAAGTTAGATTTCTTGCCTTTAATTGCATGATTACAAATCTTTGCTGGTTTGTACATTTATAAATCTCTCTGTTCTTCTCTTGTTTAGCAAGTGGGAGTGAATATGTGTAGTTCTGTAGCTGGAAGATTTAGGCATCAGTGCTCCACAGTGTGATTTATGTCTTTAAAATAATAGCTTTTCCAAAGAATGCACTATGAGGAAATGAGTGGGAATTTGTTCTTTCTTGCCTTTGAGAGGTGAGAGAAGGCCTTGATCATCTTATATTCTAATCCTAAATAATTAGTGGCAGTGTATTTTCAGGTGTTGCCATCATAACATAGGGCTTGCAGCAGTGTTATATATTTGGGATATTTCTGTCATTAGTGCTGCTGGCAATGCAGGCTTTGGCATTAAGCTGTTAGCTTTCTTTTCCCTGTTCATTATGAAAACAGTGTTGAGTCATGTATTCCTGATATTTTTGGCTGGCATATATGTTGGAAATCCTGGAGCTTGTGTTCAAGATTAAATGTCTGTTTTTGTCTGTCTTCTTTTCAGAAATGTGTTATTGCCAACATAGGGCTGCAAGGAAGAGACCTAAAGATGAATGAGCCAATAGTTTTCTATGTAGCAGGGGAGGATTTTGTTTAGTCACCAGATGTTTTCAATCAGTACTCAACACCTTACCTCACCAAATCCTCCAGAATGTGCAGAGGTCTGGGGGTGGAGAGTAGAAATTGGTCTGTCAGTTTGTGGTGATCTTTAATGCCAAGAAGTGATGTGAGTTGCTCATTGCATTTTCCTTTCTTTGGAGCCTGGTGTGAAGTGAGCAGCTCATACCAAGATCTTTTCAAGTGACTGGATAACATGGATCTCAGTGCTAGCAAGTAGGAGATGTAATTGGAAGAGAAGAAAGGATGACTACTACAGAAGCCTTTGCTATGGGTTTGTAATATAACTTGTGCATTGCCATTCAGAACAAGTCTAGTCATCTCTTTTCTCAACCTTTTTCCAATCTGTTATTTCTATATTCTTGGTAGACTTCCTGATTCTATCTTCCTATAAACTTTTACTGTGAATGAGATGTGCTGTTTTCAAAGATCACATTAAACTTCTCATACCTGACCCACATGTAAAATTAATGGACAATTTTGCTAGTTTTTCACTTAAAAGAATGGGAGAGAGTAGCTTCAGAGATTCCAAATTAACAGTAATGTGAGTTGCCTGAAGTTTTTGCTGCCCCAGCTGATGACAAAATGGTTTGGCATGGCTGTTTGGCTTACATAGGAGTAAACAAACTAGAGAAGTGTGGTGTTAATTTAAGGTGCTGTATAAATATCTGAAAAGTTTCCTGGTAGCCAAAGTAGCTGAACTGAAAAATATTTGTTTAAGGGGAGAAGGAACCACTGAGGTACATAGTGTGGTCTAAAAACTACATTCAGACAAATTCAGGGCTTTAATTTGAAGCTATTTTTATTGGAATACTTATAAATACCATAAGATGTGACAACTTGAAAGCATACATTTCCATCACATTATTTATATTTTAAGGGAGGTAATGAAAACATAAAGGACTGTTCACATCAATTTTAGCATGGTTGAAGAGCTGTGTTCATAAATATATCTGCTGGAAAAAGGTAATTATCAAATGAGATTTAGTTGTAATTAACACTATCCATACCAGTTGCCCAACTGTATTGTAATATTGTATCCATACCAGTTTTTATTGGGCAATATCCAATTGTTGGTACAAGTGTACCTCAGTTAGCAAAGTAGATCTGTTCCTGGACGTTACTACTTTAACAGAAAATTTGGTACCAGAGCCAGAAGTAACAGAGGAAGAATGGTAGTTCCTACATCACAAAAAGGAGGACCTGTTCAACATGTTTCAGCCAACTTTGTATGCAAAAATAAAATATTCACATGTAAAGAGAAACAACTACATCAAGTAAACCTAGTGTAAGTAGGTAGTATAAATAGTATAAGTATGTAAAAACATTTTAAACCTTCTATAAACCCCTTCTTCCAAAATGTATCAAGGGTGACTATTCCACTGAGGTAACTGGTGAGATAGTTTTATCCATTTTATCCATTTTACCCTTTTCTCTTTATTTTTCTGTTCATGAATGCTAAGTAACAAATTCTGGAGGCAGCTACTGTTTACATTGCTTTTTGTAAGTAGACATATGAACTTACCATAAAATCAGCTTGAGTAGCATCCTGCTCTTTCCCAGCTCAAGCTTTATTGCATTGCAGCCAGATGCTGAAAATCTGTGCTTCTCTAGCCTTCCTCGATCATCCTCCCTGTGCTGCTACTACTTAAAAAAAACTAGAACGCAAGTGTTGAATTAGCTAATTCTCATTGATTCAGTGGCTCTGCTTTAATTGGCTCTAGCAAAATTTAGGTCCATAATTACAGATTATAATTACAAATTTACTATGTCAGTTTACACATTTTGTTCAAATGGAGCTACAAAATGCTGAACTCTGGCTGAATAAATAAATGGAGTTCATTTCTTAATTTTGGCCAGTTTATGAGAATAAGCCAGAAGTTAAAAGTTGAATGTTGAAGAAACCATCAATTAAATTCAAGAATGTAATTAGGTGTTTTCAGACTGGTACCCACCTCCTTGGTCAAGTAGACATAGAAAATAGTCATTTTCAGGGTAAAGGAGGGAATTTTACTTATATTACACCACACTAGTGGTAGCACTAACAACAGTTAGTAAATCCATTGACTCCAAGTTCCAGTGAGTCTATTTTAGTTGGGACTAACATTTGGGCTTAAACCATTGCATTCATTCCGACTGGTAAAAATATTACTGATTTATTAAGGGATTAGTGAAGGAATAAATTTTCTATCCCACATTGCTGTGCATTAGCGAGAAATTCACATTAGTGATTTCATTATACAAGAGTTACATATGCTTTGAGTGAAGCATATATGCAAAGTGCTTTATTTCCAGGCAACTGTCTTGTGTGCTGAAAGAAGCTACACTGATTTAGCCGATGCTCTGATATAGCATACTTGTATCCACTTACCCAGGTGTAAGCCCCTCTAAATTTGATAGGACTTATTTCTAAGTAACCTTATGACTGCATGGTAAAAGTTGAAGAGCAGGACATAGTGGATGGTCTTGCACTGATGCTTGCATCAGAAGGCAAGGGAAGAGCAACTTACCCATGTCACACAAGGGTTTTGCTGATGTTCAAAAGCTTAATCCCTTGTTAAAAGGAAGGACAACAGTGTCATTTATCATCCTTAGCATTAGCTGTAGGTAGAACTCAGGTAAAACCTGTTCAGAATGTTCTTCTATAATAACACATATGCGTATCTCTACATATATGAAAAATCAAATGTGACTTGCCTTCTGGAACAGAAGTAATCTTGAAGCGTTCTTAATTTTAAAGCATTTGGGGAAACAATTTCATACAATGCCATACAGCTGATTCAAAAAACTGACCTTAAAATTAAATGCACTTACTGTAAAAGTATTGGATATAAACTTACTACTTAATTTAATACAGTTCATAAATTGAAGAGTGATATTAGCCAATTCACAGAAAAAAAGAATAAATCCTGGGGAGTGCATCTAGTAAGATTTTACTTTTAAAAATATTGTTAAGTGCAGAGTATGACCTTGTAGCTGGCAAAAGTTATTTGAATGCCTTTTCTTGTAAACTCTTAAAATTCCTATGTTACAGGAAAAGCAGCATACAATTCGGCTGCAAGTGGACTTTTCCTTAATTACAAAGCTGTTCTATAAAGAAAAACATTTTATACAATGAGGCTCCCAGCAAACAGCAGGTTAAAATACAAGAGTGTGTGTGTAAGAATAACTGGCATAAGAATAACAGCAGTTTTAGATCAGCTAGATAGCCTGTCTCTTGCAAAACTCTCCCATAAAGGCAAATTAAATGCATGTGGGAAATCTACACATAGGATATGACGCTAACACCACTCTTACCCTTGTTTCCCACTGAACTGCTATTGAAGGGCTTGGTGAATATCATCCATAAATATGTCTACTCCCCTTTCAAAGATGTCTCAGTTGATGCCCATCACCCCATCTGGTGGAAACTAATTCTATAGTTTACTTAGAAACTTGCAAAAGTGGGCTTATCCAGAAGTTTATGGACTGATTATTCTGGAGGAAAGACTGGCCTTTCCATTAAGAAGTTACCAAAAAAACAAAACAAAAACAAATGACCTACTAGTTAATCTTGCTGGACTATGGACTTGCTTCTTTCTAATCTTTTGTTTCTGTTAAGGAAAATCTCTGCATTGTTAACTCTCTTGCAAAATTGTGAAAGAATTTGTGGTAGCTGACAAATAAGCATCTGTTAGTGATATAGTTCTGCACATAAGACCTAAACTACGTGCAGGTATCTGCGGTACCAGCAGCCCTGATCTGCTCAGCACTAATATGACTTGATAACATTCTGTTCTTACATTTCAATCATAAAGAAATAGTGTAAATGGAGATGTTTATGAGGAAGGGCTTAAGAAAATGGCCATGCCTGACCTGGAAAAAAGGCGAATAAAGGAAATGGGTGTTTCATTCGTATGTTAAAAATATCAGAAAAGTGATCTAGGTCTGTTGAGAGCAAGCTCTTTTGGCCAATACATAAAAGCAAGAGGAAAGTTAGAACAACTTCCAAACTGAGCAGTGAAGGAAGCCGAGTTAGGTAGTTGTGAAGTTGTCCACAGTGAATAGCTGGGCAGATATTTCTCACAGAATTAATCACATATAAAACGTTCTGCTTTCAGTGAGCAGAATCAGTTCAACATTGGGAGATTTTTTTAAATCAAACCAATCTTCTAGCCTTTTTGCATTACACAGATTAGTTTACAGTAGTTAAAACCAGTAGACGTATGTGTGCGTACGTGCCTTCAAGTTGCTTGTCAGCTTGTGGAGACCCCAAGGATTTCCTAGGGCTTTCTTAGATAGAGAATATAGAGAGGTGGTTTTGCCAGTTCCTTCCTGTGAAATATGGCCTGCAGCACAGACAGCAATGAGCAGGCCCCCCCCTGCACTCCAGGAGCCCAAGTTCTCTGTGAACTGACTAACTTGAAAGGTGGTGGATTTTTATTTGTTAAAGGCTTTTAAACAAAGCTTAAATGAATTTAATTTTAGATTCTCACACTGAGCATGTTGACTAGATGACCTATTAGGGTCATTTGTACTTTATGATTCTATGAAGGTATACCAGAGTATTTGCACAACCATATATCCTGCCTAAAATTATTTCTGTGTTATGAGAAATAGAAGTTGTACAGGTCTTTATTAGAAAAATCAACACACAGAAGTTGTTCCAATCTATCTTTGTGTGATGTCCCAAGCAGATGCTCTCAGTGTATTGGATTTACATTCCCTTGAACTTGTAAAAATATTCAGGTGGTTACTAATATATATATGACTTTAACCTATCTCACATAGTTACTGTAATGTCAAACATGGTTACTTTCTTACCTGTGCTTCCTGAAACTGCCTTTAATAGTAACCACAGCAGAGAAAATAGTGCTGTGGTTACCCCTTGGGAAAGTTTAAGGAAGCAACAAAGGGGGGGGGGGAAATTTCAGTTGAATGATAGCTGGGAGAGGTGTACATAAAAAGGGGATTAATTCAAGGTACAGATGGCTTAGATTCAAATATATGCTGTTGCCAAAAAAAAGAAAAGAAAAATGTGCTTGCAGACAATAAACAGACTTGTAGCTTTCCATTTTGTGTAAGTGGTTACTGAACATGAACTGATCAGAGAACATCTATTGGTTATTTAGTAGGGATTACACAGCTTTCCAGTGTTATTACATCAGCCTGGTTAGAAGGTTCAGGAAATAGTGGTTAGAGTAAACTTCAATCTTCCAACAGTAAAAGGTTTGTCTTATTAGTAATCTGATATTGTAGTTTGTTTGCTGAGCCAGAAAAACGAGGAAAAAATTTCCATTAAGATGTTGAAGGCCCAACTGCAGACACGGGAGGGAAGAAAATGAGTGAATTACCTCTGTTGCTGGGTCTGTCCATTTCAGCAGAATTTGTGCACATGATGCATGTGGCTTGCCTAGCATGAGATTTAAAAAACGTAATAAATGAAGTGCTTTACCAGGTGTCTCTTCTGAGCTGGGCCATTAATGGATGTTCCCATTCTCAAGTGAGCCTGGCAGCAATATAGTATAGAGTTCTGTGCTCTTGTTATTGGGTAGTGTAGCAACCATATAACTTAACTGTTTGTTCTTTTCTGTTACCTGAAGTGGCTGTATTTTTCCTATTGCTATAGTTATCTAGCAGTCTAAACAACTTTCTTAAAAGTTCAAAGAAAATATATTGGGGGCATGAAATCTTCAAAAGAACTACGTTTCAAGAAAGGGTCTTAAGCAATTGTTTAAATGAATCTTGTTTTTCAAGTGATAGTAATATATTTTCTTCCAGAATTCAATAACCCTTATGTAATCCTCAAATGGATTCTCAGGAAAATGTTTCATATATCTTTTTATATGACTGGCTGAAGATCTAAATTGCAATTCTGACATAGTATATGCACTTCACAGAAAACTAGATACCCTACCTTCAGTTTGTTTCTGTTGCTGAATAGTGGTATCTCCTCCTTCTCTGTGATGAATGTTTACAAATAGGGTTTTGTTATTCTGACTTTTGATAATTGTTCTTCTGTTACTCATACCTTTGTGTCACTTGTGTGTGTTTTAGTGGGGGACTTTGATAAAATCTGGCGTGAACATTGTGAAGATGAAGAAACTCTGTGTGAATATGCTGAAGCAATGAAAAATCTGGCTGATAATCACTGGGCTAAAACCTGTGAAGGAGAGGGCCGTATTGAATGGTGCTGCAGGTAAGTCTTGGCATAGTCTAGCTAATGGGAAAATAAGAAATTTGGCGATATATATGTAGTGTACATCTTTGCAGAAAAAGTTATACAGTTACAGTTGAGTAGGACATTTCTGTTTGTAATTGCTTCCAGATTGTGGATATTAACTTCTTGAATTTGTTATAGTTAAGCAACTAGTGGGAGGCATACCACTGGGGGTCAAGATCTATTAAAGCTTTTTGCTACCAAACACCATTTTTGAACCCACATGACCAGTCAAACTGAACTGTGGATTGAGACTATACATTGCCAGACAGATGGAGATTAAAGGAGTCTTAGTTCGCTCCAGTTACACAAATAGCTCATTCCAGTTTCTAGAGCAGATGTTGCCAGTGGTGGGGCAGTACTGACATTGTAGATTATACTACAGTGCTCTGTATAGCAACATAAACTCCATGGATTTCACGTACACAAACAAAGTATTTGTGTTTCAAATGTTTGGTTCTAAGTTTGGCATAGAGATTTGAGGGAGAGCTCAGTTGGGATATAAACAGGAGCTTAATTGGGACAACATTGTAGAAGATAGAGTGAGGATGAAAGAAGGAAATTAAATGCGGGGAGGAAGTAGAAATGGTGGAGATTACAGAATTGCATGGGAACTTAATGAGCTGTACTGGATAAACAAATCTAGAATGCTGGAATTATTTTGATCAAATTTGTTGTCAATCTAACTGTTAATTTGTATAGGATGTGATGAAAATAATTTACTTTAAATGAAGCTACCTAGAAGAGAAGTGATTATAATCTGTTCCAATTTACATGATAGTAAGAAGCCTTGGAAGATAAAAGCATGACAGCTATGTGTGTGAATTGTCTTGCCTTTTTTGAAGTGTATCACGGGAATATTTTCATAATGGAGGAAAACGGAAAGCTTTGGAAAAAGATGAGAAAAGAGGAGTCCTTGCAACCAAAAGTGTTCAAACGATGGGCATTCATCCAGCTCCAAAAACTGAGGATTCTTCAGATAATTCAAATCATAGTTCTTTAACAGATGAGTAAGTATATAATAGAGATCACGTGTGGTTGTGGGGAGGTAGTTTTCTTAAGCACTTCAAAGTCTTAGTGTATTTAGTGAAGGAAGTAAACATGTGATATAACACTCCCATTAAAATCAGTAGGCCATAAAATGTTTTGCTTTGGCTTGATCATGCGCATTTATAGTGCGTATTAATACTACAAACTCGATCTGGTTATAGGTGTAACATATTGCAGAGGATTTACAATGTCACAGGAAAAAAACATGCCAATTTGGTTTTAAAAAGTATAGTAGATTTAACAAAGAAGTTTGGCTTTTTTCCCAATCTTGAAAAACATAACACAGATTTTCTTGTTATAATTGTAATTAACATCTGGTGTCATGTAGTAAATTTACTTCCTGTATGTTGCATCTCATTCAGAACTTGACTTAGAAAATCAAGTGTGTGTGTGTGTGTGTGTGTGTGTGTGTGTGTGTGTGTGTTTAATTCATGTGTGAACTCATTGGGTGGCCCTAAGCAGCAGCTCTTCCTTCACTATTGTGGTAATAAGAAGACAAAACCAGTATTTCAGTGTAGGGTTATTGAAAGCAATTTTGAGATGCTGATACACAGCAATTGTTGTAAATACTTACATGAAGACTGAGCATAAAAATTATTTGTCCAGCACTTTCTCTAAGAGGTCAGGAACTACTGTTGGGCAACAGATATGTCTAAAATTACTTTAACGTACAATAATTTAACTAAGAGAGCTAGTGTGGTGTAGTGTTTTGAATGTTGGCCTACAACACTGGAGACCAGGTTTGATTTCCCGCTTGGCCGTGAAAACCCACTGGGTGACCTTGGGTGTATCACACACTCAGTCCCAGAAAACCCTGTGATAGGTTTGCCTTAGGGTCACCATAAGTCTGAAATGAATTGAAGACACACAACAACAACAGCAGCTTACCTAACTGGACTGGAAAGATTGCACATTGTCTAAATTATTGGGATACTTGATGGCCATGTTATTACTAGCATGCTGTATTTCTAAATGATAACTTGAGAGTCTTGTAGCAATGTTTGAGGCAAACTAGAGAGCTCATCTTTAATAAAAGAAATTACAACTTTTGTGCTGATGCAGAAGAATAATGTAGTTTCATATTGACCCTCTTTCAGACATAGGCACTTATCTCTACAAATGCATACTAGAAAGAACTTCTTGTACGTTACAATCTGCTCCACAAGGCTTAGGAAAGCTATGTTTACCAAAAACTACTGGAGACAATCTACTGCTTTAAAAATGCAGTTTATGGAGTGGGGGGGGGTTGACCCATATGGAGCCCCCCTAAATGTGGGAAACTGAACAGAGAGAGAAAGACATGGGGATGTTACCAGTCATCGACTGTAAAATTGGAATTTCCTACTTGAAGTGATATTTCAAATTCTAAAAGATTGCATAGCTTTTTGAAAAGGTAATTTGACAAATTGAATTCCTCTCTATCTAGATCGCTGCATCCTTCAGGAAAGATCAGATTGCTTGATGTTGGCAGCTGTTTCAATCCATTTTTGAAGTTTGAAGAATTTTTGACTGTTGGTATTGATATTGTCCCAGCTGTTGAGGTATGAAACTTGTGAGGAGAGATAAATAAATCCCAACGTATGAACCTTTATTCACTTGGTCACTAGCAATGCTCGCTATTTATACTGTGTTGAGATGTCTTTATAATCATTCTGTTTGTCCAGCAACAATATCAAGAAAGTACATCTAATAGTGACTAAAATAATGTAATTGTTTAAAGATGATGATAGATAACCTTGCCTTTGGTATGTATAAACTGCTTTTGGATAGTAAGGCTGTAGCTGACCTTGTATAGTCATTAATCTGCCTAAATGCTTTAGCCTACCTATTCTCTCTTTGGTAGGCATTTTGCATTATTTAAGTGTTTTAGCCCAGTGTTTTTCACATTTCACAAATATTTATAATTATTAAAAATGCAAGGTAAGCATCAGATTAAGACCATATTGTAGAATTGGTTCATTTATTTTTAAAACTTTTAGAACAGATTGTTTTTTATAGGAGAAATTATAAATGCAAGTTATGGGGAAAAGAACAGATGGTAAGCACCATTTTAAAAAGCATCACTACTTTTCTTTCATTGGAGGGAATGCCTCTTCTAAGCTGATGCCTGCTAGGAGACGTGCCATGGCCAAAAATAATGCATGGTATTTGTATAATTAAAAATGTTATCCAAATGGAAATTGAATGAGTTAGCTGAGTAAAACTTCTATGACTGTGTCAAGATTTAACTGAATAGTAATCTTACTTGAAATAGTCTGTTTTAGTATATGCAGCTTATACGTTTAGAGTCTATAACTATATCTGTGTTTCTTCCTGTAGAGTGTCTACAAATGTGACTTCTTAAACCTTCAGATTCAGCAGCCTCTTCAGCTTGCCCAAGATGCCATTGATGCTTTTTTGAAACAGCTGAAAAATCCTATTGATTGCTTGCCTGGAGAATTATTCCATGTTGTGGTCTTTTCCCTCCTCCTTTCTTACTTCCCTTCACCCTATCAAAGGTGGATATGCTGCAAAAAAGCCCACGAACTTCTTGTCTTAAATGGATTATTGCTTATTATCACTCCTGATTCGTCCCACCAGAATCGCCATGCTATGATGATGAAAAGCTGGAAAATTGCTATAGAATCCTTGGGTTTTAAACGCTTCAAGTACTCCAAGTTTTCTCACATGCATCTAATGGCATTTAGGAAGATCTCTCTTAAAACAACTAGTGACTTGGTAAGCAGGAACTACCCAGGAATGTTGTACATCCCCCAGGATTTCAACAGTATAGAAGAGGAGGAATTTTCTAATAATTCTTGCTATATCCGGTCAGATGCTGAAGATGAACAACTTGCTTATAGTTTCATGGAGCTTCCAGATGCTCCTTATGACTCAGACTCAGGAGAGAGCCAGGCCAGCTCTATCCCTTTCTATGAGCTGGAAGACCCTATATTGCTTCTAAGTTAATGTAACAATTAAAATCTGCTCTGAAGCCCAAACTCCATTTACTGTAAAACTAATTTTGCTAAACTGACATCTGCTCTGCACACAAGAACATTTGCAAAAAGGAAGTACAAAGGGTTTTTGAAAACTGTCACTATTTTTTCTACTTACGAATTTTAAAATTTATTCTTGTATTGAAAGTTGAAGTGTGTATGTGTTATGCAGAATGGCTCATATGATAGCATGAACAGGGTTTACTTTAATATTTGTATCAGTAAAATATTCGAGAAAGGTACCATTTACCCTTCCTTCCAGTGCTGTGAACTGTGATTCTGAAATATATACTGATGAGTCTTTATTTGATATTTTTAATTTCTGTGTTGATTGAGATTCATGCTAGCATTTCTCAGATGTTTGAGCAAAAGAGCACATATAATATGTGCTGTTAAATGTGTAAGAAAGATGCTTGGAAGGATGATTAGCTTTTGACTTGAACAAACAACATATAGAAAGAACAGAATTTAGCTTGCGTTGATCTTGATCTGGTAAAATGAAAATAACTGTTTAATAACTTGTTTGCAATGTTGCAGCTGGAACATGTTGCAGGATACCATCCTCTCTGTCCTTGGAATAATACATAGTAACCAGATTTAACCAGTGTCCTCCTCTCACTTCAAAGTTAGAATATTCTGAAAATTTATATGACAATTTTTCATACTATACTACTTTACAAAGCACTGTGCAGCAAAGTGTTCAGCTAGGAAATACGAAATTCCAGGAGTCTTGAATTAAATGAAATTGACAAAATTTTGATAATCAAATCTTGTAAAAATTGATATCTTTCTCTGCAATATTCTCCATCAGTTATAAGTGAAAATAATAGAAAATATTTGAATTTTTGCAGGGTAGACTAGAAGGTTGATCTGCATATATTTTTAAAAGGTATTTGGAATCAAAGAAAATGGTTTCTTCAGTAGTACTTTTTTCACAAAGTATACTTTATTTTCACAACTCTATATGCTGAAACAATCCCCTTTTAACCAAGTGTATTACCTGCACTAACAGCTTTGTTCTCAACTTCATCACAGTTTTTTAACAATAAGGAGTTGCATACAAATGCTTCAAGCCAACAATTAATAAGAAAGTGATTTTTAATTTTAAGCATGTAAAATCACTTCCCTATTAAGTGTTGGCCGGAAGGAGTTGCATTTGCAGGACTCTGCATTTAGGCCAATACATTTATTGGAATGTAAGAGACTATCACTAAAAGTAATTCTGTAGTTTCAAAAAGATGATGTTAACATTAGGCTGGTATTACACAGCCAACTACCATTTCAGGAGTATCACTGCACCGGTTGCAATGAAGAAGGGAGAGTGTGGTTTCTTAAAAAAAAATATGTGCAACTTTCACACTCCAACCAAACGTTTGCACTTGAGTTTCACAGCTAACTTCTGCATTTGCTTTGTGCTTAATGTGCTAGGTACTTCATATATAGAATTTTTCATAAATTGTGATGTAGTTTGTATGTAAACATTTTCTTTACCTCTTACATGTAACAGATCTTTAGCAGTAAGCCTACTAAAGTTTATCATAATTTGAAATCTAAATATTAATGTAAGGTTTCTAGGCTTCTGGAAATAGTAGCCTCAGCTAGCCATAACTCTTGGGCACAGCAATAGGTACAGTAGTATGTTCTCTTTCCCTCTTTGTCTCTTGGTTACTGAGAGGTCAGTGGACCTTCAGTTTTAATGGTGAGGGTTAGAAATACTCTCTTCTTGATTCCCCACCCTGGCAGCCTCTTTTCTGTAGTTTTCTTCTCAGGGGTTATTCTTACAACAAAATTGAGGACAGCTGTTGAAATGAAAGTACTGGTGCTGGAAACCAGTACCAGCTTAAGAAAGTATTCTGTCCCATCTCAATGTGCACCAGAGTATCAGGCTACAAAAGGTTGTATACCAAATTTGTTACTTGAGTTATCTCTTATCTGAATGAAATTAGAATGTAAACTTAAAAAAAAAGTACTGGTCAGCGGCTTCCGGCTCCCAGGCCAGACTTGACCATTCATTTGCCCACATGACAAGCTAAGGTGGAATGTGAATGAAACATCTAATAACAGCAGCAGATAAACTTGGAGTTGACACTTCTGACATATTACACTCTAGTGGATTTTCAGCCCTTGAACAAAACGAGTTGCTAATCAGGCAAATAGCAGTTTGCCTACATCTAATGCTTAATATTTTTCATTACTAGATTTTAAAAAGCTTCCTAGTTTTTTTTTAGTACTCTTGCAGTAGTTAAAACATGTTGGTGCTGTCTTTCTCTCAATGATATAATAATACTGGTTGCTTCTCTAAAATGTGCATGATGTGCTGTTTAACAGTCCTCAGAACTCCTTAGCACAATGCATTTATGTTATATTGTGTGTATTAATGTCACTATTTTCCCCATTCATTCACATAATGGAATCCAGGTCATGGTGTATGTAGATGAAATTGCTTAAAATTTGAATGGTAGAAGTTGGCCAGTAATAACTGATGGCTTGGTGACAGTGTTATGGGTGTTTCATTAGAGATGAAACTTTGGTTATTATTGTTGTTTCAGTGCCCTAATGTAGATCCCTCTTTCAAAATGATGTTTTTTCTGGAAGTGATAGTTGTGAGTATGGTGATTTTTTTTAAAGGAACTCATTGTTTTGCTTTTTTCAAGAAATTGTCACTGGGGTTTCACTAGAAATGCAGCTTTCAAGATGGCTATGTAGATCTGAGAGACTTCTTGAGATTCTACAGTTAATGAAAAGGAAAATATCCAGATCTTTATGAGGAAGAAAGCATGTCACCAAACTTTGCATTTGTTTTTGTTTTTTTCTTATGTTCTGTGAGAGAGTGCATTAAAAGGAAAAGTGCAAACAGCTTTTCAGGTGTTGTTGATGTGTTCCCAGTTTCACCAAGTTGACATTTTGCTAACAAGAAACGCAACTGTGATGACTACCTTATTGCAAAAATGAGATTATGGTAGAATATTTTGAAGTAGAAGCCATACTACCTGCATTGCCTATAGTTCTCCAGATTTAACACAGTGGCAGACGCAATCGTGGACTAATGAAAACATGTTTTACATAGCAACATAATATGCTGGTCCTACCATTTTCTCCAAGTAATCACAAAAGTATGTGGAATACAGAGTATTTTAAAATAAGTTTTGTAGTAAGAGTTGATATTCAAAGTGTTGCAGTAGTTACGCTAGCCTTACTTTTATACAGCCAAGCAGAGGTTAAAAGGTTCGCACATCCAGTGGGTTGGATCCAAGCATAAATCTATGGGCTGGCAGGCAGGCTTTCTTGCTCCATCCTAATGGCAGCCCTTCTACCTCATGAAACACAAGGTTTTAGAGGACACTGTTGAATGGAGCAAGCTGAGAAGAAAGGATTCTCTCAAATCAGGGAGGGGTATTTTTGTCAGCAGAGCTCCTAAAAGGCATCTTTGCCTAATTTTTTTTTGGGGGGGGGTCTTGCTCACAGTCCAAACCTTTCAGCAGGACCTCTTAACATTTGTGAGAAGAGGGGTGCTATGCAGAACACAGGAAGGATGGTTGCAGTCTGGGGACCCATTCACAGTATACAATTATAGCAGTATTATCCTAAATCAACTGCCAGCATGCCATCCTGTGGGCTCGTGGGATTGTAGTTTGGTGAGGCACTGGAGCACTGTGGCTGGGAATTCTGAATGCCCCTCCCTAAACTGCCAGTCCTAGAATCCTAGTGTAATCTTCTTCCCATTTTATCATTTAAATTTCTATTTCCAGTACTGACACCTTTGACAGGTAATATAAAGGTATCATTTTCTAATGTTAACAGTTCTAGAACAAAAGCTTGTTCAATTCTTTGTGCAGCATTACACATCTTGCTACTGGGTGCATACTGGCTTTTTCTCCTCACAGTCTACATCCAGAACGGGAAGTACAAAGCTAGAGGGGGAGAAATCTTATACACCATTGTTCATTAATTCTGTTTCAGTACATACAACTCTGTTCAATTGTTGTGCGCTTTCAAATTGTTTCCAACTTCCAGCAACCCTAAAATGAACCCATCATAAGGTTTTCCTGGCAAGATTTATGGGGGGGTTGACTTTGCCTTCCTCTGAGGCTGAGAGTATGTGATATGCCCAAGGTTATCCCAGTGGGTTTCCATGGCTGAGTGAGGATTTGAACCCTATCTCTTAAGAGTCATAGTCCAACACCCAAACCACTACACCACACTGGTTCTCCATTTACTTCCTTGGATATAAGCACCATTGTTCACAGGGGAGCCTGCATCAGATTAAGTTGTAACACTAATGTTTACTATGTGTACCTAGAAAATTAAATGAGTGGGATGCATCTATGCAGGAATTTAGGCCTGTGGGTGTGACTGCTACAGTGAGACCCCATTCACTTGGAACAAGCAGTAAGGACAAACTGACCTTTTTTACTTTTATTTTCTTTTACTTTTATTTTTTTTTAACTTTTACTTACCTTCTACTACATGTATTTTTGAATATTTTGTGCAAAGGGAGGGAGGGAAGGCTGGTCTGTTGTTACAGGCTCTCTTCTGTTTTGAGGAGTTTCCCAAATTTCCCACCTTCTTAGAGCTGACCCTGGAACTTATTTACTAAACCTGTCTGGAAGTGGGTTGTGATTTGTTGGAGGGGAGCGTGGTTATACATAGGACACATGTGTTGTGGAATTGTGCACAGCGTATTCACATTTGGTAATCTAGGCATTTTCCAGATCGTTAAAATCTCCAGAAGCGAGTAGGTCATCTCCTTTACCATTACCCCTGTGCTAAGGCTGATGAGAATTGCAATCTGACCACATCTAGAAGGCCACATTAAAATTGTAGGGTACCTTTTTTCCTTCACAAAAAAAAGCCTTCCAATGAGGCATGGCATTTGAGGTCTGGTTTTGCTTTTATTGCTAGAAAAGACACTGTCTGCGGCCAGAGTCACTAAAAGTTTGGAAACGATTTCTTCTTATAATTAAGAGAAGAGTTCCGTGAACCCTCAGGCTCTGCTTGAGGGTTCTGGCAGCTGTCCAGTAGTTCAATTTCGGGAGAGGTAGTCCAGTAAATTTTCCCAGGTTCTGCATGGAAACCCACCTGTAGGAGAAACCTACTTCCCCTTCGGTAGGGACCGAACCTCCTTTTACACTGCCTCTGGGAACCGAGGCAAAAGCAAGCGTCTACACGAGGCGTGTGCCCCAGCAAACACCCTGCCACGCACTCCTCCCCTGAGCCGGCCTGTTGTCGCGGGCGTTGCGAGTGACGTCCGTGCCGCTGAAATTTGCCAGAGTGGATTTTAAACGCGGCACACGCACCCTGCCCCCAGGAGGAGAGAAAGTCGTAGGGAAAGACCTCGGTCTGACTGGAGGACCGTCGTCGTCGTCCTTCTCTTCTCGGCCTCGCAAGAGTCTTGGTTTTGGGAAGCGGAAGCAGCAGCAGCAGCGCTCGCTCACCCCGCCGCCCGCCGCCCCTTCCCAGCTCTGAGTTCTGCTTGGTTTGAACCCTTGCGCTTCCCGTACCCGCCCGGAACGCTGAGGATGGGCTAAAATGGCGGCGGGAGGGGGAGTTTTTAGAGGGAGTGGTGGATGTTGAGTTCTGAGGAAAGTGGCGGCGCGGCACATTGGTCGTGGTACCGACGGCCCGGTCCTCTGTCGCAAGAGGAATCTGAGGCGACAGCGTGCGTACGTTTAGGAGAAAGCGGAGGTGGAACTTTAGCCCAAGTGAGAGGCGTCGGCCTCGCCCGCCTCTCGAAGGTACGAGATACAGTATTTGTGCGACTGGAGACAGTGTTTGCAAGGAGCGGAGCGGAGCGGAGCCTCCCCTCCCCTCCCCTCCCTTTCTTGAGAGAGAGCTGGCGGTCTCTCTGCCCCGTCCCTTTCCAGGTTCAGCTAATGTCCACCCGTCCCCAAAAGACAGTTAACGAACCGGGGGGAGCCTCCTGTTGCCTCTTTGGGGACCCAGGGCTTCAGTCAGACGCGCGAATCCTCCCCAGACAAGCGGGCCGGCCGGCCGGCCTGCGGCACCCAGGCTGTTTCCGCACTAGACTGTTATAGTGCTATTATTCCACTTTCAACATCCTATGGAATCCTGGGGTTTGCAGTTTGGGGAGAGGCCTCAGGCTCTCCTGCACACCCCTCCCCTTAATTTTTGGAGGAATTTGTAAATGCTGCCTTTCGTTTGTAAAGGAACCATGTCTGTAAAAGACAATACGGTTCCCGAGCAGCTTCAGGACCCTCCAACTAAAGCCTTGGAGGGTGGTGGAATCAGCAGTAGTGGCGATGATGATGATGATGATCTCTTTAGGAATCAGCATTCAGTATCTGGCAAGAACCAAAATACGATAAAAGAGTGAGCACATTTCTGTTGCTCCAGAACTCTTTTATCAGATTGGATGCCAATCAGAACAGGCAGCTGAGCAGATTGAGCTAGTGTTACCATGCCGAAGTCTGATGTTTGTTAACTTTTGAAGAGTGTTATATAGGAGGAATTGTGCGCCCTTAATTTGATGATCCTCATAGGTTGCAGATAGGTTTTCTGTTGTACCAAGTGCTGCAGGAACAAAAAAAATCAAGTATAAATAACAGTATTTTTAATAAATATATAAAAATAACTGATTTTAGATCTTTTTTTCCCAAATGGACCACAGATGAGAGCTACCTACACCATCTGTGTGGATAGGAGTCTGTTTCTCATATCTTCTCACAAGTGTGTTCTAGTTGAGTGTATGTTAGTCTCCAACCCTGAAGATTTTTCATGTGAATCCAGAAGAGATAATCTTTAACTTTTAAATTTTTGTTTGAAGTTTTAAATTAGTAAAAGGGAATATGAGTTAAATTTGCTTCTAATTATCGCAGTTCAAAATTTTAAAAATAAATTAAGGTATTAAAAATTATGTTTTATATTGTAAGAAGCAAGTTTGTGTATGTGAAATTTTAAAGCAGGAGTGGAAAGTTTTAGGGATGGGCTCTGGATGCCCCGATCCCTCTGGGCTGGAGGATTTCAGGAACTGAGGCCATGCCCCTGCTATCTGTGGCTCTCTCACTAAAGAGCCAGATGGTACTTCTCCAGCTGGCACTTCAGCCAGCAACCTAGCATCACTGCTGTTTTGTCTTCATATGGAGAAACAAAGGAGTGCTGAACTGAACTTAGCCGGGACTTTGGGAGCAAACTGAGTCTGCAGGAACAGTGAAGGAAGAGCCTTGCAGTTCTCCAGTTTCGGTTATGGAGCTTGGCTATTTACCCCCCTCCCCCGAGCTCTCCTCCTCAGTAAGGAGATGAGGCTGTGATTTAAAGACACAGCTTGATGTTTTGTTCTTTTCTCCCTGTCCCTGCACAGGAAAGGACAGGGCATCAGACCTGGATGCATGCAGCTGTCACAGTGAGATCTGGTTGAAGTGTCTGCTGCAGTGGCGTTTGAGTGCACCCAGCTTGACTTCCCATTTTTTTTCCATAGAGATGATGAGGGAGGTGTATGTCAGGCCATGCTCAGCTGATTCCTAAAATGTCAGCACATGGTACATTAACCTCCACTCTCTTGCCTTCCCTGTACAGGACAAGAAATTGGAGCAAGGTCAGGATTCCAGAAGAAGTACCAGCTGGAGAAGTTCTGTGTGATACTCCAGCTGAGGACCCAGTGACATAAGGGATGTGAACATGCCCCAGACATCTCCCACACAGTGGACAGGATCATTGTGAGGGAAATTTCAACTCTTCACCCTTGCCCTGAAAGTTCAACACAACTGATTTAAAACTTGATTTTTTTTTCCAGACTGAAGATATAAAATAATTTGAGCCCATATTTTTTCAAGTGAACTCTTTTGTTTTCTACATTACTGTCAACAAAATGTCATTCCAAAAATTAGAATTTCATGTAATTGTATGTACTATATAGGTATGTATGTTCACTGAAGCCAAGCTCCAAAGGGTGGTTGTGGTGACAGTGCTGCTTCCATTAGCACAACCAAGAGTTCGTGGTCAGTTAAATTCTGGAACAGTTTTTCAGGGGTAGTCATGATCCTTTGTTGTAGCTAAATAATAAATGTGACATCTTTAAGGCTAATAGATTTCTGTCTGGAGAAGTTTTGGTTGTGATACAGGATTTAAGCCATAGTCTACAAATCTGATAAACTGTGCAGCTTGATGTTATTGTGTTTGTTCTTTCAGGACTTCAGTAATCTGAGACAGTCATCGATGAAGCTGTACTCAAGAAGGCTGATTTTGCATCATATTTCTTAGATGAAATTCAAACACTTATTTTCTGTGAGGATACAAGCCCCACTAGCCAGCTTACATGTGTAGATCATTGCGTTACTGTGTTAGCCATTGTCTCTATGCAGCAATGACAAGACTGGAAGAAGCAAACCGAGAAGTGAACATGCACTCTTCTGTTCGGTATCTGGGCTATTTAGCCAGAATTAATTTATTAGTTGCAATATGTATGGGCCTTTATGTCAGGTGGGAGAAGACTGCGAATGCATTAATACTTGTAATATTTATCCTAGGACTTTTCGTTCTTGGGATTGCCAGTATACTTTACTATTATTTTTCAATGGAAGCAGCAAGTTTAAGTCTCTCTAATCTTTGGTTTGGATTTTTAATTGGCCTTCTCTGTTTTCTTGATAATCATTCTTTTAAAAATGACGTTAAGGAAGAAGCAACCAAATATTTGCTGCTTTCCTCAATAATAATAAGAATATTATATGCTTTGGTGCAAAGAATATGTGGCTGCATTCACCATCGACCCACTTTGCTGACAACAGTTGAATTTCTTGAGCTTGTCGGAGTTGCAATCGCCAGCACTACTATGTTAGTAGAAAAATCCATGAACATTATCTTATTAGTTGTGGCTTTGGCAATGCTAATTGTTGACCTGAGGATGAAGTCTTTCCTAGCAATTCCCAATCTGGTGATCTTTGGAGTCCTTGCCTCTTTATTATTTTTTCCATCCTTACACATACCAGCCAATCCATTTGCCTTGGGATGCTTTTTTAGCTGTTTAGTAACAGACCCTATTCTTGACATTTACTTCAGTGGACTTTCAGTTACAGAACGTTGGAAACCTTATTTGTATCGTGGTAGAGTCTGCCGAAGATTTTCAGTCATATTTGTTGGACTTATTGAACTCATTTATTTCATTCTGTCAGCCTTTAAACTCGGTGATTTGGATCTCTGGTATTTTGTGATACCAGGTTTTTCTATTTTTGGCATTTTCTGGATGGTCTGCCATGTAATTTTTCTTATAACTCTCTGGGGATTTCATACAAAATTAAATGACTGCCACAAAATCTATTATACGCACAGGGCAGAGAACAACAGCCTTGACAGAGTGATGGCATCTAAAGGAATGCGTCATTTTTGCTTAATTTCAGAGCGACTTGTCTTTTTCAGCCTTCTTTCAACAGCTGTTTTGGGTGCTGTATGTTGGCAGGTATGTTATAGTTATTTTGCTCTGGCATGTAACAACTACATCTGAGATGCACAGCTGAACTGTTTTACATGGTACCATGGAGAGATTTTTTTCTTGATTTATAGTAACTTACAAGAACCACTAATGTTGCAAGTTTACTGCAGTGCAGTAAAGACATGAATGTTTTAAAAATTGCCATTTATATGATAGTTTGGAAGCAAACTATATTGCTGTAGTGGGCTGGTATTAGTATGTGTGTGTGTATAAGGGAGACTGAGCTTGCATTGAACTCTTCACTTAAGTACAATGTATATGCTATCTGCCACTAATAGGGAGTTGATGGGCTCTGCACAGTTTGCAGAATCCTTGGCATTTGTCCATTTGTAACTCTGTCCCAAAGAATTAAGTGAGAATCATTCTGAAGTGGGCACCTGTATGTATACTACAGTTCTGGATTGTATTGATGATCTGCTTGTGTATAACAAAAACTGGATGTTAGAAGCAGATGTTAGAAGCATTGTAACTAACAGGATGCTGGCTGGCATCCTGTTAGTTACAATGTCATAAGCTAGGCTTATGACCTTGTAACTATTTCCTACTCCAATTTACCATTGTGGTACCATAGCCACAATCATTAATGTTCCAGAAACTCACCTTGTGCCAGTAAGCCAATGACTTCCAACAAGATCCTGCAGGGGTCCCTGCTTCTGATCACAATACCACTGGTTGGTGGCAGGAGAGGGCTAGACATGTTGTCCTTCAGTGACCTGCTCACCAGTGCCACAGAACTCCATCCCTTGGTGGAGCTGGTAGAATTTTAAGGTGGATTTTGGGAGTCAGATTGGAAGACAAAACTTCTGCTGAATCTGGTCATAATATTTCTGTTGGCCCTAAGCTTGACTCCGTGTTTTGCTTTTTTGCTTTTTCTAAAGAAAAGAAAGATTCTCTTTCAGCCTGCATGAGCAATGTATGCCTTTATATTTAATTGGAAACCTAATAGTGTAATGAGAAATGGTGTCACTATCACATCAGTGCAGAGATGGCAGTCATACAAATAGTTCAACTCTGACTTGTTTAAAAATCCTGCAACAGTTAATTATTCTGATTTCCAGGTATGCTTTTAATGCAGCTTGCATATTAAATCTACAAAAATTACTATTCCTGAACATTCCTGCTTGTGTAAAAATTTTGAGCCACTGTGAATGCTTCCTTTTGGAATCAGAAAGACGGGATATAAATCTTCAAATAAATAAATTATAAATATATTTGATTATTTTACCAAGTCTGGTTTAATGATTGTGTATGCAAATCTTTATATATATATTTTTAGAGTAATGCTGTTAAACTCACAATGTACGTACAGACCTTTTTACAGAAAATGAGTTTAGAGCCAGGTTCAGTTTCCTTATTGATGAGGACAGTCATATTTCAGATAAAGCTTAAATGAATAGTGAATTCAGCTGTTTCCCTAAACTGTAGTATGTAATGATTTTCATTAGTTTTATCTTGGTTTCCTTGCAAAGTGAGATTTGGTCACTTCTGTTTAGGATGGTGGAGGAAAATATCTGAATTAAGTTTTAGAAATTTGTATACAGGTTGAACCTCTCTTATCTGAAATGTTCGGAACCAGAAGTATTTTCATATTTTGGATTTTTTCAGAATTTGGAATATTGGCATAATGAGGTATCTTGGAGATGGAACTCATGGAATTTGTTTAAGTTTCACATGTATATTAAATTGTAAATTCAAATTGTTGTAAATTATATTTAATTGTATATTGTTCTTGCATATATGTTGTTGTTGTGTGCCTTCAAGTTGTTTCTAGCTTATGGTGAACCTAAGGCAAAACTGTCACAAGGCTTTCTGGAGCTAAGAGTGTGTGATGCGTCCATTACCGTTCTTTTTAATGGAGGCCCACTCCTCCATCAGTTCTTCTCCTCTTACCTTCTTCCTGTAGTGAACATGAGGTAATTATGGAGTCTTGTTTGGGACCCCGTGCACATGCTGCTTGCAAAGTCTCAGTCAGTGGTGCAAGCCTGTGAATTCTTCATGTTCCCAACAGAAAGAAGACAAAAGTTTCATTTTTTTTTCCTTTGGAGAGTTTTGGATTTCCAGATAAGAGAGGCTCAACCTGTGTTTACACACTGCTCTAATGTAACTTTATAAATCTTCTGTTGTAGAAATCCAATGGAATCTTCATGAGCGTGTTTCTGATTGTTTTGCCTCTTGAATCCATGGCTCACGGCCTATTTCATGAATTGGGAAATTGTTTGGGAGGAACATGTGTTGGCTATGCAGTTGTGATTCCTACAAATTTTTGCAGGTATCCTCATGCTTTACAGGTTAATAGTTAATGCAAATGTTACATTGTATTTGTTCTACCAACATTTGGCTGGATTCACCAGCTTAATATTAATTTATTGCCTAGACGTGCATGAATTTCTAAACATGATTTAATTGTGGTGTGCATGAAGGTGTAATTATTTGTCAATTTAATTAACTTGAGAGCACCATGACATAGTTGAAACCTCTTCCAAGGTTTAGGCTGAAGAGAAGGTTATTGGAATTGCTTCATGTTCAGTTCTAGAATCCTAGTTCAGAAATCAAATCCTAGTGGAAACCAAATGCCAACTTGGGAAAAGATGGTACATCTTTAGTTTTACAGGAAATGAAACACCCTAATAAAAACTCTTCCTTTTAATTTGCTGTCCAAAAAATTGTATCAAGACACTTAAGGGAGATTTTTAACATTACTCATTATACCTGGAAGTACTGTTTTTCTGTTCAGGGTAACTTATCTGTCTCCCTACCCTCTACAGTTGGTCAATCACAAGTACATTCAAATATTTTGAGCTCAGAGTTGTTGAAGACAAATTACCATTAAATTGACCTGCCTTAGTTTAAGTCAAAAAGTTTAGTGTTCCATTCTCTTGCAGTGAATTAGGCTATTTTAAAAGAACTCTGTATGCTATAATGTCCTGTTCATTTTAGTGCAGCAGATTTTAGTAATAACATCAATAAAAGAACTGATTATCATCAATCTTTCTGCTTAAACTGTAGCAACATAGAATCCCATTAGATTAAAAAAAACAACAACTAGGGCTGTTAAAGCCCTGCCAAAATTCAGTTGTAATATAAAACACTATGTACTTCTGCTTCTGTGCTGAAATGGGAGAGACTTTATATGCACCTGAAATACCCAGTATGTCAGATCAGGCTATGTCTGTGAAAACAAAGTGCTTAGGGATTTTCTCCAGAATTACTTATGGTAATTCTGCATTTAGAAAGAAGACAGCAACAGCCATCAGTAGTGTGATATAGCAGTTCATATTTTTTTATAACAAAGTTGGGAAATTAAGCAATGCCAGGCATGGGACCAAAGGGGGCTCAAGGTTAGGCAACAAAGTATGAGTAATCAGTTCCTGCACACTGTTTAGAAGACAGTGTCAGATAGCATTAATAGGGTGTGGGTGGTTTTCTTCTAGGCTGTGGAACAGTTGCTGTTTTTGTTAGTCTTGTTGGCTATGACAAGTCCTCCAGTGTCTGGAGTGAATGTTCCTCTGTACAAAAAGTTGTCCTCCATTTTTTTTTAAAAAAAAGGGAATGCCAGGGAGGCTATAGAAAGCTCCATATTTACTACTGTGCTTAGATGCAATGTATTTTGTATATGCTGTCTGTGACCCAGGGCTCTGCTTAGAGACCTTGGCTTGGAGTCCTGTTTTAAAATGTAAGTTACAGACACACAATTCTAAAATGCTTAAGTCATTACAGTAGTGTGGGAGCTCAGGTTATGATGCTCGGCAAGATAGAAGGCAGTAGCAAAAGAGTGAGACTGCATTACAGATGGGTAGAGTCAGTCAAGAAGTCATGGCCTGGAGTCTGCAAGACCTAAGCAGAGCTGTTGATAACAGGGTGACTCATTCAGAGGGTTGTCATAAATCAAAGTTGATGTTGATGGCAGTTAACAACAAAGTGAAAAATTGTCATAAAGCATAAATGTCATTATTAATGTATGTCATTAAGAGCAGGGGGTTATTGATGATAAAATCTTTTTTTCCCTCTCTTTCCCCTTCACGTAGTCCTGATGGCCAACCAACATTGCTTCCTCCTGAACATGTACAAGAGCTAAATTTGAGATCAACAGGCATGCTTAACGCCATTCAAAGGTTTTTTGCATATCATATGATTGAGACTTATGGTTGTGACTATTCTACAAGTGGACTTTCTTTTGATACTCTTCATTCTAAGCTGAAATCATTTCTTGAACTTCGGACACCTGATGGACCTCGACATGATACCTATGTGTTATATTACAGTGGTCACTCTCACAGCTCTGGGGAATGGGCACTTGCAGGTAATCAGTTACTAAAGACTCTCTTTAAATGTATGTATTCTTACAGGTTGTATCCTACTTATGTTTAATAGTAACAGTTTTTTAGTATTGGAATTTGATACTGCATATTTATGAATTAAAAAGGTGCATGTGTTTGAATCCTTAGAAGTATGTGAACAATGACAGCCTGTATCACATGGTGGGTGGAAGGGGAGGGAGCAGAGAAGGTTTTTTGGCTTCTTCTACTCATATGATACCTAAATTACTGCAGTCTTTCATATGATAGCTTAAGGTGGTAACTTTAACTAACTAAATTTCCAGTTTGAAAACTAGCAGTACAAGTTTCTAATTCCTTTGAAGTATACAAAGAAGACTGTTTTTGAATTTTGCCATTATTAGTAGAGGAATATTCCTATCAACCATATCTGAGAATGAGATTTGTTTTTTATTGTGCTTTCATCTTGCATCATTAATGACTTTCATTTACAAGCTATTTCATTCTTTAGAAGTATAAGAAAGCAGATAGGACTGCACTGATATAATTGAAGAATCTAACCTGGTATCTGCTATACAGAGTGAAAAATGGAAACTGCAAAGCAGTGCTGACTAAAAATACTGTAGGCTGCTGCAGCTGTTTGAAAAGACAACACATAATTCAAAGTGACAGTATTCAAGATGTGAAATTGAAAGTGATGACAAAGAAATAGGAGAAAGTTCCATGATGGAATCATATGTGAAGCTTGCATTTAGGCACTTGATAATATTTTCATGAAAGAAAATACCACTCAGCTAGAAGAAGGAAAGGAGCACTAGTGACAGATTGATTTGGGATTAGCTTTCATGGTGGAAACTGTAGCATGCAGTTTGGCCTAGTATTTGAGTGCAGACAGAATACAGAATGGAAGTACATCTGGTTGGTATGTCTTATTAGACTAGATACTGTTTATCCTACAGTTGATGGGACACTAAGTTATTAATGGGAGTGATTCCAACTGCCCTGCATGTGAGTTACTAGTTTCCTCTGAACTGTTAGCTGCAGTCCCTGCACTATATTATAAACAGTTCTCTAGAGTTTCCAAATCTTTGAGAAGATGGGAAGGAGTCTGTGCAGAGAGATACAGGAAGGGAAGAGTGAGAGGGCCGCACTCTGAATATAGTTACTTAGATTCAAACACATCTTTAATTTGTATTTTTCTTGGGAGAATCATGGAGTTGAGAATGGTCATCTAGTCCAATGTCCTGCTCAATCCAGTCTCTGCAAAGCAGAATGGAGCTGCAGCATTCCTGGCAGATGGCTGTTCGGCCTTTCATTAAATGTCTCCATTGACAAAGACTCCCAAGGCAATTCCATTGTCAAATAGTTCTTATCTTTGGGAGCAACAGATAAGAAGCCTGACCACCTTTGAGATAATTGAAGTATGCTATACAGTGTCTCCTCTTGATCTTTTTTTATTCATGGTAAATAGCCAGATCTTTCAACTTTTGCTAACAGCATTCAGTTTTCAAATCCTTCACTATCCTCACCATTTCTTGCATATATCTAGTAATCAGTATCCTTCTTAAGATGTGGTATGTGGAACTGGATATAATACTCCAAACATGGCCTGACTAGCACAAGATATAGAACAATTACAGTGGGCCCTTGGTATCTGATAGAGTTTGGTTGCAGTCCCATCCCACAATGGATACCAATATTTGTGGATGCTAAAGTTTCATTATATATAATGGTGTAGTAAAATGGTGTTCCTTACATAAAATGGCAAAAATCAACATTTGCTTTTTTTAAATTATTTTTATTTTAGTATCTTCAAGCCATGGTTGGTTGAATTCATGGATGGGGGTAGGGGCAATATATTTTCTTTTATTTGGACACTATTGTCCAAATCCAGTTGTTGCTCTCTAACAGGTTAGACCCATTGAATATTTGAGAACTGAGTAAATAAGCGCTTTAAGTTCTGTTGTTTCAGTTTTTCTCTTCTAGTTGAGACTAAGAACTTGATTTAGACTTTTGCTTCTGTTAAGATAGCATAAAACTGCATTAGCTTTTCAGCCAATGTACAGCACCACTGGCTATTACTCACCTTGTAAAGCATTAAAAAAAAGCTGCTTTTCACATGTATTGCTGCCAAATTGGGTTGCCCCGTTGTCCACTTTTTTATAGCTAAATGAAAGACTTTACAGCTTTGTCTCATCTCTGATGGGATAAGCATATCCTCTGCATCCTTATCCAAGTCAGTCCTAAAAAGATTGAACACCATAGCACCTAGGATGGAGCTCTGTGCTCTGTCTGAGACTCCTCTCACAATGATGCACAGCTATTAATGAGCACTCATTTGGTTTGATTCCCAAGGAGCTATGGAACCACTTAACAGTAATAGCATGCAACTCACATTTTATTCCATAAGCATGTACAGACATAAATACACAGAAGAAATTTTGTCCAATGCTGTGTTAGGATTATGTCTACAATGCACCTGTGACCTACCAAACTATTAACTATATGTGAAAAGAAATCAGGCATGACTTATTCTTAATAAACCTTTGCTGGTTTCTATAATCAGCACTGATCTCTGAGTGCTCGAAACCAACCACTGAATAATCCATTTTGGAATTTTGCACAGTATCAGGGTTTGGCTGATTTATCTTAGCTCATCTACGTTTATCTTTTTCTCTCTATTTGAAGAGGGGAAACATTTGCCCATCTCTGGCTTTCTGACACATCAACTGTTTTTTGGGAGGTTCTCAAATATTACAGTCAGCGGCTTTAAAACAATGCGTACAAGCTCTTTCAACACTCTTAAGGTATAATTCATGCAGCTTGGAAGCTTGAACTCAAAATAGCTAGCTGTTCAAAACCCTCTTTGTATTCTTTCTTCTTGCTCAGGGATGGATAAAGGAAAAAGGGTTTAAAAAGACCATTTTTCAAAACAGGAAATAAACTTGAACCAGCTTCTGTTCACTTTCTGTTTTTAAAAATGGCTTCTCTTGGTCATAAATTGGCCCACTGATGCCTAAATCATGGCAAGAATTTCCCCAGAGGGAATCTGGGCAGTGGGGGTGGACCTCCAAGGTCCTTAATCTGAAAGTGTCAAAAGAGCGAGTTGTCAGATAAGGGGATGTCAAAAGTTGGGGGCTCTCTGTACAGTCTTTATGATGGTACTCTTCCTTTTCTTTAGAGCCAAAGTAGAACAATAGAGTTGGAAGAGACCACAACGGCCATCATGTCCAACTCCCTGCCGTGTAGGAACATAAACTCAAAGAACCCTCTGCAAAGGGCGATCAAAATGGTGAGGGGCCTGGAAGCCATGCCCTATGAGGATAGACTTAGAGAGCTGGGTATGTTTAGTCTGCAGAAGAGAAGGTTAAGAGGGGACATGATAGCCATGTTTAAATATTTGAAGGGATGCCATGTAGAGGAGGGAAAGGGCTGCTCCAGAGACCAGGACAAGGAGCAATGGATTCAAGCTGCAGGAAAGGAGATCCCACCTGAACCTCAGGAAGAACTTCCTGACAGTCAGGGCTGTCTGGCAGTGGAATATGCTGCCTCGGAGTGTAGTGGAGTCTCCTTCTTTGGAGGTTTTTAAGCAGAGGCTAGATGGCCATCTGTCGGGAGTGCTTTGAGTGTGTTCCTGCATGGCAGGGGGTTGGACTGGATGGCCCATGTGGTCTCTTCCAACTCTACATTTCTATGATTCTATGAAATGGCCATGCAACCTCTGTTTAAAAACCTCCAAAGGAGGTGACTCCACCATACTCTGAGGCAACATATTCCACTATTGCATGGCTTTTACCATCAGGAAGTTCTTCCTGATGTTTAAGTGAAATTTCCTTTCCTGTGGTTTGAATCTATTACTCTATGCCCTATTCTCTGGAGCAGCAGAAAACAAGCTTGCTCTGTCTTCAATATGACATGCCTTCAAATATTTAAACATGACTATCATGTCACCTCTTCAGTTGCTGAAATCCAGTCATTAGTCTCATCTCATATTATCAGTAAAGACAGGCTGTGTAATGTAGTGGTTTTAGTGTTGGACTGGGACTTTGGGAGACCAGGGTTTGAATTCCTAGTCAGCCTTGAAAACTCACTGAATGATCTTAGGCTAGTCACACTCCACCTCAGAAAAAGGCCATGGCAAACTCTCTCTGAACAAATCTCCCCCTCCCAAAAAAAAAAACCTGTTATAGGGTAACCATAATTCAGAAACAACTTGAAGCCATATTAACTTCAACATATTAACTGTGATACGTATTAAATTTTACAGTGGTCCTCTCAACTGTCGCAAGGGTTCAGGGTGCAGAACTTTTGCAAAGGTAAAAAAAGAAAGAAGGAAAAAAAGCAACTCCCCCCACCTAAGTGAGCACTCCGTCTCCCATTCCCTTGCAGTTTGCCTGGGTGGCTATGCCTTCATTCTCCATGCCTGGTCAGAAGGCACATGAATGGGAGGAGGCAGCCCCATGGGTGGAGAAGGAACATGCAAGCCTTTCCCCCTCCATTCACATGATTTTGGCCCAGGGGAAGAGGAGGAAGGCAGGGTGCCCAGGCAAAAGGCAAGAGAATGGAGGGGGAAGGGGGCACACATGAATGAGCTTTTCCTCCTCCATTCGCTTCCCTTTTGCCCAGGTACAGAGAAAGAAAGTAAGGCACCCAAGCAAAAGGCAAGCAAACAGAAGTGTGGAGAGGCAAGCAGGCACATTGTAAATAATCAAAGTCACAAAAGTCAAACCCACAAATATGGAGGGAGGACTGCACTTAATATTCCATCTTGGGCTTTCAAATTCATCCTCTCTCCCCCAGTAGTCTGGCTGGCATCCTATTGGTTAGTCCCAGTTGGAGTAAACCCATTCAATCAATTGTTAAAGGTGAGTGCACACGTAGATAAAAACCAGTGGGTTCAGTAGGCCTACTCTAGTTAGAACTTAAGCCAGATTTAGGCCACTGTAACATTGGAGGCAGGATGTTGCTTCCTCCTGCCTCTGCTATATTTTCCTGTGAATAAAATCTGTGGTGGCTCCTTTCACTCCTTTGTAACTTATATTCTTGCCCCAATGAGCAGTCCTTAGTTTAGTGCTAGGTATTTGCCAGTCCACTTTTGCCACTCCATCACAGGTGAAAAAATTAATAAGAGGTGGCAACAATGAAAAGTAAAAGAATCCAGTTAGCATTCAAAATAATTTCTCTGATTTTTTTTTTTTTTTGGTCACTCAGTGTCTGTGAGCTCTTATGACTTATTTAAGAGAGTTTTAGTTTATTGGTGTTTTTTAATGTTTTTATTTCATTATTGGGGTTTCAGTAATTTCACACTAGTATGTAAAATAAACAGCAAATAGTTACTGCTCAGATGGAGAATACTGCTGGGTGACCTTGAGCAAGTCACACTTTCTTCAGAGGAAGGTAAAAAAAGAAACACCCTGTGATAGAGTTGCCATAAGTTGGAAATGACTTGAAGGCGCACAACAACAAAGTCATACATAAGCCGTGAACAGTCAAACAGCTTGGAAAGTTGAATCCACTAACTTAATGTAGAATATAGAAGCAAAGTTTGAACAATAAAGCCTTGTCTGTATCATTACAACTGCCTGTTTAATTACCACGTCTGTGAACATTCACGCTAATAATATTTCCTCCTCAGAATGACTGCACTTGGATGGCCCAAATGAAAAAAGCAAGAATTCTTGATACATGGTTAAATTAAACTGTGCCTGCATATTTCTCTTATAGAAAAGTAAGACTAAATGACTTTTGAGACTTGGTATTCTGCCTACTTAATTTGACTCAGAAACTCTGCTCAGCAAAAATAGCATCATTCTCTACTGAACTGGGAAGTAGTTACAGGACTCAGATTCTGCTAGCCCTAGAGTATTTAGATTTTGAAAAGATCAGTAGTCAAGTCTGAGCGTGATCAAAGCCTAAGATATCTGCCTCACCTCAGCAGGGATGGGGACGATATGATTCTTTTGGTTTACTACAAGTTGGATAATTATTGAGATCTTTAATACTGTCTTTAACAGGTCTCTACATGTTAGTTCGCAGTAGCATCTTGTATTTGTTTAAGGAAATTCTGCAGTAAGTTTGAATGTTTTTCTAGAACAGCATTTCAGACTTACAATCTTTTCCTTGATTTTGTCATTCTGACCTGTAAAAGAATTGATGAAAACTATAGAGCAAATAACTTTTCTAATTAAGAAACAGCTGCTCCTGTGATTTGCTATATGCTGTGGACACCTACTCCAGTTACTTCTGGTTACACACAATTCTACTGCTTCTAGGACTAAAATGGAAATTCCTAACAAGTACATGAAAACTCTGACACCTTTACTATGCCTGTTCTGAGAATATTGTGTAGGGAAGCATGGGGAGGGGGTGGAACTCCAGATAGATAATTTTATGTTTGTTTTACTGGCAGAATTAACAAATCGTCTCCCCTTTTAGTGATTGCATATATTGTTTTACTCTAGCAACTTTTCTTATGTGTTCAGATTCTGTCTGAAAATTGATCTGAACATGAGAACACTGTGTATTTTTTAGTATTCCCCAAGTTTCTAAATCTCACATACCTTCCAGTGGATTGATGAGAGAAGACACAGGCAGGGCTCCATCATGCTTAGGCCCAGCAATAGATGGAAGGCTCTCCCCTCCATTCTAACTGCCACTGCCTCAGAGAGACGAATGGGCAGTCACAACTATTATGCCTAGGTCAAGAAGTGGATTAAACCTCTCCCCTCTATCCTAACTGCCATTGCACTAGCCTCAGAGGGGGCTAGAAGACCAGGCACAGCTCCATCACGCGTAGGCCTGGCAGCTGATGAAAAGCCATTCCTCCATCCCAAATGCTACTACTGTGGCCTCAGGGGGAGATTAGAAAAGGCAGGAACAGTTCCATCATGCCTGAGCAAATGAAAGAATAGATAGCATCTGCTGGGCTTAATCCCCTACCCAACTGCAACTGCAATTCTTTTTTTCTAATATTTTCTAATATTTTGTGTTTAGATTGTCAGCCTGAGGGCAGGAAACAGTTAGATCAATGAGTTGTAAACTGCTCTAAGAGGCCTTTTGGCTGAAAGTTGAGGTATAAATAAATAAATAATTTGATTGGCTTAAATGATCTGACTAATCTATAATGGGAATGTTGTATTCATTTTTCTTTAACTTTTACGTTTCTGTTTTGCCACAGGTGGTGATGCATTACGGCTTGACACACTTTTAGAATGGTGGAGAGAAGAATGGTTCTTTCTGTTCAAGACTTATCATAGTATTGGACTGCGAGAACTCTCAGCCTTGGGTTAAAGAAGTAAGAAAAATCAGTGACCAGTATATTGCAGTTCAGGGAGCAGAACTGGCTAAAGTGGTAGACATAGAAGAATCAGACCTTCCACACCTTGGTGATTTTACTAGAGAATGGGTAGAATACAACTGTAATCCTGACAGTGACATCAGTTGGTTTGAAAAGGGGCGTACGGTGAAAGCTGTCTACGGAGTGTCAAAACGATGGAGTGACTATACTTTACACTTGCCAACTGAAAGTGATGTTGCCAAACACTGGATGATGTATTTCCCACGAATCACCTACCCACTGGTTCACCTGGCAAACTGGTTCTGTGGTCTTAATCTTCTCTGGATCTGCAAAGTGTGTTTTCGGTGTCTGAAAAGATTAAAAATGAATTGGTTTCTTCCCACAGTATTGGACACAGGACAAGGCTTCAAACTTGTCAGATCTTAAGAACCAAAGATGAGCAGAACTGAGAACTCTTGGATCTTGAAAATATGATGGACTTGCTAACTGTTTTTATTTGTAACAGTTTATTGTTTGAAAAAACATTTGCTACTTTTGTAGCCATATTCCCTTTGCTCATTATCTTGAGCAACCATATTTGTGAAGGGTAATAAATTCCATTAGGTGACAAGGTCAGCATAAATATTAATTAAAAAGCGATACTAAGTTGGATCTGAATTATCTGAAAGCTATTAAATACACCCATGCACTTGAGAGAATGATGTGTGCACTTGTTTGCTTTGGAGTGGTCTGATCGGAATAGTGAACAATAACTTGATTTTTCTTTAAACTATTAGATTGCTATTCTCAACACAGATACCTCAACATGATTCCTGTATGAAAGAAGGGGAGGTGGCTTACAAGCTCCTTCTTTGGTGGATTTCAGGGCTTCTTCAAAGGGCAGTGAATCAAAATTAAACGAAGAACTCTGGCAAGTAGATAGCTTTAAGGCTAAGCAATCCAGTTCATATTAAGTAAATGTGATATCTTTCTCTGCAACCATACTCAGATTCTGAACATATATATGTAGAAGTAAGCATTACTGATATTGGCAAAATTTATTTCCAAGTATCAGTACTGAATCAATTAATTCTTTTTGTGCTGGAAAAATTGGATTAATATCTGATATTAGTTTCAGAATATCTGATATATTTAATTAAAAATCAAAGGCAGATAGCTCTTGAGTTGTGGAATCCAACAAAAAATGAACTTTGTATCAAATCAGTGCTGCCTTCTTCTTTGCTCATTTGTTGGTAGCAAGGTCCTGTATTGCTGTCTCTCCAAACGGAAGCAAATTATCTTAACTGCCTAAGGAGATAAAAAGAATTTGATTGGTGGGGAAAACAGTCTGTTCTTACTTCCTTTGGCTTCAGAATCTGACTTTACTCCTTTTAACTGTAATGCTGAAAATGGAGGCTTAGAACATGAGCTGGAAAATGTGCTCATCTAAAACAGATATTAAAGCACTGTAACTTCTTCTTGACTACCTCCAGCTCTTATATTTTTAGATTAGTTCCATAACAAAAAGCTACCTATACTGCATTCATTGATCCTAGGTCTTAGCGGTCTGCTTCAACCTAAATTGTAATCACTGTAACCACCATCCCCCAACTTAATTTCCTTTACTGGAGAGGTTTAATTGGTAAGCTCCTATCTTGTTGATTTTTCAAGCTGTATTAAGGTACCATGAAAACATACATAACAAGGCAAAACTCTTAATGATTTTTAAACATACCAGGTCACTTCCAGATTCTTGTATTGACTTTTTAAAACGGAAATGTTATAACTGTTTTTCACACCTGTTTTCTAGCTGTAAAATAAGTAGTCACCGTTTGACGCATTAAGAACAATTCTCATGTCCAGCCAAACTGATGAAGATTGCAGAATTCTGGTTGGAAATGTCCATGTAATGAAGAAAAACCTCATCAGTGGGAGCTTCACTACACAAGAAGCCTTTTTCTTCAGCTGATCATGGTTTTACAAATTCAGGAATTTATGAGTTCCTTCTTTTACATAGCCTAACCACAGTAGAACTAATGTTCAGCGGAGACACGTGCAGCCCTATGCTAATCAGTTTACTTGTAGAGATGACTGGAGACACAAGTGAACTTAGCTACAGATTGTACAACATGGACATTGGCATACTGAGCCCTCCATGATGGCTAAAATGGAATGGCAATCTGATCAGATGTCAGGGGTGATGAGTTGTGTACACATTTTGCCAAGACATGCTGACATTTGAGCCCAACCATAGTACTGAGCAGCATAATGACTTATGAGACTTGATGCTGGTTGCACGTGTAAGTAAGCCCAGATAAGGTCAACAAGGGTATTTTGCCTTAGGCTGAAGTAGATGTGAAAATACTGTGATTTGGAACAGGTTCAACCGAGGTGATCATCTTCGGTTCCAGATTATTAGCTTTTAAGGGCTATATAACACCACGCAGAGTGGAGTTCGGGAAACCAGATTGAAAGTGATTTTCTATGCCTAGGTTCTCATCAATTTATTTTTTTAAAAACCTCACATTGTTTTAGATGTAAATGTTTCTGGGCAGAGGTTATCTTGGCTCTTTACATTTTATTTATCCTCCTTTTTATACCTCTCATTTCCTATAATGTGCAAATGCTGATGTCTCCAAATAGCTTGCATCTAATTGGAAAGCAGATAGATAAGTAACCTCTGCAAAAAGGTTAAGCCATTTCCTTTCTATGACAATTGCACTTTCATCTATTCCCATTTCTTTAGTGATCTTTTGAAGCCTTTTCGCTTTAGTACTGAAAAGTTAACATTTCTCTTGGGTACACTGTGCTTCCTTGGGGTTATAAAATGCTAAACTGATTTAACAGTGAGCTAAACCTGTATTTTTAAAGGGTTTATTGCCTGCAGATAACATTACTCTTGAAAAACTTCTTTATTACCATTCAGGGTTTTTAAAATGGAACTTGTTCTATAAAAGTATTATTTAATATATGTGGCTCTTTTGTATGATTCTTTTTGCATTTTGCTTTTCCAGTCCTATGTTCAGCTGTCTCTTTTGGTACTTATTTCTAAAATATCTTAATTGTATCAAGATAGAAGTCACAATAGCTAGTAAGGTTCTTAAATTGTTCTTTTCTCTTTTTGTTTTGTAAAACAAATAGCAAAGAGAGAGAGAGAGACCTATTTTATTTTATCTGGAATTGTTTAGTAGATAAGAGCCTACCAGATGAGGTAGGGAATGGTATAAAGACGTATTTATTGATTTTCAGTGGAAAGGTTCCCTGTGTTAGTTGCTTGTCTATCCTGAAACAAAACTAGTGGAAAATAAAGCCATGCACATGTAGTCAATAATACAGCTCTGTATTATGCACCATAATACTGTGGTATAGATTAACTGCTGTGGGCAAGATATGTTTCCTTTACGTTTGTAAAGTTAGCTAAATTGGATTGGTAAAAAATTGTTCTCATTTCCTGGCATCTGTTCAGTAACCCAGTATCAGTCCTCTGTATACTTGATATTAACTTGATGTTAAGATACATCAGAATTTTAGAAGTGTTAAGTCTTTGGAGTATTCATATTTGTTTGTTGAATACTCTAGGGTGGGTGGGGGTGAATTAAAGCTACAGTGTGGAACTCAGCTTGAAAGCTTTTGGAATTTCAGACCAGTTGTACTGAATGCAGAAAGTGAAAGAAAAATCTTTGCTAATGAACAGGTGGATTAATTTTCTGGATACCTTTTGACAGTACTTTCCAAATAATTGGAACATCTGGACATTCAGTATTGGTTCAGCAGAGTACCAAAATAGCAATTGTGCTAAGTGCATATTCATATAAATATTTCTGTTAGAAGTAACTTGGAAAAGCTGATCTGTATCGCTTCTCTGGCGAAGATGAACAAAAGGCTGCTTCCACTACACAGCATTTTTGTTGAAGATGTCTGATTCTTGCCCCACCCCCAGCTAAAGTTCTCTGGTTTGCTAAGAAATTTATTGGCTTCAAGTGAGGGAAAAGTTGACAGGTGACGCTACTTTTAGACTAAGTTGTTCTGGGTTGAATTCTAGGCACACTTTCCTAGAGATAAATACCATAACACAAACCTGTGCTATGAACAGAATAGGATTTATCTGTGAGTGAATGTGTATAAGATTTCACTCTTAACTATCTTGCTTAAAGGTATCTAGATTCTTTGAGATGTTATGCCTCTCAGACTTAAAACTGTCCTTTAAATATTGTGGTATTCCTGTTATTACAGTTCTTTCTGCAAAGTGATCCTTGAAAGTAGAATAAATTTTAATATTTGAAATGAGGAAAAATGTAGAGAACTGAATATTAATAGGAAATAACAGTTAATGTAATCCAGTTCTTGTGGTATATTCTTAACCACCTGTGATTGTTCAGAGCTTCATATGCACATCTTGTAATCCCAAGCTAAGAGTGCCACAGCATATTAATGCACCAGAAACTTAATTCCAAGAGACTTCAGTCGGAAAAATGTTTCTATTAGAAGTCATAAGCCAGCTGTTGATTAATAACATAGTCCTCTTCATAACATTAGTGCAGTTTTACTGAACAAAGTTTGTTCAGTCATGGTTGTGCAGAATGAAAAGTATGAAACATCACTAGCTGAACTTCTCTAGCTTTATGGCTTTTCACAAGTCTTTTAGACTTCACGTTCAACATTTTCAGAGAGTTATTTCTTAACAGCCCCCTGAAATGGGACTGAACGTTAGATTGTGGTGGAGTTGAACAAAGATTAACATTTTGGTTGGGAAAAAAAGTATATATCCCTGCCATGGAGACCTATAGAGAACTGAACAAAATGCAACAGATTAGTTGTAAAATGGAAATTGTTTCTTAGGGTCAAACTAGATAAAAGGGAGAATGCTTATTCATAGAAATTAACTGGCTTTCCTTCCCATGGCAAGATTTCTTCAAAGTCACAAACCTCTGCAATCAGATCTACTAAGGTAAATACACTAAATGCAAGATATATTAAGTGAGGATAAATCACTTGCTGTGACAAACATATCTCTCAGCACTTGGAGGGGAAACTCCACCAAAAAAAAAAGATACAATAAACGTATAGTATGGTTTGACCTTGAGTTTCAGAAGTACATTTTCAAAGAGTAACTCATGGGTATTTCTTACACCATTAGAACCTGTTTTCTCCTATGAATCACAGGTATGTCCTTTACCTTTAACATCTTGCAGTGTGGATTTGGGGAGAGTTGGTGCTCCAACTTGAATTACTGTTTCTGTTTTGGAGTAACACAAACAGGATTGAAAGCAGCCAAGCAGAACAGAGAAGGTTAGCACTGAAGGGGAGACACTGTTCATAGATTAGGTATACAAGCACAAGAAGGGTGGCTAGAAAGTACTGGAAAGTAAACTTACTTAAAATCACATACAAGAGACATTGACCAATATTCTATGTCAGCTATTTTGTCAAGTATACTTAACTAAGTAACCTTTCCAGGCCCAGCCCTTCCAAACTTGATGGAAACATCATTCACCTATGCTCCAGTTGCCAGAAGAATGGAATCATGAATATGGATCAGTTACCTAGATTTACTCATCTGCAACTGTTCTGTGAGAAGCACTGTAGTATAGTTTGAGTGTTGGACTAGGACACTGGGAGACCAGGGCTTAAATCCCTGTTTTGCTGTGGAAACCTATTGGATGACCTTGGGCAAGTTGTACTCTCTTAGCCTCAGAGGACGGCAGGGACACACCCTGTCTGAACAAATTCTGCAAAGAAAACCCCATGATAGGTTTACTTAGGGTAGCCATAAGTCAGAAATTATTTGAAGGCACACAAAAACAACCGTGATGTGTTCATGAACACTACTTTGACACTATTGCCACAATCATAACACCTCTTCCCCAATCTGCTTGACTGGCACCAGATGCATGAGAAGGAGGTCCATTCTGCCAGCCATGGGTGAATGAGGTTTCTCTCAGGTTTTGAAAGGTCTGGGCCCAGGAGAAGTTACTTAATTATGTACAATTAACCAAGTAGCTGAATATACTTGGCCACGTAGAATACTGGCCTAAATATTTTGTATTGACTCAAGAACAAGAATTGGAATATAATATCTGGGTGTTCTTTTAAAGCAGGGTTGGGCAAGGTGCGGCCTTTTTCTTAGTCCTAGCTGGAGAGCAACATCTGGAAAGCCACCTTTTCCCCACTCCTTAAGATTCATCAACAGCTATAGCAAAGCAGCCGTTGTCATATCTGCTGGGAAAAAAGCAATTTTTTAAAGGGGGACAGAAGTATTGGTTGGAGGCAGATTTAAAGGATAGCCACTGATCATCCCCTGAGTTGCAGTTGAATAAGAGTGGTTGTTCAAATAACTGAAAAGGACTGCAGTTAACTATGTCACTTTATAAAGATCCTCCTGCTCACTATGTTTCTGTAGCACAGGTGCAAATCATGTGGCCCTACAGATGTTCCACTGCACCTCCCAGCATCATTTTTTACTAGCTAGAGCTGATGAGAGCTGCAATCTAACAGCATGGGGGGCACATTCCCACCTCTGCTCAAGCAAGAGATAGTGCTTAAACTGGTCTGAGGGAGGACACAATATTGCATATGGTTTATGTAGGGGAGTGTGAAACTTTACCATGAGAGTCAAGTATATCTGTACAGTAGCTTCCTTCCAATTATGGATGGCTTCACTAAAGCTCTGTATTTGACAGAAAGTAAAAGCAGCTTGTTAATAGGTATGCTTCCTTGTGCTCTTAAGGTATATAGCTGATAAGACTGTATACTGGCACTTAGCTAGGGTAGCACCACTTGAAGTACCTGATGGTTTGTGGACTGAGCTTGAATGCACATTGTTCAATCCCTTTTAAAGCAGAGATGCCTTCTTTAAATGCAGGAGTGCTTGACGGCACTGTCAAAACAGACTAAATAGCAGCTATAGGAAGCCTACCCACACACATACCAGAGTTCATTCTGCTTACAGCTATAGGAAGCCTACCCACATACATACCGGAGTTCATTCTGCTTAAGCCCACAGAAATCAGTGAGCTTAAGGCTGAAAGCCTATACATCCTTACTTGGAAATAAGAGCCACTGAACTCAGTAAAATATACTTTTGAGTAGACAGACCTGGTGTGTGCTGAAAGTGTATGTGGGGTGGGGTGGATTTGAAACTGCTGGAACAACCACAGGACAGACCAATTTCATGCAGTTTTGTATAGCTGGTTGGGAAAATGATACAATGTACAGTATTATGCATTTCTAGACAACTCCAAAAAAAAAAATGGAATGTTGTTCTGTCTTCACTAGTAGTTTGCCTAAAAATGAATGTCATCAAATGGCTGGATGGGATGACTGAAAAAACAGTTCTAGTACTGCAGCAAGTCTCTAGTTGACTCTTTCAAATCCACTCAAGGAAAGGTTAAGGGATTTAAAACTAATTCCAGTTTCCCCTTAGTTGCTCAAAGGCAGAATTATTTTTTTTTATATATTCTTTACATAACATCTATTATGATAAAGTTTCTGACCCTGGTAAATCCCTCCATTTACTAATTATAGCCAATCATCAGTCAGACCCAAAATAGATTCAGTATAATTCTTAGCCTGTCTCTGACAGGCGAGCACAATGAAGAGATTCAATTGACTTGTTTAGTAGGCATCTTTTCTTTTACAAGAATGCCCCTTATTCTGATATTGCCATGTGGATGATAACTCATGGCTCTCTTGAATGCCACAGCTTCTTTGACTGCTTTAGTTGTCTGCACCCTTTCAATTTAACATTGATAATTTCAACCAGCTGGCTCTCACCCTTGCACCATGTACTGTCTATGCATTTAAACTGCACATATTACTGTTTTGTGTCTGAGAACTTGCAGAGAATTTGGGATGTTCACTAGTAAGAGAAATAAGACTTTAAAAAATTGAACATGGCACAGTATAACCATATGGTCTACATAGGCAGGTGCACATGCATAAAAGATTTTCTTTCAAGACACAGGCTAGGTTGAGGTGGACCCCACTGTTTTCACTGAGAAGTGTGAAGCACCTGCTGTAACTATTCTCTCCTGATCATGAAAATAGTAGCACAATTGTGAATGCATAGCATAGCAGAATACAGAGCAGTTACAGAGTTAAAACACCATTGCAGGATGCCAGCTTTTATTATGGTCTATGTTCTTCCCACAACAATGACTCAAGGTGACTAATGAAGGAAGATGAGAGCTGCAATACCCAAAGTGATACAAATTGCCCAACCTGGATTGATCATTTATTTATTTATTGATACATTTAACGAAATGTAAAAATGATACTGCAGGCTTCAAACCCAGAATACATTTTGGATGTCTTTCTTTAAAAACAAATGACACAATATAGTGGTGGCTCTGTTTCTATTGGCTTATCTAGAAGGAATTGTTGCAAGACTGCTGTTTAGTTCAGTGGTGCTTGGTCTGTGAGCTTCTGCAAGGTTGTCTTTCATCTTCCATGCTGCTTAACACCTCAGTGGAACCATTGGTGATATCATTACTGGTGGCCTAGCTCTGGGTACCCCATTCCTGTCACTCCACATATTCAGGAATTCAAGTCCCAGAAACCAATATGACCTAATAAGTAGTTCAAAGCATGTGGAACACAAAACATTCCATATCCTTGCTGCAAAATGAGAAGTGACCCAAAATCCTTTTCCATAAATAGGAAGCAAACATTACATTTGATAATCTCCTTTGTGAGCAACTGGCCTTACTGATTCCTGTTACTGCTGGGAAATCTCAGTATATTATAGCAACCATAATGAACGCCTTGTAAATCATCCATCTTTGATACAGATGATCCACATGCTCCTACTGTTGAGACAAACAGGGATTATCTTCAAGTAAATGAAGCTTTATATTCACACAGAGGTGTCCACACCCAGGAAACCTTGCTAGATTAGGCTATTTTTTTGTATTCATAATGTTAATTATTAAATTAGCTGCATTCATTTGGAAGTTGCCTATTGCAGCCCTATCCTTAGATAAATAAGCTCCTTGTGTGGTCTATGCCTAGCCCTGCAGTTCTTTGTCCTCTTAGAATGGCCTCATGAATTTCACCACTCTAAATGGTTATTCCTTACCCTAGCTTGTCTGCTGAGCAGATATGAATGAGCCCTTTTTCCCTGGCTCATAGTGAGATGTCAAAGGTACTGATGCTGATTTGCACACACTAGAAGGCTGTATGAAAGAAATGACATCAATTTCAAGAAACAAGATTTAGTTAAACAGTTAAGAGCAGTAATTGCCTGCAATTTTTCAAGGAAGAAAACAAGACTACAAATATCAGATATGGCTTAGGTCTAGTCCTCCATGCAGCGCTTCATTTCAGTTCATGAATAATAGATAAAGCTTTTTCTTTATCCTTGCAGGGTAAAAGATGAGCATTATGCAAATACAGTGTCTCAAAATGGTCTTCTGTCAAATGCCTGCAGCTTTCTGCTTCTATGTTTTAACGTAATTGACAAAACAGTGGATAGTAATGATGATGCCTTCCCATGTAAGCAACTTACTTTATTCCCAGAAACAGCTGTGTTTACACCTCTATGAATTTCGAACTTCATTACAAAGTTGTCATCATGCTGTGAAAGAGCACTGCACAGAATCCTAAGCACTCTGCTTGCCAGCTGGAAAAATATCTTTTTAGTAACAATGGTAAAATTCATGAACTTGGTATACTCCTAAGGTTTTGTTCTCCAAAAATTTCACATATTTGGTTTTTACTATTAAGTAAGACTACCAAACCAAAAGAAGAAAAGTAGGGTGGCTCACACATTTAATACTTCTAGCAATGATTCAGCTGCTTGGCCTAATAACACATGTGAATTATCAAAATCTCAGCGACATGCTTAGGACTAGAAGAGCTCTCCTGTTCCTTGTAATAAGGGGACCCTAGTAGAATGTGCAAATTCTCTGGCCAAGGCTTAAAGAACAACCAGCTCCCAGCTTTGCTTCTATTGACCTTCCTTGTTTCATTACATAAACTTTAAGTAGCTGCAAGTTAGACCAACAACATGGAGCTGGTCTTCTTAAGGACTTGTCCCTAGCCAAAAATAAAACCGAAAACATGAAAGGTAACTCAACACTAAGAACATGGAGAAGTGGTTTTATTAGTCATATAATTGGTTATGTATTGATTATATAATCAATACATATTAATTTGTCGTAATAAAAGCTAATCCAAATAGGGAGAGTCACTCAGGCTTCAAGAAACAAACGTTTTCCCAGATCTTCACATACTATCCCACCACAAGCAATATTTGAAAATTTGGACTACAGGTAAGAGCAAATGAGATTGGCTGATCTTAGGAAGGCCTCAGCTTCATGATATCATTACACGGACATATTTTGCTCAGAATGATGACATTATTCACTCACAGCGGTCTGTATTCCAGCACTGGAAGAAAAGTGCAAACGTGTCAAAGTGGTAAATCAGGGAAAGAAACAGCCAGCAAGTGAGTGGGGTGGTGGTGTTCTGGGAAATATTTGTTCACAAAAATGCATATGTAATTTATACTAAAATCCTCTGCACGTCTACTCAAAAATGTACCCAATTGAATTCACATACTTCTTCCCAGGTAAGCAAGAATGGGGTTTGAGTCTTTGTCACTAATTCATCAAATGTTTCCTAGGCTGTGAACAGGGGATAATTTTTTCAGGAACTTGGTCGTTTTGCTTTCACATTTCTATTCGTAATATACCATCAGCCCTTTTGACTGGATACAGACATTATGGAACAGTCCAATTTTAATTCCTACAGAGATAGCTTCACTTATGACAGCATAAGTCCTGAACAGGAATCTGGCTAGTAAAGGATGTTTCTCAAGTGGTTTCTGAAGTTTCTAAACGTAAGTTGAAAGTGTTATTGAATATAGGTATAGAGAGGCTGAAAGGTATTTGCCCCCTAATTATTTCTATATATAGTTAAGTCCCCTGCTATATAGTTATGATGCTACATATACTGGATTAGAACTAGTGCTAATGTTAAGATAAATACTATGCCTCTTACTCATCATGAATGCATAGTGTGTCTTTACTAATAGAAATATTGTTTATCATGGCCCCTAGGAAATTCAGAACTCTCAGATTTTTTGTGAAAAATTTTACAGAATCTCTGCAATTGCAAAATCAACCAAACCAGCAGTCTAACGTTCCCATAGCTGTATCAATACAAAAAGTAATTGGATTTGGGATCTATGTAAGTATTGTCATGCTATACCTACATACAGATCCCAAGCTGCACTGGTAGAGTGATAGCTTTTTCTTTTGAAGAATGGAAGAATTTACAGAATGTCCACTTTAAATAATCTCTCATGTAGTTTTTAGGGTTCCCTGCCTTTAATTTGAAGTAAGTTAGGTTGTCAAAAATGTCAGGATACATTTTAGTTTTTTAATGCTCAACACTGGGGCATTCACAGAAATTGTTCTGTACTTTCCTGCATACCAGGCCACAAAGCTACTACTGAATTCAATGTCTTTTTCACCAATCCCAGTATACTGTTGGAACTTGATCCCTTTTTCATAGGTTCCAGTTTACTGTTGAACTGCCTCCTTTCTTCTTTTTAGCTACATTTACTTCAGAAGTCTTTCAACTCTTCACTTCCTAGGGAGTAGGGAAAAGTTTGCTGTATTCAGTACATGTACACTGGCATTCTTTAAACAATCAAGTTTTAAATAAGCCATGCCCCAATTCTTGTAACATTTATGCTTCTGCTATATCGCATACAAAACAAAAAAGCAACTTGGTGTTGCAGATATTTTTTTCTGTATTAATTAAAGCTCAGATACTTTCTAAGTTCTAAAGCTGAAGATACTTTCTAAGTAGGCAGCAAATTTAAATGGAAATATTACAACACATAAGAACAAGTACCAGGGGGAGAACGAGAGAATATCATGATCAGTAGGCAGTAGCTATCATTTAGCTAAGCATTATAGCCTCCTGCCTCTGAGTTCTGGGGAAAAAATGATATTGATATACTGATTCAGTATCTTTTCATACACAATGATCGTTATGTACTTGGATTCCCAACTGTCTTTCAGTAAAATTCCTCACTGAAGGAAACAAAGCAGAAATAGGTTATGGAAAACAGACTGTTGTTGAATAAAAGAAAGACACAGAACCAGGGGAGAAAGTTTTCACAGTGAAGAAAAATAAATACTGAGGTATTTTGATTGCCTCTATCCCATCTTGAGTAATCTTGCATTATTTAATCTGTTTATAAATCAGTTTGACCAACTGGGATCCAGTGGAAAATGCCACTGAATTAATCAGAGTACTGAGACCCCGAGGAGAGCAAGGCTATACTTATAACCAACACTACATGTAAAGACCCACACTTGCTTTGGAAAAAACAATGGAACCTCTCTAGTGCTACGTCAAATCATTTAATTCTTATGAGCAGAGAAGGTCCTCTTATTGATAACATAACTGAGCTGAACACCTTTTATGCTTGAACATATACTGATTTCAATGGAGATATAACAACTCAATGGACTCACTAATCTTACATAACAAGCACAGAATCAGGACTAAAATTTGGCATTTATGTTTAATTTACTCAGATTACAGTTCTATATGCACATACTGCAGAATAAATTCTAGCGAATGCAGTGAGACTGAGTTTCAAGCATTTATTCACACAATTGCCCTGTAAATCTGCACTGTGATGGAGTACATATATCGTGCAATATCATGGCTGCGAAACAGCCACTTGAACAGCCCTGAGCTTGCTAGTGAGTGATGATGATATGATAACACAGGAGTAGAAGATTATTAGATCCTCTCAACATTTTAAGAAGATCTTGCAATATCTATTGAAACAAATCTCTTTTCAGTGCCTTTTGCAGGAAGGAGAATCAATTACAATACCATCTCCTCTGCCCATTCCTTTTTCAATCCAGACAATCTATGAACTGCTGAAGGAGGCAGAATGTTGGAACTATAAAAGTATGCAAAACTGGAGCTCTGTCACTGAAGACATCCTATGACAAACAAATGTTCGGGTGAAGAAGGTAAGGTAATTTGTAGAGCTCTAAATCTGTAGGACATAGGACAGCTTCATGGAACCTGCCTAATCCTATTACAATACGGGCCACAGGAAGATGGGGCCAATATTTCCATCTCTTTGGAAATATTATACTATATATTATTTTTAATAATATTTGCTACTTATGAACAGCTTAAAAACAAAGATGAAATTCACTCTTCCTGCCCATGTCTCTTCACTTGTGCTGACAAAGACCAGGCCAGGCCTGAAAATTCAAGGCACATGTCTGCTTTATGGCCCATAGTTAGATCTGTTCTAGAATACCAACCCTTATCTATAGCTCAGAAAAGCATGGGCCACTGCATGACCACTTCTTGACCTTTTCGCTAAGATCAAGGGAAGCACGGGCCATTAAAGGGTTGTATGTGATCTGCTGGAGGGCACTGGAGTCCCAAGAATTGTTGGGTAGGTGGCAGGGCATCTAACAAGCAATATACCTAACAGATGAGAAGCATGCTGAGATATGGCCCAGCTGCTTGGCTTTCAGATTTCTGCCCATGTGCTTAGGTGAATTGGATTCCCTTGTAATATATAGAAACAAAGCACAATCTCAGGTTTTGCTTCCACAGCTTCTGTTGAAGACTTGAGACTTACAGAATATGTTTAGATTTTTACAGGCTACGTTTTGCATTATATTAATGAAAATACATTAATTATATAACAATTAGCAAGAGCAAATTATAGTGATAATTACCAGATTCCCATACTACTGATGAACTTGAGCCTTTCTTCACTGTAAATGCCAGGAAATTTTAGGATATATTGGGGAGAAAAACAGTAAACAAAACAGCAAATATCAAGACATTATACAAAACTGGTATACTGTTCAATTTATTTAGCATAAGATTGCTAATATTTCTGCAGCCTAATATAAAAGAAACATAGGATAATGAAAGAAAAAAAAGCAAATTCATAAAAAACTAAAGATTAAAAACACAAGAATAATATAACTTTTTTTGCCTTTGAATACTACCTTTTGCTAAAGATTATTAAAAACAGTAATAGTAAAAAAATTAAAAGCAGCAAATTAAAACAATAATGACCAGATTCCTGGACTACTGATGAACTTGAGCCTTTCTTCACTGAGAATGTCAAATGGCAGAGAATGACAAAGTCATAAATATCAGGACATTATACTACATAGGTAAACTGTTCAACGTATTTTGTGTAAGGTTGTTCATATTTCTACAGGCTAATATGAGATAAAGGTGGGATATGGGGGGGGACACAGTTCACGAACAAATAGCTAAAGTTTATCAAAACATAGGCCAGAAACCGGAAAGCTCTTTATGTATCAGTAAGTACAGTGGTTACTCACCTCCATCTACAATCACCACTTACCAGAAAACAGCCATTGTGATTGACAGGAGATTGACAGCCTCTGCCATTTCCACACATTCCCATGAGTGAACCCCATTGCAACAGGCCGAAATAGGGTCTCCATCATAATCCCCCTTCATGCCAGAAATTATGAAAATTGCTACCCAGCTGCTTCCGAGGCAACAGAGGAGAAGTCTGTCAGCCACAGTAACTGTTTTCTAATAAGTGGAAATCGGAGTACTTTTATAGTCCGTATGTAGCACCTAAACTAAGGGCCATGAGGGGATCGTGAATACTGAACAGTCACAAGTGTGTACGTATAGGCTACATATTCACAACTGCCATATAGATTCCAGCCACAGGAACAGTATAACAATTTTTTGTTTTTGAATTCTACAGTTTGCAGCATTGTACATTTTGCTAAAGTATAACCATTAACAACAGCAAATTAAAACAATAGCTACCAGATTCCCAGACAACTGATGAACTTGCTGGTGTATAAGATGCACAAACATTTTCAAACATTTTCTTTCTTCACTGAAAACACCAGGTAATATGAAGGAAAAACAGTGAATTGAGAAAGAAAAAACATTTGTAAGTCAACATGAATTTAAATATGCATAGCTTCTGAAGGCTACATTTTTCTGCATTTGCTAGAGCACAGCAGTAGTATCAATTTTCAACAGCAAAATAAAACAGTAATTACCAGACTCCCGAGCAACTGATGAACTTGAACCTTTCTTCACTGGGAATGTCAGATAATGATAGGATGCATTATGAAAATAACAGCAAAGATCAACAGAACCTTAGGCAAAATTGAAGTATTATTTAAATTACTTTACAGCAGATTGCTAATACTTCTGCAGACTGATATGAAGGAAAGCCAGGATACTAGGGAAAAACAGACAATTCATAAGCAAATAGGAATTTCAACATATATAGCTGCTGTTCCTCTGATATTATGGTTAAGTTAAAGCATGCTTGATTCATTTAACTGATCAGTTAATTGATTTTTGAAAAGCTTAAACAACTGAAAGGCTTTACCTGATTAGGCAGATATTTTAGAAATATACATGTATTTTTTAACTCAAGGCTCCTTCATAGTGCACAAGTGCTGCTAGGATTCCACTTTATCTGCCATGGTAACAGCCTATGCAATCCTAAAATTTGTAGCTTGGTGAGCCACTTGAGCTCCCTGGCTGGGAATTTTAACTTCCATTTCCTAAATAGCAAATCCCAGTATTCCATAGGATGGAACCATGGGAATTAAAGAAGAATCATAGGGCTATAATTGTGTGGTGTGAAAGGGATCTTAAGGGCTTAGGAAACCTACAGAATGACCACCTTAAGTGAAGCATCCCTTCTATTCCTCCAATAAGAAGCAACGCCTGTTCTAAGAAAAAGCCTCCTGCAATATACATGGGTACATTTAGAAAAAAAAACTATGCTATTTGCTGGCGTATCATTTTTTTCCTGAAAAATACTGTCTGAAAATGGGGTGCATCTTATACACCAGCAAATAGTATTTGCTGGCATATAAATGGGATGCATCTTATATGCTGGTGTGTCTCATATGCTGGCAAATACAGTATGCTTCTTGACTCTGAACCATTAAGATTCAGGAAAACAATGTAATTAAACTAAAACTCATATGATGTCAAGATTGCAGCTCTAACAATAAATACAGTTCACTGGATTAATATTTGGCGCTGAATCCAAATTTTGGTGATACTAAAATTTGGATTTCTAAATCCTCTCCTCCCCAAGACAAGACCTTCAGCCCGCTCTGGAAGTGCGTCAAAGAACATCAATAGAACTTGTGGCCAAGCTGTGCTGCAGTGGGAACAGAGATCCCCCCACAAACACACACACACCAAATCTGGTACAGCTGTTTTCCATATTTTCCCTCCATCCATGAAAAGCAGATTCTGGATCCAACCCATTAAATTCTTCATAGACTTCACAGACTTTTCTATTGGTTTTGCATTGTATTGTAGTCTAAGTGCTGAAAACAATTTGTGAGTGACATTCCTGATCATACTTCAGGATAATTAAAACTTCAGAGGTCATTTATACCAGTAAACTAAGAGCCACTTAAGGGATCATAATCAGATCATGCAGTACAAACCCAAATCTAAAATGCCAGTTCACAAAATCCCAAATGAATAAAAATAAATAAAAACCAGTGCATGGGAAGGTTGTCTTTTGGACTATACTTCCCAGAATCCACCAACTCTAAAACACATACTCCCTGCAAGTCTCAGTGAAATCAGTGGGAAGTTCCAAAAAATGAGCTCAGGATTTTATTGTACATCTACCATGGCAACGTAAAATCAGTGGAATATTGCACAACATCCTAGAAGGAAAAACAGCTTGACTGATGACATGCACAGCTGGGGGAAGAGAGTTTAGCTTTCTGTCACGCAGGATCTGAAAACACAAAATGGTCCACATCCTTGGGCTTCTCTTCTGAAGCTTGACTTTGGTATACTGAAACAGATGTTCTAAAAACAGTAGTAAGAACAATAATAACAATGTAATTACCAGATCCCTGTCTTGAGCCTTCATCAGCAGAAACACCAGTCCAGTATTCAGACACAATAAAAATGCAAATATGAGGATTAGGAAAGCAATGGTAAACAATGTCTTTATTCACGAGCTACATGACTGTGCTACAGACTCACCCACCTCCCTATTTACCAAGTAAGCCTTTATGGAATAAGTTGAGGTTAAGAACTGAAGACTGATTGTAAAACTGTATGTCATACGACTTTGTTGTTATTGTGTGCCTTCAAGTAATTCTGATTCGTGACAACCTTAAGGTGAACCTATTATTGGGTTTTCTTGGCAAGCTTTGTTCAGAAAAGGTTGACTTTTGCCTTCCTTTCAAGTTGAGAGAGCATGATTTGCCCAAGGTCACCCAATGATTTTCCATGGCTGAGAGCAGATCTCCAGAGTCACAGTCTAATACCCAAACCACTATACCATGGTGGCTGTACTCCATGCAATCTACCTAAGACGTAAGCCTCAGATACAGATTGCAGAAAGGTGAGGTTCTTTAGGAGCCTTCTGCAGTACAGTTTTTAAAATATAATACATGTTTTTATGTTTATGTAGCCAGCGTGGTATAGTGGTTTGAGTGCTGGAGTAGGATTCTGGGAGACGAGCATCTGAATCCTGCTTTGGCCATGGAAACCCAATGGTGGTCACCCACCTTAGGCAACTCACAATCTCTCAGCCTCAGAGGAAGGCAACAGCAAACCCCACAATAAGTTCACCTTAGGGTCACCATAAGTCTGAAATGAGTTGAAGGCACACAACAACAACAAGAGGCCTATATATGTCCTAAGCAAACGGCCCAATCTTCCATTGCTGTATATGGCAATTCACATGCTACATGTACAGCCGTGGGCCAGGTGAGTCCAACCTACCCCACCCTATGGCTTATGCTCTAGCACACATAGCTAGCTACTTTCCAAGATGCCAGTTCACAGATGATGCTAACATTTCTTCACATATTTCCAGGGATTTTCAGGCTGCCAGGAATTTGGGGGTACCTGACAGGCAACACATCTGTCTAGAGCAGGAGTGAGCAACTGTGGAATGGTGGAGATTTACAAATAGCCACTCAGGACATCTTAGAAAGTTGCACCCCTCCACCACACCTGCTCCCACAAAAAAAAAAATCTTTCTTTGCCCCAAATACTTCCAACACCTTCTAGGAGACATGGGGGAGATTTATCATGTTTTGAGGCCTTCTTGGGCTCTTTTAGTCTTAGTCTTTTTTTAGCAACAGGAACTGAAGCCTTTCTTAGGCCTATGTCAGCCCATGAGGGGTCCAAAATGTGGTGAAAATGACCCCCACAATACACAGAGGAAATTTGGAATGAAAAATTTTTTTAAAAGAAATTTGCAAAAAAATTGTTTGACCCCTGCAGGCCCTGGGGCCTCCAAACATAGTGGAAATGCCCTCCACACCTCCAGAGGTGATTTTGGGGCACTTTAAAGCAAACCATTTTTTGACACACACACCCCTGTGGGCCACAAAAACAACCCTGGGGGCTGTACACAGCCTGCAGGTCTCATTTTACCTATCCGTAGTCTAGACTGGCAGAAAGAAGGCTCAGCTGCTTAACATACAGATTTCTGCATGTGCTGAGGTGAATTAGATTATCCATAACATAAAAAGTGAACCATGTTTTCAGGTGTCATTTCTGCAGCCTTGTTTAAAGCATCAAGGGCTTAGTGAGTATTCAGGCTTTCCAATACTCTTATTTTGAATCTGTTCAGATAGCAGCACAAAAAAGAAAGAGGAATACTGATTACCAGATCCTATGGATGAACTTGAGTCTTTCTTCACTGAGGACACCAGTCCAGTATTCAGGCACAGAAAAAGAGGTTAATGTTAGGATTTATTAGAAAAGTAATCACAAACAAAATAGAGAATATCAACAAAGTTTTACATATATTGGCACCTGAATAATATTTTTGGCAAGGTGAGGACATTACTGCAAATTGATCTTTAACTGGTTTTAGTATAAAGTGTATCATTCATATTTCTTTAAAATATTCATATCCTACCTCATATTATTAATTCCAGGCAGCTTCCAATAAAAATCAGTTCAAACTATTTAAAATTAGAAAAGCAGCCATCTAAAATGGTAAAAACAATACCTAAAATCCCATATGACCTGTTATGTTGCCTAGCTAAGTAGCAGCAGTGCTAAGAAACACTTTTACTGAATTGTGAAGATGTGTAATAGGACACTAGCAAGAGTGCCTGATGTGCATCAGGACTGATGCGATGTGCATGGAAATCAATTCACATCAGTCCCATTGGGAACTGGGCACCACTGCACATCAGGAACTTTACTACACAGTAACATAACATAACAGCAGCCCTCTACTGGATATGGACATTGTACATATCCAGTACATATGCAGCTCCTGCATATGTAAGTCCCCAACGGGATTCCAGCCAATGTAAATGATCTAGAAAAATGTAAAAATTAAGTTATTTAAAAAGTTAAAGTTAAACATATGTATACAGATTTGGGTGAAATTGGCTGAATTTTGGCCCCAAAGACTTTTGTAAAAAGGCTTTTGCAAAAAGCCAAGTTTTAACCTGACATTCAGACGAAACCATAGTCAGCACTAATCGGACAGTTCAGTCAGCAATCTAGTGGCTGCATTTTGCTGTCTTCAAGGACAGCTCCAGTCAGAATGCATTGCAGTAGTCTAATGGGGAGGGATACCGGTGCATGAACTATAGATGTCAATTTATCATTGTCCAGAATCAGTTGAAGCCAGATTCCCAGATTCCCCCCAGATTCCAAGACACAGCACTCACTTAGGCCTCTGCACCTGTTTCTTCAGAGGCAGTAAAACCTCATCCAAGGCAGGTTGCTCACCAAACTCCTAGACCCAGGAACCACCAATCCACAGAGTTTTCATCTCATGGCATTCAGCTTTAGTTTACTGTCCCTCATCCAGTCCATTACAGCATTCAGGCCAGCAATCCAGTACCTCCACAGCCCCAGCTGTGTCACTGGAGTAACAAGGAGAAGGAGGGTTGAGGGTCATCAGTATACTGACAGCATCCAAACCTAAAATTTCTAACTCCTAGCATCATACAGATATTAAATAGTGTGTGAGATAGAGCAGAACTCTGTAGCATAATAACCAAGGTGACAAGCAGGAATCCGGCAATGCCACTCTTTGGAACCAAGTATCCAAACTGTTCCCAGAGGCACCATCTGCGAAGCCAGTTGTTCACCTCCACTCCTCTCCTCTCCCTCCATGGGCCATGTCCTTCAACAGGGAGGAGAGATGAAATTACAACCTGTGCACCAAGGTCCTTCAGCTTCCTTCCTATAACCTCATAATCCTTTGTGATATCCTGAAGGCTGTGCCTTGCAACATCATTCGTTCACACGGGAACCAAAAGAGAACCAGTCTTGTTGCTTTCTCTGTTTCGGCCCTAGGAAGACAGCACACCTCATAATTCATCTTGCCAGGCTTGCAAATTGTTGCTTCTGTTCCTCTCATCAAGGAGTTCCCAACTACCACAGTTCATCTCCTCTCAGGAGTGGAGATGCTTCCAGCATCACCTGGACATTCTCTTCAGGCTGAAACTGTTGCTCTTGCTGATGTTACATTTCCTCAACAATATGAGAGAGAGCTTAGAATCAATTTTGTAGTTCCAAACTCTGTTTGGTTCCTGGCCCTTCTACTGCTACATGTAACATTCCTCCAAGTGTCTGTATCCTGTGTTTGGGAACTGGATTCCTCCTCAGTGATACTTCCCATGTGTTCCGTATTCAAGGTCCTCTCTGCCCTATCCAAGAAATCCCCATCCTCCCTAATAATCAGAAGATTAGAAACATGGGCCTCCAGCTGCCAGGCCTTCTCTTCCAACAGGGCCACCAACTTGCACTTGATGCAGGTGTACCCAACCACATCCTCTGGCAAGAAAACAAACATGCCACAGCTGTTGCAGGTGACTGCAGCAGATCCCTCACTATCCATATCCAACAATTTAGACAGTCAATTAAAAAAAAAACCTGGGCCTCCCCCTCAACTCCTCTGCTGAACCCCAGTTAGCCTCACCTGTTCACTAAGCTCTCAGGACTGAGGCTGTAGTTATATAGTGGCTGCTAGCTCCTCATTCAACTCTCAGCAGCTGCCCCACCTTCCTGGGACTTTATGCTCAGGTAGAACACCTGGGCCTTCACACAATGGATACAACAGAATGCTAACATGCCCTCAGTCTAGCCTCCACTCAGCTCACACACAGCCAATCACCCTTAGACCAACACCCACAAGCTTACCATAACACAATAGAACATTAACGAGCAACTAAACCTTCACCTAGCTTACAAAACAAGTAACCAAACAAACAGGCAAGGAGACAAACTATCAACCAACCAGGCCAAGCAACCAGACAAAGAAACAAGCAAGAAGACAAACTTTGCTAGCAGCCAAGCAAACAAGGAAACAGACTCACAAGCAACCAAGCAACCCCACAAGCAACCAAACAGTGTGCCTTACCCTCAACAGATCCCACAGCCCTTACTCAAGAAACTCTCCCAAAGGCTCTTTAGGGCTAAGAAGGTTTACCCCAACAAGCACAAGTTCACCTTATGGTGTTTCTTCCAGCACACCCACGTAAACACCCCTATGAGCCTCGCTTTTTGCCAAGTTCTCTTACACAAAGAATAAAACGTTGGTTTTCACGACCACAGCAAATGGTGTGGGACGTTCAAGTTCAGAAGGAGTGTGGGGAGAACTCCTCTATCATGTAATAAGGGGGGAAGAATGCTATCCATAAGCCACATTTAGCCCTGGACACTCTCCCCTTTTTTATAGTCCCTGAAGACTCCACCAGTCCCTGAAAGCCCTCAACCTCCCATTTGTAAACAAACAAAAAAAATTTTGCCATAATTTTTTGTGATTTTCACCTAGAAGCCAGAAAGCACACCCAACTCAGTGAAAAAAAAATTCACACACTAAACCTGCACTCACCCAAAATGCTTCCCTTTTTCTTGAAGTCTCTCTCAAAACAGCAACAGGAAATGATGTCATGCTACTTCCAATTGCCATTTTGGTGGGAGCTGGGGGAAGTACAGCCCACTGGGGATTTAGAAGACAAAAACATGTTTTTGCCCTCCCTCCCAACTTACCCACCTTAATATGATGTAAAACTAGTTTGCGATGTACACAGAACACAATTGGATGTACCCACTGCACAGGCAACAGGAACAAGCCAGCAAGTGGGTCCCATAACAATAAACAGGAATTACTTTAAATAACACTCCAAACTCTGGTTTCTATTTGGCTGTGTTTGTGAGAAAGTGACCTCTTTCAATTATAGCTCTTTGATCCCAGTTTAACTGCCATGTCTTCATCCTACAGAACCCTGGGGTTTCTAGTTTGGTGAAACACTCTCCTGTAAGAAATCCTAAATTCATTGTGAAACAACCCCAAGATTCCATAGGACAGACCAATGGCAGTTAAAGTTGGATTAAAGTCATATAATGATGTAGTGTGAAAGAGACCGTGTCACACGAGCCCCTGATCTGAGGTCTTTTTAAGACTTCGCTATGAGAGCAATTTCAATATGAATTCACAGCACTTTCAAAACACTGCTGCTTATGAAAACAGCATTCTCTGAATGTCTTCTCTGGTATTTCCAACCACAAGCAGGTCCATGGTTTCTTACTTTAATTCCTGCACCATCTCGAACATCTGGAAAAGTTTCTTGAATCTTTCTTATTGCATCTGTCACTAACAGTAAAATAGAGCCAGACTGAGAGAAATAAGAGTGCATCTGACATATAAAAAGCATAGAGCTGTCTTTTGTCAATGACTATCTGAAACGGTAAGAGTAAACATACGATCACAGGTACATTGATAATCCTGGCTATAAAAGCCTCTTATTCTTTATGTTAAAGAGTCTTTGTAATAATTACCATTAACAATTGTGCCTGATTCCATGCACGTCTTTGTGCTTGCTTTTCTCCTTAATAATGACATGTCATCAGAAGTTTCTGCAGAGCCACACCTAAATGGTTTCACTGGAGTTGGTTCTCTTGGTCCCCTATTTACATCCACTGTTAATTTAGGAATATGAGAAGAAGTTTTGTGAATTAAAAGATTTTAAAAATGCACAATCAGTTGCCATAAAATATACAGTTAAACCAAAATTAAAAGATGCATAAACCTACTCCATGTACCTTATGAACAGTATTCCCTACTAAAACAGCAATCTCTTTTAGAATACAGATAATTTACAGAGATATACTGCACTTTTCTAGGAATAAGTTATAGTTATATCCTATGAACTATTCCATGAACTATCAAACTGTAGCCTCCCACCACCAAAAGAGAACTTTCAGAAAGAACATGAAAAGCTAATGTAAGACTCCATCTTCTCCATAAAAGATACCCATGCATACAAGTGACAAAAAAAGGGTGGCGTATTTTTCATACAGCTGATGCATTAGGTGTTTTGGCTTACAGTTTGCATCAGTCCAAGCGAACATGGTCAAGGATGATGAGAGCTGCAGATGAAAACATCTGGTGGCCAACAGGTTGAGGAAAAAAAAAGACTGCACTGTGCTCTTGTCTATGAAACACACAGCTACAAGCACTCTCCTAAAGTTGTTTTTCTTCTAGTTTTTCTTTCCTGAAGTTATGGAGAAGCAGTGTCCACAGAGACAAAATGAGAATAAAGTGCAGTATTTTGCGCAAATGCTTTATTTGTCAGATACAGCCTAATCAGACAATATTACATAAATCCAGTTAATTACACAAGAATGCCAAAGCAGACAACCATGCTTCTAGCAAAGCATTCTGTAAAAGTAATATTTCAATTATTTCAATTCAATTTTTTTGTAATCATCTTGTAAGGAAACCAAAGAAGGGACCTGACAGGTGTCTTAATTTTTACATTTGAGTGCCTAAAATAGAGTTGTGAGTTTAGTGAGTTTGAAGTGCTCAAGGCAGTTGACACCTATTATCTCTGTCATTTTTACAACAATGCCATAAGCTAGGCCAATATTGTTATTCCTATGTTAAAGATGGCAAGGAGGAAGGGACAGGATTGAGGTTAAGAGACCAGCAACTTGCCTTCAGCCACCTAACAGATTATTCTGAGTAAATTTTATATCTTCTTTCGATTCTTTAGTACATTTCTCCAATTCAACCTGATGTCCTAAGTTTTGGGCCCATTTAATTGTTGTTTCTTGTTTCATATCTCATTCCAAGGGCAGTTTATAAATTTTTGAGACTAGGGGGGAGTTTTTATTCTCTATCAAAGTTATATCGATTTCCTTTTCAGTTCTTTTGAATCCCAAAAGGTTACTGTCCATTTTGATTCTTTCTCTAATCTGTCACCTAACACGTTATAAGCAACAGAAAGCTACAACTGCTCCAGCCTTTTTCCCCATTGTCTTTGTAACACTCCAGCCTCCTCCTTAATGAAGATGGGGCCATCTTAGCAACATTTAGTTTAACAGAATGTGTGCCATCACCACATTCACTGTGGCATGTGTTGCCTCTTTCTTGCCGCTACTCACCTCATAATAACAGGCATTGTGTCAAACTAGATGCTACAGGAGACACGAAGTAGCAGCAATCAATTATGTTACACAAGTGCCAACATTTCTCAAAATATTGGTGACAAAATGAAAAAATAAATGATGGATTTGTTCAACAAAGAGTAACTTTTAAAACCCATCAAGCCACTTTATATCTTGCTGTTCCTCCAAGAGTGGAACTACAAGCAGCTAAACCTACAACTCCTTACAAAAGAAAATGAAGCTATGTGGGTTCATTCTGTATGACACCATCTTTATAGTGAGAAGTAACTACAGAAAAAAAGAGTGTTTCCCAGAATGAATTAGAACAGGATGCTACAAGGCAAATTGCACAGAATATACTAGTCCTTAAAGACATGTTGACCAGCCTATGGGCAGATGAGAACCAGGAAGAACTGGAGCCGCTATCTATCCATAGTACAACCACTTGCTGGAATAAGCCTTATTTTGTTCTGTGCTTCCATTTTAATCTATAGTTCTGGTACGACTAATTTAGCACCTTTACTGGAAATGATGTTACCTCAAATGAAATTTCTATAAGCCTTACAAGATAACAAAAGAACAATTTACTTGTATAGATTGCAGACAACGGAGTTTCTGCCATGAATCAGGGTAAAGTCAAGGTGTGTGAATAATTAGTTTCAGTGAAGTTGATGTTTTAACGATTTTAAAAATCATTTAAATTAATGGTTTCCAAATTTTGGTCCGCCTGGTGTTTTGGACTTCAACTCCCAGAAGCCCCAGAAAGCTGGGACAACATCAGGAATTCAAAACACCTGGAGGACCAAAGTTTGGCAACCACTGATGTAAATCATTATGTGGAGTAAATAGGTCGAATAAATAAATACAGTCCTCCTTTTACTTTTGTGGATTTGACCTTTGCAAATTTGATTATTCGAGGTGTGGGTATGCATTCCCTCCCCAAGCTTGGGCAAATGAGAAGGGTATGGGAGGGAGGAGCACGGGGAGGGAACACACACACACATCCCTTCCTTTCTTGCACCCAGGCAAAAGGGAAGGGAAGGGAAGGGAAGGGAAGGGAAGGGAAGGGAAGGGAAGGGAAGGGAAGGGAAGAGAGGAGCCCCAGGAGGGAAGGCATGCACATGTCCAGGCAAGGGACAAGCAATGGGAGAGTGGGCCTGGGAAGGGGATGGGAGGGGGAGCCTGGGGATGGAAGGCATGCTTTCCCTCGCTTGCTCAATCGGGGGTGGGGGAGAAATTCACAGTTTCTTGACTTTCACAAGAGTCCTGCACTCCAAACCTTGGCAAAAGTGGAGGTGCCATTACAGCTTGAATAACAACATATCGTATTATTTTTATTCAATTGTTTTGGAGGTAATTCATTTGGCCGTTTTTCATAATTTTAGTTGACTTGTTTAAAAAAATTAAAATTTATGAGTTTTGTTAGTATTATTTACTAACAATTAGTGCAACAAACCAATTTTATAATTTTTCTATGCACAAAAGAGGTTAATGTTAATGAAAGACTTTTAAACTTATCAGGAATGTTAATGTTTTAGCTTTAACACTATCATTTCCAAACTCTGGGTGAAACGTGCTTCAAGGTAACACGATGATGGGAAGACCAGATGGTGTAGAAACTGGTGTTTGACTAGCACAGTAAGATTTGTTTTTAACATGTTTGATCTGCAAGATAGAGATAAGAGACAAAGGGGGACATTTTGGTTCTACCTCAGGCAACTTGGCTCTGCTTCAGCACTGCTGACAGCATATGAAAGACACAACTGTTTCAATTGGAGATAATACAGCAGCAAAGATAATATTTTGAATAAATTCTTTAATCTACCAAAATATTTAATATATTAAGAATATTTATATAATTAATTTCTAATTTCTATTACACACATTAGTTACCACAAAAACCACACAGAAAAGCAAGTATTTGTAGCTGAAAACTTTCAGAAACATTCACTTGTTCTTACAAGGGGACATAAATGTAGCTCCAGCAAAGAGGTTGATATCTATTATGGTGTGAAAAGCATTCAGAGGCCACAGGAATCTATAATTACCAGAAAACAAAGAATATCACTTCAATAGCATTTACACAAAAGCTTTAATATATTTATATACTAATTACAGTACTTTATTCTCCAGCCCTTCTACTCTTGTTCCAAATGTGTCCACTGCGCTTTATTTTATTAATTCACACAACAAAGGATGCCTGACTTAAAGTCAGTTAACAAACCAGGGAAATAAACTGAAGCATGTGTGTTAGTTTTTTCATTTATTTCTTTAATTGTAAAAAGGAAGCTGATCATAAAAGTCTAATGATTCAAGCTCACTCTTCTATATGGAGTACAAGAACTGACTTAGGGAAAATGAAAAAAAAATATTTTATTAGTAATAGAGAGACAGAAGCTACAGGAAACTTCCAACTGAAGTCACAAGAAACTTTCACTGGATGAAATTTCTGATTAAACAATATCAAATATATTTATCATTAATTTTTTTGACTGAACTATTCTGCTTCAGGCTACAGCTCATACATGTTACAGAGAATGACTACAAATTTTGTTGCTTTGCTTGAATGGAAGCCTAATAATGAGTGTGGTGAGTCACAGCAGCATGTTTGAACTATAGGATTTGGTATCAATTGCCTTGAAGCAGAAATTCGGTGCTGCCAAAAGATTACAGCTAAATGTAATATGAATAACAAAATGGAGTGAGCACAAAGATTAGTCTTCTGCTTGGAGTCCTTTTATGAACCATATCACCACAAACCACTACAAAAGGAAAGTAAAAAAAGAGATACTATGTATTTATAGTCATGTAATACAAATAAGGGTACCTTTGGCACTATGATTCCACTTTAACTGCCACAACTGGATCCTATGGAGTATTGAGGTTTGTAGTTTGGTCACAGGTACTAGAGTTCTCCGGCTCAGATTTCTAAACACTCCTCCCTAAACTGAAAATCCCAGGATTCCACAGGAAGCTGTCATGGCAGTCAGTGGCGTATCTACTGTAAACAGCACCAAGGACAAGCGTGGAAGTTGCGCCACTACCTTCTTACTCCTACCCCCACCCTCCACCCCTACATACACAGCTTTTTTGCACCCCCTTAACACTGGCACCCAGGGCATGTGCCCCACTTGCTCCACTCTAGATACACCTTGGATGGCAGTTAAAGTCGAATCACAGTGCTATAACTGTGTAGCATGAGAAGACTAATATTATTCTGCATGCAGTAGCCAGTTATATTCATACTCACTTATCAAAGAAAGAAGGCATTTTAGGACTATAAAAATCTTCCACATCAAAGAAATTTGCACTTTCCGGGCACAGTTTAAAGGCCTATTGGAAGTCAACATAATTACACAATGTATATTGTCTAATCTACCACATTTCTGTTCAGAAAGTACCAACAGATATCTGAAAGATAAACCCTAAGAAAGAAGGTGTGCAGAATTCCAAAAATGTACAATGTTGTAAACTGACTGATTTGGGAAATTAGTCACCACTCATAATATTTTTTTTAAAATCACGCTGGGGAAATCACCCTGTCATGCAGTGACAATCTTCATTGCACACCATCATAAACACTTTACATTCAATAAACCTGCTTTTCACAGCCAGGAAAAAGTTTTGTATTATCAAATAGAGAGGGATGGAAAACAATCCTGCATAGTTTCAATACCAGAGTGAAACACCGCTAGGGAGCAGACTGGACTTACCTGGCCTGCTGCCAAAGCTCCACCCTGCTTTCCCAGCCAGGGTGATCATGGCTTTGACTGACCTAGTTACAGCACTATTATTCCACTTTAACTGCTATGGCAATATTCTATTGAATCCTAGGATTGCAGTTTAGGGAGGGGCATTTAGAATTCTCAACCAGAGTGTCCTATCTCAGTCCTGGCACAGCTGATAAATCAAACAAAACAAACTGTATATCTCCCAGCTTGTTACTTACTTCCAGGCAGTAAGCAAGGAGTCATAAAGTCCAACATAAACAAAATGCAGCAGGGTTTCACAGCAAGGGAGTGTCCAAGGTCAATCCAAGCATTTGTCAAGGCATCCAGCAAGGTAGCAAGTCAGATAAACTCTCACAACTCCTGGAGAGGAAGGACGCCAGCTAAATAGACCCAAGCCTAGTGCAGCTGTGCCTCAATTGATTGTTGCTGGTTATAAATTCTGAGAGAGCGACACTGGGTCTCTCTTTGCTGCCTGTGCTGTGTGAAGCTGGGTTTAGGTAAGTGTTCTTCTGTATCTGAAGAAGCAGGATTCTCTGCTGGAGCTGGCACCATCCCCTGTTCTGTTTCCAGCACTGCAACCTCCCTCTGTACAGCAGGCCCTGGCATGCCTTTGGTTTCAGCCTCTGGTGTGCCCTCTGCTTCAGACTCTGAGTCAGCGTCCATGCTCTGGAAGCAGGGCATGACACTGAGACTCCTTAAGCCTCACTAAACTACAAACCCCAGAATTCCACAGGATGTCGCCATGGCAGTTAAAATGGAATAATAGCACTATAACTTAGCTGTGGGGCTTTAGCTGTGGGGCAAATTGAAAAGAAAGTTGGAGTGAGATGAGCTGCCTTTCTAAACCACGCTGCTATTTCAAGAGGGAAAAGAAGCAGTTCCAGTTTCTTCCACATGCCCATAGGATGCAAACTAAGAATCCCAGATAAGCCAAAACCCCACTTGACGATGTCATCACTGTCCCAGGGTAAACAGAAATTGCTGACAAACCAAATAACTATGTGAGAAGTTTATGACATACTGAGTATCTCTACTACCATTACTACCTCGCTATGTCACCAAACAATTATTTGTATTTTTCACTAATGGGTTGAAAATGCTGCAGAGTCCTCTGGGAGTTTCAAGTTTTATGTCTACCCCATTTCATTACTGCAAATTAATTATCTTCTTGGTTATATGAAGCAGCAACAAACCACCATGAAATGAGTGATTTTATGGCAGCAGTGTCTCTCAATATACTTTATAAATCTTGATTTCAAATCTGCTTGTTGCTTTTGCAGGATTGCAATGCTAACCACAATAATTTTATAAATAATTTATATAATATCAATTTCATAAATAATAAATCAGTGTCTGTCTCTATTAAGACTAGCTTATTACATTTCAACTGAAAAAGCTATCATACACTCAGTCAAGAAACAAACCTATTAAATCATAACCACCTGAACAACTGAATTTACCTTTTCATGATCTTTATTTTGCTCCAGAGAATGCACTCCCCCAATAGATTTCAAAATAGCTCCCCTTAATATCAAAGTGCAAACATGTGATGAATTTATCCGGAAACTGAAGTTCAAATCATGAAGGGCTCTGTTTTTTTCTTTTGCTGAGCTCCACACAAGAGCTCTGATGCAGTACACATCCTAGAATATGGAAAGCACAGCAGTCAGTATAAGCTGAAAATAACTTAGGCTCAGAACACAATTCAATCTATGTCTGTGTAACACAGCAAATGCTACCTGGGAAGCAGTTGTTAGCCTATAATTGAACAAACCCAGGTTCAGCTCCCCATTCAGCTGTGAAGTTCACCTTGTATCGTGACTACCTCTCACTCTGCTTCCCAGGATGAGAATAAAATAGGTTTGGGGAAGAATCAGGGACACACACCAAACTGGTTTTCCCTCTGTGATTCTAGAGCTGTATTGGTGAGATACATGGGCCTAGACACCCAGGAGGAGCAAAAAACAGGAGAGGTTAAAAGTAGCTTGGGTGCAGCTTCATGGAATACTAGTTGCAGAAAGAGGTAAACTCTCTCTCTACACCTTCCAAGGGTGATTTACACTAGACAAGGGGCAGCTGGTCTATGATTACACAGGACCAAAGCTGGGAAACATTATCATCTTCGACCATGAGCAGCTATCAGCTGGGGGATTCTGAGAACGATGGTCCAAAAACGTAATTTTTCCCAAGCTCCCTATATGACTATAGTGTAACATGCAGTAAACTTGTATTTTAAAGAATGGTGCTCCACCATATGAGAGTTGTAGTCTCTTACAGATGTGTGATCACAGCTTGTCTCACTGCACAGCTCTCCAATTCTGTGGGAGAAGCTTGGCAGTTTTTCATTGTGAGAGGTTTTTTCTGAAAGAGGATGCAAGACAGCTCAAAATCAGAGATTCCTTTCTTCATTCTCACATGTAGTCATGGTTTCTCAGCCTTCTGGGTTTGCACTCAAGTAGCCTGGAAAGTCAGAGGTTCACTTTCTCTGTCCTGTCCTAAACCAGATGCCCACTCTTGTTACTTCAAGTTTTTAAGAAGATGTCCTTTGAGTATTGTCTATTTCTGCTACTAAAGTGGAAATCATAGGGAAAATATTAGGATTATGGGCCAAAGTTGACAGCTGAGCCAAACGATCTAAGAAAAATCATCCCATATACACAAAAAGACTTAGACAATGTACAACACATACACAAAACACTAAAAATGTTCCAGACAACACATCCTCCCACAAACACAACTTGATGTATTGCATAAGAAAAAGCAATCAGAGAGAGGGAGGGAGGAATAGTAATCTAGGTCTCTGTGTGAAAAGAAACAAGAGAATCTATAGTCTTGACTCAGAACAGGTACACACCTTGGGGGGAACTGGGCTCTGTAAACTAACAACATCAAGCAAGCAAGTCTTAAAATCTGAAGTCTGACACTAAATATGGTTGTTGATGGTGGTATTACTACTACCACATTATTATTGTTACTATTACTATTATTATTATTAATTTCTTACTTGCCCTTCTCTGTGCATTGAAGCATAGAAAATAGATTAATACAGCAACAAATAAATGTATAACAGTTAAAAACACAAACACCAACTAAAAATACATAATCTGTTAAAAAAGCACAACATTAGCTTACAAAAAAGCATACATATTAAAAACAACCAATTCATAATTTAAAAACCATCTGGATAGGCCTGCTGGAAAAGACTGGTCTTCAATACTGTTTTAAACTCAAGACAGTATATTCAGCTGTCAAACCAATACTGGCAGATCATTCCACAGTTTGGGAGTGGCTGAAGAAAAAGTCCTTCGATTGCCAGCCTAATCCTGGCTGACTGAAATAAATGCCCTTCAGAAGACGTGAATATACAGGGCAGATTGTATGGCAGAAGGAGGTCCTATAGGTGTTAAACTATGCCTACACACACACACAAATTCAGAAATAAACTCATTTTTTACAATAATAAAGCAAAAAAGTCCTTAGGTCTTCAGTAATCCATCTTTTAAAAAGGAAATCAAGGCTAAGCATACCCCCAAAACCTTTCAGGAAGAAGAGAGAACAATAGTAAGTTTGTGCTAAAGTGAAAAAAACCAAATGCTGTTGACTTGACAAGCAGCAAAGGCTGATCACATCAACCTGTCAGGAGAATTTTATGGTGTAGTATTCTGAGAACATTGATGAGATCCTGAATGGGCTCAGAACAACTATGGCTATGTGTCCATTTGCTCACTTCATGTTGCAGAAAGGAAATTCAAAAAGTCATAGGTTTTCCTCATACTGAAAAAAGAACAGAAAATTCAGACATAAAGTTTCCCCACCAAAACAAAAAAACATTCTGTATGACTATTTGAAAAAAATGGGTCATATACTTAGACCCACACAAATCAGATTAATTTTTACTCACAGGATTTGAAGGATCAGAACATACAGCATTTGTAGCATCATTAATTGCTTCTTTAATCTTATCTAGAAATAATGAAGTAAAAGATTAGAGAAGAACAGGTTGCTTACCTATAACTGTGGTTCTTCGAGTGGTCATCTGTGCCCTCACGCATTGGGATCTTCGCACATGCACGGTAGCATTCAGAAGATTCTAGAGCTAAGCAGCTTGGCGGGAACCCCTCCCCCTTCTCATACTGAGCATGCTCAGCCCACCAAGCCAATGGTCTCTCCTCAGTTCTAGAGTCCACCGGAGCAGGACCTGAAGAGGGGATGGCTGGGCGGGTATGTGTGAGGGCACAGATGACCACTCGAAGAACCACAGTTACAGGTAAGCAACCTGTTCTTCTTCTTCGTGGTCTCTGTGCCTCACACACTGGGAGATTATGTAGCTTACCAGTGGACGGTGGGTCAGGTCCTAGAGTACGGAAGACAACACTGCACGGCCAAAGCCGGCATCTCATCTAGCCCGGCAGCCCAGTCGGTAGTGGCGCACGAATGTCAAAGGTCGTGACCAGGTAGCCACATGACACAGCTCCTGCATGTCCACTCCTCGAAGGAGAGCTGCTGAAGAGGCCACGGTTCTAGTAGAGTGGGCACGGAGCAGTACTGGCGGAGGCTGCTTAGCCAGTTCATATGCCAGCAAGATTGCCTGGCCCACCCATGTAGAGAATCTCTGGGTGGACACCTTCTGGCCCTTTCAACAGCCACCACAGCAGATGAACAGGTGGGGAATCTGGCCAAAGGACAAAGTCTGCTGAATGTAGAAGGCCAGAGCATGACAGGTGTCAAGCAAGTGGAAGGATCGCTCCAGAGGTGTAGTCGGCTCCGGGTAGAAAGTTGGGAGGATGACGTCCTGGTTCAGGTGGAAATCGGAGACCACCTTTGGTAGGAAAGACACAAACTTCTGCCACTTGTACTGGTAGGACCTGCGTGTAGACTCCTTCCTGGCCGCAGTGAGGACATCCTGTATAGCTGGATCATCTAAGGGATTATTCTCCACGCGTGAAGAGACAGGAGTGGCAGGTCTGGATGCAGCACAAGACCGTCCGAGTGGGAAAGGAGGTCCGGTACTGCCGGAAACTTGAGACGCCGGTCTCGAGCAGCCTCGAAGAAGGGCCCGAACCAGTGCTGCCTCAGCCAGAACGGGGCCACGAGGATGGCGTCAGCACGGTCGGACAGGATCTTGGCGACAACTCGACCCAGAAGCAGGAACGGCAGGAACGCGTACATCAGCCCCTCGTCCCACTGAAACTGGAATGCGTCGCCGAGGGAGCCACGACCCAGGCCGGCCCTCGAGCAGTACCGGGAACACTTCTTGTTCTGACTGCTGGCGAAAAGGTCGATGGAAGGCTGACTCCAACGGGCCACTATCACCCGGAACGCGGTCTTGGAGAGGGACCACTCGTGGTGACACGAGGTGTCCCTGCTGAGAGTGTCTGCTGTGGTGTTCTCCCAGCCCTCCAAGTGAACAGCGACGGGGTGAACTCGGAGCAGCGTGCACCAGTCCCAAAGACAGAGGGCTATGTCGAGGATGGTGGTCGATCATGTACCTCTCTGTCTGTTCACATAGCACACGGCCATTGTATTGTCCGACAGGATCTGCACCGTGCGGCCAACGACGAGATTGCGGAACGCTCACAGCGTCTTCAGTATGGTGAGGAGCTCAAGGGCATTGATGTGCAGGTGAGTCTCCGGGCCTACCCAATGTCCTTGCACCCTGAGGTCGCTGCAATGCACCCCCCATCCATAGAGGGAGGCGTCCGTCGTCACCGTGACCTGCGGGCACGGGTCAAGAAACGGCATTCCCAACAGGAGATGCCGAAGGGAGAGGCACCAGAGAAGAGAGTGGCGCACCTGTTGCGGGATCCACAGGAGGATGTTCTGGTCGTCCGACAGAGAGTTGAAGACTCTGATGAACCAATGCTGCAGCGGCAAGCACAAAGATGGGATAGGTAGGTGACCGACGTCGTTGCCGCCATATAGCTGAGAAGTTGTTGAATTCTTCTCATCAAGACCACAGGAGCATGGAAAACGGCGGTAGCAGCTCGGCGCAGAGTCCGGGCCCGCTTTAGCGGGAGAAAGGCCCTGGCTGAAACAGAGTCCAAGGTGGCTCCAATGAAGTCCAGAACTCTGGTTGGTTCGAGGTATGACTTCTTCGGGTTCACCCTGAGAGCAAGGCGGGACAGAAGAGACAGTGTCAGATGGATGTCCTCGTATAGCTTCTGCTTGCAGGGTGCCACCAGCAGCCAGTCATCGAGGTAAGGATACACCATAATGCGCTTCGTGCAGAGGTACGATACCACCGGGGTCATGCATTTGGTGAAGACCCTGGGGGCGGTGGACAGTCCAAATGGCAGCACCTTGTACTGGTAGTAGATACCATTGACCGTGAACTGCAGGTATCTCCTGTGGTGGGGCCGAATTACAATATGGAAGTAGGCGCCTCGTAGGTCGCTAGAGGTGAACCAGTCCCAACATCGCAGGAAGGGCAGGATGGAGGACAGGGTGACCATTTTGAACTTCTTGGGGAGAATGTACGAATGAGGTCAAGTATCAGTCACAAGGTACCGTCCGATTTCGGTACCATAAAGTACTGAGAAAAGAAGCCGGTGGTACTGGCCGAGGACGGGACCTGCTTGACAGCCTCTTTCTGCAGCAAGGACTGGATCTCTTCTAGCAGAACCGGGTTGGCCAGGGTAAAATAATAGACGCCTCGAGGTGGTATATTTTGAAATTCGATGGCGTAACCAAGACAGACGATGGAGAGAACCCAAAAGTCTGTCATGATGTGACACCATTCAGAGAGATGTCGGGCCAAACCCAGGTGGTCGACGAAGGTGTTGGGCAGACAGAAGAGTGGATGTGGTGGCGACCTGCGTGAGAAGTCAAAACCTCAACTTCGTGGTGGACGAAGACTTCTTCGAAGAAGGTTGACGTCTTCGTAGAGGTCTCTGAGCAGAGGACGGTACCAAGGACCGAGTTGATGCCCGATGTGGAGAACTGGACTGGTAGGTATAAGAAGAGCAGCGCCAGGAGGAGCGGGAAGCAAAGCTGTGACAGGACTGCGGTGTTTGGTGGATCCCATCCGTTTCACCATAAGGCGTGCTTTCACAAGGTGGTCCATCACATCGTCAGTGGTGGAGTGAAAGAGGTCTTGCCCATCAAATGGCAGGTCCTCAATTCGTTTCCTGCTGTCCTCCTGGAGCCCTGCAGATCTTAGCCAGGTGAAACACCGAAGGGCAACAGCACCCACCATCACCCAGGCTGCTCCCTCGACCGTGTGGCGCAAAGATAGGATCTGCTGGTTGGACAGCGCTACCGATTCATTATAGAACTGGATAGCACTTGTCCAGTGATCATCCGGGAGATGAGCCAGCAGAGGGTAAAACTTGTCCCAGATGTTATGCTGGTACATGGCAAGGCAGGCCTGTGTGTTTGAAATCCTCGCAATGAGGGAGGAGGTGGAATAAAAGCGTCTCCCGAAGGAGTCCAACTGACGGCCCCCCGATCAGGTGGGGTGGTGTGTGCCCTCTTGCCGCCTTTAGTCTGGGAAGATTCGACTACAATCGAATTGGGCACTGGGTGATTAAACAGGAAGTTGACATCCTTCTTCTGCGTGCGATAAAGATGCTCAAGGTGGTGAGGAATCAGCTGCAGGGAGGCTGGTTGAGCCCAGGGGTGTTTCAGTACCTCCTGTAGGACTGGTAGGAATGGTATCGGTGCCGCAGATGGAGGGCGGGTGTCAACATAATGAAACACAGGATACTGTACTGTCGGAGCCGGACCAGAAACATCAAGGCCGAGAGCATTTGCCATACAAAGAAGGATGTCCGAGAACTGTTTAACATCCTCGGGCGCTGAATCGGGTGAAGGCTCCCCAAAAGCCAGTGGTGGAGATACATGGGAGTCCGGTGTTGAGTCGCCAGAGTTGGAGTCCGACTCGTAAGAATGCGAGGAGTGTGAAGGTGATCTCCGAACCAGAGGTAGCTGAGTTGGCAGAGACATGGCCAGTGGAGGGGCAGTGACCGTTGATGGCGCCGAAGACGGTACCGGCGGTACGACTGTTAACTGTGGTACCGTCATTGCAGAGATCGGCAGCACAATGGGAATAGGGTGCTGAATGGCCTGGGTAGAGGTAGGCACCGAGATCGAGTGCTGAGCTGGAGGTGCCTCCAAAACAGGGCGTGGGATAGTAGCCATGACCTGAGAAGGTGGTGATACAGGCCGGTAGGCAAGCGGTCCCTAGATCTCCTGTAGTAAGGAGATCTTGACAGCAAAGGCGAGCGGTGGTACCGAGAATGATATCGGGAGCCCAACTATGGTGACCGGGACCGACGACGGTATGAGGACCAATGGTGTATGTCAGCATGGTACCTATCCCAATAAGCAGGGGAGTAAAAATAATAGGACCCTGGTTGCTCACGCCACAGGTGTTCGTGTCCATACCTGGCAATGTACAACGCAGACGAGAAAGGCGAATCGATCCCTGGCTGAGATCTGCCCCGATCAGAAGTGGCCTCCTGCCGCCATGGGGATCGATGCCTGTCGGCTCGGCCCGGAGAGCGCGCTGCACTTCGGTGAGCACGTTCGCAGGAAGGCGCCCAATGGCAAGACAGAGCTCTTGGTGAGTCCAAGGAAGGATCCGGGTGATCCATCCCATGTAGTGGGTGACCGAGCGGCATGGTCGGCGCCGTCAACACAGGCAGATCCGAGGGTGCAGAAGAATCATCGGGAGGTGCTCCATGTACTTGGAGCTGAGATTCTTCATCACGTGCCACAGATATATCCGGTGGGCCCTGTTCCTCAACGACACCCTCCAGAGGCTGTGTCGGAGGAGGTGTCGGAGGGCAAGTCCGTTGTGGAGAAGGTGATCTCCACTTCTCCTTCCGCTTCTTCTTTTTGTCCTTGCCAGGATCAAGGGAAGAAGGCTGCTTCCGCTGGGCAGTGGTAAGGGGTTTCGATGACTTTGCCACCTGAGAGCCTGCAGGGGCATCCCCCGACGCAGAAGTAACTGGCGTCTGATGAAGCTTCAGAATGCGGGGTAAAGCGGAGACTGGAGGCAGAGAAGACGGTACCGACCCCAGTACCGTTACCGTTGGTATCGCAGCTGTCGATACTGACGAGGGCGTGGTCGAGGTTTGCACCACCGAAGAAGAACAGAAAGTCATGGCCGTATAGAGGGCAGTGTTTTCAGCTGCCTGCTCCTTGATTTTTAAAGATTGCTCCCAACAATGGGATTTGAGCCTCGACAACCTGTTCCTCAAAGTTTGGGCCGTGAAGTCCCTGCAGACAGAGCAGGCCCGCACATTATGGTTTTCCCCAAGGCAAAATAGGCACTCGGAGTGCCCGTCTGAGAGGGCAACCTTCCGACCACATGACACACAGTTATTGAACAACGCAGACGTAAGAAAGAAGACGAACTCACACAAGAAAGTCCAACAAAGAAGAGGTGTTCAAAGAAAAAACTCCAAGAAGCAAGAACGACAAAGAAAGAAACGCTAAGAAATAGCCGCTAGACAGGAGAACCTTCTGTACGCTGCGAACACGCCGGCAGACAAAAAAGAACTGAGGAGAGACCGTTGGCTTGGCGGGCTGAGCATGCTCAGTACGAGCAGGGGGAGGGGTTCCTGCCAACCTGCTTAGCTCTAGAATCTTCCGAACGCTACCGTGCATGTGCGAAGATCCCAATATGTGAGGCACAGAGACCACAAAGAAGAAATGCAACAGCCAAGTTGGGATTTGGTGTTACCTTTTGCTTAAATGAAACTTCAGAATCACAAATTCCATCTTCTACAGATTTAGACAAACCAGCAAAGCAGTCCATGGTTTTCAGATGGCTTGTTAGCAAAACATTAGAACAACTACAATCAGTCATCCACATTTGCAGGTTTAAATTTCATGGATTTCATTGCAGTAGGCCCTCCACATTCACGAGGATTAGGGGCAGAGAACCCTCGTGAATGTCAAAAAATTGCAAATAACTCTCCTAGAGAATCAGCTCTCCCTCCCTGCACCCTCCTAGCTGCTGCTGCCAGCACGCCCGTGCAGGCAGCCAACAGGGGAGTGCAGGGAAGGGGAAATCTCCCTGCCTGCACATTCCTGCCAGCTGCTGCAGGCGCATCCGTCGGGGAGACGGGCTAGAGAGTGCAGGGGAGTGAAGATCTTTCTCTTTCTCTATGCCTGGGCAAAAGGCCAGGGAAGGGGAGGGGGAGAATGGGGGGGCAAGTGGACACTCGCAAATAATCAAATTCACGAAAATGAAACCCACAAATATGGGGGAGGACTGTATTTGCTAGTTTCTCCCAGCTCTCCCCCGCCACACACCTCAAGCACTTCTTTTCTGAGAGAATCTTCTCTTTCAGCAGCTCTGATCAGGTCACACAGCCCTTTAAAAATCTAACTCAGCTCCTTCTCCTCCTCCTCCACCAGCTGCTGTCTGGCCAGCTAAGGATGGCTTGCACCCTAATTTCTCAACACCACAAGCCATCTCTCAATGTCCCCCCACACCCAAGGAAGGAGATGAGCAAGAGAGAAAGTACAGGGGACCATCCCAACCCACCTCCCTTCCCAATCCTTTCCTTGACCTGGTATGGACTTTGGGTGCCCGTGCTCTCCAACATGCCTCTGCCCCCTTCCCACTGACACACACACACACCTTTTGATATTTGCAGTTTTTCCACTTTTGTGGGGGTCCTCTATCCCTAACCTTAGTGAATGTGGAGGGCTGACTGTATTTCCGGTTCATAAGTGCTCCTCTGTGATTAGTCGAAAGATGAGTGGGTAAGACAGAGTGCAAGAGCTCAAAACTATGTTTAGTCTCAAACTCTGGTTTGTCCATTTAGCACTAAACTACAGTTAAGCACTTCAAGTGAGCTATGACAGTTTCTTGTTTCTTTTGATCAATATTTTGCACTGAAATATAAAAACTTCTAAAAGAATGTAGAAATAAGCCCCTAAACATTCTGACAATCTGCAAATTTCAATTACTAAACACAGAACCATAATACAATCCAGCAAGACAACCAAATGCTTTATTTTTAGCATACAACCAAGATCTGTGGCCACTATAACAAATCAGAGGTAACTAAACATTAGGCTAGTGACTAAAGTAAGCCTGGGCTCCCAATGGGGGCAGACAAAATCGGGGTACAACTGTATTCTAAAGCACATTATACTGAATCAAAGCTAAGAAGGAAGAGACAGACTAGACAAGAACAGTAAGATACATAAAAGGATTTGTTATAGCTTAATGCAGCAATAAAATGCACACTTATGGAGGAAATGTGTCTCGTTTACCTCAGTGGGACTTAATTCTCAGTATACATGTATCTCACTAGATCAGTGGTTCTCAACCTGTGGGTCCCCAGATGTTTGTGAACTTCAGCTCCCAGAAGCCCCAGCCATTATGGTCAATGCTGAAGTCCAAAAACATCTGGGGACCCACAGGTTGAGAACCACTGCACTAGATAATATACCATCAGAAGGGTCTATTTAGACTGACAGGTGGCAAAGAAATCTTTCAATTAATATTGTGTACTATAATGGTACAGTTCCATAAATATGGTCTACTTAGACACAAGCCCAACTCTCCAGGCAAATGAGTAGACACAAGTCTACTTAGACACAAGCCCAACTTCTAGGCAAATAAGAACAGGATTGCAAACTATGGACCAATTCAGAGTCACCAAAATACACTGGAATAAAGCTGTGTTCACTGTCCTGGACTGCTGTCTACCAACTTTTGCAAAAGGTAAGAAAGATTATCTACCTCTCTGTGAATGTACTTGTCTGTTTATTCTACCATCAAAATGTTGATAACACAGTTACTTTGTTCTCTTAAAGAATCTGGATTATAAAGGGATATATGTAAATGTCTTTGTTACAGATCTCTTTTACACATTGCAAAGCAAAATATTATCAGCACCACCACTTTGTCTGAGCTCGCTTTGGTTTCTGAAGCAAGTAAAAAAAAATGCACTCAGATTTCCAGCTTGCATTGTTGTTCAAATACACTATCAATTATATGCCTAAATGGGCACATAATTGGATTTCCATGCATTATAATCTATTCAACAGGTGGTGCTGTACAGCAGACTCTCTATTATGCTCCTAAATAAATATGAACATGTCTTAGCAGTCTATCTAAAGAGACAAGAGTATTTCCTCCTCTAAAATTGGGTGAGGAACTGAACACAATTCATGACTGTATTTCAAAAAGTAACAACCATATTGGACATTGGCAGGAGTGAGTAGATGCCAGACTTATTTGAGCTATTTGTTTCTTATTAGAACCCATGATACTTCATACTTGAAGCCAGATACAAAAGTACAGTGGGGTAGAGGGAACAGCCATACTTGAAGCTCACCTTGCACTTCAAGATCTACTCTTGCTCTTTCTCCAAAAACCTTTTTGTTTCAGCAACTCAATTTTAATGAGTAAAACCCCTACTTTTTATTTTTGGCACCATTAACCAATTGCAAGGCAAAAACTTTCATGTGTCTACTACCAACTACTCAAAAGATCTATCAGGAAATTCCAGACTACATTTTGTCTGCCTTCTAATACACAGCACAGGCACTCACCTTGCCATACTCGGTTTTCTTTAAATATTAACAAGTTCCGTTTGTTATTCATTTTGTTTCTGTGACCTTTTTTTAAAAAAAACTAAGGCTAAAATAATAGTTCTAAGCTATAGAAGCTAGTTCTAGTTTGCTCACACCAGAGGCAACACATCCATGACAAAATACATCTTCAATCAGCTTTGAAAGAAAGCTTATTCCTTCTCTTATCAGAACACTCAAGGCTCATGGAATAAATGTTATACTCTTTCAATCACAGAAACACTGCTATAAGCTGTCCTTGTAACTAAAATAATAGGAGGGCAAAGATGTGTAACTGTGAACCAGAAACTGAAATTTAGTCCAAGAGGAGCTTAGAATACCCGTATGTGGATTTCAGACACATATGAAGTTACTCTGATCCAGTAATGGCTGCTGTAACTAGTAGCCACTGTCCAGAAAAAGATCTTTCCCAGCGCTTGATATCTGGCCCTTCTTTTACCTTTGGATACTAGAAGTCTGAATGGAAATATTCTGCATGCAAAGCATGTGTTCTCTTGTCTCTGACCTATGGTCACCCTTTACCAGACTGATGTTTATAGCCCAATTTAGGTATTCCAAATCACATTAGAGAGGAATTTTGTTTTATGGCTGCCTAGGCCCTGTGCACTAAAGCAAAAGCATATGAGATATATAGACAGTATCCTGCAAAAGATACAGAACATGCATACACAGTATGGGCTCTGTAAACACCTTCAGATGAAAACGAAGAGGCTGGAGAACAGGGTCAGCACCTACTCAGAATTCTTACTACATCCTCACATTTTACTGAATGAAGTAAAACATGGGCATAGGACATGTAATGTAGAACTACAACCCAGTAAAGTCCTTTTCCTGCTCCCCTATAATACCAAGACTGTGCCAATGTATTTCAATTATAATTTTTACTTTCCCACATGAACACATTTATTGAGTTTAGTGACAAAAACAATCTTACCACATTTCACATATGCATAAGCTCTCCTTGCAAACACAGGTGTCTGACAGAAAGAGCCGGTAACACAGCCAACCTTACAAGCTGTCTGGAGAGAAGAGGATGCCATTCTGAGCTGTGATATTGTTAAACTTAACACAGTTTTACAGTATACTCTATGGTTTTACCACATAAACACTGTCATTGTGAATATAAAGGTTTCTTGAGCCATTCACATTAGCTCCATTGCTCTTTTATTTATTTCAAATTACTGGTCTTATTCACCTCAGCAGGGTTCTGTCAGATTATTCCCTAGACTGTTCAGACTCCTACAGGGATGATTTATGTCATCATTCCAGCGTAGTGTTTCCCATAATTGTAGTGAGTTTAAAAAACATTAGAACCCAAGGGGCTGGATGAGGAACTATAACATTAGCAGCACGCTCATACAAATCAATTTACTCCCTTGCAGGAAAAAGAGGAATGGAATAGGAATTTAATGAGATTGTACAGGAAGTACAAAGGCACAGCACCATTCATCAGAACTTGTGTGTGATCATAAGTATAAATAGATCACAGACATAAATTCTGAAAGAAAAGGAATGTATGTGATCATTTTTCTAGAACTTAACTTGAACAAAGAAGAAGCAATCTTAGTAACTAGAAGATTAGAAGGTATTTTTCAATCTCATCATAAATTTTATTACTACTTCTGCAAAATTCTTTATTGATGTTCCTTAACAGAACAATGTACCCCTGAAAAGGCCACTTAAGAAACACAAACAAAACTATTTATTTAGTTAGTCCAAATACAAAGTATTGCCCAGCTATGGATTTTGAAACATGGTAATTACTTTCCATTACTTCAGTGTTATATGTACCACCATAAGATTTTTGGATGTTATCCAGAAACTAGTTGCTTTAAATATGAGACCCCATCCACAGATCCTCAGGTCCCGCGGAAGTTGCTCATACACAACAGTGCTTGCAGCTCTCCCTTGAATAAATCTTCTGAACATTTCTGGCAAGATTAATCAAACAAAGAGCTCCTCAAAGTGCAGCTGGTTACAACAGAAAAGCTAAATAGATGCTTACATTTATCCCACTAAAATCAGTTAATCTGTATCTTGCTCCCTTCTAGCTGTTCTTTCAGTGTCAAGGAAAAAACATTTTCTTTTACAATAGACTTTTAAGAACTGACTGTAAGAGTTTTTAATGGTGTGCTTCTTTGGCTAGTTTTTATATTTGTCTTTTAATTGTTTTGTTTCAAAGAATTTTAAGGCTATGGATAGTTTAACTGTATTTCAAAATGAGCTTTTAATATGTTTTTACTTCTGTATTGGTATGTGTTTTTAACTAGATTTGTGTTTTTACAAGCTGCTTTGAATCCCAGTATTTTGGGGGGGGGGGTAGGCAGAAAAATAAATGAATTAAGGAAGAATAATCATCACAACAATTTTGGTTGAATTTTGGCCCTGCTGAACTGGCACTAAACATTTGCTTAAAAAAGATGGATGTATGATACTGTTCAATACAATCCATGTACAGAATTAGGCTTCTGACCCAACTGATGTACTTAAAACAATGCATCCAGCAATCTCTTATGTTTACTTGGGAATGTGCACAAACAGCAAACTGCTAGCTTATTCTGTCCCCTCTCTTGTCCTATCCAGAACTGGAAGAAGTTACCTTTCTGGACTGTAACACCCAGAATCCCTGACCTTCTCCATCCCCCCACCTATTCCAAACTGTTCATAGGCTGAATTCATCCTCTCACCTCTGCTTCTTGTCCTTATTCCTTTCGAAACAAAACTTCACTAGTGGTTGTAACTAAACAATGCTGCTTCCAAATGAGGTTAATCTGTCTCATCCAGGCACTTTTATGGAGAATTTCCGGACAACGTTGTCTTCTATTTGTAAGCTCTTTATGTTTTCTAACCACATTTTCCATTTTTTTATTACCATGGAAGCTTTGAGATGCGAAAGACGGAATAGCTACACAGTGCCTTCCGGCTGCCGATACTAGAAGCCCTTCACTTAGAGTACCCTAAGAGCCTCTATGTGTCAAAATAAGATGGATGTTCTCAATGCAATGTACTGTAACCGTTATATTAATAGTACCCTACCACCTCAACCATCTGGTGGCCAATGCAGTATTTAAAAACAGGTGGAAACATATCTAACAGTATATCTCTTTGACTGATGAATACAAGATGCCTATCTTCTTTCAAAAAAAAAAATAACAATGGTATACACAATGACTATAAGCATTATGGACATGCCATACTTTGGGGATGTTTGTTGTTTCTATTGCATATGTAAACTCTTCTGAAGCCTCACGATGATAATTTATTTTTTGGAAAGCTACTCCTATATGATAATAGGATTCGAACACCTGAAATAAAAGAACCAGGAAATTGAATTATTTATAATGCTTTAGCTATGGTATGTTTATAAACATGCCTACACATTCCTTCCACATTAGTTTTTTTTAACAGTTTTGCAGACTCAAAATATTCAAAATCACAGGTTATACACATGAAATTAGGACTACAATGTAACAAAAAATACTTTAAAAAACACTGAATGACTAACAGATATGACATGTTCAATACAGGAGAACAGCTCATTTCATTAATAGAATCATAGGGCCTTTCCGCACTGCACTGTTATACTGCCATTATTCCACTCTGAACATCCTATGGAATCCTGGGGTTTGTAGTTTAGGGAGGGGCATTTAGAATTCTCTGCCAGAGTTCTTTGACCTTAGTAAACTACAAACCCCAGAATTCCATAGGACGTTGAAAGTAGAATAATAGCACTATAACAGTGTAGTGCAAAAAGGCCTATAGAATAATACAGTTCGAACACACCACAAGGGCCATCAAGTCCAATCCCCTGCCATGCAGGAATATACCATCAAAACATTCCTGACAGATGGCCCTCCAGCCTTTGTTTAAAACCCCCCAAAGGAGACTCTACCACACTCTGAGGCAGCACATTCCACTGTCAAATTGCTGTTATCATCAGGAACTTCTTCCTAATGTTTAGACAGAATCTCTTTTTCTGAAGTTTGAAGCCACTGCTCCATGACCTCATCTCGGGAACAGCAGAAAACAAGATTGCGCCATCCTCCATATTCTATTTGTCCAGGCACTCCTGAGGATATCCTGCAACCAATGTACACTGAGGGAAGCTAATCCAATTTAACTAGCTTAACTCACTACATTCCTTTATAAGACTGTTCTAAACCACACACTTTAGGACAACACAAGCTCTGGGGGTTTTTCCTACCCATTTTGACATTCAGCCTGATGAACAATATTGCAGAACTCAAAACTGTGCTCACAACTTTGTGACATTTCATTTTGGCTCTAGTATAGGTATTACCACATCTGCTGCTGATCATCTTAGAGGGAGCAAGAGTGACCTTGTGGGTCCCCAGATGTTATCAGACTACAACTCCCATCATATCTCACAGCTGGCTATGCTAGCTAGCAATATTGGTTGTTGCAGTCCAATAACATCGGTCCAACAACATCAGGAATCCAACAGCCTAAATCCCCCATAAGGAAGCAACACTTCTTTAGCAAATCCTAATGGAAAGCTGATAAACATGTTTGCAGATAAACAAGAATACCAAGAACTGGTGGCTTTGTGAAAGCTGCCTGTTTTCTTTGCAAAAACAACGAGACAAATGCATGGCTATCTAAAGGGGGAGTTAAAGAATCACCATGCCTGCTATGCGGTGAAGCCATGAGAACAATTCTGTTCCCCCATAAAACATAAAGAGCATAATTACAGCAGTTCAATATAAGTTTAACTACCCATGGCTCCACTGTGCAGAATCCTGGCATGTTCAGTTTCTTAAGGTTCTAGGGCTCTCTGGCAAAAAAATTCTAAATACCTCACAATACTACAATTCCCAGGATTCAAAGGGATGATACTATAGCAGTTGAAAGATATCTAACATGCTTTTCATAGAATAATAGAGTTGGAAAAGACCACAGGGGCCATCTAGTCCAACCCCCTGCTATGCAGGAACACATATCAAAACATTCCCAACAGATGGCCATCCAGCCTCTGCTTAAAAACCTCCAAAGAAGGAGAATCCCCCACACTCCGAGGCAGCATATTCCACTGCCAGCTCTGACCATCAGGAAGTTCTTCCTGAGGTTCAGGTGGAATCCCCTTTCCTCCAGCTTGAATCCATTGCTCCTTGTCCTAGTCTCTGGAGCAGCAGAAAACAAGCCCACTTCCTCCTCAACATGACATCCCTTCAAATATTTAAACATGGCTATGATGTCCCCTCTTAACCTTCTCTTCTGTAGACTAAACATACCCAGCTCTCTAAGCCGTTCCTCATAGGGCATGGCTTCCAAACCCTTCACCATTTTGGTTGCCCTCCTCTGGACAAGCTCCAGCTTGTCGATATCCTTCTTGAATTCGGGTGCTCAGAACTGGACACAGTATTCCAAATGAGGTCTAACTAAAGCAGAATAGAGTGGTACCATTACCTCCATCAATCTAGACACCATACTCCTGTTGATGCAACCAAGAATCGCGTTGGCTTTCTTGGTTGCCTCATCACACTGCTGACTCATGTTCAGCTTGTGATTTACCAAGACTCTTAGATCCCTTTCACGGATACTGTTATCCACCCACATGTTCCCCATCCTATATTTGTACATTCCATTTTTTCTGCCGAAGTACAGGACCTTACATTTATCTCTGTTGAAATTCATTGTTAGCTTTGGCCCAGCTCTCCAATCTGTCAGGGTCATTTTGAATTTTGATCCTGTCTTCTGGTGTATTAGCAACTCCTACAGTGTGCTTTTGGCAGATGTACCTTCTTCAAAGAGCCAGCATGGTGTAGTGGTCCTAGCATTGGACAATGATCCTGGAGACTAGGGTTTGATTCCCCACTTGGTCATGGAAGCCCACAGGGTGACCTTGGGCGCATCACATGCTCTCAACCTCAGAAAAATCCGATGGGTTTCCCTTAGGGTGATCATAAGTGAGAAACAACTCGAAGGCACACAACAACAACAACAACAACATAACCTTCTTCAACGGCAGCTCAAGGCAGCAAAAAGGGACAGCATCTTATGTAGACTTTGGTACCCCTTATGAAGGCTTATATTAACACAAACAGTAAGACTTCTGAAACTTTAAAAAGCAATCAGTTTATATAACACAAACTTTCATGCACAACAGTTTATGTTAAAAGAAATATACTGCTGAGGGAAAGTTTGACTCTAATTTTGTAAGATCTGAACAGGGTTGTTAATAACAGGACCTGCCAAAGGCTTCTTGTTCACAGGACTGCTGTAAATCTAAGCAAGCCGGATGGCAGGTAACAACAATGGAGCAAAAAACAAAAGTTAAGAGATGAACACAAAGACTACTCCTCTAGAAGCATAAAACTTAACACATACTATCAAGTAAAAGGCACCACAAGATCATAGAAAATTAGTTGGAAAGCAAATGCAATCTATTCTTATTATACACTCTTCCCATCTAGAAATGAAACCTAAAACCTGCTGCTTCTGCTAACCAGAGCAAAAAACACTAGATTAGATGAATAAATAATCTGAACTGCTATAACGCAACTTTCTAACAGTATTCCATTCACTTTGGCCCTTTTCACACGGGGTAATTAAAACAGTGTAGGGCGACCTCTAACAGAGGTCGTCTACACAGTGGAGTGTGCCGGGGTGTTTATAATTTTGAGGTTCTACACCTCAAACTGCCCTGAAGCAACTGGAAGCGGTGGTGCTGCGTGTTTTTAAAAACCACTTTTCAAGTGGTTTTTATAAAACACGAGCGTGCAGCCCCGTTCCACCCCGTCGCAGCGCCCCAGTGTAGATTTGCAGGCGCGCGCAAGCACGTGCCTGCAGATCTGCCAGGGGGCAGGCTTCCGGCTGGTGAGCTTCTCCGGTTGGTGGAGAGCCTCTGCCATTTTGGACGCCGCAGGACGCCGCCGGAGTGTGGAGCAGCGAACTCACGCTGCTCCTCGTGGCAACCGACTTACCCGGCTTCTGGTAAGCTCTGTTTCTGTGCGTTTTACCCCGTTTCTCCCTCCATGTGTGGAAAGGGCCTTTGTTACAGGAAGTAAGGCAGCCAGTAGGGATGGGAGCATCTAAAGCAGTGGTTCTCAACCTGTGGGTCCCCAGATGTTTTTGGACTTCAGCTCCCAGAAGCCCTGAGCATTGACCATAGTGGCTGGGGTTTCTGGGAGCTAAAGCCATTTCCGCACTACACTGGGATAGTGCTATTATTCCACTTTCAACATACTGTGGAATTCTGGGGTTTGTAGTTTACCAAGGCTAAAGAGCTTTCTGGCTGAGAATTTTAAATGCCCCTCCCTAAACTGCGAACCCCAGGATTCCATAGGGTGTTGAAAGTGGAATAATAACACTATAACAGTATAGTGCAGAGATGGCCAAAGAGAAGCAAAAGAAGGGTAGATCTCATTCCCCTCCACAACAGGCTCATTCAGCATAACATTTAATTCATCCATTATGACAGAAGTAGAAAACCAGTCACTCTCCAGCCACCGCTGGACTTCAGTTTGAAGTAACTCTAGCCAGCAGGCATACTGGGATTTGAAGTGCTGCAACATCTGGAGGGCCATAGTTTCTTCATCTGCTTTTTTTCCCAAGCAAGTATGCATCTAATAAATTGAAATACTGAAGTATCTGAAAGACTATATTAAAATTACCAGTTGAGTATACCCAGGACCAGGTATATATTCAGAAGGAAACTTCTTTCTGTTCAAGCAGTTCAGTAGCTTTCTGTAATAGTCAATTGCCTACAAATAAAATAAAAACAGCATAACCAATTTGAGGTAGATGACTACACTGAAGTTTCTGGACAGCAGGACCCTCGATGTTACAGAAATGTAAAACAAGACCTCCCATCCACACACGTGCCCTCTTTGGCTTTTGGGGAAGGACAACCTAAACAGCAGCTATAAAACATAAAAGCAGATATATTAAGGGGGGGGAAGAATCCACATGGATTCCAGCTCTCTCATGTTTTGCTATGCCATTATGTCAAAGGCATGGAATTCCAGAATGGAAGTGACTCCAAAATTCCAGCTGCCTGAACCTTTAGGAAGGATTCCGATCAGTCCAGAGAAATATAGGCAGGAAACAATTTGAAAAAGGTAGTCATTGGCAGCAAAAACAGAAAGAACTGTAACAAACTTATGATAGCTTTAGTTTCCACAGACTATAGAGACAGTACAGTGTAGTGGTTTGAGTGCTGGACTATGATTCTGGAGATGAGGATTCAAATCCTTGCTCAGCCATGGAGACCCACTAAGTAACCTTGGGCCAGTCACTATCTCTCAGCCTCAGAGAAGGGCAAAAGGCAAATCCCCTCTGAACAAATGCTGCCACAAAAAAACCATGATAAGTTCACCTTAGGGTCACCTTAAGTCAGAACTGACTTGAAGACACACAAAAACCAACCAGTAAATTCATGTGTCCACCAAAGCTCATGCTGCTAATCTTCCCCCCCCTCCCATTCAAGTTACCACATACATATACACGCACATCATTCTGTGGATGTCTCTAGCAGCAAGTGGCCCAACAAACGGATATTCTGATGAGAAAACTTTGCCCTGCCTGGGAATGAAGTGAAGGAAAACTTCACCAGTTGACTTTTTTACAACTGCACAGGAACAAGCACCCTGCTGCCAGAAATAACAGGGGTAAAAAAATGGTCATCGCCAGGCCCTACCATTAGGCAGAGTGTACCAGCTGGCCTGTAGCAGCAAATTGTGGATACCACGAAAGGGCAGCAAATGCTAATATTATCACTAACACCAGCACCAATGTAACAAATAAGGTAGGTCTAGAATTTTGGATGCCAGAATAACATGCAGGCTTGGGGTACTATGTCCCTCGACATGGAGGAAAGCATCATTTGCTACTCTTGCTTCAAGTTATGGAAGTCGCTTTTGCCATTCCAGTCGCGCAGTCTGAGGACAAAATGCCCCGCATTACCGCCTTTCACCCTCGAAATTGTCAACACCACCACAAAATTCCGCCAGGCAGCTGGCAAGGCTTCCCGGGAGCTGGTCGGCGTTTGCCCGCCCGGGCGTCCAGCGGGGCCCCGAAGGCTTACCTGAAACCACCGCCGCGCCCGCTCGCAGGTGATGGCGGTGTGGAGGTGCGCCTGCGCTTGCGCCTGGGTGCGCGCTATGGAGCTCAGGAAAGCCGAGGACAGGCTGGCTTTGGTGCCGGCGGCCGGAGGAGAGGACTCGGTGGACCGTTTGGGCGAGGGGGCGGCCTCCCGAGCCAGCCCTTGCCGGCGGCGCGGGATGTTCCCTCGCGCGCCCGCCATCCGCCACCCTCCGAGGCCGCGGAGGCGCCCGGGCGGAGAGCGCGCTCCAGGATTGCCATGGCAGCGGGAGAATCGGGCTTCCCGCCCCCGCGCTTCCACGCCGGGGTTGGGGCAGCCCGAGGACGGGGGGGATGAGGGCCCCGCGGTGTGGGGGGCCTCTCCCTCCCCCCTCCTTTTTTATTGCGAATGCCCAACTTAAAAGGAGGGCGCCGGCTTGCCAGGGCAGAGAGTCCTCCCGCAGCTGATCTCCTTTCTTGGTCTGCGGCCATTTCCGCACTCAACTGCAATAGCGCTATGATTCCACTTTCCAACGTCCTATGGAAGCCTGGGGTTTGCAGTTGAGGGAGGGGCCTTTGAGGCCAACAACTTCCAGAATGCCATCGTGGGTTGCCAGATTGACACGTGGAGGCGGCTCCTGTACCTTGAGTGGTTGTGAAGAAGAGGGAAATTGTATAAGCGAGGCTTGTTGCCTCGTTCCATGGCGAGGACTGTTGCCGTTGCGTGTCTTCAGGTCGTTTCTGACTTGTGGCGGCCCTATCACAGGGTTTTCTGGGGCTGAGAGTATGTGACCTGCCCCAGGTCGCCCTTCCATGGCCGAGCCGGAAGTCGGACCCCTGGGCCATTTCCGCACTATAGTGTTATAACGCTTTTATTCCACTTTCAACAGCCTATGGGATCCTGGGGTTTGCAGTTTAGCCAGGGGCCTTTAAGACAGGGTGAGAAAAAGTGAACGGTTTCATTAAGAAGTATTTTTCCTTTGTTTCTTTCTAAGTGTTCATTTTTAAAAAATTAAAAAATGAAAGTGCATTTTAAAAAAAAGGGAAGTTGGATATTTTTCAATTTTTAAGCAGATTGCAATATGTCTTTAAAATAGATAAAGGGGCCTTTGGTCAAATATACCAGATGAAGACTAATTCTACAACTTGAAATGATATTTTATGACTGTGTTAGCAAAAGCATACGGAATTGGGAGACAACCAAATCACTCTCATTTCTCAAGTGGTTCACATGAAATGTATTCACTCTTTATTTAGGCCTAGCCTCTAAATGTAAAGATTCTGTTTGAACTGATTTAAATCATTAAAATGAACTCTTTAAATTATGATTTAAATAATGATTTGAATACATTTGATTTAAATCAAATCATTCTTGGCTTTTACTTGGGGAGAGGGGGATTGGCAGCTTGTTCCCAAATTGCTCTGCAGTAAAGCCTAGTATTTTGTCATTGTGATGGGCAATTGTGGCTTTGATCTCCCTAATGCAGGAATGGGCAACTTGTGGCCTTCCAGATGTTGGCTGTGCTGGCTAGAGCAGCTGAGAACTGAAGCTGAACAAAATATTTCTGACAAAGGAAGGATTCAACTGTAGTGTAGAGGCCAAAGGAATTCATGTACCTGTACTTTGAATTATCTCTTGATTTCCTTTCTCAGAAAGGTTTTAAGTGACATCTGTTCCTTTATGTCAGAGACAGAATTATTAATAATTCACACTAATGATCTTTCTTACAGTAAGAGAACAAATTTTAATCAATACCCACTAATCAGTTTGTACCCTCTATTCAGTCTGCCTTTCATAAGAAAGTGACAAGCATCTCCCCGTCATATACAGGCAAACCATTTCTATAATAACGGCAGATTTCCACCACCTAGTGGATAAATTCTATACTCCATGAAATTCCATGTAGCCGTATGTTCTCCTGGGGACTACTTCGTAGATTTCGCCATATGATCCAACACTTGTGAACTGACCATGCAAATTCATTAGTACCAGGGCATGCCATTCCACCCATAGACTGACAGTGAGTGACAATATTTGAAGTCATCCATTTAAATTCTGAATAGGGGAGAAACGAAAACCAGATGTGTTTAAGCTGAACCTGTTACTTGGTTAGTATCAGAGAGAATTCTCAGATGAAACATGTTGTACCTCGGTGCTAATACTGAAGTACAAGATCCAAATTATCATCTCCCAGTGAACAAAGGTGTACACCTGTGTAAATTGTACCTTTTGGTGGTATGTTTTTTTCCTGATTACTGTTGTCACTGTCGTATATTTTTGTTTGATTCTTCCAGTTAGCTCCCATCATAAGGTACAAAAACATTAAGAAGTACTAGAAACAAAACAAAAAATGATGCAAGAAAAATAAAAACATAAAACTTTAAGAAATGCAATAGAAATTACTGTTCAAACATTTCCTACCTGTTGTACAATTCCTATATTTTAAAAAAGAAATAAAAATTTATAAACCACCTTGCATTCACACGTGGTCCATTGCAATATAAAGTGAACTTGTCACAGGGTTTTCTTGACAAGATCTGTTCAGAGGCAGCTTGCCTTTGCTTTCCCCTGAGGTTGAGAAAGTGTGACTTGTCCCAAGTTATCCAATGAGTTTCCATGGCTGAGTGAAGATTTGAACCATGGTCTCTGGAGTCATAGTCCAATGCTCAAACCACCACTCTGGCTCTTGGAAAAATGGTGGCGGTGGTCAGGAGTGTCTGGCATCCTGAGATGATGCTGGCATTTTTGCCTCTCTGTAGTAGGACCCTCAGCTTATCTACAGATCATATTAAAGTTCATAATTTTGGCCCCAAAACCTGCCCTCAACTTATACATGAGATCAACTTATACATGAACATATACAGTGTATTCTGTGTATATACTATAGCTAGGGATTGTTGTTTTCAAATGTAATCAGTTCTGCACACCTAAGAAGTTCCTGATCATCTTCTTGAAAAGTAGTACCCTTATTCCTGTAACAAATTCTGTCTGAAACTAAAAAATATTGCAAACAGTTTGCAAAACTGTACAACTCTGTCCAGTTTCAGATGGAAGAGAACGTTTGTAAAGAAACCCACATTGGGCAGGGGTAAGTCTGTGGTATGACCAGAGTAGCTCTTTGCATCCTAACCAGCATTAACCTTCATCAGTGATACATCTCAGAGGAAAATATCCTAAATGGTTGCCTCACTGATTTGGAATCACTCTGATTACCACCAGGTGTCCTTCTTGCCTTAGCAGTGCACATTATAGAAAGGTTTGCCACTGGAAAAGGCTTTCGCATCTGGGTTGTTACTGTTTTTACAAATAGGACTGACAAGAATGTAAAGGCAGTAATATCTATAGTCTTTAAAGGGGCAAGTGGACGATGAAAGCCAGGAATATTGTACAAAACTTTAAATCACCTGTTGAGAAGCAAAGACCTGAAAAGGTTTTTTTCTTCTCCATTTTTTTCCTAAAAAGTGGGAGAACATGGGGAAAAACAGATTATTAAATGTTTTATTTTAGAATGTTGTATAAAATGTATCCAGCCTGAAACCTTTTTCTAGTATCAACTAGAAAAGGCCCACTGAATCAACTGACTTGACACAAGTTGTTTACCCTCCATTTGGCAGGTCTGCTCTATTTGGGTCTAGCAATAGGACTAAAGCCAGAATATTCATATATTACTGCTTGACCTTCACTCTTGAAAAATTATTTCTAAGTGCACTTAGGAGTTGATGCAGGAAGGAAACTGTGCAGTGTTGTGGAATGGAGAACACTGTAAATTATTGGATTCAGGAATGCAGTCTGAGATTCTGCCAGGCATACCACTCCTGCAACATGCTGGCTATTTACAAAACCAACCTCTCAATACTCCTGCTTCTCACTTGGTTCTGGTTCCTCCATCTTCTACAGGATGTGGGGGGAAAATGCTCTTTAGGGACTTTTCTATGGATACCACTGTCTACAGTCATTAAGTACATGGCTTCAGGAGAAAATCTTCTCAGTAATGAGTCCAGGAATTTATCCTTACTTAGACATGGAAAAACTATGGTGATACTGTGAAGCACCTACTAATCTTACAGCAAGGAATTAGACAAAATTGTCTACAGATTCCTTTTGCAGTGCAATAATTATGTGATTGAACAGAGGTTATTAACATTCTTTTCAGTGTTAAACATTAACTTTCTCCTGTTCAACAATTGCCCTGATGAAAACATATATGGGCATGTGTGTTTTCTGCTCTTTAGGCTCAAAAGGGGTATTTTAGCACCTTACTGGTAAGCTGTTTTTCTTCAAAGCGAGTGAAACAGAATGAAAGATTGATAACGAGATCACACAATTGGCAAACAAAAGAAACCATAATACTTTATAGATGTTGAAATTCCCTTTCCACCCATCTGCAAAACTGTGTGTTCTTTGGAATTATAAATTAGCAGCACAGATGTGAGCCTGCTGCTTCTAAAATAAGCTCATTGTTATTCAGGACTTTGAGACAGTATATCAGGAAGAGCATTTCAAACAGTGGCCAAATAGGTAAGAAGTTAGCAAAGGGAAAATAGAGAGGTTCCATAAATCCAATCCTTTCCTGAACTGAAAAGCTGTTTCTGTAGTTTTTATTCATTCCCATATGCAAATTTTCTGTTGTAAACTTCAAACACTGAGGGTGCAGTTAATTTATGTAAACTGAAGTCTACAAAAATTCTCTTCCCTCTTGGCAAAAGGCACTGACTTCTGTCATGCCAGACTGGACTCTTAAATGAAGCACCTGATTTTTGTAATTGTTCAGTTGCTATGTACCCTCAAAACATTTATTTCAGTGCAGGTCTGACTCTACCATTGGGCGAACTGGGGCAATAGCCTCAGGCAGCTGACTTCAGGCAATATGAAAGGACAGTTGTTGGCAGTTGTTTAGTATACTGTCAGAAAGAGGAAGAGGCACTTTGACTTTTCTACTTGGGGTGCCAAAATAACTTGGCCAGCCTTGGGTGTTACTAGCTTTACTTGGCAGGAGGCATTTGCTGTTCTCCTTCAGGCAACAAAATGCTATTTGTTCCCTTTGGAAATTGAGTCTTGATTGATGCTGTAAAGTGTTATACAATCTTTTAGCCATTTATCATGAAAGTCAGTGGTTTTTAACCTGGGGTCTGCAGGCCCCTGGGAGTCGATGGAGTCTTCACAGGGGGTCCTAGGGTTGCTATTTATCCCAGAAAACTGGGGAAATCCTAGATTTAAGGGACCCAAAAAGATGTCCCAGCTGGTTGTGGTCAGTTGATGCACCAGATTCCTCAAAGTGACAAAGGTGTTAGTGACAATGGCAGTAGTGGCAGCGGCACACACAGGTATCTCATCCTCCACTGGAGGCTCCAGGCATTACTGCACAGGTGCATCAGACAATGCAGAAGGTGAGAGGAAAGCCCAGAAGATGAGGGAAGACACCCAGCCCAGGCTGTCATGAGTTTGGCTATGCTGCTTAGCACCAGGTACCGCAAAAGAGCTTTGCTTCCAAGCAGCTGTGAGAATAGAAGAAAGTCCCTTTACTCTTGTGGCTGCTTGGAAGTGAAACAACAAGGGTCTCAATGCTGCTTTGGAGAAAAGTGTAAAAGAAACACCATTTCCCTCTGAAGGAGCACCTAGAGAGTAGAGAAGGTAGCTGCTTTCAAAAGAAACACTTACCCGAACTACTCTTTTGGTGCTTCTTCAGAGGGAAATGACATTTCTTTCATGCTTTTCCCCCAAAGCAGCACCAAATCCCATTACTTTACAGCAGTGGTTCTCAACCTGTGGGTCCCCAGATGTTTGTGGACTTCAGCTCCCAGAAGCCCCAGCCACTCTGGTCAATGCTCAGGGCTTCTGGGAGCTGAAGTCCAAAAACATCTGGGGACCCACAGGTTGAGAACCTCTGCTTTGGGGGAAAGAAAGGGCAAAAGAAATTATTCTTTAGACCTGCCTCCCACTCATAACCTTCCTTTATGAAATTCTAGTTTATTCTACTCTCCTGGCATTTGAAGGATCTCAGCATGCTACCTCCACAGACCATTAACAAAGCCTCCTTTCCTTTGCATTGTCTACTGGAAGAATACAGGATAAGGGTGAGCAACTGATGAGCAACTTTAAACAAATACTTAAACAAATATTTAAATCTTGAGTTAAGTCTTAGGGACCCCTGGCAACAAACTATATTTACAGGGGGGCCCTGGGAAAAAACGGTTAAGAGCCACTGATGTAGGTACTCCTTACCCATCTAGTCATGTTTTAATGCACATAACTATGTCATTGGGATCTAGTGTGACTGTTGTAATGGTACACCCACTTAGGCCATTAATTGTGAGCATGTGAACATGACATATTAATAGGCAAGCACACATGCAAATTAAGTGCATAAACCTGGTCTGTTTCATAGAATACTTTCATCATTAGGAATGCTCACCTGATGTTGTTGGATTACAACCTACTATAGCTCTTACAATTGTCAACATTCATCCATGCTGGGTGAGGCTGATGGGATTTGGAAATCCAAGAATATCTATAGGATCACAGATTCTCTTTCTGCTTAAAGGAGTTCAGTTTCGGTTCACTGCTTTTGCATAAATCAGACCTCATTTACCCTACAGAGAATAATAATCCCTGTGTTTTTGCTCACTTAGACTTTCTAGGAAAGGAAGTACCTCACTGTTATTCTAATGATATGTTGAAGTACCTTACAGTGAACTATCATTTGCTATGAACTCTCTGGTTGCTTGCCTCATCAGTCACGCACATTTGGAAATCGCATGCCATACATTCATCAGTGGATTCTTCCCTTGGATTTGAAGCCTTCTATAAAGGGAAGTGAACTTTCCATTTGTGGAAAAGAAACTTAGGGTCCAAACCTTTACATAGCTGCTCATATATACAGCTTTACAGAAAGTTGGTGCTACTTCTTTCCTTTTCCATTTATACTGTAGCAGAACATGAATCATAATACAATATGCTCCACCTCCCACATACAATTGTAGATGCAAAATCTCCAAATAAAATGTGTGTACTAAGCTCATCTGCTCATCTGTCAGCACCCACAGAAATGATAAGAACCAAGAAACAGTAGAAAACTAGTGAGAGGTCTGTCAGTGTAGATTTTACATTATAGTACTCAGCAGGCTGTTTCTCCAAGCTTCTCTAAGAGTTATGGAGCCTAAGGAATTATGAAGAAGAGCCCATACTGCACAGGAGTTGACTGAAATTAAAAGACTAAACTGAGAATTGATTTTATTTCACCAAGCCACCACCCTGAGGCTTTGAGCTCAGCATTTTTCAGTCAATAGGCTGGAAGATTAGGACTTGGTGGTCTTGTTTGCACTGTGCCAATGTTTTCTGTGGTCTCCATTAATTCAGTCTGGTTGAGATACTGTAAAATCATATTATTAAATTTCTTAAGGTCTTCAATGTTCTTCCTTTCTAATGCTATTTTTCTTGAAACTTCATCCATCTTATCTCCAGTGTGAACTACAAAAGAAAGGAGGGTAATGATTTAGATTTCTTTAGACATATGAAGTTAAATACAACCCATAATACAATATAGCTGATAACTAGGATTGGCCCTGTTATAAAGCAGGGTGAAGCAATATATTCCAGGTGGCACCCTGAGGAAGGAGATAGGTGTCTGAATATAATAGTGCACAAGGACATGTTAAATTGTTGCCCCTAACAGAAGCCAGGCCTTATTTGTGCCTTGCTTTAGACAGCATAACATTTAGACTGTCCCTATAAATAGACATTTAGTGTAAAACATGTACAACTGCTTTAGTGCAAAACAGATTTGCAATTAACCTACCTCTGACACTTCTGCTCTATGGGTCTTTGCAGCAACACAATAAAATGGGGATTACTTGTCTGCTAATAAGTGGTTTTTGGATGAAAGCATATTATATTTTCATTCTTCCATAAATGGTTTTAGATATCCTGACTCAGACATTTCTGCAGGTTTGATTTGAGATGGTTCTATGAAGAAAGCCTTAAGATCATCTGTAGGTCAAAATACAACATATTGCTTTAGCAAATAAAGACTATCTTCTTAGCATCTTGAGACAAGGATTTTTCTTTTTCTTCATGGATTTCATCAGATGCTCTCCCATTTTTTGTTTTTCGTGACCTGAGTTCTCCATATCCATTGCCACCATCTACAAAACTTCTGCTGCAGGCTATTCTATTCTGTTTCTGTTGTTTCATCCAAACCAAATTGAACCACACCCAAGCTTGGAAGCCAACAGAAATTACATACTGATCACTAAGGTTGAAAAGTTCTCAGGAATCTGCATCAATCTTGATTGTGACCTCGTGACAATGTACTGCTTTGTTATTTTGCATACTTTTTTTATATTTTGTCTTTCTGGAGTAATATTTAGGTATAATTTTCAGTAGTACAGGCTTTCCCCGCTTCTTTTTTGAGTTAGAATCTAGAACACTGTCAGAAAGTGGTATTGGTCAAAAAGGAGAACATGAGGGACTTACAGAGGCTCACTTGGGACCGATCGCATGCACACACATGCAACTCGTAAAGTGTGTCAGTCAGCTTGGCACCTTTCCCTCACTCTCAGTTCACTTTGCTAACAGCACGCATGCATGCATGCAAGCTGTCCCAATGAGCTTCTGTAGGCAAGAAGAACTGACAAAAGAGCGAACTCCACATCGAATTAATGGAACTTGTCCTTAATTTGGAAGGATCAAAAGAGCAAGTTGTCAGATAATGGGATGTTGAAAGGTGGGTGCTTCCTTTAGAGATTTTTTAATAAAATGTGTAAAGTTTTTTTTTTCTCAGAACATTGCTACTTCATGACAATTGAAAGAAAAGATAATCATTATCCTCAGATTTAAGTTCTCCTCTTTCTCACACATAGAATTTAAATTTTAGAAACAAACTTCTAGTCAGTCACATAAACTACATGTATTCAACATTCACTCTTCACTTAGAGTTCTGTAGGAGACAAGACAGAGATTGTGATGGAGTTGCTGGGAGAGGCAAGAGAAGAATATGTTCGAGGAACAGCTTATGCAAGCCAGGCAGCATTTCCATAACACCATAGGAAGAGACAATCAACTTGCATTACCCAAGTCTCTTTTCATATGAATCACCTACTCTTCCATGCCAGCTGGGAGATAAACCAGTGTTGAATTGGTGGCTGGTTTTTAGATTTCCACTCATGTAAAAATTAGCTTCTTCACTTTTTCCAGAGCTCTTCACTAAAGAACTTTCTTTATGGTACGAATTGTTCTTTTACTGATTATTTTATCCATTATGCCACATATCAAAAATAAGAGCAAGTTATAAAACATATATTATGCCATTAAATCCCAGCCACTCCTCTCAATATCCTAAGTGCTAAAAAGTGTCTTCATTTACCTATTAAGATTATTACAAAAGAAACAAGTGCCAGGCTGACAATTAAAGCAATGATAGATGTGACGAAGAACCAGCTTTGGCATCTCAGGCTGCTTTGCATCATCAAACAGCCAGTGGTCGCTGTGTTCTCTTCCCAGGCTACTGTAAAGAAAAGAAAGATTAGAAGAGGAAAACACAAGGGATTTATCATGGCAAGGTATTTCTGGTTCTAAGAAGAGAAGAGCACAAAACATTCATAACTTCTGCATTGACTCTGTCTCCCCTCTTCCCAATAGCACACAACAACTGTCTCGTCCACAAAAAACTCAAAGCAAACCGTAACTGTTATTTTTAGGAAGAAACAGACATGTAAATGATATATTTTGGACAGCTCCTTTAGGAATCTTTTAGGAGTCAGTTTGGAGTGCTGAGGTAGATCTTGTGAGATCCAAGTTTGATGGGTCTCACTGGGTGACTTGGGGCCCTTTGCTTTGTCTCTGAGGCTAACCTACCTCACAGGGATGATGTGATGTGATGATGATAAAGCAAGGCTATAATGGAACATTAGGATGGAAACAGTGTCTTTAGTATGTTCCATTGAGCCAATTTAAAGAAATCATTTCATTTATACTAAAAGACTCTGTGACAATTCAGCTTGGGATAAAAATTTAAGAAAGTAGCATCTATTCACTATAGATGCCCTGAATCAAGCTTAGAGAGGAAAAGAAAACCACTGTAAATATTCAGCCACTCTTATATCTAGTCCTTCTCAGAAGGGAGGCCATAACACTCTGCTCCAGCTGTGACTTCAAAACAGTCATCAAGTGACATCTCCATCAGAAATCCAGGAACCATTGAGTCTTGAATTGAACCAATTCTACTACTAGGCCATGTGAAGTGACAAATACAGAATGGAGGAAACTAGCAGTGAAATCTCTGAGAATCACAGAAACCCAGAGCTGGAAGAGGCTCTGTGGGCCATCAGGTCCAACCTCCTACTCAGCACAGGATCTCCAGCTGGAACATCCACAGCAGGTCCCTTTCCAGTGTCTTTTTTCAAGATATCCAGAGACGAAGATCACATCATATCTCTAGGCAATTGGTTCCATTGACGAACCATTCCCACAGTCAAAAAGTTCCTTTTAATGTTCAATCTAAATCTATTCTCTTGTTAACTGAAAACACCTAGACCTAGTTTTACCCTCTGAGGCAGCAGAGAACAAGCCTGCATCCTCCTCTTGGTTGTGACCCTGGAAGTATTTAAAGAGTGTGATCATATCACCGTTCAATCTTCCCTTCACCAAGCTGGACACTCCTTAAATCTTTCCTCATATATTTTGTTCTTTGTACTTCTAACTATCCACATTGCTCTTCTCTGATTTTGCTCCCACTTGTCTATATCCTTCTTAAAATGAGACAGCCAGAACAAAATACAATACTCCAGATGAGCCTAGACAGTACAGAATATAGGGGGCTTGTTATTTCCCTCATTTGGAAATTACTCTCCTATCAATGCAGGCTAAGATAGCATTTTTTTTCTTTGCTGCAGCATTACATGTCTGGATCATGCTTAACTTACAATCAGCAGTAATTTTAATCTCTTTTTCACATGTAATATTTCTGAGCCAAGTATCTCCCATACTATACTGGCTTTTGTGGTTTAAATTGGTTTTCATGGTTTAAATTTAGAATTTTGCATTTGTCTCTGTTGAGTTTCATTTTATTAATTTCTGCCCAGCTTTTTAGTTTATCAAGGTCCATTAAAATTCTGTTCTTAGCTTCTAGTGTGTTAGCTGTCCGTTCCAGTTTTGTATCATCCACACATTTGATAAGGATTCCCTCCACCCCATCATCTAAATCATTGATAAAACATGTTGAAGAGTGCTGAACCCAGAACAGAACCCTGCACCACTCGAGACTTCCTTCCAATTTGAAGCAATGTCCCTGATGACAACTCTCTGAGCACCATTTTCCAACCAATTGTGGAGCTATCTGATGGTGTTTCAATCTATTTAGTCAGTTCGCTAATCAAAGTATCATGAGGGACCTTAACAAGTTCTTTACTGAAATTAAGATAAATGACATCTACAGCATTCCCACCATCTATTAAACTAGTGGCCCAATTAAAAAAAGATATAAAGCTAGGTTGGCAGGATTTGTTCTTGACAACTGAATGCTGACCCCTACTAATCACTGCATTGTCATCAAGATGCTTGCAGATGGACTCTTGTATAACCCATTCTAATATTTTTCCTGGTATTGAGGTCAAGCTGAGTGGTCTGTAATTTTCTGGATCTTCTTGTTTGCCCTTTTTTAAAAAAAAAAAAAAAAGGAGAGGGACAATATTTGGTCATCTCCGTTCCTCTGGCACCTGCCCCTTTTTCAAGATTTCTCAAGAATTACAGCAAGTGGCTCTGTGAGTATGTCTGCAAGTTCCTTCAATACTCTGAGATGCAGTTCACCTGGCCTTGCAGAACTGAACTAGATTAACTAACGGATTCTTGACTAACTCTATCAATTTTGATTTGTAACCTCCTTACCAAAGTTCTGCTGATGCATGGAAGCACACAGTCCTCTTTTTTGGGGGAGAAAACCTTGAACAAAATGGGTATTGAGCAGTTCTGCCTTTTCACTGTGATATGTTAACAATTTACCATTCTCATTGAGCAGCGGTCCCACAGTTTCCTTTGTCACTCCCTTGCTTCAAAGATATTTGGAAAAAAAAACTCTTTCTGTTGGTATTGCTTGCCTAGCCAGTCTCAGTTCATTTTGAGCTTTAGCTTTCTTTACACTATTCCTCCTTTGTGGTTCTCCATTCCTCCCCTTCTTTATATATACTCCTTTTTCTTTTTACTTCCTCCTCAAGTTTACACAGCCGCTTTGGCTTTTTCAGTTGTTTCTCACTTTTCTTCTGGAATTGGAATGTTTATTATTGTGCTTTTAGCAGTTCTTCTTCATGAAATCCCATCCAAGTTGTTGTTTTTTTCTTTGCTCTATGTGCTATGCAGCAAGGCTAAGCAAGTTTAGTGCCCTCAAGTGCAATGGAGAATTTTGTCCCATCACCAGTGATGAAGTAACATTCAGTCCCCAGTCCAGTTGAGCTTGTTACATGGACTTTCGGGGGGGGGATGGTTTCATCTAATATTTCAGGGTATGTCAGAGTCTGCTGGGGTATAACAACCAGATGACATTCAATAATCCTTAAAAAAGGGCAGGGAACCATCTGGCCCTCCACTGGCTATCAGAGAATGATAGAGTTGTAAGGGATGGCAGGGGTCATCTAATCCAGTCCCCTACCATGCAGAAATACAGAATTAAATCACTTCTGGAAAATGGCCATCCAACCTCTTCTTAAAGACTCCAAAGAAGGAGAATCCACCCCACCCCTCTGAGGCAGATAAGGCCTTCTTAAAGTCAAGATATGCTTCCTAATATTTATAATGCTGTCTGATGTCTGTTATGGCAAGGACTGCTAGAAGCTGCAGTACAAAAACATCTTGAGGCCACGTGATTCCCACCGCTGCCCTATGCTCTTTCTGCCAGGAATGAACAGAACTATGGAAGAACAGTTCCTAGAATATCTGACACAGATAGCTGTAACAGAGAGGGGGACAGAATTTGTGACCCTCCAAAGTTAGGTTGAAGCACCCATCAATTCTAACCAGCACAGTTGGGGCAGGGAGTTGTATTCCTCCAAGATATAAAGGGCTACATATTCCACATTATGTTCTTAACTGCGCCAAAACAGTGTCATCTCCATTTAATCTGGTTTTTTTTAAACTGTTGCTCATCCTTCACCTCAGTAGTTTAAAAACTCAAAAATCCACAATGGCAGAGGCCTAGCACACACATATCCTCACTCGTTCAGAAGTGGCCCATCTCTTTGTGAAGGGAAGACTGGAAACAAGCGATAGGTGATGTGGGACTTTTCCACCCAGCATAAATTACTGCTGAGCATAAAGGATGTCTTTGGATACAATTTTACAAAGCCAGAATGTGTGGGATATTTGTGTGCACGCCACACACTCCTTAAATATATTGCTAAGTTTTAGAAGTTTAATATTGAAAACCAGACTCATCAATCATATTACTTTGAAATCTACTATATAAAAGTCAATGTTTTTCTGCGTGTTAGTCTGTTTGTCTGTGTCTGGAAGGCAAGGACCTCATAGGATTGGCTGTGTGAGGTGAGAAGACCTCATAGGATTGGCTGGCTGTGAAGATTCTATGGAATCCTGGGGTTGGCAGATCAGGGAGGGACCTTTAGAATTCTCAGCCCCGAGCTCTTGGGCCTCAGGCCAGTTGCTATGGAGATGAGGCCTACCATCAATAAAGATACCAAAAAACTTTTAAGAGGCACATGTGAGAAAAACTAAAGTGACATACACAACACAGTTACAAGGTCTTCTTGCCTCACACAGTAGATTGTATGGGTTCCATATGTGATGAATCTTAAATTGAAATGAAATTGAATTAAACTGAAATTCAAAACAAAAAAATGCTTCCAGAAAAACGTAAAGCCATTGCACAAATTCAACAGAAAGCAAGACAATCAAAAGCATTAACGTCTCCAGAGAATACAGATTGGATGGGGGACTATGAGGAAAAGTTACAGGTACTGGAATAGACCTGTTGCTATGGTCACGATGTCTAGCAGCAAGGAGGAGGACAGTGTATTCCCTCAGGAACCCAAACTGTGTATGCTAACAATTATGAATACAGATTGGATGGGGGAATATGGGGATAAGTTACAGGTACTGGAATAGGCCAGTTGCTATGGAGATGAGGCCTAGCAACAAGGAGGAGGACAGCACATTCCCTCAGGAACTCAAACTGTGTATGTAAATAACTCTGAATACAGATTGGATTGTGGAATATGGGGAAAAGTTACAGTTACCGGAGAAGTCAGTTTGGTGAGTCCTTAAGAGAAAAATAAAATCTCCAGCAATGCCGGGTAAATATACTAGTATTTTATATTTCAGCATGGTGTTACCCATGACCAGAAACAAGTGCCTCAGGCAAGGATGGTAGGGGATCAAGAAACAGGGTCTGCGAGGGGTGACTGCTGTCTATGAAGAGAACCCCCTTATCTAATGACAAAGCACCATGAATTGGCTCCCTCAAACCTTTAAGTTTCTGGAGGGAGAATTATTCAGCTTCTCAAGTCCAGTATTTTTTAATATTGAGGCTGGTATTCTCAGCGAGTCAGATTTTGTCCTAGATTCTGTTTATAAGGAATATCAACATATATCGTAAATTATAATGCATCACAAATATAAATATGAGCATTCTTGGCCTATATAAGCCCTTGGTTTTAGAGCTACCTGTATTTGACGTGTTTTCAGATCTAGCCTTACATCCCTAGCACACATCTTCTTTCCAATGTGCTAAAATTCAAGCACGCCAATTTTTAATCAGTGCCCTGCCCCCCTCCTGCCTGCCAGTTTATTAGCATTTGTAAGAACTGCATTGTGCATTGAATTTATGAAACTCCACTACCACTCATGCTGCTTCTCAGACGTGCTAAGTGGGGACTGCTGGTACGAGGTTTCAAGCACAGTAAGCTATCAGTAAAATGCTGAACAAATAACTCTTGCCCACTCACTGAGTGAGCTGGCTGAGAATATTGTAAGTAATCAGTGGGAAGGAACCCCACAAGGCTGATTTTTTAAGGCTTTCATGTTCTTGACCCAAATGGGAATGTAATTTAGCTACTACAAAAACTAATTAAAAAACACAAGATTAGTCACTACAAAGTAGTGAGCTGTGGAATGTAATACAGAAGCATGAGTTCTTGTGTTTCTTTCATTTTTATTATTTTATCAGAAACTAAGGCATGGAACGACTTAGTAGGATATTTAAAATGATTCACATGAAATGATTAAAAGAAGACAGGTGTCCTCCACCCCTACTTCCCCTAAATGTTTTGTAATTTACAAATCTGACCACAGCTTCCTTGGTAAAACAGCTGCCAGCTATAAAGAGTGCATCTGACTGAACGTTAGAGAGAAACAGCATTCCTCCCTATGGATGACTTTCTGAAATTGCATGTTAGGCAGCAAAATAGTACATAGACCTCTAAAGTCAAAAGACAGAAAACAAATGGCTCTGAACTTGTAGCCTTTTAAACTCTACCAGACTGGCCTGGCCTGCAAATATTACTGCTGAAAATTAATTACAGTACTGAAAGCCAGTAGTATTTCTAAATCAGACTTAATGGCACCAATTAATGCAGTGGCATTCCTTTGTCACTCTCTCATATTTTAATAAACACTTCTCATATAATTACAGTCCGTACCTACTAGTGTCATCAGATGGACAGGTATCATGACTGATGCTTACTTTGGTCCCCACCCCCTTAAAAAAAAACCAAAAAAGTAAGCAGGCATTCAGTGCCAAGTGGCCACTATTTTAAATCCCCACTGCACTGAGAGCAATTATATGTTGGCAGAATTCACGGAAAATTATGTGCCTGACACCGTGCATCAGTTGAAAGAACACTACCAAGTAAACTCACTAAGGAGCCCGCATAGAGAGGAGCCATGAGAAGAGATCAATACATGTTGTTGTTGTTGGGATAAAAAGTATATTAGCAATGGTGAGGATGACAGGCAGAGATGAGCAAAAGTAGGTAGTCAAACAGGCAGGCGTTCTCTCTTTTTATCTATTTCCGACACACGTGCTCGCTCTCTCGTTCTCTCTCTCGTTCTCTCTCTCTCTCTCACACACACACACACACACACACACTGTCTCAGGGCACTAGGACTGGGTTAAGATAGGCCATGGCTCTAAACTGTGTCAAGCATAAGAGACCTCTACTATCACAAAAACGATAATGATACGATCTGCTGCAGCCTATTTTTTTTTCTCCTCCTTTTTTAAGATCAGTTATGCCAGATGTTAAATGTATGGTTTTTATATGGAGGAGGTTTTGTCTAGATGCCCTCCATAATCTAAAAGAGGATTTAGGACCTCAACTGTAGTTTACTTAGTTTATATATAAAATCTGGCCTGAAGACTGGGAGCCTCCCCACTGACCCTGTCAATCTGATCAGAAATAAACTGATCTGTAAATTGGGTGGGATGGGTAACTTTCAGTCTAATTTCCTATCGGTACACATCATCCAGTTAAGAACACACCACAGGGTTTTGTATCATTTTGTTCAAGCAACAAAATGTGGAATATTGCCAGGAAAGTATAATTTCCAAAGAGCTTCGAGAAGACAGCAAGGGAGTTGGGCTTAGACAGCTAAAAATAATCTTGTTGCCATGTGTACATTAGAGACAAATATACATGAAAACAAACATTAGGACAGAGTAATTGACAACATTAACGGTATGAAGGGACTGTTGGCTTGTCAAGAGAATAGCACGTTCAATTCCGTACACACCCCCAACAAACAAACAAGCAAACACCTTCCCAGGAATGAGTTTAATTTGCCCCTCCTCTTTTAAGAACAGACACTTACTACAAACTCAAATAAGAACAGAATTATTGGAGTCTTATTTAGTAAGTTGGTTAAGGACATGGTCTGAAGGAACGTGAAGCATTCTGCAGCCATCTTGCTGAAGACAACAAAATTCATGATCTTGTCTGATTTCAGAAGCTAAGCAGATTCATGCAGGTAAGTATTTGGATCACTAGGGTATCCCAGGGATCTTCAAACAGGACTAGGACAGACGTTTTGAAACCCTGGAGAGCCACTTGGAAGTGACAATAAATACTGGGTACGTGGACTAATGTTTTGATTTAGCATAAAATAACTTTCCATCCTTGTCCTGCCCCATCCAAAGCAGGCCTCAGTGCCTGGATGAGAGACTGCTTGGGAATTCCATGTATGTTCCACCCATTTGGGCTCCACTGAGGGAAGAAAGGGGGGGCATCTACTAAATAAATAAAGTAATAAATATGCTAATGCTAAACAATTAATAAACATGCCTTTACTTCTCTGTGAACATGCATAAGACTGTGGTGCATGCAATCTAAATGTTCCAGAGTAAAAAATAGCAGCAAGAATGTTTAGAGAAAGGAAAAGGGGCACATTAATAGCAGCTGGTATTCACAGATTTAAGAGCATCCAGCAGGTAAACAGTTGCTCAGCTTTTAAAGATGCACAACTTTGTCAAATAGCAGTTATTACTAATTACATACAGTTCCTGTTTCTAAATCATGTTATTGTCATCCAGGTGAGTAACTTGAAACAGAGTGAAACAAGAGACAGGTAGCTTATACCTTAACAGTTACGGAGAAGGCATTTTGACTGTTACCCTTCTTAGGCCTATAAGACCATTTGACATTTGCCAGACTGCAGCTGCTAAAATTCTTTCTTCAGTGGATCTTAGGATATGTCAGAAACTCTGTCTTCTGTTGCATATACTCACTCTTTCCAGTTGCAATATAAGTGTGCAATCATTTTTTAATTAATCAAAATTCAAAAAGTCAGATGGATTTAAAGTACTTTATACACCCATGTACACATCTGTCGGGGATATTAATATCTTTTAGTTTAATAATGCAAAGTGTTCAGTTACATTGCAGTGGTTCAAAATGTTACCCTGCACCTATTTTAAAGAAGAACACTCATTTACTTTGGGGGCTTGTTATTTGTTTGTTTGTTAGTAAATAATTATTACCTCAGTTACATTTTTCAGGATGAGGTCTGCCTTATGGAAGATCATGAAGGTGCACAAGTGCAATGGTGTTATTGTTTTGAGGCTTGGCTAGCCAATCTAGATTCAAAATTGGGGTGGGCAAAGTGTGACTTCCAAACCATTTTTTCAGTTCCTAGGCGTCAAAGAAACTCCCTAAACCATGTCTCTGGAAAAATCATAAAAAAAGTGATTTTTTTCCAGTCCCAGAAACTTCTAGGAGCAACAATTTTGCAATAAAACAAGGTGTAGACCATCTTCCCCAAAAAGTGGACTTCTAGACACTTTGCTGTTGATTTTATCCTTTAAAAAAAGCAGTTGGGAGCTTGTGAACGAGGGAGCAGAAAATTATCCCCAGAACTCTTGAAGTTACCCACCCCAGGTTTAAATATACCAGTTAACATCTGGCATCTTTTGTCCATTCAAAGAACACCTTTAACTTGTTAAATGTCATAAAATGGCTAAGGCTTTTTTGAGATTGGTTGATACATGTTCTACGGTATACATACTTGGGTGCTGAGAATGAGTGACACACTGATTTTGTTCATTTAAATTGTTTAAGGAATCGACGATGTAAAGTTTTCCTTCTTGATCATGAGAATTTTCTATTTCATTTTCAGAGGAAGGACTCTCCATCATACCTGTGAGATAACAGCATAGTTACTATTTTTAAAATAATCTTTGTTCAACTATGGAAGAAGCAAACACTTAAAACAGGAGGGAAATGCATATCACAATGTGAAAGCAACCATTTGCGTTCATATCTTGAGGAGACAAATCAATATATCAAGGGTTATTTGGCAACAAGCATCAGGTAGATAAGTGGGTTCCTGACTGATATCTTCATAATTGTCCATGTGAGTGTGGGATGTTTATTCCATTGGCCTGGTTTTACTGGTTTTATGTCTCCATACATCCAAATCAGTGATCCCTCCTGTAACCTTTATGCCCTGGTGCACCCCAAAAAAACTATTCCAGAGAGCTGAGAAACATTTGAGCAACATGGAAGGTGGGAGTGGAAGGAGAAGAGTGTCCCAGTTCTGTTGGAGGTGGCTACCAAAGTATGTCACTAGATATAGAAATCCATCATTTGATCTTGGCTATTGTCTGTGTTACCAACAATGTGTTACCAGCTTCATCAAATTTGTATTATTGCCTCTGAGAGGCTTGACCAGAGCTTGGACTACAACCAGGTTTCAGCAACCTGCTCAGCCGTGGAAACCACTGGGTGACCTTGAGCATGTCACACAAACTCAGCTCCCAGAAAACCCCATGATAGGTTTTCCTTGGGGTCACCATAAGTTGAAAACCACTTGAAGGCACACAACAACAACTGTGGCTAAAATGTAATGTAGCTGGTAGATTCGGTCACTTGACTTTTCCTGAAAAATCTGCTGCCTTGTGTATAAGTATGCTCTCTCACTACACTGAAACTTACTTTATGACACAAGAATTTTGGCAAAATGTGTGTGTGTGTGTGTGTGTGTGTGCACGCGCACGCGCGCGTGCCTTTAAGTCACATATCAACTTATGGTGGCCCCATGGAATTCATAGGGTTTTTTAAGACAAGGAATACTCAGAAGTGGTTTTGCCAATTCCTTCCTCTGAAATATAGCCTACAGCACGTGGTATTTATTGGCCTTCTCCCATCCAAGTACTAACCAGGACTGACCCTGCTTAGCTTGGCAAGACCAGACAGGATCTGGTGCTTTTACGGTATTGGCAAAGTACCTATGATAAAAACATGGTATTTCATGCTTCTTTCATCACATGTAGTAACGGCAGAAGCAAAACAGGAAGTGTTTCAAAAGAAAGAAGAAAGAGAAATATATGAACTTTAGTGCAATATATATATGAACTTTAGTGGCACCCAGTAGTGCAGTGGAGCCAGGGCTTCCAAGATCAAAGCTCCAAGACTTTTTGATGAGCGGGGCCTATGAACACCCCCTTTGACTCTCCTAGTCAGTCTGAATTTAGCTGTAATCCCCACACTAACTAGTGGAAAAACTTATTTCCCAGCAACGACATATTGTGTGATGAGCAATATTTGTGTTGCAATACATAGGATTTTGGGCTGGCGTGAGCTTGAGTGGGCAAGACCCATTAGCTTTCTAAAAGACCTGCATCTAGTGATAAACTGCTAAGAAATTTACACATCTACAGTGTCTGCATTTTTTAAAAATCTACTTTGGGGTGTAGTTATAGGGAAAGACATTATGAGGTCTTTAATTCAAAAATATACTCTTATTGATGTCATAGGTTGTATACTCATTGCTATGCTGGTTGCATTGAGCCTGCTAATCCATTGGGGGATCTGACAGCATACTTGTGTGGATCGTAGGCAGGCCTTTGACCTTTGGGGAGCATCTGTCCCTGGAAAGGCTTAATCCTATTAATCCTAGCTCCTCACAGCTCAAAGAATGTGAAAAAGATGAAAAGAAACATTGGATGACAGGAAAAAATAAAGGAAAATGTGAGGAGGAATACAGAAGTAATTGCAATGTTATTAAGAGCTTGCTTGCTTGCTTTTATCTTGTTCTGTTGCAGCTTATAAATCTGCTCAGCTCCAGCCTTTGCCCTTTTAGCAGTTCACCAAGGACATCCTGAAGGGCATTAAGATAACTTGCCAACTGTCCTTCCCTGGCCTTAGTTTCTGTGGCACTGAGAACAAATTTCCTGAGTCATACTTTCCTTAGTACTCACTCTAGCAGGGCCCTCATGCTTTTATTTATTTAGCTAATTCATTCCTCACAAAAGGAGTAACAAATTAAGCTGTTCCCTTTTACAAGATAGGACTCTTACGCAGCACTTCCTCTGCTGAACAATCATCGCAATACAGGTCACCACTGCAAGCAAATCTGCCAAACTGCCATTCATTTCCCCTAACAGCTACTGAAAAGCAGCGGAGAGTGAGTTGAACTTATGGACTGTATCACTTTAGCCTGGAGTTGCAAGTTCAGTGAGATAAGTTGTGTCCCCATACATTTTGTTATTACAGTTTATGTATGTGTCTGTATCTCTCACAAGGGGTTCGTTTAACCTCCGGTTTGCTAGTAAAACTGAATTACTGTGTCATGAAATGATGCCTGTCTAAAAAAGTGTGTCACCAACATGAAAAGTTTGGAAAGCTCTGGTGTAATCCATTGTTTCTGAAAACTAGATTTAGGAAAAAAGCAGAGGGAAATATTATCCATTTCTTGTTTCATTTTATTAATTCTGTGTCCTAGAAAATATGTTGGCATAATTGCAAAATTCAATTAATTGTTTACAGAATTCAGCAAAATCTGGAAAATGCAGCAGGCTCCTGCTGGTAGCCATCTAATATCAACCACTGAGTCCTTGCAGCCAACACAATGCCATGGGTGTTCTTTTTCTAGTAACCTTTAGTAGTATCCCTATCAGTTTGCACAAACTCCCATTTCTTAGGCATTTCTACAAATTATTCTGCTTTTATGATTTGATCTGTTTGCATTTAGTGAAGAGAATTCATACATGCTCATCCTTACATAGACAGTGGGCTGATGTACAACACTATCTTATTTCTCCTGACTTTCTCTTGGTGCCAGCACTGTCACAGAAGACATAGGAGGGAACCTTCTTTGTGGCTGCTCCCAGACTGAGGGATTAGCTTCCCATGGGAAGCTTGATTGGCCTCTCTTTTCTCTGCCTGCTTGCAGGTGAATATCCAATGCCTTTGAATGTTAACTGACTAATGCAGATCTTTGAACTGTGGTATACTGTATTTTTATAATTACAGCCCTCCACGTTTGCAGGTTTCACTTTTGCAGATTTGATTATTCATGGTTTATTTGCTGTCACCTCTGCTGCCTCCCTATGCCATTTTTAATAGGGACTGCAAGCTTTGTGAGACTGAGAAACTGCGAACGAGGCTAATAAGTCCCTATTAAGAATGTTGTGGGGCAGCAGTGGAGGTGGCAGTAAGCTCCACCAGCTCACCCACTTCTCTGTTGTGAAGGAACCCTGATGCCTCTAAGAAATCCATGGTGGGTTGAATATGGTGATCATACTTTTGTGTGTGTTAAACATAGTTTGTGAGTGCCTAGAGTTATTCATGTTTTTTTCAGCTTCATGGGGGTCCTGTGCCCCTAACCCTAGTGAATGTGGAGGGAAGACTGTGTTATATTTTAATTATCTTTTAAGAGCCATTTTGTCATTTATGTTTTTTTTAAAAAAAACTTTTGTATTATCTTCTGTTTTAACTGCATTTTGTTTTAACTCAATTTGGGAGAAAGATGGGACATAAATTAACATGATTTCATTTCTACGGATACCAATTTTGCAAAGTTTATTCTTTGTTGCCTAAACAACATAACTGTTGAGACTACTAGGGCAGATCTACTCTGCTACTCCTATTTGTAACCATATTTTATTGAATCTTATGGCATTGTGTGCCTATTTGAACTGGGCAATGATCAGAATAACTGTAACATGACATGGACTTACAAATACATTGATGACCAACAATGCAGGAACCACCAGGTTTGGTGCACAAATGTTAGGGATCTTTACAGACTTAGTGGATCAACCAGCATCCATATATCTCACTATATTTTAGTTGCTTGTTTGCTGACACTTTTAGATTTGGTCCATAGAATATGTGATATTAAAATCCAAATGGTAGAAAACGGGTGTGGGGCTTTAGCGAGAGAAAAGAAAACAGAAACAGCCACAACAATCATACATTCCATTCTGAAAATTACAAGGAAAAGCACCAATTCCAAAGGGCAAAGTCCTCTCTGACAGAAAATATCTAATAAATATCACTGCCAACACAGAGTTCAAGACAGATAGACTATTGCTCCCTTGGAAAACTATCACATGGGGAAGAGAGCAATAGCCGACAGCTTTGTCATTATTGCTATTTTTGGTTTCCCCCATGGAAACATTCATGGCCAGCTATATGGTTTTCTCATCACAGGACTGGATACATCATTTCAAGAAGAAAAGTTTGAGCTTCTAAACAGGTTCTTTCCTTCTGTTTTAAGAAGATAATTTCTCAGTCTTTCCTGTTTCAGAAATAGGCAAGAACAATCAGTAAAAGCAGCTGGCAAAGTAACTCAACCCTAGTAAATGTAATTGGCTTTGACTGACTGGCTTAAGCCTAAAGCACTATTATGTCCCATTATGCATTTAAGGCTTATGAAAGATTTAAAGAACAAGAAATTATATCCATTTGTCCTTTCCGTCAAGTGTGGCTAGTAGATAGTAACAGTATACTTATAAGAGAAGTAAAGTACCACTTTTCTACTGTTTGAGCAGAACCTAGTTTGGTCACTCACAAGTTTATTTAATTTCTTAAAAGAAAAAGCAGTAGTTACCAAAAAACCACAAACAAACAAACCCTGCCTGCATGCTTCAATTAACCTGAGGGGGGAAGGATTCTTTACTGCTTTGAAGTCATATGAAGCTGAGAATTACTTACATTTTAGCCATGCTACATTTTAGCTAAACTTCTTGTGAAGAATTCCAGCATTATGTTCCAGCAGAAAATATATAGTTAGCTTTCCTTCTTGTCCTCTGGAAATCCATTGGAGTGTCTCCACTGAATACACAAGCTCAGCTCTGAAACAGTGTGTCCTTTCCATCTATATTTAGTATTCAATTCAGCCAAGTTGTCAGGTTTCACATATTTGATTGGAGAGAGTAATTTAATGGATATGAGCCTACCATCTTAATAAAATGCACTGACAATATTTGTGTTCATGTGCTGCTCTTCTCCAGTGTGAATGCCGCTAACATAAGTATATACAGTCTCCCCTGCAGCAAATTATGCATATTAGTGTTTATTTGTATCCTGCTCATGGGCTTCCCACAATTATCTTGGTTGGCCACTGTAGGAAGGAACTGCTGGAGTAGAAAAGACTTTGGTCAGTTCAGCAACGGTGCTCTTCAGAAAGAAGATGGAGCAAACATACTACTCACTCATCATCTAGATCTCAATTTACTAACTCTTCTGGCCTTTCAGTTATCTTATTTCCCTAGCTTTTGATTACGGTGGTGAGAAAAATGAAGCCTGCAGGACATTCCTCACAGTCTGTAGTTTTAGACACACAGAAACTGTTTCTCTGTTCAATTGCTCAGTAAATATGAGAACCAGTGTGGCGTAGTGGTTTGACTGTTGCATTAGGACTCCAGGAGACCAGAGTTTAACCCCACTTGGCCATGAAGCCTACTAGGTGATCTTGGTCTAGCCACACTCTGCCAACTTCAGAGGAAGACAAAAGCAAACACCATCTGAACAAATCTTGCTAAGAAAACCCTGTGATACGTTTGTCTTAGGGTCACTGTAAGTTAGACAGCCAGCATGGTATAGTGGTTTGAGTGTTAGAGTACGACCCGGGAGACCAGGTTCTATTTCCCCACTTGGCCATGGAAACCCACTGCATCACCTTGGGTGTGTCATACACCCTCAGCCCTGCAGCAAACCCAGTGATAGGGTTGCTGCAAGTCAGAGCTTTCCAAAATTTTCAAGTTGGTGACACACTTTTTAGATATGCATCATTTTGCAACACAGTAATTCAGTAAGTAGAGGCAGCCCCTCCACCTGAGCCTGGCCCGCTGCCACCACTCACACCAGGGTCTTCCTCAGCCCACAGTGGCATGGCAGCCCCTTCACCCATTACGTTTGCATGACACACCTACACACCGCAGCCAACACACTTAACATGTCACGATACATAGTTTGGAAAGCTCTGCTGTAAATCATAAATGAGCTGAAGACTCACAGCAGATTGAAGGAAACCATGCAAGCATGTGGGTACCACTGGAAGACCTCTAGAAGAGTGGCTCTTAACCTTTTCTTCACCAGACACCCCTGTAAATATAATCTGTCACCAGGGACTCCCAAGACATAACTCACGATTCAAATATTTAAATATTCAATACTTATTTAAATATTCCAATAATTATTTATTAAAGGCTTCTGGAGACCAGGATTTAAATCTCCAAACACTAGGTGACCTTGGCCAAGTCAGTAGTCAGTCTCTCACATCAGAGGAAGGCAAAGGCAAACCCCCTCTGAACAAATCTTGTGGAAAAAACCCCTGATAGGTTCATCTTTGGGTTGCCATAAGTCAGAAGTGACTTGAAGGAACACAACAATGAATTGTTGCTGACACGAGGATGTTCTTTCTAGCCATCATTTCTCTTCCTTTTGAAAAATGACTTACAGTGACCCTAAGATGAACCTACTGTGGAGGTTTTCTTGGCAAGATTTGTTGCTTTTTCTTTTGTCTGTGGCTGAATGTGACTTGCCTGAGGTGATGCAGTGAGTTTCCATAGCTGAGTGGGGATTCAAACTCTAGTCTCCAGAGTTGTAACTTTGGGTGTGCATACATGCCTGCTGCCATATCACTTTTGTCACAAACATGGCAGTGGAGGTGCCAACACTACCACCTTATTTGCAAATGAGGGAGCAGTATGGGTATGCACACCCCTGCTGCTGTGTCCCTTAGCTCCCACACCCTCTGCTGCCATCTCCCTGATGAAACACAGCAGTGTGCCATGTGCCCACACTGCTCCCTTGTTTGCAAACAAGGGAGCAGTTTTGGCATCTGCACACCCTCTCCTCCCACCATGTCCCTGTTGCTGCCGCTGCTGGTGTCCAGCAGGAAGGCTTTACTGACCCCTGGTTAAGAACCACTGCTCTAGAATAATTTTGCCTTTCCTGATCTCAAGACATGAAAAAGGAATGTGTACCACTCCTGTTATTTTGCCAGCCTGAGATCTGGCTATTTGAAAATCTTTGCAGGAACAATTTAAAGACATCTAGATGTTGCCATTTGGGAAATCACTCAAGCTTAGGAAAATACAAGTAATTCATGAAACAAGTTCCCATTAAATGACCACCCAAGCTGTCTGTACTAAAAGTATCAAGAGTAAGACCAGAATGAAGTACCATAATAACTTACAGTACAGTGCTGTGAAAACTATACTCTGTTGTGGAAGTAAATACGTCCATGCCACATTCTCCACCATATTCGCATTGCAATGCAAACTTGCACACATTCTGATTTTGTATAATAAGGCTGTTGACATACCCATATTCATTCTTGACCAACCAATAAGGGAATAATATCGTCTGTATCCTAAACCCTTACCCCCTAAACCCTGCTTGGAATCCTGAAACTTCCAAGGTTAAAACAGGCAGTGCTCATGTATATTCACTATCTTATGCTGTCTTTTCATATAAACCAGCTTACAGTCCGAACAAGAACCTAGTTTCAGTAACAAAGCTCAATCCACATAAAAGCATATGGGGAAGATAGCCTGGCTGGGATTTCATTTGCTCTATTGTCAGGATGTCAGGAAAGTACTACCTTGAGTACAGTTACTATTCTACCATGTAGAATGGAACCTTAGAAGTCTTCCACATAGAATCCAAGGTCCTGATTGGACCTCTGAAGTCTTAGAATGGCCCAGGGTATCTTCTCCATGTAATGATATTAGAGGCGCTTTTATTGTACCCTGTGATCTCAAGGCAAGAGAGATGAATCTTTTTAGTGGTGGCACCTAGATTTTGGAATTGTGTAAGTGGTTGTTTCTTTTTTCTTTCAGCAATAAAAACTTTGAAGCATTTTTAATGGGGTGTTCCACGGGGGGGGGAACTAGCAGCTTTGGCCCCATGGAGTCTCCAAGATGCCCTGTTATTAATCCCCAGAAGAAGCTGACAGGGTTTGGGATATAGTAGTTGCATGGGTCTGCTCCTCTCCAGTTCCATTTTGCAATGCTCTGAAAGTTAATTTCTCTTTCCCCCATCACTATTTATACAGAACAAGTCATGTTTTTTGACCACAACTCAGTTCAGACAGATTGCATACAAAAGCAGCTTTCAGAGATAGACAGCTTTATTATCCAAGTTTCAGCATACAATGTGTAACATTGCCTTTAACATTTGTGCTACTTCATTGTAAATGTAGGCTGAGCTTGTGGGCCCCCCTGCATCATAGTCATTTAGCAGCCTAAATGTCTATAGTTTTAAAAGGCTTTGTTGACTAAAAAAAATAGCAGCTTGTTTTGCCCTGCAGAATATTCTCAGAATATTTCATCTAGTTCACTAGCTTGCTAAAAACAATGAGCAGAATCAAAACAGGTCTCAGCACCATGTAACTAATAGTGATGTAAGAATTGTGCCAAATTGAAGAGCCAATCTTACCCACCATGAAGTGTTAGAAAGCTACCCTCCCACCCCTTCCACATTTTAACCTACACACACTACATTTCCACCTAGGCAGTTAACATACGTTACATCAATTATTCTAAAGATGCACAGAAGATACCTAAGAGGAACAGACAGTTTAAAAAGCCTCATTTCATCATAGACACTGCAGTTAATTATACTTAACAGGAACTGGATTTTAACCAAAGTTAAGGATCTTCAATAGTTGCTCTAGAACACTTCACCCACATCTGCCCTTTATCACGACATTTGCTTCGAGCCTTTGTCCGAGCTTTAAATGCCGCAGAGTTGTACAGATGCTATAAACACAGAAGAGAAACAAGAATGAAAAAATCAATAAAGTTAAACCAATGCTAGTCACTCTTGTGTTAATTTTTGAAGTTATACAGTCTTCCTGAACAAATACATCTCCCTTTCACTGGGTGGCACAAAGACAACAGGCCATACTGCTAAAGAACAGTAACAGTCCAGCTTGATCAGCCCAAATGACTTTTAGTCCAACACCCTGTTCCCGAAGCAGGCAGGAGGAAAAAGAACAGGACAAAAGGTGTTGTAACAGATGAAACAGATTTATTTTTAATATATTTATATTTATGAACAGTTGATATGTTTCAGAGTAAAATTCTTTTTCATGAGTTTAAACTTTTGAGAAGTTTCAAACAGTGTCCTTTGATTAAAAATGTTTTAAGGACAAGCTAGGAAAATGAGTAAAGCAAACATGCAACTTTAGACAGTTGCCAAGTCACCCTCCCTCCTCCCTAGCTTGCCCATATGCCCACTGCACTCCACCCTCCATCTTTTCCATTGTGCATTGCCACAATTCTGAGACAGAACCCCAAGCCTGCAGTTAGGCAGTGTTAATCAGAGATATCCATCTGACTTTGCTTGTCTGACTTGGCTAGGCCCTGCGTCAGAAGGACAAAAGCAAGTGCACTTGTGCACGGGACAATTTCTGCTTTTGTGAACAGAGAATTTTTCAATGCCTCAGGAAAATGGCAGATCACAAGGCAAAATTATCTAACAAAAAAAAAACAAAAACCCAGGTAATTCCACTTCAGAGAATCTGAATAACATACCCTTTCAAAACGGGGTATCTTCATGGTTTTAATAGCTGCATCATCAAGCATCAGTGGTGGCCCAAGTTCAAAGACATTACGAAGAAGTTCATTGGACTGTACAGGACACAAGAATTAGAGTCATCCAACTGTTCCACTTTCAAGTATTAAATGATTCATATTTAAGACAGTAATTTCAGAGACTTCTCACTGGAGGTACAGCCCAGTTTTATTTCTATGAATAAAGTCTATGTGTCTGCTACTAAAATGGAGGAATATGTAATATCACAAAGTGATTCTGAAAAAGACAGAAAAGGGCTATGCTAATTAAGGGATTAAACTAAACTACCTTGGCTCAACAACCTACCTGCAAATGATACTGCAAACCTGACCCCAAGACTTCTTTGAAAGTATCATATGTTTGCTTTTTAACCCAGCAGTCAATGTACATGCGCTCTGGTCCAAATTTGACTGTCTCTGTAGGAAAGTCATGCTCCTGTACAACAAACAAACAAGTTGCAATGGTGAGTATTTTAAAAATGATGGATGAGCACACATGAGACATAATGTAAAGGAGGACAATACAGCAGTCAATTAGTAGGACCAAATTAAACTAAATTCCCCAGCCATGACTGGAGTCTCTGGAAATTGAACACCAAAATATATGGAACATATGGCGTGGGGGAAACTTTCATAAGAAAAACTTCTTGAACATCACTGCAGCAGTCTGACAATTGTAAACATATCTTCTCTTATTTTCAAAGAGTAAGAATGTATGTTGTACCTATAAGACTAAAACAAGAATACTCTACAATTCTGTAACTGTGCTTAACTTTAGGCAAAGCAATCAGGACTCTAATGATACAAATTTAGAGGCACTTGGTAATTTCACATTTAGCACTCGCTTGCCTTTTAATCGCAGCCTGCTCTTTAGATAAACCAATGACCTCTAGTGAAGGACTTAAAATGTTCCCTCCCTGCTCTTCAGTTAAGCTTACTGCATGCTGAAGATCCTGCTATCAACACCAAAAAACAGTCAAGCATAACATACTTAGTTAAGTACAACATGCTTACTAGCTGTTTATCTTAGCACTGACCAGCATTCCTTATAATAAAACCATTTTTTGAGAAAGGTGAAATCTTAAATCAGCAACATTGCTTAAATGCTTACCTCTACAGCTCGCAATACATCTCTGAAGACAGACCGCTGTTTCCTTTTGTCCACCTTTGCCCGGTGCTTATTGCCATCTGTAGCCAGAGCCTTCAACTTCTGTGTCAGAACCTCCATATCTTCATAAAAGAAATCCTTGCCAAAGAGAAAAGAAAAAGAACACTTATTCATGATATTGTTTTTTAGGACTCAAGTTTCCAAAATCCCGAAGTGTTCAAGTTCCTTCTTCATAAACCCATTACTTCATAAACCCATTCATTTGGGTCAGAACAACAGTACAAAGACCAGGACAACCCACTACTATACAGCAATTAGTGTTATCACAATTTTGAAAGCAAGGAACTTTAAGAGGCATGGGAATAAGGAACTCCTTTTGAGTCCTCCCCTCTGAAATATACATTTGTTCAGTCATGCTTCTTTAGGCCCTTGCAGTTACACCTACTGACATGGACTAATAATAATGTGTGTGTGGGGGTGGGGTGTAGCCTCACTTTTCCAACAGGGAAATCTTAAAACTGTGTTGCTACTTGGACAGCATCTGGACATTAAAACCTTAGTAAAGCAGCACTCACTCCACTCAAGACTGTGAAAACTGAACTACCAGGTTCCACACCTTTCAGCTTCCAAACTGTTTACATCACTGTTTCAGAGGTGATGATTAATATGTGAATGTCCCCTCTCTTCCTTATGTCTCATTTTCTCCTCTGATGTCAACTCAGTCTGCCTAAGTTACTTATCTCATAAGCATATGTAATAACTTCAGTCACTCCTGTGGATAATAAAGGAAATTTACTAGGGATTGTGTATGCAGGCTATCACTGAAACAATAGGTAGGTTGAAGAACAAGTTGTCATTTGAGCAAGGATAATGTAGAGATTGTGCAGAAATTGAAGTTAATGGGGTCAAATGTATACAATTAGCCAAAACCTGGTACTGCTGCAATGGACTGAAAGCATCAAAGTCCAGTATTCTTTCTTTTAAAATTAAATTTCAATAGCTCAGAATCAAACTGCACCAAAAAGTTCCATCATATTAATTAGAACAGATACTGAGCAAAACTCTGTCTTGATTCCTTTTGTAATTCTCTGTTATCCTATGCTGCCAAAGGTTTTTCTGGCTACCTTCCCAAGACAGGCACATAGATAAGTTGATACTATTCTTCAACACTGTCAAAGGAAATAGTAAAGACATTAATAAAGGCACACGAAAAACGTGATAAAGCAAACTGAGTTCTGAAACAATTCAAATCAAGAAAGTGAAAACTAGTAAACTTGTGTCAATCCCCAAAGTACCTCAAGTTTACAGCTACTGTCATTGTTGGCATGTGGTAACTCAACAACATGCTACAGGATCACATTATTGTGTATAATGGTGATGCTTTTTAATAGTATAATGGTGACAGAATAGCCATACACATATAGCAGGAGGACAAGCCATTGTAAAAGGATTCTAATTTCTGCTCCTCACTGTTACTAGGCAAACTTATCAAAATGATAAGTTGAGCCAGATTTCCTAGAAATGCTTATATATACTGGACCATTTTTCTATTGTGAGATCTCCTTTTTTTTGGATTTTTGAATAATTATCTAGTACTATCTACCTGAATAGCAAAGTTACATGAGACTAGGGGGGCCTGTAGGACAACTCATCTAGAGGATACCAGATTGTGGACGACCAGTCTGGTATTCAAGGCTAGTCTAGTATTTTATATATCTGCAATATTTCTGCACCACAATGCACTGAACACTATTATCCATGTTACAAGAATAATGACAAGAATGCTCCATCTTCATCTTTCTACATTCTACTCTATGGTTCTTTGGACTTACTGCATCAGTTTCTCTTGCCAGTTCAAACAGAAGAGCCAATGTTTCACCAGCAGCAATCCTCATGTTTACATCATCACAAGATAGCAAAATGGGAAATTTATGCAAGTGCCTAGAAAAAATTAGAAACATCTTATTTAACTATAAGAAAAGCTTTATTTGACAGAATGCAATATTAGGCTCAGGATGGAATTCATGTGAGACTGTAGGAAACTTATTATCTACCCGTTTCAAGTTCCAAGAGAATTAGTCTTCCAAATTGCCTCACAGCTGCCAAGGAAATTTCCACAGCCTCTGCCTCTTCAGAGTCAAATCTTTGACATCAGTAGAGGCAGTGGGGGATGGATGTTCCATTGGTGTATTGGGGGCTCACTGAGCAAGGCCACGAATTCACACAATCCACTGATTTGATCTTGAAGGTCTGGAAGTCATGCCCTAGCAGGAGCGGCTTAGGGAGCTGGATATGTTTAGTCTGCAGAAGAGAAGGTTAAGGGGGGACATGATAGCCATGTTTAAATATCTGAAGGGATGTCATGTCAAGGAGGGAACAGGCTTGTTTTCCACTACTCCAGAGACTAGGACAAGGAGCAATGGATTCAAGCTGCAGGAAAGGAGATTCCACCTGAACCTCAGGAAGAACTTCCTGATGATCAGAGCTGTCTGGCAATGGAATATGCTGCCTCAAAGTGTGGTGGAGTCTCCTTCTTTGGAGGTTTTTAAGCGGAGGCTGGATGGCCACCTGTTGGGAATGCTTTGATGTGTGTTCTTGCATGGCAGGGGTTGGACTGGATGGCCCCTGTAGTCTCTTCCAGCTCTATAATTCAATGATTTCCAGTGCCTTCAATACTCGAAGGATAAATGCCACTGTCAGAACTAGAGTATTTTCCCTCTCATTTGCAAAATTACAATGCTTCTCACACCCCCTAAAAAGCTAGGGACTGAAGGATATTTGGTTTTCCCAATTATTCCCAGGTAAGTTACTATGGAACACAATACACACATTTCAAGCTTTTTCTTCACTTCATTTGTTGGGCAAATGGTCAACAGAAGGGTCCAGGCCAAGAGAGCACTGATGTGAAGAACTGTGTTCTGGGTGCTTGAAATACCATTTGAATTTCTCTCCTTCTGATAGGATTTTGTGAAGATATTCTCCAGGCATTCCATTGTCGAATATAACTCCTGGATTAAAAAACAGTCCAAGTTAAGTTGCTAAATCAATTCACTTAACTGATCATTCAACAAGAATATTTATCACAAAACTTTGCTTACCGTGATATCATCAGTGGCAATAAAGCAACAGACTCCTAAACAGGTGGCACACTGGATAAAAGAAACATTAGATTAGGATGCTCAATTTTTGTTCTATTAGTACTTTGCAAGCTTTTTATACTCAAGAGAATCATCATCATCTATTAACCTACCACAGCCATTTCAACTCTATTGGATTAAGTGATCTAAAACTGGCTTAACTCCAATTAACTTAAGTGATCCAACATTCATCCATCCTTTACATTCAGAGAAGTCAATGCACTTAGAAACAGCAACACTGCTGATACACTTTCTTTTAATTAACAGTTCAAACATGTTATGTCTGAATAGAACCTTATGAAATCATTTCACCTGGAACAAAAGGCTATGTATAAGTTGTGGGAAATAACAATACAGCTAATTTATAACCATGTTAGTAAGACTAATACTGCTAAACCAGTCATGCTGTCTCTAGCCAGACCAGTTGTCAATGATTCAAGGAAGACATTTCAGGATACTCCCAGTTTCCAAGTGCTCTTTGCCTGCTGGATGGCTCAATATCCTCCAATATCCTTATGATTTGTCTACCAGAGAAGGGCAAAAATGTTGAAGTCAACTGATACTGTTTGTTTTTTTGCTGCCAATAACTACAGACAAACAGTGGCAAAGTAGGTCTCACTTCTTCACTCTTCTAGGCTAGATGACTATGCAAAGTCAGTTTATCAAAAAATACAGAAATAGTTTCACCAGTGAAACATTTGATTGCCTATCTTCAAACACATATTCTACTGCACTGCATCTGTGAGGACAAATAACATCCATTTGAATCTTTTCTTGTAAAACCAGGTATTTATCTTATACTTACAGCTTGCCTTGCTTGTACACTTGCTGACCCATCACAAAGTATCTTCTTCAGAACTGGTGCAAGGGTTTTAAAGACTTCTTCGCTTTCAATTCCTGACCCAAGCTGCACACAAAGCAGGCACGCCAGCCCAGCTGCTGCACGCTGTTCATCACTCTTGCCTACAAAGAATGCCAATAAGAACTTGTTATAAAACTGTATCTGAAAGAAATTAATTTTGACAATAAGATAAGCCTACTTTGAAGAAAGCTATAGTTGGTGTTACCTTTTTTAATACAGCGTTCAATGCTATCTGTTAGTGTCATTCTCCTTTCCAGGATGAACTCATAGAGTATTTTTGATGTCAAAGCATTTTTAAGACCTTCAAGAGCTGACTGCCTTGTCTTTGCACTATTGGGGAAAAAACATGAGACAGTTCCTGATTAACTCTCAGTTGAAAATTACGCCACACTTCCAACATGGCTTTTTAGTTTATGGTTTACATTCATGTATCCATTTTAAGCACTTTTGAACAAAGTAAACTAGTGGTACCAGTTATACAGAACAGTTGTGGTGGGGTGAGGAGCTGTGTCTACCCAGATGTTGTGGGACTGCAACTCCCATCAGCCTTAAACATGACACTGAATGACTAAGCTGATGGGAGTTACAGTTCCAATCATCTTAATACATGGTACATGTTTGAACTGAGCACCTGCACAGTATCCACAGACCATGTTACTGCCACAAATGGCTACAGCAAACACAATAAATACCCAAATGCTGTTCAATGAATGTCCAAAGCACTGTTGAAAACACTGGTGCACTAAGAAAACATAGTCGGATGAGTCTGTGGCCTAACAGCTTGAAGCTATACGTATTTCCTACTACTGAGCAACATTAGCTATCTACTAAGTGAGAAAAAGCAAGGAAAAACTTTGACTTAGAGTTGGAGGGTAGCTCTCCCAACATTTATTAACAAGGTTAGTACTTTAGTTCAGAAACATCTATGGAACACTTCCTGGAAGCATTTGTCCTTCATACTTTACGAGCTCGAATACACAATTTGAAAAACCACTGAACATTACTTTTCAGATCTCCCACACCTCTTGTCCAATGTAAGGTCAATGAATCCTTTCAGCTTGTACTCCAAGTCTTCTTGGGTTGCTTCCTCGTCAACTTCAGCCCCTACGTATATATAAGAAGATCATCATCAGAAGTAATCTATATAAACTCACCATTGATAGTAGTGAGCCTTTTGGAAATCATGTATATATCTGATTTGATCTCTGTAACTTTTTTTCTAATTCTGCCAAGCCAACTCTCTTCAGCAGATCCTCTGTTCTGTTTTCCACTACTGTGGGTGGCTATTTGGGACAGACGATGCCGTCACTGATGGCATTTTGAAACCCATCATTAATAAATGCATTCAACTGTCACCCTGGGAAAGAGATTAGAAAATTCTGGCAGTACAGAGGCCAATGATCCCAGCCCCTGAACTGTTGTCAAGTTCCACCATCACCACCACCCTTCCATGAACATATTTACTGATATTCTCCTGTAACTAACAAAAGCAATGTACCCCCTTTTTTCTTCTAATAGATCTATGCAGGTGACCCTTAGTAACATCAATGGTGTTGCCCCACCCTACTCTATCTAAAACAAAGAGTTGTATTTAAACTACATTTGCTTTAACTGTTGTAGCTTTCTGAAGAAACTCGGACACTTATATGCTGACAACGTTTGATCTCTACAACCAGATGGGGAGCAATATTCTGATGGATATTGCTAGCTGAAAGTGTCCTATATGTCTTTAGGCACAAACAGCCAATGCTTTACCCACAGGGTTATTCCTGAAGTAAGAAGCAACAGGTCCATCATAATCCAGAGCAAGTAACACATGGTAGAACCTTAACTTCCAACATTGTTCCTGTACTTTATAAACAAGAACTCTGTATCAATAAACCTATTGCTATGAAAACTTTCAAAAAACGAAATTATAAGGCATTTCATAACATATTATTGTCTCTGCACCATTTTTTCAACTATTCCTTTTCTATGCAGCCAGGTCACATCTACTGCTCTCCTCTCCAGGAACATTCCTCAATCATGTCTTCGTTCTGCTGTAGTTCAGATGTCTGCACTCCTATCTTTCAGCTGTTTTGCCACCACCAGGATTTTCTATAGCCTGATTTCACCAACTATTTCCTTTGCTTTCCCTGCATTCTTCCACACAGGATTCTTCCCTACAGCACCATCTGTTCAATACCCTTTTTCCTACAGTCTGTTTTCATTCTGTCATCCATCCCTACCACATCCCCTGTCTGCTGAGTCTGGTGGCAAAACCACAAAGACCTTGGGCCCTGCAGCAACACACACTGGTGTAGGAGTCTGTCAGGCACACATGAATCATGAAAATATTGCTGGCCAACTGCAAGAGGCTGGAAAAACAGGGGTCAATTCTACCCTTTCCTATGAATCCAGGAAGTACATGAGCAATGAAGATGGAGTCAGACAGAGTCCCTTCTCTATTCCTACACCCAGCTCTGATGGGCTTGGAATGAATGCAATATTCTCATTAAGACACTAAGTGACCAGAGAAAACACATATCTAGTATTCTCCTAGGATGCTATAAACAGACCAAGGGCTTTGCTGTCACCGCAAATGGGCCTTATGTTAGGATACACTCCAAGGACTTTTACCAAAGAAAGGTATTATCTTAGAATAATCTACTTTGTTCTTTCCAAGGAGGAGGAAGGAGTTCATTTCTGCAGCAATCTTTTAATAAAACTAACTAGCTGACTTACCTTCCTCAGTGAAGCTAGCAGGATCACTGAAGCCACTACAGTGGCTCATGGTTTCAATGGATGCATCTTCATCACTAAAAGGCTGCATGTTTCTGTGCTGGGCACCTGAGAAAAACATGGGTAGTTCATGTTAACACTGGGAAATTGCTTTGATATCCTACTTTTATTAAGTCTAACATACTGTCATAACTTTCTACTGCTAAATCATAGGTTTGAGACTCTACCATAAGAAAAGTACCAGGAAGGAAGGCAAACTGACACTGGCTGCATCTCAAAGATACAAACATTTCTGCAAGCCACAAAAGGTGCATTAACTATGTCTTTTTAATTGTTGTAAGATGCTTTGAGTCCTAATCTGATAAAAAGGCAGGGTATAAACAACAACAACAACATTAACTCACCTGGCAGCAGTCTACCACATCCACTGTTCAATTCCCTCTTCATTCTCTTGTGTACGTGGAAGGAGGAATAAATCAGAGTGCAGCTTTACTTCCACAGATATCTGGCTTGCCAATATATGCTAACCAGGAATTATGTTTCAGAAGTTGTTGCTGCGTGCCCTCAAGTCATTTCTGCCTTACGGCAATCCTGAGACAAACCTATCACTGGGCTTTTCTTGGCAAGAGGGGGTTTTGGTTTGCATTTGCCTTTGTCTGAGGCCAAGAGAGTGTGATCTAGCCCAAGGTCACCTTATGGATGTCCATGACTGAACAGAGATTTGAACTCTGATCTCCAGTCACAGCCCAACATTCAAGCCACACTGATCCTCTAGTTGAAAAGTAATTCTAGTCAAATGCTGAACATGTGATGTTGTTTTTCATTTATTTAGAATTTATTTTAAACCATGATTTCTGAGAAGTCCAGTAAAATAATGCACCACGTTTATTGTAAATGCGCAAATATCTCCATTCAATATACAACTAGGGTGAGGAGGAGTTTAATGAGACTTCTGATCAATAGTTTTGACTAGTTCATAGACACAGAGTAGTTCTGTGTATCACACTGTATATCCCTCAACTTCGCTATCTACGCTTAACCTTTTTTAAAAAACAACAACTTAAGAACAAACCATGGTGGATGAGATCAAGCAAATATACAAAGTGAACTAATCAGGGTTCACATGACGGCTGACCAGTTGGCAAGAAGGCGGCTATCAGCAGGACACAAGTACAGATGCGCCTTCTATCCTCCAATAACTAATAAGCAGCCATACAGAACATTTAAGCCTACCATTAATGTGTGGCAATCTCCCTCCCACATATCCTAAGGTAATATTAAAAATTAAAAACCCCTATCAGCCAAGGGATGAAAAACTCACTGGAATTCAGAAAAACAAAAGCAATATTTGGCTGATACCACTGGGTAAGACCTGCCACATGAGTACTGCATTGCTTCTGTAAGGCTAATTTTGGACTATCTATAGTAACAATGCCAAGTATTAGCTGCTTGAGGTTTTTTCACTGATCAGTGGCTACTTGCTCCCAAGACTGTCAACAAAATACCATGGATCTGACTACACAACTTTTCAGATATTTAGTTCTTAAAATAAACATAACTAGCATACCTGAACAAGATACCTGATCACACCATTCTCCTACTTCAAAGCAAAACTAAAGAATTTTGGGCACAGAAAAGGTTACAATAATTGTTTTGTCTGAAATCAATTAATGTATTTCAACCTTCAGTGACTTAAGGCTTTTGTGACTGACTCTGTAAAGTGCTACACCACTTCTTATGTAAAACTACTTTAGCATAAGCAACAACGCTTATTTTTGAATTATTTAAGAAAAAGAGACTAGAAAGTTTACAGTAATTTGCCAATAAATCCAGAGTCATTTTTGTAGAGTACTACAGTATGTTATATACTTCTGGATATACAGAAGTAAATAAAATAATAGGGAATTAAGTAAAAAGCAACAGGAACACTGTTGCATAGGAATCTCAGAAAGCCACTGCTAGCCATACTTCTAAAGAAAGTTTTCTGCAATTTTTACCATATGCAATACTTCCAAAACTCCTTTGTAGGCTGTTGTTGCAGAGTACATTAAAACCTTTGCACCCCTAGATTTCTCATTTTACTTCTAGAACAGCAACATCCCGGGAATACTTGAGCACGTTTCTTAAATCTCCAAGTTTTATTCCAAGCTGACAGCACCAATTTATGGAATCATCAACACGAAGAACAGTTTAAGAATTCACAGCTCAGAACAGGAACGGAAAGTCTTCAAGAGAAGTACACATTCCTGTTACGAGTTGTCATCGCTTTGACGTTAACTGTTGTTGCGGTCAAGGACTGGTGCCCAGTCACCGATTCAACGCTGGAAACAGACCGGTGACGAACTCCGGTCAAAACGTCACCCCTCTCTGAGGCGGGAACGGCATGAATGGATTGCACAGCACCGAGTCCAGCCAAAGAGTCCAGAAATAGGCTGCGCGCTCGCCTGACTAACACTCAAGTGCCTTTCCGCGCTACGCTGTTATACGGCTATTATGCCACTTTTAACATGCCGTGGGATTCCGGGGTTTGTAGTTTACTGCGGCCAAAGAGCTCTCTGCCCGAGAATTCTAAATGCCCCTCTCTAAACTGCAAACCCCAGGATTCCACGGAATGTTGAAAGCGGAATCGCAGCACTGTAACAGCGTAGTGCGGAAAAACCAAGTCTGCGCTGCCTAGGCTCTAAAACCGCCACCCCCCAATCGCACGTTATGGGACACCTCTTGCGAGTCACTCCATCAGCGAGGAGGCTACAAAAAGGAACTCCAGTGCCCAGAATGCTTCGCGGCGGGGGCGCATGCGCGCTCAGACGCCTCACCTGATGTTCCGCGCGGGTTACCCCCTCCTCGCCGCTTCGACTTGGGCATAGCGGCGGCGGCGGCGGCCTGTAAAGCGGCAACAGCTCCACGCGGCTTCTTCTGGCGCTCCCGCACCGGGGTCTTGGTCTCCGGCCTGGCCTTTTGCCCCCTCGCTCGGGTGGCAGTGACAATCAGCCGATAGAAGAGCAGGAGCGCTTTTTACTATAGAAACGTCTTTGTGAGGCCGGCTTCCCGGACCGAGGCAGCGGATGTGACTGAGAAAGGCAAGTGATAGGCAAAGCTGTAGCAGCGGCAGAAATCCCCGTGGATGCCCGTGAGCGGAAACGATACATCTTTCTCCTCTCAGACGCCAGGAACTAAAGGCGCAGAGCGGCCGCTGACGCGACTTATATAGAATGTCTGCCTAAAGTAGGGGCGGAGACAATGACGTTTAGAGGCGTGGCTTTAGAATAGCCAATAGTCACCTTAGCTGCAGTGACGTGGTATGGGAAGCCGCGCATCGAACTCTGGAATTAGTAGTTTTTTCTCCTCGTTCGCCGGGTGACGCTGTAGTTCACAGTGGCGGCGCTTTTCGGAAAGCTACGTGTTTCCACCCTGCCAGACCTAAGGGCAGTTGCCAGAGCGCGTTGCATGCTGGGAAGTGTGGTCTGCGGCGATGCGGGGGCCATTACAGTACACAAAGGCCTCACGTCGGCTGCCTTGCCTCTATCCTTGTCCTCGTATGACCCGACTCGTGGTCGAGTTTTTCCGAGCAAAAGGAAAACAGAGGCGAGGGTTACTGGGAGAGTAGGTTTCAGGGACTAGAAGGAGTCACAGAAATAATAAGGCTTGGGCGCAAATACCTGGAATGACACGAGTTGCTTTTTAGAAACTTTAAACGCTAAGTTTTTAAAGATATTTTTAAATTCGAGCAGCAATACCTTGAAGGGATTTCCCTCTGTTATCCTCAGCCGGCAGGGTCAGTTCGACGCATTTTGCAGCCTGAGGCAGAGCAGAAAATGACCCTGCCTCCAAAGCGAAAAGGCACGGTATCCAAGCCCAGACGAATTATTACTGTACTAAAGTAGTACAGTAACAAAATAGTGGCTAACAACTGCCTTGCCGTGCATGAGGTAGATGGTTCACAGGGGCCATTTCCGCACTAGATTCTTACAGTGCTATTATTCCGCTTTCAACATCCTATGGAATCCTGGGGTTTGCAGTTTAGGGAGCAGCCCCCAGGATTCCATAGGATGTTGAAAGCGGAATAATAGCACTACAACAGTCTAGTGCAGAAATGGCCAGGCTGTCATTAGAAAATAGTTACATAGGGTCACATCTGTCTCTTTAAATATGGTGACATTTGTGATGGTAGGGTTTTCACTGTGAAATTCTAATCACATTTCATTTGGAAATCGGTTCAATGAGATGTCTGTTTTATAGCTGCAGTCTGAATTAATGCACTGGCAACAAGAAAAATAACTTGGTTTGAGATGAATCTTAGCAACATTCAAATTTTATTATAGCATGACCTTTATTGAAAAGATACTGGTCTGTGCTGAAGAGTCCGGCTGAATCAAACCAAGGGGTACATCTTGGTCAGCCTCTTATTCCCTGGGACTTACAGATTGACAAAAACAGCTCTTCCCTTGCCTTGTGAATAAACTGCCTGTGAATAAAGAAGGTAAAATTCACTGTTTCATAGCTATTAATAGCCCTCGTGAATTTGCCTAATCACTCCTTAATGCTACCTAATCTAGTGGTCACCACCAAGTCTTCACTAAATATGATGTTACTGACTATGGCACTTCTTGCACAAAGACACACACACTGACAATATAAATTAGACATTTAATACTTCATTTTGCCTTCCTTTTAAAGATCTTCTGCAGCTGTCTAGTTATTAGTTGCTGAACTCTTAGAGCTTAAGTTTCATATTCTTGTGAGAAGCAACAATGAATTCTATAAATGTAATTATGTGTTAACTTGAAAAAGTGTTCTGTTTTGTCTGTTCAAAATGTACTGCCAATCAAATCCACAAATCATAAGATAAGGGGAAAACCTTTTCTCTTTCTAATTTTACCACATTGTATACAGATCTGCACTACGCCCCTCTCTCCTGGTGGCTGCCTTATTTTCTAAAATAAACTCACTAATGAAATAATGGTACCGTACCTTTTCCAAACAGGGATACTGTCCCACAACATTATTCAGAAGTCTTATATTCTCTAGAATTTATCAAAGTTCATACTTGCAAGAACTGTTGTGATTTATTATGTCTTTATAGTGTTTTATAACTTTTAAAAGCAATTAATGCACTGGATAATATACTACTACTAATAATAATATCATATGGGCCCTCAAGATCCAGTATCTATATTATCCAAGACATTTGTTGATGGTCTGTAAAAAGCTGCCTTGTTGACTGACGTTCAGTTTCTATTTTTAGCTGTTGCAACCCACTAGATGCTAGTAAAATATGTTTCTGTTATTTCCACCACATAAACAATCTCTCTGGTTGCTGTGGGATTACAATGATTAATGTGTACATGATGTAAGAGGCTGAGGTCATTCTAATGAATCTGTTGTATACACCTGCTTAGTACATAGATTTCTCAACCTGATGACAAGTGCTTGGAATTAATTATTACATACCAACTCTCTCTATGTGTCATTCGTTGTTATAAAAGTTCTTTACCTCATGTTTTCACTTCTGTGTAATAACTATCTTACTGTGATCCGAAGTACAACAGATAAAAACGACTGTGTGACAAAAATCTGATGTATGTGAAATCTTGAAACTCAAAATTCAGTTGTAAGAACCAGTTTCCTCAAGAATCAGTTTTCCTCAACCCAGGAAAAATGTAATTGAAATTGTAATTTTAAAATGTAATTTAAAAAAAGTCTCTATGGGCATAAATCATAAATTTTACTACCTATAAGGTGTGGCTGGCTGTTTTGAGTGAGGTGGTAGAATGAATCATCAGGTCTGGCTTTCCGAGGTCTGCAGGGTAGTAACAAAGTAGTCACTGGAACTCTGAAAGTCAGAAAACATTAGAAATATTCTCTGTGCAGATCATGTTAGAAATGCTCTCTGAAACAAAGATTATAGCTACATTAAATTAATGCAATGTACTGGAAATGTTACCAAATGCTGAAATGTATCCGAACTGTATTTTGTAAGAAGTGTGCTTAAGTATACTGCAGTGCATGTAATGGTGAAATGTACAAGTACCAGGTACCTTATATGCATGAAGACTGAGATTTATAAGTAGAAATGTGCCTAGAAGATACTAGACTGGAATTGTGTATATGGCAAACCTTCACCAGAAGTATAATTGCATCAGGTAATTGTTTTACTTAAAAATATGAAATTACACATCTGTGTGTGTAAATCTATATGTTTATTTATATAAATTACCTGATAGTTCACAGTGCTGATTTTGATCTGCCTACTAGACAGTACTGTTGTTTACAACCTTGGGAGCCCAGGTGAACAAAATGGTAAATTCTAGGGAACTCCAGCTCAACACAAATTGGCAAGCATAAGGCAAGAACCTTTAGTCCCTCAACTAAAAGACAGGAGTAGGGGCATCACTATTACCCTGATTTCTGGGGTCCCTTGGGGGATACCTCAATGCGCTCCACGTGACGGGGAATGGAAACTAGCCAGAGCACAAGCAATAACAATGCAAGAGGCAGGGTAACCTAGTGGGGTCTTTTTACTCAGTTTTTACGGGGTCAGGCCAAGCCAAAAACCAAACAAGAATGTCCAATAAAAGATTTTATTGAATGCAAGTCTCACGCACCAACGCAATCATGCACACGCCCCCCAAGAGCTATTAAGAACGAAAGAGAGGAAATTGGATAGGGGAGTATTGGAGGGGTACAGTTGGGATAATACTGCACTTTTTCCTGAAGTCCGGGGTCTGGGAAGGCAGTGGAGAAGTGGGGCTCAGCAAGGGGAGGGCTGAGGGGATCACTCAACGGGCAGAGCAATGGTCTACTGGGGTAACCAGGAGTGATCTAAAGAACCACTCAAAAACTGGGACTATCTGTAGGGGAAAAAGTACCTGGAGGACAAATCCTTTCCCAGGGAGAACAATGGGTGTTGGAGCAATAACGAAACTCCACCATGGTGATTTCCTTTGTGTGATGGGATTGCAAGATGTTGCCAAAGTCTCAGGATCTTCGGCTGTGTTAGTTTGTGGTGTGACTAAATGGTCCTCGCCTGATAGAATATTTGCTCAACTTGGGTCAGACACGCTAATCCCCTCAAGCTGGCTTCTCAGGGGCTGAGGACCCTTTGTTTATTGTGGGTTTGCACAACTTGAGGTCTTCTGGGGCTAGGTGACTGGGGATTTTACTGGCCTGACCTGGGTTTTGATCCTTTGACCATTGCTGCCTACATGCCCATCTGGGTGACCTCTCAGGCACATTGAATCATATTTTAATATCAAAATTGTAGACCCCGGGATAGGGTTTTTCCATCGAAGTAACATCATGCCTGCTTCAAGTGGCACTGCCAGTGGGCTCCTCAGTGGCTGAAGTGTAACGATGATGGAACTATGGTCAAGCCACAGCTTATATAGCAGCTTTGTAATAGCTAGGGGTCCTTGGGGCCTTTTAACACTCACAATTATAGTATTATAATTATGTGTCCATCCTATGTAATCCTGAGAATTTCAGTTTAGGGAAGGTATTTAGAATTCAAAACCAGAAAATTCTAGTGCTTCACTAAGCTGCAACTCCTAGAATTCTGTAAGATGGAACCATGGCAGTGAATGTGGAATCATAGTGCTATGATTGTGTAGTATGAAGAGGCCCTATGAAAACACTAAAATGAGTCTGAGACATTGAATTGGCTATAACCAGAGGGAGTTAGGAAATGAGGAACAGAACCTTCCCTGTGTCTTAACTTACCCTTTGGAGTCAGAAGATTCAGTCAGAGAGGCACAGCGCCAGGAATTTACAGCTCCTGAGTCAGAGGTGCTGAGGGATGAGGCAGAAGAGGGCCCTTCACCCCAGCAGGAGCTTGAAGATACAGTGCAGTCATTTGCTGAGCAGAGGAGGGATAAGGAGAAGTTAATGCCAGTCTCAGAGAGTCTTAAGTAGAAGACGCTGACGAATTAAAGCACCTGCTGCCTTGAGACACCTGGCTATAAATTCTCTAGCAGTTTCATGTTCTCTGGACCTTGGACTGGTTACTATTTGTGATTATTTTGCTGCTTATTGGCTTTGTTTATTTGGACTACTGTGTGTGTGATTTCTGGACCAGCTGACGACCACTCTCTTGCTTCTCTCTTCATCCTGCTGGATAACCTGTGAATAACTTGAATTGGCATAACTACCTGACAGGTCTTACATCCTAACCACCTGCTTCCTGGCATGCTTGCTGGCTGGAACATAGGACACCCAGTACGTGTAGGCATTAAAAGATTTGAGAGCGTACTTTCTTCAGTCATAGTACTGCCCTTTGTAGACAAAACTAGCTGTAAGAATAGCCTATTCAGGGTCATGCATAGCTAAATAGTTATATGTTCTCACATTTTGGACAAATGAGTAATATTTGTTGGGAGGATATAATAATATTTATTTCTTACCCACCTCTCCCTGTGGATCAACAACAAATACATAACACAGTTAAAAGTGTATATAAAATGAACATATATTAAAAACAATTGGTGCAATCTTTTGAATTCATAATTCAAAGTGTCAGCCAGTGGAAAGATTTTAATATTGGTGTACTATGATCATTCCTAGGCGTATCAGTAACAAATCTGGTTGCTGTGTTTTGAACTAATTGAAGTTTCCCAACTTAGCGCAGAGGTAACTAAATGAACAGCACATGGCAGAAGTTCATCTTTGTGGATTCTACCATGTTTTGATCTTCCAGCTCTAGGAAGGGGCACATCTGGAGTAACAGCTGAAGCTGATAGTAAGCGCTTCTATTGGTTGCATCTGACTGGGCTGTCATTTGAAGTGGCGGAGGCAGAATAACCCTCAAACTTTAAACACAGTCTTTCAGGGGAATGTAACCCCATCCAGGACTGGTTAACACAACTACAAACCCAGGTTAGAACTCTTGACAATATGCACCTCTGAATTGTCTGGATTCAACTTCAGTTTGTTTTTCCTCGTCCAATCCATTACCTCCTCCAGCCATTCCTTCTGAGGAAATACTCTATCATTAGATGAGGTGATTATTGAAGGCACAGAGAAATGTATTTGCGTGTCATCAGTGTATCGATAGCACTCTACCCCATACCGCTGGATAATCTCTCCCAGTGGTTTCATGTAGGTATTAAACAATGTTGGGGATAGAGTGACACCTTGAGGTATGCTCTTTAACAACTCCTTTTTTGAGGAGAAGCTATCCCCAAGCACCACCATCTTGAACTTACTTGAGCAATAGGATTGGAAACACTGAAGCATAGTGGCTGTGATTTCCAAAACTCTCAGGCATTCCAGAAGGATACCATGGTTGATGGTATCAAATGCTGCTGAGAGATCCAAAAGCACCAGCAGGGATATAGATATAAAGAAGCTATGGAGAAGACATAGGAAGAGGACTCTGGGATAGGCTAAGCACATAACCTGGGCATGCATCTGAGCCACAAGAGGTAAAGAAAGGTTTACATCTAGACAAGAAAGGTTGAGCTGATAAAAATGATATTTGAGTCCTGTCAGAAGAAACTTTTGGTTTGATGAACAAAGAGTCTTCACCTCACAAGATCTCTAGGAATCTGAAAGCAGCATGGAGAAGGTATGGAGCTGCAAAAAGCTACTGAAGTAAGGCAAGGCCACACAAAGCTGACAGAGAGCCAGCAACAGCTTGATTACTGAACAACAAGTTTGTTATGAGATGTTGCCACAAAAAGAATGAGAAACAGAGAGAGCAAGCCTTCTGCCATTGCATCTGGTGTCTCAACTCAGAGGTTAATAGGAAGATCTGAAGCCCCAAGAGATTGAAAATATCCCTACGGGAGAATGAACATAATGTAGCTGTCTCCAAATCATGTACAGTATATTGCTTTGTGAACTGCATCAAATCTTGTGCTTGCTATGGGATTTTTGTGGTGTCATGCGTTAAAACACTGTTCCAGTGACTAATGCCTGGCTTAGGTCTGTAATTATTCCTCATAAGAAACAAGTTGGGCAGGAAATACATTTTATAGCTAGAGTGTATTTCTCTTAAATGCACATAATATACTTTATGGAAACATGCCATGGATTCCAGAACAATCATACACAGCAGAAACAAGTCTCTTTCCTTTATATCCCTTTTTGTCACTGAAGTCAAGCTGGCTTGTTGAGGTTTTGTTCTGTGCATATTAAAAAATAGAAATTGTAAACACTTTTATATGTATTTAATTTCATTATGTAAAGGCTGCCATCTAGCAAAGGAAGTTATCTTGATATCTTATAGACATTAAAAAAATGACAAAACACAATAAAAATACAAACTGATAAAATTCAGCATTAAAACATTGAATAAGATAAAAAGCAGACCAAAGAAATTTCTTTTAATCAACAACGCTAAAACAGCATTTAAAGCTACAACAGTACTGAAAAGGGGTTGGGAAAATGAAAACATATTTGTGTGGCATTGAAAAGATATAAAGCTAGGTGGCAGGTCACTTTCTCTGGCAAGGACATTCTAAACAACCAGGTTGCTACTAATTAAATGCTCTTTCACTTGCAATTATCTGTGGTAGTTTGCCTGGAAAGGGCTGCCCAAAAAGGGCCTCAGAGAAAGATCTGAGGATCCAGGTCAGTTCCTGTGAAAAGAGGTGCTTATCCAAGTACCAAGGTCCCAAGACATGGGCCATTTCCACACTAGACTGTTATAATGCTATTATTCCACTGTCTTCCACTGCCGTTGAGGCCCCTCCGTAAACTGCAAACCCCAATATTCCACAGGATGTTGAAAATGGAGTCATAGCACTATAATAGTCTAGTGCAGAAATGGCCATGAAGCATACACACACTGTAAGAATAGTAATTAATGTATCAATAAAATCAACCTCTTTTTGTCTTCTTTGTCATTTCTTTACTCTCATTTTCACACGATTAGTTACGTAACTAACAACCACATACCAAGAACTAACAGCTACTGTCTCTGGTCATTTCTGCCCTACGCTGTTATAGTGTTATTATTCCACTTTCAACGTCCTGGGGAATTCTGAGGTTTGCGGTTGACTGAGGCCCAAGATCTCTCTGGCTGAGAATTCTAAATGCCCCTCCCTGAACTGCAAATTCCAGGATTCCATAGGATGTTGAAAGTGGAATAACAGCGCCATAACAATGTAGTGCAGAAATGGCCTCTGGCAACTGCAGTCCATTCTACCCTAGTGGTGTGTATGTACTGTTGGCTCTCCACATTTGTGGGTTTCATTTTCACAGGTTTAATTACTGGCAAGTTTCTCCAATCCCTGTCCCCGCCTTTTCCAAGGGAACCTTCCCTCTCGGTGGCTCTGATTGGGCTGTACGGCCCTTTAAAGACCTGCCTCTATTCCTCTTCCTCACAGCCCAGTTTCTCAGCGCTACACACCCAAGAAGGGAGATAGACAAGAGAGGAAGTATAGGGTCACTATGCCAAGCCACCTCCTTTCTCTGACCTGTTTTGGACCCTGGGTGTCTGCTGTCCCCACCATGCCTCAGCCTCCTTTACACAGACACACAAATACATTTTGATATTTGCAATTTTTCCGTTTTTGCTAATCCTAGTGAATATGGAAGATCCACTGTATTTGTATTTGACACAGATAAGCATTTGTGTTTGTGTACAGAAAACCACCTCTGGAAAAAGAACTTCTGAATGGAATCTAGGGCTGCAGTCATGTGCACATGTACCGTGTGGGACATACTTCTACATATGATTAGTTATACTAACTGTGGTACATTGGAAAGAAAATATATAGATATCACCATATAATTGGGAGACTAAATAAAATAACATCAGTGATAATCCTTAGATGGAGTTTTCTAACTACCATATGCATATGTTTCTTAATAGCTCTGGCATACAGTTAAAAGCACACTACACGACATGAGATTGGTGAATCATGCAAAGTTACAGAGAGCATTTAATCATTGTTAACATGCTAATATGTGGACGCTGGCTCACACACCAATGCGCATGGAATGTGGAGTGTCATTCACTCTGAGCCCAACATTATCAAATAATGAGACAAATATTGACATCTAGCCAGGTATGTTCTCTGCCACTTTCAAGCCGAGACAGAAGTAAAGGCCTTCAAATTTTCATTCAGTGTATGATTTGATCCACGATGGAGAAAAAAGAGAACGCACTCTAATATTTAATGTGAATTTCCACAAGAGAATGGTCAAAACCCAGCTTTGTATGTAGAGGACAGGTGTAAAGGCCTTTCACTCTGTTCAACTCATGCTTTTTGTCTTCCTTCCAGTAAGGAATATTTTAAGCTAAAGTAATGACACAATAACCTCAGGTAATATAACTGGAGAGTCATCGTTCATCAACGTAGGCTGGGGTGGAAGATATGTGTGACTCACCACATGGTGCTGAACAACAGCTGTGTAAACACTAACCTGTATAGTCAATTGCCATGGATTATGGGAGCTGTAGTACAGTACAATACCTGGAGGGCTACCTGTTTCCTGTCCCTGGCATACATAATGCTAGGGGAGATGGACCCTTGGTTTGACTCAGTATAAGTCAGCTTCCTATGTACCATCCTCTGGCTCCATAACCTGACCTCTTAAACTTTTGTCACTTTTTTGTTCATTTGTTTATTCCACCTTTTCTCTGCAGTTGGGACTCAAGATAATTCACAGCAACATCAACTACAAAAGGTTGCTGTTGTTGTTATTGTGTGCCTTCAAGTCATTTTTAGCTTATGGTGACTCTAAGGCAAACCTATCATGGGTTTTTCTGGGGCTGAGAGTATGTGATGCACCCAAGGTCACCCAGTGGGATTCCATGGCCAAGTGGGGAATCAAACATGGTCTCCAGGGTTGTAATCCAATGCTCAAACCACTATGCTGCACTGTCTCATACTACTAAAGGAACCAATTTTTTTTCCAGAATTCTGTTAAATGTAATTGTTATTTCACAGGATTCACATCTTTATTTATTGTTGTTGTGTGCTTTTATGTTGCTTCTGACTTGTGGTGACTCCAAGATGAACTTATCATGGGGTTTTCTTGGGGGCTTGGAGGGTGTGGCACGCCCACTCAGTGGGATTCCATGGCCAAGTGGGGAATTGACCCCTGGTCTCTAGGGTTGTAGTTCAATGCTCAGACCACTATACCATGCTGGCTCTCATTACAAAAGGTACCAGGATAAAAAGTTATGATATCAAAACACATTAAACAAATTGTAATATTAAAATATGATTCTTTTTAAAAACAGTTTAAATTATGCAATTTTTTTAAAAAAGCACCCACTCTGACTAAAAGGCCTTTTTACAAGAAGCCACCTTAAATGCCAAAGGCCTGGCTGTTTAAAAACGTGGGGGTGGGGGGGGTGTATATATGTTGCTTGTGGAAGGAGAGTGGGGAAGGGCAGAATTCTAAGCCATTTCCACACGAGGCTGTTACAGCACTATGATTCCACTTTCAACATCCTATGGAATCCTGGGGTTTGCAATTTGGCCGGCCCCTCCCGAAACTCCAAACCGCAGGATTCCATAGGATGTTGAAAGTGGAATCATAGCACTATAACAGCCTCGTGTGGAAATGGCTCTAGTCTCCTCTGGTAGTTCCATAGCCTGACAGTGGTCACCCAGAAAGCCCTTTCTTGCACCCCATCAGTAATGCTTCTGAAGATGGTGAGACTAAGGCCATTTCTGCACTAGACTGTTATAGTGCTATTATTCCACTTTCAACATCCTATGGAATCCTGGGGTTTGCAGTTTAGGGAGGTCTTGCCCCTCCCTAAACTGCAAACTCCAGGATTCCATAAGATGTTGAAAGTGGAATAATAGCACTATAACAGTCTAGTGCGGAAGTGACCTGAGAAAAGCGACTCCTTTGAATATCTGAAAGCCCAAAGAGATTCATTTAGGAAAATCCAGTGTTTCGGGTAGCCTGTTCCCAAATCATATAGGGCTTGATAGGTTACAATTAGTACTTTTAATTTTGCCAACAACAGACTGCTAATGAATGAAGCTGTTGTATCATGAGCATTGCATGCTTCCTATAACTAGCCCAGAACAATGCTCTCTCCAGACTCCTGTCAGCGTTGAACACTTCAGTGGTTACACTTTCTTCATGATCACACATTATGGTGAGGAGAGAGAGACAAGATTTCTGAGCTCTAAGCAGCCTTTTTTTTTTCAGTGCCTTGCTTCTTTCATAGCTTTCCTTCCAACTATGCCTGCAGCCTTTTGCTTCTCCCATCAACATTTGTGTCTTTATGCCAGTGTAGGGTATCAACAGGATTCTAGCCCCTGGCTGCAATATGTTGGACCAGCTAAAGACTTCAGAAAATACAACTCTGCCCCCAGCACCTTGCTACTGCTCCTTCTGCTTTCAGCATTTTCTGCTGAGATGTAGAATTTAATTGCAGTTTTCCCAGTAAGCTATAGGTGGTGCTATGTCCAGCCTGAAGCAATTACTACACAATACTCTTGTTCTAGTTTGTTCCACAAGGGAGGGAAGTGAATAAAACTATTCATCAGCTGAGAGATATCCTTTGAAATAACCTAATACTGGGTGAGGCTTCTACCTCACTGTTCCTCGTGATAGGGTGGACTAGAGTTTGAGAAATTTAGTTTTTGGACAGCTACAAGACTCTCCTATCCAGCAAAGTCACTGGTTGTATTGGCTGAAGATTCTGGAAGCTGTATCCCAAAAATTTCACCTTCCATGAGCTCTGGGGCTGGCTTGAGCAGAAGAATCAAGACGGTCCATTTGTGGCTGCTATCTTGTATCAAGTGATGGAAAGTCTTAGCCTGGCTAGGGCTGCATTAAGATTTTCATAGGCCCTAGGCACTGTGCCTAAAGTGCCTAATGGGCAAGGCAGCCCTACAGCCGTTTCTGCATGTTACCTGATTCCGTTGTCCTTCCATTGTGATGCTGGCAGTACCAGGACAACAAGAATGCTTCCCTCTGTACCTGACCGGCTCCTTGTGTAAGGGAGAGCAAGTGACACACGTCTGCCTTCCAAAGCACAGCTGGGTTGGGAAAGGAAGTGTCTCTGTTATGCTTCCTGCCCTTTCACATGGCTGAGAAGGAGTGGAGTGTCGCACGATTGTGGAAGCTTAATGGATTTATTCCATTAAGCAAATATGATTGCAATGGAAGGGAGGGTCGGATGGTAGTGGGATCACGACAACATAATGTGAAAGCACAACCCATAGACCACTGCCATCCTGTCCCCATAGTCAGACTGCAATGCCATGTGGAAATGGCCAGAGTCTGGCTCATTCAACTACTTGTGTCACAGTTCTGAACTAATAAAGCAGCTTCAGCAAATTTGTCTCCAAATATACTCACTGTTCAAACTGAACATATCTATGCTACATTCTTTCATCTGCTTACTTGTGGAATAAACTTCTTGAACTACTGCTTGGGATATGTGTATAGGATTGTGCTGTAAATGTATGTTATACTCTGATTCAACAGTAGTTGGGAAGAAGACAAAGAGATTTAGGGTTGGCATTCAAGAATTAGTCTCTTCAAACCAATGCACTGGTACAATAGGCCACATCTGATAAAGAGTTAGGAACTACAATCTTTGGACAACAGTTTCTCCAATCCTCCAGCCAGAATGACCTTGTGGGCATTTCACTTGTGGGGAGTTGCAATCCAAAAATGTAACTTTTCTAAGCTCTGATTTGGTGGCACTACATATTTTTAGTGTCAGAACATGAAGAAGCTACATTGAATTATTAATGTGGAAACTGTTTTCTCTCTTTTAGACAGGCAGTATTGCTGATGCAACATTTTTTTCTTGATTTGCTAAAGTTTCATCTGTGCTACATTTATTTTGCATCATGTCAATGTACATCAAGGGAACCTATGACCCATTTTAGAAGGGAGCACAGAATGTCTCAGTGAGTGCTTTCCCAGAAGGAATCCATCATCACATCTTCATCAAATTCTTCGTTTTGATTCTTTAGAAGGCAGGTGCTCCTGAAAAAAACTGTGGCAGGGTGATCTCGCCTTTGGGATTTGCTACTAAGTGGTCCTGTCTAATGATCAGATCAGATATTTTCTGCTATGAATGGTAGACAAAGCATCCTGAACATTTCTGGACAATATATCTGAATCTTAGAAATTCAGAAGGGCTAACTTTTCTTAGTAGTTCTGGGACTTTTTTAGCAGTTTAGGCAGAGTCTTATTAGGAGGTAATAGGCCTCAATCCTATTAGTAGATTCATTGAATCAATTGGAGTTACATATGTATTGATTCCTAATTAAATAATTAATTCATTTAGTTGAGACTACTAACAGGATTTAGGCCACAGACATTTATTTACATTTTTATATTTACATTTTTTTTAGCATATATCTTTAAAAAAAAAAAACAAATCAAGCATTGATCTGGACAATGGATAAAATCTGTGGATTAACACAATTAGTTGTTCTGTCCCTTCCTAGTTTGGTGTCCAGCTGTAACCTCTCCAGGGTTACAACTCCCTCAGTCCCCATTCAGTATAGCCAGTGATGTATTTGGTAATCCAATGGTCATGCTGGCAGGGGATTACGGGAATTTTATTGTAACATATTTTGAAGGGTACAAGTGGCCAATGGGTAAGGGAATCAGGGAGAGGAAGGCACATGTGGCTGACAATTTGCACATAAAAAAAAAAACCCAACAAGCTGGTGGATGATTCATCTAAAACACCATACACAGAGGATGTGGCCAGTTTCATAGGCCTGAAATTGTGCTTCTGTTGGGCTACCACAAGACAAATTCAGTGAGACTGTAGTTTAATGTTTCTGCAGGTAAAATGGAAAGAGTACAGAAAGGTGCCTAATCAATGTGATTTGGTTGTTCAAAGTACTACGCATACGTCCCAGTTTTAAAAATAAAAAATAAAAGCAGCCAATCGATAGCATTAAGGCGGCTGCATTGCTGCCACCTACTGGTTTGGAGAGGAAACTTACTTGTGGCAATTCCACCGTGTGGTTTCTTGATCCATAGCAGCCCAGCTTCAGAGAGCTGTTCTTGTCCCAATTAGATAAAAAAGAAGAAGAAGTCTCTTGCTCCCTTCTGCTAAGGGTCTTACATCTGCTATATAAAAGTCAAAGTTTGTGAGTGAGTTTGTCTGCATCAGGCAGGCAAAGACCTCATACGATTGGCTGTGTGTGAGGCGAGAAGACCGCACATGATTGGCTGGCTGTGAAGATTCTATGGAATCCTGGGGTTGGCAATTCAGGGAGGGGCCTTTAGAATACTCAGCTGGAGAGCTCTTGGGCCTTAGGCCAGCTGCTTTGGAGATGAGACCCAGCCAGTCATGTAGGGATGAGGAGAAGGTTTGCCCTGGGTGGCAATGTTTTTGGGGTATCCTGGCCCATAGCCACACTCCCACACTCCCTGGCCATGCCCCCATGCACTGCAGCCATGCCCTTCATGCCATAGCCCCCCTCCTCCCACCCATGCCTCCCCACACTCCAAGCTCCATCACTGGGCCCAGCAGCAAGAAGGGCAGTGCACTCCCTCAGAAACCAAACCTCTGTTATGTTAACAACTCTGAATACAGATTGGATTGGAGAATATGGGGATAAGTTACAGGTACTGGAATAGGCCAGTTGCTATGGAGATGAGGCCTAGCAGCAAGGAGAATATTCCCTCAGGAACCTAACCTCTGTATGTTAACTTACAGACTGGACTGGGGAATATGGGGAAAACTTACAGGTACTGAAATAGGCCAGTTGCTATAGAGACAAGGCCTAGCATCAAAGAGGAGGACAGTGTATTCCTTCAGGAACCGAACCCTAACTGTGTATGTAAATAATTCTGAATACAAATTGCATTGGGAAATATGGGTAAAAGTTACAGATATGAGACAAGACAGCTTGGTGAGTTCTTAAGAGGAAAATAAAATCCCAGGCAATGCCAGGTAACTATGGTAGTTTGTCTGTTACCCTGCTTGCTGGGGGTCCTTTAGGGGGATTCCCAACGCCTGTAAAAATTATCACTTATGGGGAAAATCAGCTATCAACACTGCTTTAGCAATGCAATGCAAAGAGGGCAGGGTGATTAAGGATCTTTTAGCCCAGCTTTTACGGAATTGGATCACAGAGAATCAGGCTAACTGTTCAAATTTAAGTATTTTATAGAATAGATGTTAAAATCTATACAATCACTCAGCTGCATTCACTCCCACAAGCATACAAGACTATAGAAATTTAGAAAGATGTGAAAATTAAGAGGGAGAGAGACATGAGGGTTTGGGGGTAATACTATACCAATCCAGAAGTCTTCGGCTGGGAAAAGACAAGCAAAAAGCTCACCTCAACCTCTCCCCTGGAGGCTGAGGGGAGCTCTTCCACTGGCAGAAGCATTGTTGCAAGTCTGGGAGAACTCCTCCTCCTCCAAAATGGAAGAGAAAAAGGGGTCCTAGTTATAGTGGTGAACAGAGCTAAAAAAAAAATGCCTTGGGGACCAGATGGATCTCAGCTTTGTAGTTCAAAGAAAATACAGCCAGGCATCCTTGTAATTTCCTGCAAGATGAGTTTCTCATCAGAGGATGCATGCCTCCAAAGTGTAACATTCCTGGCTGTTTGAAATGTTACTTTGATCCCAGAGACCTCCTTTCTCCTGTTAGCGCCATCACTGCTGAAAATCCATTCAAATGGCCTGTGTGAACCATTTGCAAGATTCACCTAGGTGACAGAAAACAGGACTACCCTTTGATCTATTTCCATAGCTCTACTGCCTACGTGTCCTTCCAGTAGATCTCTATGGCTCACTATGTTTGATATAAAATAATTATGACCCTCAGGACATAGCATGTAGGTGAGGTAAGTGAGGTAACATGTCTGTATTTCCTAATGAACAGTTTATATGTTTCATGCTGGGACTGGAGCTCTCTCTGTTCAATACTCCTTCTGAGCTCTTTCTTGTAGAGTGCTGTGGATGAACGAACCAGATGTTAAAGACCATTTTCTCGGGGTTTCCAACTCTCTGCCACAACTCTAGTAAAATGAGGATGGAGCAAGCATCTGGATAGCAGTTTCTAAATCATTCTTCCTTCTAACAGGCTAGAGAGATTGATAAAGGACATTTTGACTTCTCAGTTATGAGTCACATAAGGAGAACCTATTTGGCACAATGGGCCGGCTTAGGGCCTTTCCACACTACACTGTTATAGTGCTATTATTCCACTTTCTATACCCTGTGGAATCCTGGGGTTTGCAGTTTAGGGAGGGGCCCTTAGAATTCTTCAGCCAGAGAACTCTTTGGCCTCAGTAAACTACAACCCCCAGAATTCCACAGGATGTTGAAAGTGGGGTAATAGCACTATACCAGTGTAGTATGGAAAGGCCCTAGGAAGACTCACCTAGGGCACTCATTAAACTGCCAGAGGCAAACTGTCTTAGGTGACAGGTGTTCAATAGAGACAGCATCTGCCTCCAATTCCTCCCCTGGCTGTTGATTACTGCTGGAGGATGGAGCTGTGTGTACTATACACCCTGCACTTTCCATGCTAGAATGCTGCCCTCCAGCTAGAATGCACCTTCACCAGTAGTGAAGAAAGGGTCAATTGCCAATGCAGTTGGTTTTTCAAAATGCCGTCTTTCCTTCATCTTGGACAACAAAATGTCTTGACCTCAACTGGAGATCTCACTAGATGATCATAGGCTAGTGAGTGTCACTTAGACTAAGCTAATTCCCATGGTTGTTGTGAGATCAAATTAGGAAGCAACCATATAGGGTGCTGGAGTGCCAAAACAGAAGACATAAGGTAAATAAAACAGTTTACATTTTAGAAAGCATATCTAAGTAGGCTGTATTTTGGAAGTTACTTTTCTAGACAACAGTCGCTAAAATTCCCCACCCAATATAGCTGGTAGTGGCCAGGCTGCCTGGGGGATTTGTATAGTAGCTGTCCACAAAGTAACTTTCTCAAGTTCTGCCAATGCTAATACCAGTATGTATAGTGGATTCAAACAATCTACTAAAGTAGTATACATTTAACAGATAAAAGGCAACAATTCTCCAAGTATACTCGACTAAGTAATGTCTTCTGGTCTGCCTGCCCCCTGCTCTACACCCTGGAAACATCTTTCACGAGCACTCCAATCACTGGCAGAATGGTTCTCCTCCTCTCCATGCAGCTGATGCCTGGTAGAGTAGGTTGAGCAACAGAAGATCTTCCCACACTACACTGTTATAGTGATATTATTTCACTTCCAGCCTCCTGTGGAATTTTGGGGTTTGTAATTTGCTGAGGCTGAAGAACTCTCTGGCTGAGAATTTTCAAGGCTGCTCCCTAAACTGTAAACCCCAGGATTCCATAGTATGTTGAGAGTGGAATAATAGCATGATAACTATGTAGTGTGGAAAGGTCCAGTGTCATATATGTGTCTAAGTTGCAATCATCAATATGGAACTGTTCCCCAGTTGTACTCATCTGTAACTGTTCCATATTCATGACAGCTATGTAGTCACAATTGTGATACTATTGCCACAACTATAACTCATCCCTCATCCCGAGAGGGGCGCCCAAATAACCAAACAACAACAAGCAAAGATGGGGCAATTAACTGGAGCACTCACTTAAGCTAACGAGAGGCAGGGTGACCTTGCGAGGATCTTTTAACCCTATGTATATGGGGTCAGGTCAGTCAAGCAGTCAGACAGTTTTTAAAAAAGCAAAAATGGTGTTTTATTAACAACAGACAAACATTTAAGACAACACAACCACACAGCTAACTAAGAAATAAGAGTTTTCCGGGGAAATTGGGTGATACGACACCTTTCTCGTAGTCTGAAGGAGTTGCAGATGGAGAGAAGAAGCTCAGTGTGGTTCGCTGAGGGGAGCTCGCTGGGCAAAGCAGCAACAGGGCGGTCTGGAACTCGGGAGCGATCTGAGGAAGCTCTCGGAGCTTGGGGTTTTTATTGGAGAAAATATGACCATGGGCTAGTCTGTACTTGGGAGAGAACAATGAGGTTTGGGCATGAGAAAATGTCTCCGAAAGGTCAGAATTTAACATGATTGAGTTAAGTTCGAATTGACAAAGGAATGACCAGTATGCAGATGCAGCTTGCCTGGGCAGTGGAGTGTCCAGCTCGCCAAGGTGCCTGCTCGGGGCAGGGGCTCTTTGTATTAGCGTGCATCCTTAATAAAGTGTTTGTTCTAGGAAGGTCTCCTAAAGCAAGATCTGGCTGTGTCTGGCTGGCTTAGGTGGGAAAAGGAATGTTCAGCAATTAATAGCCATGCCTAGCTCCGTGCTTGTTTGGGGGCCTCACAAACACTTGGCTGAGGGTGGCGAAATAAGACCGAATTGCAATATCAAAATGATATCTAATGTCTACCAAAGCCAGGCCAGTTCACGGTGATAACACCTCAACCTGCTTTATCAGGTATCAACTTCATGGGGAGAAGGAGGTCCATTCTGTTGGTGACTGGCACATAGGTGAATGACGTTCCCATCACGTTTGGGGAGAGTCAGACCAGGAGAGATTACTTCATGAAGTATACCTAACTAAATAGCTGATACAGAATACTGAACAAAAGTTCTAACTACACTTAACCTAAGAGTAACTTACTTTTGAACAGATATGGATGAGAATTAATTGAAATAAATGTGGCTTCCAAGCAGTGACCCAGTTAATAAGTTAAGTGTAACTTCCTCTCCTGGATTGAAAAGAGATGTAATTAAAACATGTTTTTTATTTAAACCATTTTTTCATCTGGTGTTAGAAGCAGAGAATCACACAAAGCATAGTTTTGCTTTCCATATAGGTGCTCTATCCACTATCTGCCTACCATTAGGCAGAGTGAGCAGAGCACATTAGACTTCAGTTTTTGAATGTGTTAGGAAAGGACAGGAAATTATTGGCTGGTTAATTTATTATGACTGTATTTTTACTGCCAGAAAAGAAGACAGACCCTTGTGAGATCTTCTCCCTCAGCTTCCAAATTTAGCTTGACATGCCTTGGGCATTATTCACCTTGACTTTGGGAAGCGGGCATCATTTGCTGCTCTGCCTCAGGTGGCGACATATCTTGGGTCAGTCCTAGCTAATAATATGCTCCCTTTTCCCCCACTTTTGACCAAGAAAGAGCTAATGAAACTGCTAGGGCCCCCATGGAGTTCTTTTTCATAAGGAAAGATTTCGCCAACCTCTTCCCACTGCTTATTAGTTGAGAAAATGGGTCCAAATGGGTTATCAATTTAGACGTGCATAGCATGACATTACTGTGATGTATAGGGCTCACTGGGGAACTACACAATATAGTGATGCTTAAATAAATTCAAAGGAATCATTTAACCGATAATGAAGAAGGATGGCAACTTAGATGCTGTTTTTGTGACTTTAGTACTCTTCTGGCTGACATTATTGACAAGGGAGCTATTGCAGGAGAAACCTAATGGTTATAGTTTTAGTTTCTTCACACTCCTTGATGCCTTATAGCTCACAGTAAAAAGTGATGTGTAGGAAACTAGCTAATATAAACAAGCTGCCAGTGGAGATATAAGGCAGCTACTAATAGCTTGGGGCTAGGAATTTTCAGACTAGATAAATGATTAAACAGCAGCTTGTTAATGGTTAGAACTACATCTTGTAAAAATCTTAAAGTAGAGGCCCGTTGTTAGACGTGTCTGTCTTCTTATAGCAGGGCAATTATACTGGTTTCAGTTGTTTCTAACAAGTGATGTGTATAACATGAGAGGATAAAATGTTTGGGACAGGCAGGCGGGCGGGCGGGCGGGCTGTCTTGCTTGCCTGCCTGCCTGCCTGCCTGCCTGCCTGCCTTCTTGGCAGAAGTCTATTTGTTGAAAGCTAGAAAAAATGTAGCTGTAACCCAGTTCAAGACAACTTGCATGGAGAAGACATTAACATTCTTACTTTCTTTTTAGACATCATTAGAGCATGTGGAAAATATTAAATACTAGCTTTTATACCCAACATTGCCCAGGATTTTATTTTCTCATAGATAATACTTGTTAGAAAGATTTGAGATCCTGTGTCTCTAATTCCTCAAACTGTGTTGTCCAGTACCTGTAACTTTTCCCCATATTCCTCAAGCCAATCTATTTTCAGAGTTATTAACATACACAAGTTGGGTTCCTGAGGGAAAACACTGCCCTCCTCCTTGCTGCTAGGCCTCATCTCCATGGCAACCAGCCTATTCAAGACAGACACTGTTGACTGAGGCCCAAGAGCTCTCTGGCTGAGAATTCTAAAGGCCCCTCCCTAAAATGCAAATCCCAGGATTCCACAGAATCTTCTTAGGCAGCCAATGATATGAGATCTTCACCTGACACAGACAAACAAACTTTGACTTTTATAACTTAGATTAAGGAATATTCTCTGCCAATTAACATCACAGACTGTCCAGAATGGTAGCCTCTTAACTTTCTGCTGCAGGCTGAAAGTTATAGGCTGCCCTAGATGGCTGGGTAAACCCAAATACATCCTTGGGTCAAATCTGGAAAAGCAGTCTGGTTGTGAGCATTGCTGAAAGGGGAAATGAACACAGCAGCAATGTCAGACGCAGTAAAAGCAGAAACAGCATACCTTCCAACATTTCACGGACGAAAACCAGGAAATGTGTGGCCAAGCAACATCAGAGTATGCTTGAGATGGCAAAAGTTATTAATGAGGGAAAGCTAGGGAAGGCTGGAGCAATTTGGTTTTGCTTGAGCCTATTGAGAAGGGCAATATTCCACCCTTCTCCTTTTCTCCACAATTAACAGAGTTAATTGAATGCAACCTACTTTTTGCGCTTTTAACCCAATTTTGAGCAATTGAAGTAAACTGAGGATAAAGGGAGAAAGTGGGAGGAGGAGAGAGAAGGTTTTATTGGGACTGTCCCTGCCAAACTGGAGGACATGAAATGGGAACCAGTTCAAGAATGAGGGATCTAAAAGTCAGGAGCAGGCAAGGTGTGACAGATGGATAGCAGCAATGTTTAAGAGAGGAGAGTAATAATATGGTAGGAATAGTAATATATGGGCAGCAGGAACCAGTAGTCATATTCTATGCTATGGCATCGCAGTTATGGACAACCCTCCTCTTTGAGACCCAGTTGACAACAACGCTAATTCATTCTGGCACCAGCTAGAGATATACCTTTTTGGGGCCAGTTGATGTAATCCAGATTTGTACAGATGCTTGATTTTAAATTGTCTTAAATGATTTTAATTGGTTTTGGTTTAATTTATCAGACTGTCCAATATGTTTTAGCCTATTTAATCTGTTAATTGTTTTAAAATGTTTTCAATTGTTAAAATGTATTGGATACTACCCTGAAATCCTTGGGTATAGGTCAGGATAAAAAAATTAATAAAAATAATACAGTTAGGTATTTTGAGTGGTGCAAACTGTCTCTCTGCCTTGTTTACCTATGCTAATCCCTAAGTAAGTTTTAAAAAAATCCTTACAATGGCATTCCTATAATAAAAGCTTTGCTTTCATTTTTTCCAAGCTGGTGGTGTCTTTCCTCCTTGACTAGAATTGCTAACCATTTCCCACGCTCCCCATTAGGTTGAGTCCCACATAAAACCAGCTGCAAGCACTGGAAACAAATCTCAAGGTTTTCTGCTGGTGGCAAACCCCTACTGCTGAGGAATTCCTGCTTTTGAGGAGAACTCTCATTCCAGAGGAGCTGGGTGTTTGTTGGCGTTTAATATATTCCTCTCTCCACATTTGAGAGTTTGACCTGCACAAATTTGATTATTCTTGGGGTGCATTCATATTTTCCCTCTCATCTCAGGCAAATGACAAGTGAATGGTAGGAGGAGTGGAGGGAGGGAAGGCCTGTACATGCGTTCCCTCCCTGCACTTGGAGAAATGACAAGAGGCAGAGGACGAGCATGGGGACAGACACCATGTGCATGAGTTCTCTCCTTGTGCTTAGACAAATGACAAGGGGCAGGGAGAGAAGGCGCATGCATACATGCATTCACTCCTGAGGGAAGGGGAGGGAAATGCCCAGGAAGGGAAGGCACACTTGCTCACTTATGTGGCCGCAGGAGATAGTTGCAGTTTTTTCCCTTTTAAAAGAGTCCTGCACCCTGAACCCTCACAAATGTGGAGGACCTGCTGTATTTGCTTCATTGAGGCACACTGCAACTGTACCTTCTGGCTCCAGGGCTCTTTCAGACTGAGCAGCTGCTCAGCCTCCTGTGTCTCCATGAAAGAGGCAGGTTCTTCAGGGTATCATCTCAGATTGCCTCTAGGTCTGCTGTTGGCGAGGGCCTTAGTCTAGCATCTCCAAGAGTATCTATGTTGGAGTATGTGTGGGGAAGGTACTTATCTAGCTGTCATAGTGTCTCAAAGAAAGTTCAGCCTGAATCTTCCTTTCTGGATTAAATTTCTGATTCTGGATTCACTTTTTTTTATTGCATGTGCACTTATGATTTTTACTTATTACATTCAAGTGTTGCCCTAAGCATGTAGGTTCTTTTCTTTTCCTTTTTTTTTTTTTGTATTTACCAGTTTTTAATCAATATTAATTCAGTCCAGATCTTGTTTGACTGCAGCTCCCAGCATTCTTCACCAGAGTGGATGTGTACAGTATTGCAGTCCAACAACATTAGGAGGGATATGTTTTTCCCAGCCCTGACCTAAAGCAACGGTGGTGTTAAGAATCAACAGTGTGAGACTTCACAATTGAATCTGCACCATGAAAAGAATCACTCAGCTTTCCAGTTATTAATCCTAGTATAACAAGATGAGCGTGGGTGAGCCTTGTAGCAACAGCGCTTGGGAAGCTGTGATGCTAGCCTCACATTCAGCATTGCTGCTCACCTACAACTTCACAGTGCAAACCTGCAGAGGCTGAAAAGGAGGAAATACATTTAACTACCACAGCACTGTGATTTTAAGCAGGTGGTGTCATTTCTGCCCAGCATCACCACATGTGGCAAATCCTGTCATTTGCAGAACTCTGCAGGAGCTTTCAAATATAAATGTGATATAGTGAAAAAATTCTGAATTGCTAAAAATATCACAGTACTCATAATACAATTCTTTGTCAATTTCCAGGCTAATCACAGGCGATCACTTGCTCTCTGCTTGCACTGGGAACATTGAAATACTTAGGAAATACCAACAGAAAGAATGATAAGCTGTGCATCAGACAGTAATCACTTCCTCTAGGTAGATAGTGATTGAAAAAAAGAGCTTAATATTCAATGCCTGGGGTGGTAGAAAAACTGATTTTTTAAAAAATATATATCATTTTTGTACAGTTATATCTACTAAATTGAAATAACAGAGTTAAATTCCTGGTATAAAGTAAGACTGAGACAAGGGACATACCCTTGTATCAGTCTTATTTTATACCAGGAATTTCAATTTAGTTATAAGTTATTTAGTTATAACTTATATTATCTAAACTCAGAGTATGTTTACCTGTTAAACAGTGCAACCCTTTACATCTTCTCAGAAGGAAGCTCCACAGAATTCAATAAAGACTTTCTGTGTATGTATAGCATTGCTGCCAAAATCAATACTGAGCACATGATGAAATGAAGAGCAGACAAGGCCAAGTGTTTAATTTTACTAATGTTCCAAATGTCAGAAGCAAGCTTCTGAGTGTCACATGTTCAAGTTCATTTATTATATGTTGCTTGTCTCCATGTGACTTATATAAAATGTTCAACAGTCAAATATAATATTTGATATGATATTTTCTTGCATAAAGATTGTAAATGGCAAGCAATTCACATAGTCAGATTCCATCATTTTCTTCCAGTCCTTGTGGACAGGCAATTGTGGATTGTGCAGTTGTTTTTTGGACTATAGCTCCCACAATTCCTCCTCATTGGCTTTACTAGTAAGGCTGACGAGAACTAGGCCAAAAGTATCTTGAGAGCCAATGTTGCTTCTCTCTCCACTTGAGTGTATGTATTCTATCATTTCTTGCTGTATTCCAAATGTTAAATAGTCATATGTTACCTGAAGCTACTTCAGTACTTCTCCATTTAGTAGCGATTATTATTTTGGCTTCTGTCAACAAGTCCCAAAATTCTTCATTGTACATATTCTTTATCACATATGAAAACAACCTAAGAACAGAACCAGACTTAATTTGCTATCATTCAGGATGTCACAACACTTTTCATTTGCACAGCAACATGAATATGCCTTTGGAATAATTTAAGACTGTGAATCCCAGCTTGGCGTACGGGTACCCCGGGGTATGAATGAGAACATATGGAACATATGAAAAGAATAAATGAATAATGGCATAAAAAATATAAAGTATAAGCCAGTCTCAAAGACCGTCACAACTCGATGTGGTTCTTGATTGCCCATGGCATTGGCGTTCCTGTCCTTGAAACTTAAGGGGCAGGGCAAGGGCGGGGATCATAGAGATGAAGAGAAGAGTGACACACAAGCTGAACTCCCAGCTGCTATTGGCCCACAGACTAAAAAAAAAGGAGTCTTTCTCACACGCATATGCACACAGAGCCTTCTATTCAAGTTGCTGCGGCCCAAGCCCAGCCCACACTAGGTGTGGCTTTTCAAGCCTTGTGAGCATGTGCTCTTTTCTCCCTCTTTCTTGTGTCCCTCTCCATGAGGAGAGAGCATGCTCAGTGGAGACATCCAGTTTTATCCCAAATCCATCTGAGTGAGGGACACACAGCAGCAGTCAATCCTCTCTGTATCTTTGGTCAGGAGCAAACTGGATCCTGAGACTGTGGAGAGCATCTAAGGCCCTTTTCTCACGTGTGGGAGCTGAAACAGGGCAGCGCATGCAGGGGCGGAGCTTACCTGCTTGTGTTTTGCTCCGTCCCTGCGGGGAATGCGGTTCTGCTGCTTCACACGCCGCCGAATTTCGGTGGCGCTCAGCGGCGTTCTGCCGCGTTCCGTGGCACCCAAAGTGGCAGCCGGCGGCTTCCAGCGGTGCTCCACCAATCAGGGCAGCGCACCAGCCGGAAGTCCGCCCCCGGGCAGATCTGCAGAGACGCACTACTGCGTCTCTGCAGATTCTCACCGGGAGCTGCCACAGATTAGTGCAGGCGAGTTTGATAAAAACCACCTGGGAAGGTGGTTTTTAAAAACTCGCAGCGCCACCCCTGCAGCTGCGCTAGAGTGGTTGGAGGTGTGGCACCTCACCGTTGCCAACTGTGCTAGCTCATCCCATGATGTGAACGACCTCCGTCTCCGGTCGTCGCACCGCGGGGTTTTACCCCCATGTGAAAATGGCCTAAGTGTGCAATAGGGCATGGTGGGATGGAGAGCCCCAGGCAGAATGGCTGGCTTGACATCCTGCGTTTCCTACTGTGAGTGTGGGGACATCTCCCCAGAGCTCACAGGAGCTTTCTGATGTTTTTTTTCTCCCCCCTCAAAGAAAGAACATGGTGATGGTGGGGTTACAATTTATGAAAGTGGGCTGCCAAGGAATATTCAAAGAAAAAAGATTGGGAAGCACTGACTTAAGACAAAAGCCTCACTGAATATATTTTCATTTTAGTTACAGTTATCAAGGTTCCATGCTCTCTCCATGTTTACTGAACCTTTAATCTACATATATGGCAAGAGTTCATCTATATGAAACCCTTGGCAGCCAAACAGTAATTACCAACTGCTGTACTCAGCTATCACAGGCTATTTGCATATTTAATCAAAGAGAGTCAGTAGCTGTGGCAGTAATCTTTTTCAAGATAAATATGCTATGGAAAACCACAGTAGTTTTAGGAAATGAAGGCACTTGCTCCTTTGGTTATTAGCTAGCTCATGGCAGCAGCAGTACTCGTATTTGCAGAAACACCTAGTGAGTGGTAAGGCACTGACAACTTTTGAAGATGTTGCATGAACTTACTGGGGGAAAAGCATATTTATAGATAATACTTTAGGGTGGAGGAGTAAAAAGGTTAATAATATGAGAGAATAAAGAAAGTCAGAAGCACCGTGTCCAAAACAGTCAGGATAAATTTCAGTTGCTTTGTTGCCGTCTGCCTTCAAAGTGTAGTTTTGGAACACAGAACTTACAAATGTAATTAGCATAAGCCCCTCCAGGAAAAGTCCTCAGTCATCTCCTATATACAAATCCCATGCAAGAATAAGCAGTGGACTGCCTTGAGCTAGACTGGAGTGCATGGATAAGTAAATCAAGTTTGGCTTTAAATTATGGACAACTGCGGGAAGCTGTCATGTTCTGTTCACATCAAGGGCCAGAAATGATTGTGAGCAAATCCACTGCTTCATCTTCAACCCTCAAAGTGCAGGGCTGCAGGTGGTAGAAAGCAAAGGAGTTACCTCACCATTAGGAAGTATGACCAATTTTCAGACTACTACCAGTGACAGGAGGTGGCTTCCATGTCAGTGTGATGATGAATCCTCTCTGAGTTTTAATCTGAATTCTAAAGGAGCTATTGAGTGTTGAACCCTCTCCACAAATCTGGTTGAAAACCTCAGAAAGCTCTTTGGAAAGTTCAGACTAAAAACCAAAGTGGATGCACCAGTCCAGTGAAAAGAGCCACTATCTGCTACCACATATGGAACCACAGTACTCTTGCCAGTCACTGTGATGTGGAGCACAGAAGTCACTTGCAAGAAGTTGAGTGATACCACTTCTGTTCAGTCAAAATGGAACATGTTGGAAGATGACATCTGTTCATTGCAACAGAGGGTGAATACAAGAAACGCTGTGGCTGACAGAAAATATTAGTCCTGCTCAATAAAAATGGCAAGAAAAGAAAGCAGAAATGCTGGGGGAGGGGAAGGAAGAAGAGAATGACATTTCAGTGCCAGATTCTGCTCAGCTACACAGAGATAACAAGCCAGTGGAGTACATTAACTGTGTAATCAGGAAAAAAACACCTTGGCAGAAAAAGAGGATGCCTTTTGAATAATACGGGTAAAATTGCTCAGTCTTAAAATATGTACCACTTGGTAGATAATGAAGAAAGACCTAGGGCAGTGGTTCTCAACCTGTGGGTCCCCAGATGTTCGTGGACTTCAGCTCCCAGAAGCCCTGAGCATTGACCATAGTAGCTGGGGCTTCTGGGAGCTGTAGTCCATGAACATCTGGGGACCCACAGGTTGAGAACCACTGACCTAGGGGAAACCGAATTAGTGGAAATCGGGAAGTAAGTTCCATTAATAGTTGCTTAACATCAACTAAGGCCCTTTCTGCACTAGACTGTTATATTATTCCACTTTCAATATCCTATGGAGTCCTGGAGTTTGCAGTTTCAGGAGGGGCCGAACCTTGAAAGTGGAATAATAGCACTATAACAGTCTAGTGCAGAAGTTTTCATGTTTCCCTCACTGGTTGTATTATATTGTCTTAGGGTGCAAGGAGTCTGAAAAAAACACTGTGAGGATAGATGTTTATCAGGAAGAGACGGCAGTCCGATGCCTTCAATCCTACCTAATGTAAAGAATGCATTTCAGGTTCATTGAATCTCCACGAATAATTGAATCATGCCAGTAGCATCAGCTTGTTATCATGATTGCTACAGACAGGATGTATTCATCTATACATTATTCCCTGCCTATACCAAATATTCTTTCCTCTGACTGTCTTGGAGATAATGGGCCCAATGGTTACATGCCACAAATTAGTGAAGCCACATTGGATAATGCTGATGCGCTTTAGTTGACTGCTGTTGACCCACCAGTACTTATTCCAGATTTCTGCTGTATTCTTCAAAGATCTTCCAGTTATGGAATTGGAGAACACCTTTCATTGGGATAGTTTTTTAAAATATAACATTTGCACATTCCTTCATACACTCAACTGAAAGAAGTGGAGAGGAAAGCTGGGATTCTCTTGGTAACAGTCTAGACTGTTACACTGGTGTAAGTCTCTTTTTTAAAAGCAGTGCCTAGCAGTGGGGAGAGATCAGCAGCAAAAGTCACTTCCATCTGAAGATAAAAGGTGCCCTGCTAGCTTTTGACTTGGTTGGGAGCCAGCAGGACAGCTTTATCTTCTGACAGACAGATTTTGCTGTCAACTCCTCCCCCTCACCTACCATTGCAGTGCTCTGGGCTACTTTTCTTTTGCTGTTGCTGTTCCTAGCTACAGCAGGTGATAGGATCCTGGCCAAAAATTAACCACATGTAATGGAAAAAAATGCTACATTAAGGCCATTTCTGCACTGCACTGTTACAGTGCTATTAGTCCACTTTCAATATCCGATGGAATCCTGGGATTTGCAGTTGGGGGGAACTTTAGAATTCTCATCCAGAGAGCTCTTTGGTCTTAGTAAACTACAAATCCCAGAATTCCACAGAATGTTGAAAGTAGAATAATCGCACTATAACAGTGTAATGCAGAAATGGCCTAGATTCAGCTGTCAGTCCAGCCTGCGTGTGGGTGTGGAATAGGAAGAAGGTGCCATTTTGTCCTTGCACAATGTGTTGCACCAGTCCTGAGCCTGCTCTGTTTATCAAAAAGGAATGCCATCTTTTCTACTACTCCCTAAAGAAGCAGTTCTATTCCCTCCACTATCTCAGTTTGGCAGGTACAATCCCAATTAATTCTCTGTCATCTCAGTTTTTCAGTTACTCTTGAAATGTTCCACTTGGTCTCTCCTTCCCATGACTTTCCCTCTTGGCTTATTTTAATTGCTGCCAGAGTGAGTTCAAACTGCAAAAGGCCCCTCCCTAAACTGCAAACTCCAGGATTCCATAGGAAGTTGAAAGTGGAATAATAGGGCTATAACACTCTAGTGCGGGAAATGGCCTAATTCAGCACGGGAGAGAGGAACGGGAGGGGATGGGATCCTCTCAGTATGCTCAGGCAAAAACAAACAGCTGCAGCCTTTCCTAGCTTGGTGTGTTCTTCCTCACATCATCTTGACCACACTCTGATGTTGCTTGGCCACATGTGTCCTCATTTTCATCTGTGAAACGTTGAAGAGTATGCAGTGGGTATCTTCATTAAAGGTATACACATCGTAATAGCAGTTTTCTGTCTTCTTCACAGTATTCTCTTAATTTTTCTTAGTCACCTTTCTTCATTTCACCATTCTGAGAATCTTTACCACATTGTACTGTCTTCATTCCTGTATCCACAACAAACATTTCTTCTAACTTCAGCATTTTTTTCCCTAATTCTGTCAGCATAACAGGAGCTGCATGAAGTCTATAATGCAATAGGCCAATAGGGTGCAGTACCATCCTGCTCTCTGCTTCACAAGGAATACTTTGCTTCTGATGGAGAAAAAGCTAACTTTTTAAATAAAGTGGAGAGATGTTATTTCCATGCTTGTTACACAGAAAAAGAGACATAAAATACGTCAAAGAGCTGTCTACTTCCAGCAAAGTAATTTCAGCTAGGAAGGAACCAAAGTCTTTGACTTTGATTATCTCTTTTGCCATTAATTGTCTTGCATGTTACCTCTTTTTGCTTTCTACAAAGTAAACTGAACTGCTCTCCATCTCTGGGTAAAGAAAAACAGTCTATAATCCTAAGAGAATGAAGGAATGAGTAAATTATAGCCCAGAGCTCAGCAGTACTATGTAAAAAGTAGCAACTTTATTATTATTTTTAAATTACATAGACCTATATCATTACTTTAAAACTTTTTAAGCAAAACAATGTTTTTGATGGCCAGGGTTACAGTTCAAAGAGTTGGGCTCACCTGTAGTTCTCCACAGGCTAGACTTTTTCAAGTCATAGGTTTTCTTTGGTTTGCTGCTCTAGACAAAACAGCAAAAAGCTAATCTCAAACTTTTTAAAACTGGGACATGTGCCACCAAGCAACATTAGACCATGATCAAGATGGCAAAAGTTAGTAAGGAGGAAGAACACATAAGCCAGATGAGGCTGTGGTAGTTTGCTTTTGCCTGAGCCTACTGGGAAGGGCAAGATATTTCACCTGTCTTCTCTTCTCCCCGCTCCTGAGTTAACTGAGTGCCAACTACTTTTGTACTTTGAACTCACTTTGTAGCAGTTGAAGTAAAATGAGGACAAAGGGGAAAACTGGGAGGAAAGAGAAACTGTGACATTTTAAAAGCAGCATAAAAAGTGCGATGACAGATAAATGCTTAGGATTTTCCTTGCCAAACTGAGACAGCTGATATGCATTCTGCAGCATGTGGCTGAAACATCTGTGCCTCACAATTTTCAGTTGTGGCTGCAAGAGCCTGGTCTTTGTGATTTTGTGTGTCACCTGTTACTCCACTGGAAAAACCCTATCCCGGGGTCTACAATTTTGATATTAAAATATGATTCCATGTGCCTGAGAGGTCGCCCGGATGGGCACGTAGGCAGCAACGGTCGAATGATCGAAAACCAGGTCAGGCCAGTAAAATCCCCAGTCACGTAGCCCCAGGAGACCTCAAGCTGTGCAAACCCGCAGAAGACAAAGGGTCCTCAGCCCCTGAGAAGCCGACTTAAGGGGATTACGTGTTTGCCCAAGTTGAGCAAATATCCTATCAGGCGAGGACCATTTACATGAAGTCACACCACAACCCAATGCAGCCAAAGATCCTGAGACTTTGGCAACATTTTGTAATCTCATCACACAAAGGAAGTTACCATTGTGGAGCTTCTTTCTTGTTGCAACACTCATTGTTCTCCACAGAAAAGGATTAGCCCTCCAGGTACCTTTTCCCCTACAAATAGTCTCAGTTTTTGAGTGGTTCTTTGGATCACAGCCAGTCATCCCAGCAAACTGTTGCTCTGTCTGTTGAGTAATCCCTTCAGCCCTCTCCGTGCTGAGTCCCACTTCTCTGCTGTTTTTCCTGGACCAAGGAAAAGGTGCAGTATTACCCCAACTACAACGCCTTCAATATTCCCTTATCCAGTTTCCTCTCTTTTGAGTGAGTGTGTGAGTGATTGTGTTGGTACGTGAGACTTTCATTCAATAAAATCATTTATTGGACATTCTTGTTTGGTTTTTGGCTTGGCCTGACCCCATAAAAACTGGGTAAAAAGACCCCGCTAGGTGACTCTGCCTCTCACACTGCTATTGCTTGTGCTCTGGCTAGCTTCCATTTCCCATCACGTGGAGCACATTGAGGTTTCCCCCAAGGGACCCCAGAAATCAGGGTAACATACCCTTTTAGGTTTCTTGTTACATGTAGAGACTCTAGATAGTTTCCAACTGGGAACAACTTGAAGACTTAAAACAGAAACTGGGCAGCATCTTGAGCTAAAACTAAATTTTCAAAAAACTGTTTTGCCGCCGCCTCCTCCTCCTCCTCCTCCTCCTCCTCCTCCTCCTCCTCCTCCTCCAACAATTAACCACCTTGCCTAGTTCCACGTAGTGGCCCAAGTACATACAACATTGTTATGTGTTATAAAGTTTGCAGAATTAGAACTCTCTGTAAATTATTTGAGAAACATTGCAGAGGAAGGGTTTTGGAGTGTTTTAGAAGCATTTGTAGCCATCTCTGTGGTAAAAAAAATAACACTAAAAGTAAGGCATTAATAAAAATTACATTGCCTGTTGCTTATGAGCAATCACTGATGGATAACAAACATTCTAGGTGCTGTTATAGACAGGCCTCACTGTATCCCTCTCCTAACAATGGGTGGAGGAACAACTGAGGGGAATTTGAGTGTCAGGCTTAGATTGGTAACGATGCCATGAATTTCTCTCAAAGAAACTTGCATTAAATGGTGTTATTCATGGTGCTGGACAGGATCAAATGCAAGAACCTTGCTACTGATGCAACATTGTGAGTTATGATGTCATACCATGTTGGTAACGCGCTCAGGGCAAGTCTGAAGTCCACAAATTTGTTAGATTACCATGAAAGGCTATGCAGAAATGAGGGTGCACCTTTGAATGCACATCTAATTATTTCTCACACTCTGCTCTTGCACTTTTGTAGTCTTTGCATGATCTTCAGCTAACAATATTTTAAAGAAGCATACTTGTGCATACACTCTGAAGGTACTGCAGATTAATCTTTCAGCATTACTGTAACATAAAAGGTATACAAAGAAAACCAGTTGATAGCAAATAAAATTAGAACAGTTGGCAGTCTGATTTCTGTTGGAAATGAGAGTTTCCCAGGGTGTTAGTCCTATTGGGAAATTCTATGGAAGCTAAAACTGTCAGGATTCAGCCTCCTTTTAGCAGAGGAGCAGAAGAAGCATGTCTAAATTTGTGTATGGCTTTTCTGATCTCAAACTGACTGAAGAAATAAAACAAAGGCAGGCAGCTTCAGATTACAAACTTAGAAAAGTTTACTAATGGCTTCTACATTTACATATGTATTGGAGAGCCTACAACCTAACTAGCTAATGAATAGTAGTAGCTTCGGTCTTAACTCACCATCTTCTGATGGAGATGCGAAGCATGGTCAGAGAGGAGGAAGAGGAAGCAAAAATGGCGGAGAAGAGAGAGAGCTGAGAGGGCTCTCATTCTTTTATAAGACCGATGACCCAAGCAACTGCCCTGGGTCACATGATCTGATCACCTGAACACCAAAGGTATTTATGATCATGCATTTAAATGACAGAAAGGCAAATGTTGGAGCTTTGGCATGCAAAAGAGAAAGGTAGCCCTATGCTAGCTATGCCCACTTGCTCTAACAACAAGATGGGAGGGAGAGAGGATGCTGGAATTTTCCCAAGAATTTCACACATTCAAAATCTGCCTGCATGTTGCTTCAATTTTGTTCCACTTCTACAAAAACAGTGTTTGCTAATAAGACTGATGTTGAATAAAAGGACCCACCTGCCACATGTTTCAGCATGTCACAGACCAACCAGTTACCTTCTATGTTTCTCTGACAGAGATTCACTTTGTTTACTACAGAGAGTAGGTAGTACATGAAGAAGCCTAAGGTCACACCCAGCATAATTTTCTAGCTTTGTTAAAGCCTATGGTTCTCTGCTTTTGGTCCTCTGAATGTTTTAGACTTCATCTCCCTGAAACCTCATCCAGCACGGACTACCAATACTTGGAGGACACACTTACTGCCATCTCTGCCCCCAAAGCCTGTCTCAGAGAAAGGTGTGAAAGGCACTGGTGTGACCAGGCAAGATGGCTTTGGAAAGCCAAGTAGAAAAGGGCCGTGGCCAAGATATACATACAGACTCCAACTTAATTTTTTTAGGCAGGTGGCTGATGGATGGATGATGGTGAGGGGCTGGTAAGTCTCCATTCTGTGTTGGGATGGGAAATCAACAAAAATAGCATGTGTACAATGTGCCTTCCTCTTAATTTACCTCCTAAGCCAAGAGTCTCACCTTGGCTCATAGAAATTCCAATGCTTAATGGAATAATATCAGTTTGTTTATATTAATTAGCCAGCTTGGATATGTTTTAAAAAAATGTCAACACTGCTATACAGCTCAGCCATTTTTGTTGTTATAATTCAATGGATAATAATCATTCTGCAATTTTGCTGCTGATGTCCAAACCATACAAGCCAGCTGATTTGTCTCTGCGGGTAACTTATGATAGATTATTTTTCTGAAGCCATCTAATTATCATGAAACATTCTTGAATTTTGTGCTTGATTGCCTCTGCCAAACCCCACTGGTTATGCCTGTCCATAAATGCCTGCTAGGCATATGCTGAACCAGCAGGGATGAACTATACATCATATTTTACTTCAAAATGAATAAATTGAGATTTGTTTACCAGCTAACACTGGGTGTGAGAAATCACAAAATATCATAGGATTTATATAGAAATTAATGCAATGTTTTGGAGCCATCTCTTGGTAGCCATACTCGCTTAGACCTATGGGGCTGAACTGAGATTTCTCAAGTGATCAGTTTTGGTTGGCTGTCTACTTTCCAAGAGACTGACCACAGAATACATTGAAGATCTCGGATTTGTTACTGAGTTGAGAACAGAGCTTGAAAGGAAAAATAATGACTAATTTGTTAAATCACTGATTTGTTAGCTTGTCTCCTAAAGCTGAACTAGGGGGTGAGGTGGCTCTCTCTGATGGATACAATAACATAGGCAGGCCTTGGGAGGAAGAGAAGTATTAGAGGAAGTGTATCATATGATTTTGCACTGACTGTATTGTTTTTTATTTTGTATGTTGTTATTATTAACCACCACAACTATCATCATCATTATGAGCTTCAGTGAGTCCCTTTGTCCTTCTTTGTTGTGTTTACTTCTCGTGCAATGCTGGGCACCCCCACATTTCTTTCCTTTTTGATTTCACTCTCTTTTTCCATCCCTACCCTAATTTTGCTTTCCACCTATATTGCTTCAGTGGGTCACACTCTTTGAACAGTCTGGTTGAAACTATTCATGAGTAATTTTGCAACATAAAGCTGCAGGTTGTTAAACCCATGTCCTCCACCGCCTGTGTCTTTTACTGAAACAAATTTGTCCACTCAGAATTAAGTCTCACTGAGTGAGGAAGATAAGTTAGTATTGGATTGCTACATCAGTTCCTAAGAAGCCCATTTTAATTAGATGACAAGGGGAGAAAGAGAAGCTTTTAGGGTTTGGCCACAGCCAGCCAGACTAGATGCTTTAGACTGCTTCAATGATCACATATTTATCAGTCCCTGGGTGACTTCAGTTCCTACCTGAAAATTTGCTGCAAAAATGTCAGATGCGTTATGTGAAAAAGAGACATACAACAAAATGATCGAGTGCAAACATAGCTTTGGTTTATTGACAAGTTTAAAAGATATAGCATTTGGCTTCAGTTGGTAGATCTTGAAGTTTAAGTTAAAAACAAAGTAGGTCCTGCAAGTTTGACCTCTGCCCATCCTGATCTATTTCCACCAATGTCTGGCTGTAAGGCATCATGTCTCAGATTCCAACCTCAAAGAGCACCTGGTCCACCATGGCACTGGCAGTTTCCAAGACTACTTGCACCCCATCCATTTCTCAGAGCCAAGGCTGCCTGGGTATTCTGTCCAGCCACAGCAGCTTTGCCTCAGAAGGGAAGAAACTGACACAGATATCTCCCTGTTACCAATCAGTTGCTACTTTCTGTTGAGTCCTTCCTTAGAGCCAGCTGTCGGTCCCACTAGATGCTTCATGATAGCTACCTTTCTCATAGTAGGGAAACAACTTGCTGTGTGAGCCTGTTTGAGTGCTAAGATCTTTCGGAGAGGCCCTTCTCTCTGTCTTACACTCTTCTTAGGTTCATTTGATGGGAACAAATGAGAGAACCCTTCTTGGTGACTACACCAGACTTTGAAATTCCCTCCCTAGGGAGGCTGAGATGGTTCTGTGGGGATCTCTCTCTCTCTCTTTTTTTATCCCACTGCTTCCTACACCAGTTCTGGGGTTTTCAGCTTAGGTGATCACACCAGTGTCACCAACTCTTAGGCAGTCCCACCATTGTGGCCCAATGTAACAGTTCCTTACACTTAAAAAAAAATTTAAAAGATTCTAAAACAGCAAGTATATTTTTAAATAAAAGAGAAGAAAAAAGTACATTACACACTGTGTTAAAATTAGTAATTTTCTAAAAATTGACCATAACAAAGGTATGGGGATGGAGGGTACATTACTCCACAAATTTGTGTGGGATCTTGAAGGACAAACTGTATCAGAATTATTGTTGGCACAGTCAAAATATGAAAACCAAGTACCATAACAATTAATAAATTTACATTTTAAGAACTTTTACACGTGCTGATAGTTTTTTCACAAGTGCAAGTATTCCAGACACCACTGCAACTATGGTTCCCTGCATGCTCAAGGATGTGCTGCTACCTGGGGGTGGCTCCAGGTGCAGGAAGCATCACTGTACTCTGTCCCACAACCAATACATGCAGACCCACCACTCATTTGCCAACCTGGCTGGCCACCCAGTCCAGCCCTGGCTTCTGCCAGAGCTATGCATGGGGTGGCCAGGAGCACAGCATGCCTGGAGCCCAGATGAGAAGCTGAGAAAGCCTGTTCCTGACTGAGTTTGTTTCAACAAACACTATTTCTTACCACTTTTTCACACCTCCCAGCACTGGTGCCCAGGGCACATGTCCTACTTGCCCCACCCTAGATATGCCTCTGATCTTACTACTTATTTCATTGAGTTTTCTATGAACTTCAATTTTGTTTTCGAATGCACAGTATAAATGCAATTTATTTTTAGCTTTATTACTTTGTTGTACCCACATTTATCTATGCATGTTTACTATCTGCTAAGTGAGTAGACATTCGCTTTCACGTCAGAACTATTTGAAGGCCAAATATTTTAGTACTGGATTGTGGTGAGATGGTTCAAAAATAGGATTCCTGAATTATTCAAAATATATTTTTGTTCTTACACCTTGTATTATAATTTAACTGGGGGTGCTAATATCACCTTGATCTGTTGATCTTATGTGCATATATTTTATATATGTATACATATACATATGCATATATATATATATGGGTCCAAAACAACTGTTTTACTACACACAAGTGAGGGAAGGCAAACTGGTGCTCTCCAAATATTTTGAACTACAATTCAAGAAACCCCGTTCTGCATGGTCTGGAGTTTTGGGAGTTGTAATAAAAAAATATTGAAGACATCAAGGCCTGAATCCAATTTATAATCCTAGCTAGAGTAGACCAAGTGAATAAATAGGATTTACACAAATATTGACTCACCATTCAACAAATGAGTTAATGAGTCCACTCACTGCCTGCTTTTAAAATGTTTGTACATATTGTGTGTTCATTGAATAAATACGCAAGTTAAAGCATAAAAAATTTCTAAATGAAAAAAAAATGGCTAGAGTTTATTAAGTTATTCCATCCAGAGCATTATTTTTCTCTTCTTGAGATCAAGTAATCTCTTAAAGATTCTGATCATGCCACTTATTTTGTTGTGTTTCCAGCATAACAAATCAATGTCTCCAGTATGACAGTTATAATCTGTCACAATTTGACAATGGAATTCAAATTCTGCATGTTATAATAAAGAATTGAGACTGCTTGGAACAGAAAGAACTAAGCCATGCTTAGTCTGGTAAACAATTCAGAGTATTATTAACACTGTATTGGCAATTCAGATATTTGGTCAAAAGCATATGCCTTGGTAAATACTTAAACCTGGAAGGCACAGTCAAGTCTGCAGTTCTCTGGCAAACTTGAGACCTATGTTCACACAAGTATCTTCAGGACTAAGGCATCAACTCTTTTGCAAGTTGAATTTCTGCCTTGAATCCTTTTACGAGCAGAAGTGGCGGGGGGGATATAAATTTTAATAATAAATATTTCCATCCCATTGGGTTAAATGCAGAATATCATCATCATCTGAGACTTAATCAGGCTGTTCCACAATTCACTCCTCAAAGAGAGATAATATGCTTCTATGCTTCCATTACAGCCTGCAGAGAATTTAATTTAGTCTCCTGTGTATCAGCTACCTGATAAGGGATTTCAGAAGTTTCTGCAGCACTTTCCAGCTGTGATCCTGTTTTATTGGAGAAAAAAAAAAAGACTGATCTCATCTTTATGAAGAAATTAAGTACTAATGGCAGTACACATTTCCATTATAATATCTAGTTTCCCTGCAGGAACAGGCAGTGACATATAAGTTTATTCTGCTATTCAGTAAAATTGCTACTGAAATTGTTAGAAACTTCAGTCTTCCCACACTGATATCCTCATTCCAGTAGGGGAGAAACACACTCCTGCAGTTAATGCAGGTACATGTCTTTTGGGATTTTTGCTTTGTGTTATATGTGGGATTGCCTTTGAAAAATGATCCAAAGATTTCAGATGGTATAAAATCTGTTATTAACATATTGTGCTAGTACTACTCCTTCAGTGGCTCTATTTCTGGCCCCTGTTCAAAGAACTGCTTTCAACCTTCAAAACCCTTCACCACTTTGTGACTTCAGAGTGCAGTCCAAGACATTTTGCTACCTGAGGCAGAGAACGAAATGAAGCATCATCTTCCCATCCATGCACAGAAGCTGATCAGGTTGCAGCTGAACATTATTTCAGTTATGGTGGTGGAACAACATTCTCCCCTGCTCTTGGAAGACTCAGGTGGAACCGTGAGAGGTGGGCTGCTGCCCATGATATTTGCTGCCTAAAACAGGTGAATCACTCTGTCCACTGGGATGGCTAGGATTGGGATTTCAGTATCAGAAGAACAGCTTCACCCATCACTCACCTATCTGACCGCTGATGTTTTCATCTAAAGGCTTTCTCTAAATGACTTCACCTTGTGATAGAAGGAAGGTGGCTGTTTCAGAATGGGCTTTTTCATTGGCCCTTCTAGATCAATGTGCTTGGTACTATCTTTACTATCTTCCTAGTCCCCGGGAAAAGGCTTTTTCATTTTCCAAAGTGCTTTAAACAATGTTTAGAATACTTATATTCAGTGGCGCATCTAGCATAAACAGTGCCTAAGGCAAGCGTGGAAGTTGCACCCCCTACCTTCTTACTCCTAGCACCTCCAGATGCATGGCTTTTTTGCACCCTCCTGGCATTGGCACTTGGGGCATGTGCCCTACTTGCCTCACCCCAGATATGCCTCTGTTGCATTTACATAGGAAATATTCAGGAGTACCTGTGTTGGCCATGCAGCAAAATAAAACAAATCAGGCGTTTTATATCAGATGTTGTCTCTGAATCTCAAGAAGAGTTACTTTGGCCCTTTCTGCGTGTGGGAAAGGAACTGCACAAAAACGGGACTCACCGGACTTCTTCAGTGTCCGGGCGAATCCATTGGGACGAGGAGCAGTGCGAGCTCGTCGCTCCACACTGCTCCAGCGTCCAAAATGGCGGCTTCCGGTTGGTGGAGGCTCTCCACCAACCGGAGAAGCTTGCCAACCTAAAGCTCACCCCCGGCAGATCTGCAGGCATGCACTAATGCACGCCTGCAAATCTGCACCGGTGCGCAGTGACGGAGCGACACGGAGTCGCGTGCTCTGTGCCTTTTAAAAACCTCTAAAAGAGGTTTTTAAAAAACACGCTGCGTGACCAGTTCCAGTTGCTCCGGAGCGGACTGAGGTGCGGAACTGCAAAAAGTAGTCCGCCCCAGTCCACTCTACGGTGCAGTCGGAGGTCGCTCTGCACCGTTTTAATAGCCCAGTGTGGAAAGGGCCTTTAACTCTGCTAATGGAGTTTAAATTTTACTGTCTTTGCCTTCGTTTCCACATGGCCAAGAAAGGAGGGCCTCTTCCTGCATTGAGATCCCTCCAAAACAACTGAACTACATCAGAAACAACATCTGATACAAAATGTAGGCCTGCGACCCTACCACTGTCACTTTTCTTCTCCTCTACAGTTTTTGTTTGTTTATTTTGCCTGATGAAGAAGTCAGTGGAGCTTCAAAAGCTGTTTTATGCCTCTGATCTTAGTTTTAAACTGGTGTGTTGCTGTTCTCTTTCTTATCTTTTCTAAAAAGTGAGACATGATTTTTTATATTCTATTTATTGATAGTATTTGAAGCTTTTCATTATTATTCATATTATGTGTATACTGCTTGATACAATTACATTTCAAAGCAGTGTACAATTTAAAAACTTAAGGTAGCTTAACATCAATTTAAAATGTAAGAAATATTTTTAAACCACTCAAGAATGATACAGAAAACAAAATAATTATCATCTGCTCAGTGTACAGTGTATTTCCAGTCGCAGCTTCTTACACCATTGAAGGGAGAGTATTATAGAGAATAGATGCTATCACTGGGAAGGTGCATCTTATAGGGTTGCTAGTTCAAAAACTGGAAAGGGCTCCTATAACTTTCGATTTAAAAAAAAAAGTTCTTGAAGAGATATTTTAATTTGTTTTTAAAGTTTTTATCTCTGTATTGTTTTAAATGCAAGCCAGCATGGTTGTAGTGGTTTGAACATGACTACAACCTTGGAGACTAGGATTCGATTCCCTGCTTGGTCATGGAAACCCATTGAGTATCCTTGGGTACATCACATATTCTCAGTCCCAGAAAACCCCATGGTAAGGTTACCTTAGGGTTGCCATAACTCAGAAATCATTTGAAGGCACATAACAACAACAAATGTTTTTAAATATTCTTACCTGTTATGCATCGCTTTGGGGGTCTCAGGGGGCTGGGAGGCGATATAAAATTAGTTTAAATAAATAAATAGGCAGAATAAGATTGCAACTTCAGCTGATCAATGAATCTGACAGGAGGGACCCTAAAGGACCATGAAGCCTGAATTGCTGGTGCTGGTTGCTAAAGATGTCCTGCCAGTCTTTCCATGTCTCTGCTTCCCCGGGGAAAAAATACAAGAGGACACAATGTTCAAAGGGAAAAAACATCAAAAGAAGTAAATGGTGAAACTGGAGTTGAAAAGAAAAAGCAAGGGAAAACAAGAAGCTGGCGAAGAGCCGTGTTTCAATAGAAGGGCCGAACAAACAGCTCTCTAGTTTGTTCTCCTTTCTCACTTGTTTTCCTAAGTAGCTTTTGGACTCAGGAAGCCTCCTTTGTAAAAAAAACATAGGTTCAAGGCAAATGGTATACATGGTGCTCCTCATTTGCAAGCACAGTTACAGGAACTGCTGAACTGGCATAGCAAACAATTGACTGCATAATTGAAGCTGAGTATTTTATTTCTTGTTTGAGGTTTTTGTGCTTGGTCCAAGGTATCCAACCCACAAGTTCTAAAGTAATGGTAATGACTACATCTTTAAATGCATAAGCAGGCATTCTGGTTCCACACTAGTCTGAAATTGCCAGTCTTCATTCACTCCCCATTTAAAAAGGAAAATCCAGGCAATGCTGTTGCTACCAACCCACTGCATTCCATTACACTGTCTTATGTGTTGTCCTCCTGCTTTTTTCACACCTGTTTTACTGTGATTCTTTCCCCTTCCCTTAAAAATACAATTAGAATGCCAATGTGGCTAGTTTAGAAAGGGCTATTGACACACTGTGCCTTTAATTAAAGTCTTCCTCTTTTTGGCTTTTGTGTCCGTTTCTCCTTCTTCTGTATAGCATCAGCCTTACAGATGAAGCAACCACTTAACTGCTCTTTAATTAAACATTCTAGTCTCCTCTTTTGGAGAAGATAACTTCAATTATTGCTTTCCTCTTTTTTCCCCTTTTAATTATGAAAAGTTCTTACTTAAGAAATAAAGTAAAGATTTAATGGAAGGAGACAATAATTTAAACCTTGTTGCTTTTGGAGGTTGAAAATAATTAAGAATTAATTTTGGGGTCAATTTTAAAATAAGGCTGCTGCTGCTCTGAACATGAAGCAATTGAAAAGAGCAGAAGCAGCAATAGGAATAGCATGTGTATTTCTATACTGCTTATTAGCTAAGTGCTCTCCAAGCAGTTTACAATATATTAGTTAGTTGCCCCCAACAAACTGGGTACTCATTTTACCGACCTATGGAAAGATGGAAGGCTGGATCAACCTGGAGCCCGGCAGGATTGAACTCACAACCTTGTGGCTGCAGTACCGGCATTTAACCACTGCGCCACCAGGGTGGAAGCTTCAAATTAAAGTAACAGTAGTGACCTTTGCCAAAGGGTTCTGAATAAATATTGTGTCCCAGGGCTGCAAGAGATATTATTTTTCCCCTGCAAAGGCAGAGAGAGAGTTCCAGCTTGGATTAGGATACCCCAATTAGGATACCCCAATTGTTGGCAAAGGAGCAAAATGCTCAGCCTTCATTTCTTGAATATTGGAGAGATGCAAATGGGAGCAGATGGAGAGATTAAGGGAAGATTTGGATACATGGGATTCAAAACGGTCTTGGTCCCTGATTCCATATATGCCAGAGAAATAGTTACTTTAAAAATAAAACCAGAAAGACTATGGCCATTTCTGCACGGGGCGAGGGAATTGCCCCACGCCACTACTTACCGGATCTTCTGGCTCTCCGGTCTTGTTATCACCGTGAACTGGCCTGGCCTTTGGTAAACTTTAGATATCATTTTTGATATCACAATTCAGCCCTGTTCTGCCACCCTCAGCCAAGTGTTTGTGAGGCCACCGAACAAGCACGAAGCTAGGCATGGCTATTGTATGCTGACTCATACTTGTTTACACCAAGGCAAGCCAGAAACTTCCAGATCTGCTTTAGGAGACCTCCCGAAACAAACACCTTCATTACAGATGCATGTCAAAACAAAGAGACCTCTGCCCCGAGCGGGCATGCTGGCGAGCTGAGCACTCAGCTGCCAAGCTAGCTGCATCTACATACCGGTCATACTATTGTCAATTCGGACCTTAACTCAATCATGTAAATTCTGACCTTTCGGAGACATTGTCTCAAGCCCAAAACTCATTGTTTTTGCCCAAGACCAGACTAGCCCACGGTCATTCTTTCCCTGATAAAAACCCCCAGTCCCGAGAGCTCCTTGGATCTATCGCTGAACCGCCCGTTTGGACTACCTTGCCACCGCTTTGTTCTGCGAGCTCCCCTTGGCCGCCATGCCGAGCTTTCCTTCTCTTCACTTGGACCTCTTCAGGACTACGAGAAAGGTGTTGTATCACCCATTTCCCCCCAAAACTCTCATTTCCTATTTCTAGTTATCTATGTGGTTGGGTTTATTTAATAATTTGTCTGCTTGTTAATAAATATTATTGTTGCTATTTGAAATTGTCAGACTGCTCACTGACCTGAACCTGTATAGATAGGGTAAAAGATTCCCGCTAAGTTACCCTGCCTCTCGTTAGCTTAAGAGAGTGCTCCAGCTGATTTCCCCATCTTTGTTTGGTTTGTTTGGTCATTTGGGCGCCCCTCCCGGGACCCCCAATCTACAGGGTAACAGTCCAGGCAGCTCCGGAGCAGCGCATGCTCGTCACTCCACACTGCTCCGGCATGGAAAATGGTGGCTTCCAGTTGGTTGAGGGTCTCGACCAACCACTGAAGCTCACCAGCCTAAAGCCCGCCCCCGGCAGATCGCAGGCTCGCATTGGTATGAGCCTGCGAATCTGTACAAGGGAGCAGGCTCGCAGTGGTGCGCTCCATGCTTTTGAAAGACCTGATTTTTCCAGTCTTTCAAAAGCACATTGGATGACCACTTGGGTTCATTCCAGAGCGGGCTGAGGTGTGGATCTACATTAAGTAGTCCTGACCCAGTCCGCTCCCAGGTGCGGACGTCCTCCCTGGAGGACGGACTGCACTGTTTCAAATACCCCGTGCGGAAATGGCCAAAGAGAACCTTCTGTTCTCACTTGCAGGAATTGGCAGGAGCTTAGCAGGACTTCTGATGCTCAGGTACTGCAGACATTCTGATTCCAGAGGTAAGGTTGTCTTGTTAGGCAAAAGAAACAAAAACTAGGGAACATCCAGTGAAATCCATAAAAGAAAAAGAGACATGCCTCAGGATGTTCAACTGATGGCTGTTTATTGGTAGAAAAGCCTGATGGATTTTGGCCTATATGTACTCTTAAGTCCTTTTTCAGGAGGCTACTTAGAATGAAACTTCAGAAACTTCTGAACCATGAATTATCTCAGATTATTTACTGGACTAATTTATCTAGTAAGAACATGGGATTTGACTACCAAAAACAATCATGTTTTGAACACCTTGAAATGTGTTTCTTGTCTTGTTAAATTGACCTTCAGCAAGCCATTTCCTTTCTTACAGAGAATATTATACTAGCAGAGAGCTATAAAGTTCCTAAGAAAATGATTGTGAAATGGTTTCCTATACAAGTGCTAAAATTTATTATCTTCTAAATCTAACAGCCAAAGCACCAGCTTAGGTCTGGTGAGAACTTCTTTAGAGGTTTTGCAATACATCCTCAGAATACCCTGAAAGATTACTTGCCTTCTGTGTTTTTCCTGAGCACTAGATACTGAGAGGTTCTAAACTAGGTATGAATAGCCACATTAGATTTTCCTCCACCAAACTGAAGTCAGAACAGTTTGGACCCCTCAATATCATGGCTGATTTCTGAGCTTTCCTCAGTTGTAGTGCATCACATCCACAAAACACCTGCGGCTGTTTTAGAACAGTGTAAGCTAAAGCCCAGGGCTCATTGGCACTATTTTAGTTTAGAGATTAAATATCACAGCTTACCAAGATGATGTTCACTATTCAGTTAACAAATCAACCAGCCCAATTTTCTGAAATATAACATAGTTTGATGTTTCATAAGAAGGAAAATAAGGATCCATGCTCTGGTAACATATGCTTTATAGCTAGAAATTCTAATATATCCAGAACTTTTTTTGCTGAGAGTATAGGGTAGTTTAGATGTTAAGATATGAAAGAAACATGAAAGGGTGATATTTTATATGATAACGCGAGCCAGACTGATTTACACTCAAAAATGGAAAAATAATGAGATACCTTCTGAAGAAGAATGGTTACTTAAATTACTAGACATGCGTCAAATAGACAAATTAACAATTTTGTTAAATAATAAAACTTCATATCAAGTGAAATGAGGTTGGGAGGAAGTGACATAAACACTAGACATGAAATGGGGGGAAGTTAACTAGGATCAGTCTAGAGGATTAAGAAGATACAATGTTATATGTAATTTGTAGAATCATAGAATCATAGAGTTGGAAAAGACTACATCAGACATCAAGTCCCAATGGGCATTGGTTACTCTTGACAGTGTCCCATTACACATCTTTCAATTCAGTAAAGGGATTGCACAGTGCCTCTGCTATGTTGCTAGGTATACATCATGTAACAGGTTGTATAGGATTCTGGTGATATTTGCACTGGATATTATTTGCTACAAATTGAATTTGAATTTTCAATGAACAAGAGAACAGAATAACTTGTCTATTCATGTATTCAGGTGATATCATGCTGTTGGCAATCTCAATTTCTTGAACAAACTTCTGTCCTCAATCCATCTGACTGGAGATGTACCTGCGAGATTTAAAAACTTCCAGCTCTGCAATATGTACTATCACTGTTTATTTAATAGTAGCATAATTTGGTACCAGCTGTGCCCGTGCATTGTGCAAGATGTCAGAGGCTCATCTGGCAATATAGGGATAAGGATTTTTATTCTTTTATTTAGCCAATGAGAGGGAGCAACAGGACAGTGGGAAGTGGACACAGAATGCAAAAATGCAAAGTGAATGGACCTATTATTCATCTATGTGTGTGGGTACAAATGTACCTACAGAAATCACAGTCAAGGATTCATATTAATTACAGTCCTCTCTCCACATTCATTAGGGTTAGGGGCACAGGACCTATGTGAAAGTGGAAAAACCATGAATAACTCTAGACTCTCCCAAACCATATTTAACACATAAAAAAAAGTATGATCACCATATTCAATCCACCATGGATTCCTTTGAGGAATCAGGGTTCCTTCACAAGGCAGAAGTGGTTGGCTGGTGGTGCTTACTGCCATCTCCAGTGCTACCGCACACCATTTCTAATAGGACTTACAAGCCTCGTTTACAGTTTCTCAGTCTCATAAGGCTTGCTGTCCTTATTAAAAATGGCATCGGGAGGCAGCAGAGGTGACAGCAAATAATCCATGAATAATCAAATCTGCAAAAGTGAAACCTGCAAATGTGGAGAGCTGACTGTACATTATATTGCGGTGACAAAAACAAAAATTGTGACCAGAATGTAAAGTACTCTTGTGGACATGTTGCTGGAAATGAGGGGGGGGTCCCGTCATTGCTGTCTCTCCTGCTGTCCTTGCTAGACTTTTCACTCTGTGGTGGTTGATAATATGTGGTGTAGCTCAGAAGGGAGCAAAATAAGGGAGGTCCTCCCTTGGTAAAAATGTTGACCCCTCCTCCCTATGAAATTTTTCTTCATTCCTCAGATTACTAGCGTGGCAGAGAGTGAAAACACTGAAAGTCATTCACACTCAGAAGTCCTGAAGACTGTGAGAGAGAAAGAGAACAAAGTGTGGGCAGATGAAAGGAGAGATAAAGGAGGAGAGGTGAGTTTTTTTTTCTTCATTTCCCCCCTTACATTACCAGCCTGCTTCCCTTGCATGTGGGGGATCTCTTGAGCTTTTCTTCTTCTTCTTTTTTTTGACAGTGTGTCTGGCTGAATTTTGTAGGTAGTGGTGGGGAGGATTAACTCTTCTTCCTGCCTGTCATGCTTCAGTTTTGGGGGCTACTTAGGTTTAATCTTTTGTTTTGTTTGGTCATGACACAGTTATCTACAAATGGCTTCCTCCCCTGTTTAAGTTCTGCAAATGTGGAGAAAGGCTTTGAATCATAGTGATTGTGGGTGCTGATTTTTCTTCAAGTGTTGTAGGCATCTGTTCTGAGATCATTGGGAGATTGGGTTTGAGATCAGAAGCTTGTTGGCCATTCTTCAAGTGTGGTAGGAGTGTCTCTTGGGGTTGATAGGAACTTGGTTTAAAGTTTCTTTGTTTTTGAGTTTGGATTTGTTGGGTTTTTTTGGTTGCTGGAGCGCTGGCCAGGAGTTTAGACCAGCTTCGCTATCTATTGTGTTTTCCTGCCATCTAGAAACGTTTGTTTCCTAAGGCTTTCCTGTATATATGTATTTATTTATAATCCCTCTTCCATGAATCCCCTTTCATCTTTTCCCTTTCAGTAGGTGGATGGGTGAGAAATGGGATTTATTTAAATAAATAAAAATAAAAAATCAAGCATTTCTTTCCTAGTCTCCCATGCTCAAAACAAGGACTAAAAGGGAGTAAAATAAATATAATTTTTCACCTTCATTCTAGCATGGTTTTTATTGTAGTAATGTAACAAATTTTATTGACTGTGCTCCTTTTTTTTAAAAAAAAATCTAAACCACTTCAGAGTCATTGCCAATTATATGGTATAACAAACATTTTTGCATGAATAAAAGATCAGTGAAAGTGTGCTTTGGTCACTGATTTTGCCTTTGTGGAATACTCCCATCAATCCCTTTTCCATTTTTTATGTTCAGCTGTATGGAGCAGGGTTGTAGGAGATACACTTGTTGCAGGAGCTTGGTTCACCTTTCCACCCCATTTCTAGCCATCATCGATATATCAAGCAATGTGTGTTAACAACTCTGAATACAGATTGGACTGGGGACTATAGGGAAAAGTTAAAGGTACTGGACAAGACAGATTGGGGAATTAGAGATACAGAATATCAAATCTTTGTATTTCAATAGCATCTAATTCCTAAAGTAAGGTAAGGTAATTCCTAGGGTATTTCTAACAAGTGTTACCTGTGAGAAAAAATCCCAGGCAGCACCAGGTAAATACACTAGTTAAGAATAACAGTGAAACAAAAGTTTCTTTCAAAATGGTAGTTAAAGTACATTGGGGAACATGGTTAACATTCTTTCAGCATTAGAGTCATACATAGGGAATGTAGCACAAAGACATTTCCCCTTCCTCCCCTGCCAGTTGCAGTTATATAGGCATGGAGATAGTTTGAGAGAAGAGATTATCTATTCAGCCCAGTGGTACAGGAACCATGTTCACCCAAATTATCTCTGCATTGAAGTGTTTTGTATGTACTGGAGGAATCCCAAGTGGAAACTTAACTCAAATTTCTGCATGAGGCCATCCATCTTGAAGTTTGGCAAATAGATATGAAAAATATTCTAATGACAATGGTGCCATTTTGTGTACCATGCTATTACTGTGCCTTCTCTGTCTTTTCCCTCAGCTCAGCTGGGATCAACTGCTATTTGCTTTTCCATTCTTGGAATGGTTGTTACCAGCAACGATTCCACCAGGAGGGAATGCTGAAACAGCCGAGGGAGTCAAGACATTTTGCTATCTGAGGCAAAGGATAAAATTGTTCTTCTCCTTTTGATGTGCAAAAGGCAACCAGACTTACATTGTTGTTGTTTTTTAAACTTCCACACATGTGACAAGCCAGCGTCCTCCACTATACCCAAGGCAACAGGCCGACATAGGGAATTCTGTACAGACCATGCAACACACATAGTGTCTTCTCCACATCTACTGCAATTTCCCACCATCTTCTGTTTCTCTTTGCCTAAGAATGGCACAACCCAACTTTCGCCGTTAGTCCGCCTACAATCAATGGCTAGTTAAGCTCTTATTTGCCAGCAGTGGCCATGAGTACTCACGTTACTTGATTTTTCTCTTTTCCTGCTCGTTTCCTATCTCTTTTGCATCTTATATGTTCATTTGTAAGCCATTATTTCAAATGAGTAGCCTGTCGCAAAACTAGATAAATGCAAACAAAAAAGCTTCAAAAATCAATATATAACATGCAAAATGGGAACAGTTACATTGCTGTTTTATGCCTTCAAGTCATTTCTGAATTATGGCGACCCTAAGGCGAACTCACCATGGGGTTTTCTGGAGCTGAGAGTATGTGATGTGCCCAGGGTCACCCAGTGCATTTCTAGTGGCTGAGCGAGGAATCAAACCCTGGTCTCTAGGGTTGTAGTCCAACACTCAAACCACTATACCACTCTGGCTCTCTAACAGTTACATACTCCTATCTAAGTATGTACCTAAGCAAGTCTGAAATAATAGTTTATAGCAGTATAGTCTGGTTCTATGTATACATATTTAAGTTAAAAATTTTATGGCAACCAAAGGGATGTGCAGTTGTGAGTGTATCGATGCATGTGGTGTTCATTCACACATTTTTTTCCATTCCAGACTGCATTTTGCATCAAAGCCACCAGAGGTAAAAATGAATTAAATAACTGTAACAGTTTGGCTTCTGTTGAGCTAAGAATGTTGTCAAGAAGGTATATAAATACAGTTGTCTGTTTTGGCCATATTTATGTTTTAGCGGTATTTATACACTTTCACCTAGGACCTACACCTGCAGAAAATGGCAAAAATGCAATGGATTTCCATGGAAACAAGCTCAGGAACTCTCTGTGTAAATGGTCTGTAATGTTCCTATTTACTCTTTCAAGCGCTAATATAAAATATTAGTCTTCTGAGGGAATAGTAGTTTGGTGCCAGCAATTTGGTGGCAGAACTGCCCAAATCTATTCTGCCCCCCTCCTTGCTCTTGACTTTTTTTAAATAGTTAAAGAGAATGTCTGTGAAAAGTAAAGTCAGGCATTGAATACCGTCTCTTTGTAAAGAACCATTTATAATTTGCCTTTTGAAGGTATTTAAACGTTTCCATTTGAGAGTCTTGGAAGCTAAACAACATTTCCTGTCTAAATGTCCCTTTTAATTTTTCATGTCTAGGCTGCAGAGTTTGCTACTTTGCAGAAACATTCTCTTCCTGTCTATGGTTTGGGGGCTTCTGCCAGTGTGTTAAATGACAGCAATTGATGCCGAAAACCTGTGACACAATGCCTGTATTCAAGGAAGATAGTTTTCTGCAACTTGTCACAGGTGCCAAAAACTATTTTTTAAACGGGAACAAATGTGAACATCCCCCAAAGGTTGCCTGAAGTTCATTAATCAGGAAATAACAGCCTGCTGACAGGCAGTTGCACGACAATTTCTTTGTCACTGCTCAGTAATTACTCACTGGGTTTCTGGAAGTTACCTTCAATTTGTCACAAGCCAGCCGCCTCAGGCCACAATTGTACGCATATCTATACAGGCAGATGTAAGTAAGTGGATCTCTGTACAGCCACAGTGAAGTTACTGTCATGACAGGATTTGGGGTCAACCAAGATTCCTTTTCTTATGCACCAAGCAGGACCTGTAACTTGTACTAAGAACTCACAAACTCTATGATCATAATAAATCATTCAAGTGAATGACATTGGCATGATATTCAATGAGTGGACATCAACCTAATTGCAAATTTCACTTTTCAAACCATTACTTTTTTAAAGAGGCAAAAAATGAATTTTGCAAACACATAGAATTGGAAGCAATATATTAAGATTAATACATTGAATGATAATTAGCCAGTGTGATGTAGTGGTTTGAGTGTTGGACTATGAAGGTGGAGAGCAGGGTTTGGTTCCCTGCTCAGCCATGGAAACCTACTGGGTGACCTTAGGTGCATCACACACTTTCAGCCCCAGAAAACCCTATGATAGGTTCCCCTTAGGGTCACCATAATTCGGAAATGGCTTGACAGCACACAACAACAACAACAATAAGGTACTAGCTCCATCTGATCTTGGAAGCTAAGCAGAGTCAGCACTGGTTAAGACTTAAATAGGAAACCACCATGGTGGCGGAGCTTGGAATGTATGGAGGGGGGCAGGAGGGGGCAGGGCTATGGTGCAAAGGATGTGGCCACTGTGCATGGGAGCATGGCTGTGGTGCATGGGGGCATGGCCAAGGCATGCAGCGGCATGGCCACAGGCTGGGACGCCCCAGAAACATTGCTGCCCGGGGCAAATGGTCCTCTGCCACCACATCCCTACGTGACTGGACTACTAACAAATACCAGGTGCTGTAGGCTGTATTTCAGAGAAAGGAACTGACCAAACCACCTCTGAGTATTCTTTGCCTAGAAATTACATGACATTCATGGGGTTGTTGTAAGCCAACAGGCAACTTGAAGGCACATGCAGATACACAATCAGGAGGTAATGATACCCTTTCACTACCTAACATACATATTATATGGGGGTGAAATTTTAATCTTTATTTACCAAACATTATTTTTAAGGGTCATGGGGTGGCCCCTGTTTATTTTAAACAGATTCTTTAAAAGAAAAAATATAAAATAATTGAAAATATCATTAATTACACATGCTGATTTGTAAATATGTTGCTGGCACAACGCATAAGTTATTTTAAGTAACATTTCTAAGCTCTGCATGTTCATGTAAAGCCAATTTTCTTTAGATTAAACTATAGAAGTCCCTAAATTTTTGACTTAGTATGTTACTTACCCAGTGTCTCTGATAGCCCACCTGGCTTTCCTCTTTCTGTTTTATAGAATCTAAAGCACAGCATGAAAAAGTTACTTTTTTGGACTACAGCTCTCAGAATTCCTCAGCCAGCATGAATTTGTATTGATGACCTTAATGCTTTTAGCGATATGCTTTTCAAAGATACCCATTTTCTGAAGTCAAATTGCTTAATGGCTCTGCTTGTTATCCACAGAGCCATCTTCTTGGAGTTAGTAATTCTCCTGATCTGTACTAAACACACTATCTGCATTTCTATCATTGTGGTCTGGAATAGTCCCCAAATAATGACTTTCTCTTTCAGTATTCTTTTTACTGGTCTCTTTATTTCTGAGATGTTTCCTGCCTTGAAGACCAATGTTACTGTGCTGAAGAAGGAACAACTGACAATGGCTGGAATAATCTTGGTGATGTGTACATTTGGAACATGGAGTTATGTGTGCATATGTCTTTTGAAATTAATTGCAGAGGGGAGTAATCAGTCTCTCCATGCATAATACCTCTCCTCCCAGTACAAGCTTGGTTCAAAGGGCAGGTACATGATCTCTTGGAAAGGGATCAGAGAATGGAATAACACTTAGAATTCTTGTCAACATGCCTCTAAGCATGCCTTTTAAAGTATATGTTTGGAGTAACTAAAAACCATTCTATTACTCATTACCCCTCTACAGCAGCTTTGTTCTTATTTGTTATGTTATTTTTGACATGTGACTTTGTTTAATTCTCATGACCTTCCAAAAATTAGCTAATTACAGGTAACAACACTACTTTTATCAGGTTGATTCCAAGTCCTGATCCTTGCACACAATATAGAATATGCCACGTCCTACCTGGAGGAAGCCTCTTCAGACAAGGAAGGGGAAGGAAATTGCTAAGATAAGCAGGCTCCAGCTGGAGTCAGTGGAGGCTGGTGGTCCTGCTGTGACAAACACAGAAACAGAACCTGTACCATCCCATTCAGCTGCTTAAGGTCATGAGGCAGACATGGAAGCATTGTATACTAAAATGCTAGTTTCAGAGGAACAGGAAATGCCCTGGTCAACTTTAAAAGGACAAAAACTGAACTAATTAGGCCAACTAGGCTGATTTACATCTGGTTATGAATGTATCTGAACTGGTGGATCTCAGAATTTCTGAATTATTCTTTCTCACAGCTCCTCTATTGGTTTTCCACTCTACTCAGGACTGCTTTTCATGTTTGGACCTCAGACTGCCTGGGCCACACATCTATTTCCACTGACTACCTGTGTATGAAGTGGGACTGGCCTGGTTTCTGCACTGTCTGTTCCTGTAGATTGAAGAGCTGTTATCTGGGCACCTGCCAAGTTTAAACAGGTGTTACTGCAGTCGTTTAGCCCTCTCCTGGGGTCTACTATTTATTAATTCCAATATTTTATAAAATCTCCACGTGTCTGATATTGAAAATCACTCCACATGTCTGATAGGGTCCTCCGGAAGAGCACGTAGGCAGGCGCTGCCGTATGGCTGATACTTGGAAAAACCCGGTCAGGCCAGTGACTTAATCTGTCACGTAGCCCCAGGAGCCTCCAGACATGCAAATAGTTAAAGCACACAAAAGATCCTCTGCCCTGAGATGATAGCTTGACAGGATTAGCGCTCCTGACATTCTGTCTGTCAAGCAAGGGCAATTTCCATACTGCCAAGGCTTTTGACGAACCCCGGCAAATCTAATCAAATTAAGCACTCTGACATTTCGGAGCTTTGTGCTCCAAATCATGCACATTTTGGAGCTTTGTCTTAGCTCCTCAAACCATTGTTCTCCCCGGGAAAGGATTAGCCCCCAGGGTACATTTCCCCCTATAAAACCCCCTGATTTTGAATGGTTCCTCGGATTGCTCCCAGTTTCCTCCCTGCTTGCCGTCACTCCGTTTGCTGAGCGTTCCCTCAGCCCTCCACGTGCTGAGACCTTTCTACTCGCTCTCCGCTGCCATCTCGGACTCCAGGACCAGGTGCAGTATCTCCCAAATCCAACCCTCTATAACCCCCTGTCAATTTTCTTGCTTTTATTTCTTTTTAGCCCTTGTGTGAGTGAATGCATAAGTGCAAACGTGCACACTGACTTATTTTTAATTAAAATAAAAATAATTTCTTTAACAATTTGGTGTGGTTTTTAGTTTGGCTTGACCCCATAAAAATTGGGCTTTAAGATCTCACTAAGTTACCCTGCCTCTCGTCTGCTATATCTTGTGCTCTGGCTAATTCCCATTCCTCCATTATATTGAGCACAGTGACGGGTCCTCCACGGGACCCCCAGAAATCAGGGTAACACTGGGTAGAGTAGTATCATTTTGAAATCTTTAAATGTATGAATTAATCAATCAATCAGTCAGTTAGTCAATCAAATAAAAGTATTTTGACTGAATCACATGGCTTCATAGGTCTTCACAAATACGTCACTTTATACTTCTTCAGATTTCAATGTATAAGATGCTATGATTTGGGCATGTGGAGAACTCAAATAGAGAAAACTGTTTGCTTCCTCTGCCCCACCTACAAATGCATATGCAGACATGCAGACAGTGTGACAGGACATGGAAAACAGGGTGGAGTGGGGTGGGTAATATAAAGTTATATTATATGTACAAAGATATATAGGAAGTTGCCTCATATGGAATCAGAGCACCTTCTGACCTAATATATCTAGATCCTGGTTCTTCAGGGTTTCAGGCAGGATTCTTTCCTAGCTCTGTGTGAGATTTCTGGTGGTCTCCCATCCAAGTACTGCTCAAGCCTGGCCTTGTTTATCTGGATGGTACATGGTTCCCTTTTCTTCCTCTGCTAGAATTCTAAGAATGGTGGAGGAGAAATTGGAATAGATGCATCCAATAACTAGAGAATGCAATAGAGACTTCCATGGAGAGCTTCGATGGAGATGTTCCTCTCAATCTTGTAGTGAATACATGTGATACAACAAGTACATCTCCATGGATGTACTTGTGGATCGCTCAGTTTTACTCTTTGGAGATATCTCAGATCTATTATTCCCACCACCTTTCACCATCTGCTACTGGAAGAACTTTAGGCTGCCCTCAGTACTTTTGCATTGCTTCACAAAAGTCCTCAGGTCAATATCTGCTGTGTTGAGTTTCAAAAAGGTATCACATGACTAAGTTGAGCAAGAGTTGTGCCAAAACTTTTTTAAAGGACTTTTCTAATAAGATTAGATGATCCTGGCTAGATGGACCATGGGGTAAGTCCAGAAAAAGCCTGCAACTACAATTATGAGTTGCTGTTGCTGACTATGAATTTAATTCTGGCAGCTGTTAAAAAAAAAAGACAAGTGACCTCAACAACATAACATTGTTTTCCAAAGTTACCAGAAACAAAGAAAGACAAAGGTGTCTCTTTCAAAATTTTGGCATAGGCAATTCTCCCAGGCAGCTTTTTCTGTTTTCAAGGATCTACCCTGAAACCAGGTGTTAGAGAAATAGTTTGCTAGGAGCTGACTGTTCATAATAGCAGAGACAACTTTGTGTGCTTTCCCTTGTGGCCATTGGGAACCATGCAAAAAGTGCAGTGTGCTAACAGATGGTTATGCTAGTTTGCTATACCACAGGATTTTGATCACCATTAACTAACCATGCCATGGCCTACTGTGTCAATTGTTACTCACGCTGATGTATGCTCTCTCTCTCTCTCTCTCTCTCTCTTTTCTTTGACCTTTTGCCAGAGCTTGCTCCAGTTTACAATGATCTTTAATTATAATTAGGGATGACTAATATCTAGACCTGGTTTCACACCTTCCTATTCATATCATCCTATCTCCAAGTTTGACTTCACACCTCTCAGTTTGTGTCATTTTCATTTCCTGGTATGTATTTGAGCTTAAAATGATTGATTATCCCACTGTAATTAAGTTCTTTTTGAAGTCCTGCATTGCAAAGCCTTATATTCCCTTTGTGTACACATTCAGAGTAGAAAATGTGTATTTTCAGTTCTTTCAAATAGTTTGCTTCCCAAAACTGTACTGGTGTTGTTTTATCAGGCTAAAGTGGTTTTTGAGAACCCATAGATCCCTTTTTAATATAACTATTAATAGAGTTGACAACATAAAGTTGAAGAGAGAGGATTTAATGAAGTATATAAACATAGAAAATATTTTAGCAATGTGTATATTCCTATGTCTAATCAGAAATAAGTTCCACATATTAAAATAAGTTGTCAGATTTCTTAATATTATAATTAAAGGCTGTCTTAAGGTGTGTAGCTAAGTTAACTAAATGGATAAGTAGACTGTGAAATCTAGGAAAGAGTTAGCTATATGAACTTTGTATATTGTATGTTATATGCCATTTGTTCATTGTAAATAATGTGATTTATGTTTTTTTCTTTGATGTAATCCTTGTTTAGTATGTTTCTGTTCTGTCGTCTAAAAGATAATATTGATTCTGCCTATGTCTTGAATTCTTTTCAATAAAAATATTTTATGTATATAAAAAGACGTAAGTTCCATAGAAATCAATGGGAATTATTTCCGGGATTCCAGCTTCAGATAGTTTAACAAGAATGATGTTATAATGTATGATTTTGAGGTAATCAGACATGAACACATTGACCTCATTTTGCATTGCAAAAAAATACACTGGAAACGTTTGTCCTTGCTCAATCATGCATGTACTAGATGGGAAGGATACAGGTAAAGTACTGGTATCTTGAAATCAAACATGATATAAGCAACTACAGAACATGGGCAGGCAACATGTGACCCTCCAGATATTACTGTGCTTTCATTTCCTATCAGTTGTAATCAGAAAAACTAATAGTAATAGATAATTGACATTTCAGTCCAACATCTAGAGGACACCAATTGCCTGTCCTCATGATAGAATGTCTTTCCTGTTCATGCGACCTGAAAGTTAAAGTGCATGCCTTAATTTATAATTTGCAAGCTTTCTGTGCTTTGGGGTGAATTTGTAAGAACACTTTCTTACAAATGTGATTTTGATGCTAGATTGGCTAAAACCAGTACAAGAAGTATTTTTTGACCATTATGTAATTTTTTTAAAAGGCACTTTTGAGAGTTAAAATCTATCTAGGGAAAGAGAGGAAGAAAGAGGCCACAAAAGAACAGTAGGAAAAAGCTACAGCCACAGCCTCACCACACAGACATATCCTGGTTCTATTGCGGCAGCAAGAGAACAATATTGCAGCTACAGTGTGGCATGTTCCCTTCCTCCTGGGGTGGGAAGTGTATAGTGCTCCAGGTAGTGTTTAGCTTCCAGCTAGCCAGCATAGTCAACAGACTATGTGAGGAGTGCTGAGAATGGTAAACAACATCTGGAAGGCTGTATGATAGAGATCTTTGATATACTCCCAAATTTACAAAATCATGTTACATTAATTTCTCACTTTAAAATAAATTGAAAATGCACTTTTTAATTCTAGACTTTCCTTCCTCTGCCATACTGGGTTGCTTGACTTTTTTTGTATCTAAGCCTCAAAACAGGATTTATCTGCTCTGCAAGGACTACCTGGATCTTCCCTAAAATGAAATTCTATGCCTGAAGGCAGCTAGTATGTGAGTTTCCTGGAAATTACTCACTGAAATAAAATATACCATCCCTCACATTTCAGCTTGATGTTGCACTAACCTCAAATTCGTTTCATGTATAAATGGCTATCCTGGAACCAACCTCAGACATTAAAAGGCAATGCCACCCTTGCAGGTATTGCCCAACCATTCATCAGAGTGAGATAGTTTCCTCAGACAGCAGATTTTAGGTACATGAAAGGATTGCAAATCATAAGTTATTTAGTTTCTTATTACTGTGTTTTTACAATGCAGTAATATTATAAGAGCACAATATTTTTATTGCATGGATGGAAAGAGGTGCTTGTGAGATTTACAGCCTCAAATGCCAGAAAAGAACAGTTTGATTGGCTTTGAAGGCTATGTACCTTCACTTGAATGGGTAAGGCTGAAGCTTTATTTGCTGCTTAGGCAACAAAAGGTTTGGAGCTGGATCTGCATTCTTGATTTATTACTTCCTGCATGTCCAAAGAATGGATGTATCATATTTCCCCCTCCTGTGACATTGAGGTTATTTGTTTTCATATAACATCCTTCTTTATAGACTCAAGGAGTTCTCAAAATTGATTATGAAGGATGTAGCTATTGTGTGACTTCAAATCATTTCTGAGTTATGGTGACTCTAAGCCAGTGGTTCTCAACCTGTGGGTCCCCAGATGTTTTTGGACTTCAGCTCCCAGAAGCCCTGAGCATTGACCATAGTGGCTGGGGCTTCTGGGAGCTGAAGTCCACAAATATCTGGGGACCCACAGGTTGAGAACCACTGCTCTAAGCCATTCCTATTGCAGGGTTTTCCAGTGCTCAGAGTGTGTGATGGGCCCAAGGCCATCCAGTGGGTTTCCATGGCCAAGTGGGGAAGTGAACCCTGATTTCTGAGGTTGTAGTCCAATGCTCAAACCACTATACCACACTGGCTCTCATTATGAAGGATACACAAGCCCTATTCAGATGTTGTTTTTGTATTAATTTGGACACACAAAGAGGGGAAGCATGCTACCTCTGGTCCCTTCATTGTCACTCTCCATAAAGCAACAGTCTGTGGTGGCTAACCTCTGCTCGATGTGGAGGTTCTCTATGCAATGTGGACCCAGAAAAATCAGGGTTCTCAGTGTGGAAGGTCTGTCTGTATAGAGCACACTGTCTTCTTCAGAAACAAGAGAAAAATAAAACAACTGACAGGGAGAAGCTAGCCTGCTGCCCTTCCACCCATGCCCTGATTAGTTTTGTTTAAAAAGACACCCCCACCACATGAATAGGTTGTTGTTATTGCCATCCCACCCCCACCTGTCACAATCACTGCCACCCTTATCTGCCATGCAGAAGGGCAAGAAGCACAATGGAGGTGCTTCCTTCCCAAGCTCAGCACGGGAAAGAGTCTGGCTGCACTGCGAATAGCGGGTGTATGTTCTCCCTTCTGCTGGGAGCCAGCTGGATGTGGAGGGAAGTGTTCCCATCACACTCCCTTCCTGGCAAAGGCACTGCCGGGATTGCAATGGAGAACGACAGGATAAGGTAACGTGTGGAAATGGCCACTGACCACTATACCACACTAGCTCTCACATAAATAGGTCTATACTCAAAACTTTAGTACATAGACAGAAATTATATAATGTCCACATGCTGGCGGAATTCTTCTGGTAGCATTTCTTGTCTATGTCCTTGATTCTGCCCGGTGTCAGTATTATGGCCATCATCTACTAAGAAGCATTTGCCACCTTAGTCTTCTGGAGCACGGAAGAGGGTAGACCAACTATAACTTGTTCAGCCCATGCACAGAAATGAGTTTTGGATCCTGGCCTAATATTAAAAGATAGGCTTGGGTTTTAAGATAGGCAAAGCACTTCATCAGCCAGTAGAATTGATGATAACAATTACTGTCCTACTTGCTGGTTTTATTCCCACAGAAATACTGTTGTTTTGCTTCTCCTTCAACCAGAGGATGGGTCTTATGCAGGCCATTATGGTTTTCTTTTATTTTGTGACAACTTTCAACTTTCAGTGGCGAATGGTGGGAATACAACAGAATATAGTTATGCAGCTTTCCCAATATCTGGTGGCTACTGAGTCCAGCACACACCAGGAGCTAACACAACCACCAGTTTCTAACCCAGTGGTTCTTAACCTGGGGTCTGGAGAGCCCTCAAAGGGGGACTACAAAGCCCTGCTGCTGGACTCAAACAGCAACAAATCTTGCCAAGAAAATCCCTACAAGAATTTTGCCTTAGGGTCACCATAAGTCAGTTTTCAAAGGGGAGAGACATGATGGCTAGAAGGAACTTCCTCCTGCTATTGACACTTTGTTGTTGTGACCCTTTAAGTCACTTCAGACTTACGGCAATCCTAAACTGAATTTACCAGACAGTTTTTTTGGCAAAACTTGTTCAAAGGGGGTTTGCCTTTGCCTTTCTCTGAGGCTGAGAGAATGTGACTTGCCCAAAGTCACTCAGTGTCTGAGTGGTGATTTAAATCCTAATTTCCAGAAGACTTTAATTAAATAAATAAATATTTGAATATTTAACTCTAAATTTAGATATTTAAATCTTGAGTTAAGTCTTGGAGGGTTTCTTAACAAATTAAGAAAAGGTTAAGAACCACTATTTCAACCTGTTGCAGTCCTCTCTCACATGAAATAGCCAAAGCTCTCACATTTTAAGTTAATAATGTTTTCAAACGCTACCCTTATCTCTTGCAGTTGTCCAAACATGTAGATTTCAGAGATGGGATCGTTTTTAAATATTGTTCTTTCCTCTGCAGTCTACATCTTCCTCTTTTCCTGCAGCATGTAAAAAACATACCCTTTTGTAAAATGCATGTTTGCTTCATTTTGAAGCATTTTCTTCTATAACATTTTATGTCTTTCCTGTTCTTAAAAAAGAAAATGAAACCAAATTCAAAGTGGCAGCCGATCTTAGTTATGGAATGGAAATCTTGTTATGTTATGAACAGCTTTCCTTAAGCTTTCAGCCTGCACATTCCTAAAATTTAGTCTGTTAGCAGTTTGATGTTGATTGTTTTTTTAGAGTTTTCTTTACTGTAGATTTAGCCACTGGTTTGGCTCTTGATTAAAAAAAAAACATCACTGATATTGATCATAGCAAAATAGTTACTGATAACTCAAGCATCAATTAATATGTTAAGCAGTAATATAAATCTACAATGGCATAAAAAACTGGGAATATTTGAGATTGTTGGTGCAACTCAAAAGGCTATCAGGTGTTAAAATTAATAGGATATCTAGGTTTGGCTTCTTAAGCAAAAGTATAGAGAGGGTTCCAAATGAAATTCCCACTGCAAAGAATTCCAGAATGTGTACCCACAAGCACTGCAACACAGATGGAGATAGGACAAGTCCTCCATTGAAAAACTTGAGCGTCTATGTTGCCACATAAGTGAGGAAGAATTAAGATTTAGTGTTTCTTTTTGTTCTCTTCTCTATTTTTTTACTAGGCTAAAAAGATGTTGATTTGGGAACACGCTACCAATCAATACTACTTCATAAACCAACCAATACACTTCCTTCCCTCTTGTTTACCCAACAAATCCATCATATTTAGGGACTAAGGATTTCCATTGCTGGAGAAAAGGTGACAAAGAGAGGGGCAATGGGAAACTTCACTTCATGACTTCACATTCCTCAAGAAGCTGTCTTACATTGAATAAGGTTATTTGCCCAGTAAGGTCAACAATACCTAGCCAGGGGTTCAGGCATAGGTTGTTCATGTCAACACTACTGCATCTTTGTAATCGAAGAAGCCAGTGATTGAATCTGGGAATATCTGCTAGCAAAGTATGTGCCCACCCTCTAAGCCAGTGGGTTATAACCAAAAGGAAGCAAGCAGTTATGGGAAAGCAAAATTCTGTTCTGTGTCTTATAAGATGTAAAGTAGTTTTCACTGCTAACATGTTTCCGCGTGTTTTTTTTTCCATTTATGGACTTTTTGTAAAAATATTATTTGTCCAACAATTCTTTTTTATGTAAAAAGCAATATTTGTAGAGAAAAAGAGTGGTTTTTGCCCAAATGAAATTTTCACAAAAAGTTCCAAAATGGGAATTATCTTGAAGAGGTTGATCAATTTCACAGTGGAGTGTCTCAATGTGTTGTCACTCATTTTCATGGAAAATAAGAAAAATTGCAAGTACTGTATTCTTTACATCTTTGGTACGTTAGACCTCACTGAACATTTTTAGCTAGAAAGCCTTATGTTGATTTGAGTTCAGGCTATTTGAACGTCTGCAATCTGCCTGGACTTTCAGGATTTTCAGGACAGAACCTTTTTTTGTTTCTATCGCCTTTTGAGATTTGTACAGGTCCTATCTCTGTTAATGAAGTACATGTGTTGCTGGATGTTACTTCTTTAACAGAAAATTTGGTACCAGAGTTAGAAATAACATGGAAAGAACATCACAAAAAAAGAAGAGCAGTTCAATATGTTTCACCAAAGTATTTATTCAGAACTAACAGTATGCACACGTGAAATGAAACAGCCAAGTCAGGTAATCCTTGAAAAAGTAATCAAAAAACATTTTGAACCTTCTACAGATCACTTGAAAGCTTCTTCCAAAGTGCATCCAGGCATTTTTTTTTCTTTCACCATCCTCTGCTCATCTTATCATTTTCATTTTGGTGGCCAACATCATAAATCTGTGCTTTTGTAACATGCTGAGGGGTTGCTGGTGAGTCAGGCTATTTTGCATTCACCCCCTTTCTTTCTGTTTGGCTGTCCACTCATGCTCAGTAAGGCAGTCTGGAGGCAGCTACTGTTCCTTGCCTGTTGTAGGCAGGCAGGCACACACAAGTAGAGCAGGATTAGCTGAGGAGTATGCTATTCTTTCCTATCTCAAGCTTTACTGAACTGTTTACTGCAGACATGCTGCTGCAACCCAGTCCTTCAATACCCTCTTAATGCCAGTGCTGTTCCAGCTAAACACAGGACAAAGTGGGGGGCGGGGGGGGGGCGTGCAGAGGATGAGTTGAGTGAGAAGAAAAACACTTTGTAAAAAGGAGTGTCTTTGTCAGGGGCTTTGTTAACTGAGGTATGCCTGTATAGTGCGGACATAAGAAAGGGCTTTCTTGGTTGCCTCTCCAAAGTCATGGCTGCTAGTTTGGCTAGTCATGGCTAGTTTGGCTGCACTGAGATGAAAGAGAATTGCCAGTCAAAACTATTCACCAACCAGCAAATAAAATTAAAAACAGCAAGTAATCCTGGGCAGATTGAACTGTTGTCTTTCCACTGGCAGGTAATATCCTTTGTATTCAGGCAGATCCTTGGCAAGTGACCTCATTTACTGCATGAGGGGGCTTCAATTCAGGGTCACTATATTTTCTTCTATTGGCTTATTTTAGATTTTCAAGCTTTTATTAATTGTATGTTTTAATTGCAGTTGTACTATTTAACTGTAAGTCATTTATGAGAGAAGGTAAGATACAAATCAGATAAATGCATAGATATATAAATAAAATATTGACTTCCAATCCTAGCCTAGTCAAGAAGTAGTCAGATGGTCTTAGCCAAACCATTGTCAGTCTGTTAGCTTTAGCCACTCATGACTGACGTCTCTATATTGAGCCATTTATTTTAAATTATCTTTTTCTGCTCCTGCTAGGACAATCAATCCATCTAGCCAAATACCTTTCACCTCAAAATGAGTATCTTTGTTATCAAGAAGAACATGTGGCAAATTGACAAATGCAGGCCACTTGGGCTAGTATCTGAAACTGCTTAGGCAAATGCAAACTTGCAAACTGTGTTCTTTCAACAAAATCATTTACCTCAAGGAAAGCTCTAGCCATTCTAAAACAGCAAGCAAATTCTTCTTTCCTTGCTCAGCAGTACTGTGCTGTCAGATGCATAATGTTACCCTCCTCACAATTCTGTTCCTTTCAGTCTGTCCAGGATTACTTCATTTTTATTTGCTGGCTGGTGGATAGCATTGACTGTCAGTTTTCTCTCATCTCAGTGCGGTATGTAGCCCCCAGAAGTCCTTAAGCTAGCCCTTCTTTCCCTCCTTTCTCCATCCAATTCTATTCTCCCCAACTGTTGTCTTTTCAGCTCTTCTACCTGCTCGCCTTTCCAGTTACCTTCCCATGATTCTGTTATCTCCAAATCTTTTCTTTGCAGCAGCCTCACACTATCCATTCCTTCTAATTACATTTATTTTCAAATCCTTTTCTTTTCTACCACCAAGGATACGTCTTCCAAATATCCTTTGCCGTGTGTGTGTGTGTGTGTGTGTGTGTATATATATACACACATATGTTATGTGCTTTCAAGTCACTTGTACCCAATAAATTTCATAGGGTTTTCTTTGGCAAGGAACACTCAGAAATGATTTTACCAGTTTCTTCCTCTGAAATATAGCTTATAGCCCCAGGTATTCCTTGGTCATCTCTTATCCAACTGCCAACAAGAGCTGACCCTGCTTAGCTTCCAAGATCGCAGGAGATCTGGTGCACCTAGGCCTTTTGCGATGTCCTGCCTTGCTAATTCTTTCTCTGAAACTTTTCCACTCTCTACCCATCTATCTCTTTCTAATGACTCCCCTCAAAAATTCTACTTAACATTCTTTCTCTTTCCTTCTGGGCTGCATTCCCGCTGCCTTCACTTATGCAACAAACATACTTATGCTCCTAATTAGGGTCAGAGTTATCATGCCACTGCCACTGCCATTATGGTTTCTGCATCCAAAGAAGCAGCAAGGGAAGAAGCCACAAAGCAGCATCTCACAAGCATTCTGGTAACAAACATATGAACTGGTCTTCAGAAGCATACTATGTTGAGTTTAGCCTGTACATGAATAATTCATTCTGTTTTTTTCTCATAAATATTACATTGACTTTAAACAACCTATTTGATCTGAATGGAAACTGAAGGCTCATTCTCTTAGACTGATTCCAAGCAATGGTACACACAGGTGAGGAGCTAGGTTGTCTCTTGTTTGTATCTTACAGCAGCTAGCTATAAAACCTGAACAGTTTTCTTAAAAAAAATTGATTAACCCTCCCCTACAACTGTTCCAATAAAATAGTGTGCTTATGATAATTGTTGTCATGTGCCTTCATCTTGCTTCCAACTTATGATGACCCTAAGGTGAACCTGTGACAGGGTTTTCTTAGGAAGATTTGTTCAGAGCGGCTTTGCCTTTGCCTTCTTCTCAGACTGAGAGAGTGTGACCTGCCCAATGTTGCCTAGTGGGTTTTCACAGCAGAGCAAGGATTTGAACCCTGGTCTGCAGAATCATAGTCCAACACTCAATCTACAACATTATGCTGGCTCTGCTTCTAATAATAGCTAAACAAATTATGTATCTATCTAGCACTATGGCCGCAATCTTAAATTTGTTTTTCTGTGATTAAGCTTGAATAGATAAAGTTAAAATGCAGTGAGGGTCAGGTGGTCTCTGAGGGGCTGTAAAATATTATGGAACCACTCTTCTGCCATGTGTGTTTCATGAGCAGTACAGAGAACAATGGACATTCCAGCCTTGTACTGGGATTCTAGGAAGGAAGCTTTGGAGATGCAGAATCCAAAGTCTCTTTCTTCACCAACAAGGGAGAAAAAAGAACTATTCCAGATCTGGAGCTGGTGTAGTGATTTTACCTCCCACTACTATCAATGAGGGGGTGGAATGAAATAGGAAAAATAAGAAGGAAAATACTCCCACCACCCTCTACACTGGGATGTCCAAGTTTTCAAGTCTTAGGAAGTCAAATTTCCACCACTATGGATTCTCCCGCCTCACAGGATTGCTATCATGTTTACTAAAATAAACATGAATTAGGACTGTATTCTCAAATGCATAAAAAATAAGCAGTAAAGAAAAAAAAAGCAAGATCCTCCCCGTCCAAAATGCTGATTTTTATTTGAGCTCTCTTCTCAATGAATTGGTCTGTTACAGTCAAGGACTCAAATTACACTGGTAAATTACCAAATCAGTTTTTGCACTGCTGCAAGGTAATTGTCTCCATATTAACGGAAGAAAATACACTTAGTATCAAGGTCCTTCATTATTCTTCTCCTCACGAAGAAGCTGTTTTAACACGCTGCTCTGTTTCAAAGCTTCTATGTTAAAAATATCCTCACTAATGACAGGTACATCCTCTTTTGGCTTCCCAGATGGCTGTTCATCCTCACTGTCCAAAAGTGTACAGAGAAGAGTATCATTTTCATAGGTAGGAAAATAATACCTAAGATGGCAGAAGAGAAAGATAATACCTGGTCAGTCACAGGATTTTTTTTAATGTACATACTTTGGAGCACTGGAGTTGCATTGATTCCCTGTATCACAGAACTTGGACAAGAACAGGTTGCTTACCTGTAACTGTGGTTCTTCGAGTGGTCATCTGTGCCCTCACACATTGGGAGTTTTTGCGCCTGCGCGGTAGCGTTTGGAAGATTTTAGAGCTTAGTAGCTTGGCGGGAACCCCTCCCACATGCCCATACTGAGCATGCTCAGCCCGCCGAGCAATGGTCTCTCCTCAGTTCTGTAGTCTGCCAATAAGGGACCTGAGAAAGAGGGGACGGCTGGGCGAGTGTGTGTGAGGGCACAGACGACCACTCGAAGAACCACAGTTACAGGTAAGCAACTTGTTCTTCTTCGTGGTCTCTGTGCCTCACACACTAGGAGACTTTGTAGCTTATAGCTAGGATGGTGGGTCAGGTCCTAGAGAACGGAAGCCAGGACCGCACGTCCAAAACAGGCATCTCATGGGACCGACAGTCAAGTCTGTAGTGGTGCACGACGGTCGATAGCTGGGACCAGGTCGCCACACGGCACAGTTCCTGCAGATCAGCTCCTCGCAGGAGAGCTGCTGATGTCGCCATGGCTCTGGTGGAATGAGCCCGGAGCAATGCTGGCAGAGGCTTCTAGGCCAGTTTGTAAGCCAGTAGGATAGTCTGGGCCATCCATTTCGAGAAATGTTGGGTGGATACCTTGTGGCCTCTTCGACACCTGCCATAGCACACAAAAAGGTGTGGGGTATGTCGAAAGGAAGCAGTCCTGTCCGTATAGAAGGCCAAGGCCCGATGAACATCCAGGGAGTGAAAGGATTGCTCCTAAAGTGTAGTCGTGTCTGGATAAAGGGTTGGCAAGATGATACCTTGACCGAGACAGAAGTTAGGCACCACCTTCAGCAAGAAGGAAATGTCAGGCAGAAGGACCACCACGTCTCATGGAACACGAGGTAGGGCTCGTCAGAACGTAAGGCTGTCAGCTCACCTGCCCTCCTGGCTGAGGTGACAGCCACCAAGAAGGCAGTTTTCATGGTGAAAGGCCTATCATCAGCGGTTGCCATAGGGTTGAAAGGCGGTATTGTCAACTGCGATATCAGCAAGGAAAGCGACTATGACGGTAGCGGTGGCGATACTGGTAGATAAAGGGTGCTGCAGGCCCTTCATAAACTGCTTCATGGTAGCATCACAAAAGAGAGCTGCTGATGGAGACCATGGAGGTTGGTAAGCCACGATAGTGGCAAGGTAGACCTTCAGGGAAGGGAAGGCTAAGCCCTGATGTCGAAGGTGTAGAAGGAAATGGAGCACAGTAGGCAGGTTGACAGGCGATACCGGCTCCTGTTGTGCTTCGGCAAAGGGAACAAATCGTTGTCATTTGTAGTGATAGTAGCGGTGTGTCGACTCCTTCCTGGCTGCGGTAAAGATGTTACTGATGACGGGATCGTCTAGGGTAGTGGGTCTCAACCTGTGGGTCCCCAGATGTTTTTGGACTTCAGCTCCCAGAAGCCCTGAGCATTGACCATAGTGGCTGGGGCTTCTGGGAGCTGAAGTCCACAAACATCTGGGAACCCACAGGTTGAGAACCACTGGTCTAGGGCGATATCCGCCAGGCATGGAGGGCCAGGAGCGGCAGGCCTAGATGGAGAACGGGACCATTGGAGTGCGACAGGAGATCCGGCGTTGTCGGGAGCCTGATGAGTCGACCACAGGTGGTCTCGAACAGGGGGCCGAACCAGTGCTGTGTCAGCGAGCACGGGGCTACGAGGACAACGCTGGCTCGGTCTGCGAGGATCTGGGAGACCACTTGGCCCAGGAGCAGAAACGGGGGAACACGTAGAGGAACCCCTCGTTCCACCTGAACTGGAAGTGTCGCTGATGGAGTCGCGACCCCGGCCGGCCCTCGAGTAGTACCAGCAACACTTCACGTTCTGGTTGGTGGCGAAGGGGTCGATCGTCAGCTCACCCCACCAGTCTCATATCATCCGGAATGCTTCGCTTGAGAGGGACCGCTCCCTGCTGAGGGTGTCCGCTGTGGTGTTTTCCTGCCCGGCCAGGTGCACCGCTACTGGAAGGATTTGAAGCAAGACACACCAGTTCCAGAGGTCAATGGCTATGTTGAGGAGGTGTGGAATGAGTCCCTCCTTGCCTGTTGACATAACAAACTGTAGTCGTGTTGTCTGTCAAGATCAACACCGTATGGCTCGCAACCAGGTGGCGAAATGCACTCACAGCTTCCCAGACTGCGAGTAGTTTGAGGGTGTTGATGTGGAGGATGGTGTCGTCGTCGATCCACCGGCCCCGGACTCTGAGGCTGCTGCAGTGGGCTCCCCATCTGAAAAGGCAAGCATCCATTGTCACCGTGAGCCGTGGAGATGGTTGCTGAAAAGGCATCCCTGACAGGAGATGGCTATAAGACTGCCACCACAGCAGGGAGTGATGCACCTGCGGAGGTATTCGAAGCAGACGTCTCTGGTCATCCAGAAGTGGGTTGAAAACTCGGACTGACCAGTGCTGAAGAAGTTGAGCACGGAGCCTAGACAGGTAAGTCACGGCGGTAGTCGAGGCCATGTACCCAAGGAGGAGTTGCTGGATTCTCCTTGCTGATACCGTCGGGGCGTTAAAGACTGTAGACGGAGCCCGACCAAGACGCGTCAGAAGAGTGAGTGTGCGGTGGATGTCTGTAGGATTTCTGTCCACAGGACGCCACCATCAGCCAGTCGCCTAGGTAGGGGTAGATCGAGACGTCCTTTGTCCGCAGGTATGATACCACCAGGGCCATGCATTTGGTGAAGATCCTGGGTGCGGTAGAGAGTCCGGATGGTAGCACTCTGTATTGGTAACAGGTGCCGTCAACTGCGAACCGTAGGTATCGTCTGTGCTGCGGGAAAATAGCGATGTGAAAGTAAGCATCTCGAAGATTGATGGAGGCGAACCAGTCCCCTCGTCGAAGGAATGGCAGGAGCGAGGAGAGAGTGACCATCTTGAATCTTTTGGGGGATACAGTCGTTCACCCCTTTGTGGTCTAAGATAGACCACAGGGTTCCGTCCGATTTCGGTATAGTACAGTGGTTCTCAACCTGTGGGTCCCCAGATGTTTTTGGACTTCAGCTCCCAGAAGCCCTGAGCACTGACCATAGTGGCTGGGGCTTCTGGGAGCTGAAGTCCACAAACATCTGGGGACCCACAGGTTGAGAACCACTGGTATAGTGAAATACCGGGAGAAGAGGCCAGTGGTACTGGGCGAGGACAGAAGTTTCTCGATCGCTCCTTTGAAGAAGGGACTAGATCTCTTCTGGCAGAGCGGAGCTGGCCGGGGTGGAATAGTAGATGCCTTGCTGGGGTATACTTCCAAACTGTGTAGCGTAGGGGAGACAGACGATGGAGAGAGTCCCCGAGTCCTTGGTGACGTGGTGTCAAGTGGTGGCGACCTGCCAAGGTCAATAACGGGACTTCATCCCAGACGAGGACTTCTTCGCAGAAGAAGACTGACCTCTCCGAAGAGAGTAGACAGTCAGGGTGGGGCCGAGAGAAGCGACCGAGGTTGAGAGGTTGACAACAACGATCTGTGGCACGGTTCCTGTCAGTCAGGCACGCCTTCACTGGATGGCTCATTGCCTTATCCAATGCGGCATTAAACAGCCCCTGGCCATCAAAGGGGAGGTCCTCGATCCTTCTCCTGCTGTCCTCTTACAGGTCTGAGGATCTGAGCCATGCATTTGTTTGCTGTGAGGCAGGCCTTAACTAGTGGCATGGAGTAGACCCAGGACGTCAATGGGACGTCTACGATGCGTCTGCAGCTTTCCTCCTGCAGATTTGTGGATCTCGGCTGCGCAAGGCACTGGAGGGGGACAGAGTCTACCATCGCAGGAGTGGCACCTCCGCGGAATGAGTAACCAACATGATGTGTTGGTTAGCGAGTGTCACTGATTCATTAAGAATTGTATGGCATTCGGTTGTTGATTCTTAGGGAGGTGCACCAGAAGAGGGTAGAACCTGTCGAGGAGGTTTCTTTGGGAGGCTGTGCATTGGTCTCCTGGCAACAAGTGACGAGGCGGAGCAGAACCAGATGCCAAAAGTGTCCAAAGGGGATGGCTGTGGCCTACAGGTGCTTCATGATTTTCTGCAATGCTGATGAAGTGGTAGGAGTGCCGTAGACGGCGGGCAGGCGCCAACACATGCGAACACTGGGTCCTAGACAGATGGAGCCGGGTCCAACACGTCCCCGACAGTCAGGGCTAAGATTTGTGAAGCGGTGTCAATTCTCCAGACTCGGATTTCAAGTCGTAAGATCACAATTTGGAGGAAAAAATGTGCCCGGTTATTGTTGCTGGGTCCGTGAAATCACAGGCACGGTCGGGGTACTGTCATCGGTACTGTGGACGGTACCGGTGGAGAAGCCGGAGGTGGAGATACGTTGGTGGCTCAAATGGTAGCAACCACGGGATGGAAACCGCAGCAGGCAATTTGCCGACCGATGCCTCACGTTGAGGTGGGATCGATCCCTATACGTGGGCTAATAGGAATGATACAACACCGGTTGCTCCCAGTAAGGATGTTCCCGGCCGTATGTGTACGAGAAGGGCCATCAGGGGCCGAGAGGAGGCCTGCTCCACTGCGGGGACCGACTCTTCCCATCCTCCGGGCGGTCCATCCTCTGAGGGTGACCAGCAGAGTCACCATGGCGGCAAGGATAGGCGGGGCCAAAGGCACAGCCAGCCTGCGGTCTGGTCCTCATCCTCTGGGAGGTCCAACACCTCAGGGTGACCAGGCGGGAATACCGCAGCAGTAAGGATAGGCTGGCCGGAAAGGCACAGCTGAGGCAGCAGTCTGGTCCTCGTCCTCCGGACAGTCCATCCCCTCAGGGTGACCAAGTGGAGAGATCGCGGCAGCGAGGATGGGGGGCCTGAAGGCGCAGCAGATCCAGCGGTCTGGTCTTCATCCTCCAGGAAGTCCAACCCCTCAGGGTGACTGGGTGGAGAGACTGCGGCAGCAAGGATAGGCAGGCCCGAAGGTGCAGAAAAGCCAGCAGTCTGGTCCTCGTCCTCCGGGCGGTCCATCCCCTCAGGGTGATCAAGCAGAGAGACTGCAGCAGCAAGGACAGGCGGGTCCGAAGGCGCAGCAGAGCCAGCGGTCTTGTTCTCATCCTCCGGGCGGTCCATCCCCTCAGGGTGACTGAGCGGAGAGACCGCTGCAGCAAGAATAGGCGGGCCCGAAGGCGCAGCCGAGCCAGCAGTCTTGTCCTCATCCTCTGGGCCGTCCATCCCCTCAGGGTGACCGAGCGGAGAGACTGTGGCAGCGAGGATAGGCGGGCCTGAAGCCGCAGCCAAGCCAGCGGTCTGGTTCTCACCCTCCTGGCGGTGCATCCCTTTAGGGGGACTGAGTGGAGACACCGCGGCAGGCCCGAAGGCACAGCCAAGCCAGCGGTTTGGTCCTCGAGGATCTCTGAAGGGTCCATTTTCTCAGCCGCACGTAAGGTTCCTTCCTGTTTTCCTTCTTCTACATCTCCTTTCGGGTGCCATGAGAAGGAGGCATTTGCGCTGGGCGGCAGGAAACGGCCTGGAGGATTCGGCTACCTGCAAGCCCGTAGGAGAGTCTCTGGAGAATGCCGCGCCCGATCAGGGCCTCAAAAACGGTACTCAAAAACGGTACCGAGCCGGTACCAGCGTCCGGTACCGAGGAGGGTGTGGCCACCAGGCATGCCAAGAAGACATTATTGGCTCTCCAGCCGCACACTGTCTTGCCTGCAAAGACTCCTCCTGGTAGTGAGGTTTTCCCAGGCCGTGAAGCCACAACATAGCACAGGCCAATACATGTCGGGTTAAGGGAGAAGTCCGATCTTGTGACCACAAGGACGCAAGAGTTGAAAGGGGGCAGACATAGAAGGTGGAGAAGAGGGCAACAGAAGTCTGAGAGGGGGAGAAAATGCTCGGAAAGGAAGCAAAGATCGAATATCAGAGGAGAAGCAGATGGAAAAAAGGGGGGGTTTGAAGAGAAAGCCAAAAAACACAAACCGTAAGCTGAATAGGCAGCTGCAAAGCTAAGAACCTTCCGTTTGCTAAGGCGGACGAAAAAGAACTGAGGAGAGACTGTTGTTTGGTGGGCTGAGCATGCTCAGTACGGGCATGAGGGAGGGGTTCCCGCCAAGCTACTAAGCTCTAGAATCTTCTGAACGCTACTGCGCAGGCGTGAAAGCTCCTAGTGTGTGAGGCACAGAGACCATAAAGAAGAAGTTACAGTTTTAGACTACAACCACTCCAGTCAACAAGGTCATAGCAACTGTAGCCCCCAAAGGTAACTTTTGCAAGCTCTGCTCATGGCACAACCTCATACTTCTCAAGGCTATATGAGAATTTTGTTCTTTTTGGTCAGAGGTGGAAAATATTTTTTTGGTCCAAGGGCTGACCTGGTTTCAGGCTAGCTTGTTAGGGGCTATAGGTCAACAGTCAGTAGAGTCACTCCCATCATTGGCATGTGGTCTCTAACATGTATGTTTGGACTGCATTCTCTCTCAGATATCAACATGGACCATACGATTCCATTAACTTCCCACGAACCGATGTGCATATATAGGTCAGCATCCTGTTGGTGACATAGGCAAGTATGCTCAAGTGTAAGCCCAGTTTATGCCCACAAATGTTTTGGTATTCTCTTCTTCTCTCCACAGTGACCAAAGCCCTCACAGGACTCATTTTTACTGCAACAGCCCCCATTCTCCACAGTCACTCAGTGGTTGGTGGAAAGCTGGGGGACTGGAGAATCATCTGGCTATGTCCCTACACTTGACACAGAATGATTACATCATCTGGCAAGGCCTGTGCAGTACCATGGCAGGTCTCAGTGGAGGACATCATCAGTCTGCATTTGGCTATGGGGATATAGTTAGACAGTACCTCCGTTTCCCCTGCTCTTTGAGAGCTGCTGAATGGCCATGGATGAAGGAGTGCTGCAGCTAGTTTGAGAAGTGTTCAGAGGACAGACATCATGTAGTTCCATCTGTGGAACTCTTATGCTAAACTCTGCAATAGAGGATCTCAGTCATAGTCTACTTTTAAACAGGTAATTGGTGGGAGAAGTCCAATAAGCCAGTGCTTCAAGATATACCTGTATCCTATTCCTCACTCTCCTATCCCTTGAGGAAAGAGGCCATAGGGAAGCCTCAAAGAAAAGTCTGGCAGACTGAAGCTGGTCTGCAGGCCACAAGTTTCCACATCACTTGTGTGGTGCAATGGTAATCACATGGGAAAGAACTGTGTGATTGGCTTGTCCAACATGGTTGCAGTGTGGACACACATTTCCTGGCAGCATGGAAACTTTACTGGGAAGTGGCTTCAACACAAAGCTTGTTCCATATATATCAGTATATTTTATAATTAGAAATCCTAGCTAGATTTTATGGGACTTTTCAGGATACAAGCTAATCACGCAGGGTGCCCTTTCAGGAAGGACTTCAAGTTTGTACTTGATTTATTCTGTTTGGAATGATTACCAGTTACTGTTTCCACTTCATTGCCTTGTGTATTGTGAATGTCATTGCCAACACAGCAGAACTGCTTTCAGTGGAGACTGGGTCACATCCACAAAGACAATTAAAATGTACTTTGTAACAGTAAATGAGCTGCCCTTTGACTGTACAAATAACTTGGTGAGTGCCATGACCTGAGTGAAGGGAATACTGTGCAATGTCCACATTTTAACCAAGGAGAAAAATTCTTTTAATCTGAAAGTGTGTGGTTGTATGACAAAGTTGAAAAATTTGGTTTTTTTTGGATTATATCTCTAGGAATTTCCCATGCTTGCTGGGGTTTTTAACTGGTCCTCCTAGATGGGGATTTTGGGCAGTGCGGTCCAGAAAATGAAAATTTCTAACTGGTTGGCAGAAAACACAAGCCCTTAATCATACAGCAATGGAATGAAAAACTCAGGTTTCACTAATCAGATGCTATAATGCACTCACTGCAATACCAAAGAAAAATGGTCTTACTGTGGCTGGTCCCACATAGATCGGGCAGGTAGTGATGTTATATGTTTCGCCTCTTCCATATGATTCACTAAGTCCTTTTTCGATGGGAATTTTTCCTGGCAACTGTAACATTGACACTGGTGGACTGCTCTCCTAATGAAGTTCACTACTTTCACTTGCTGATAAAAATTCAGATCTAGCAAACAAAAACAAGTGTTTAAACAAAATATTAAATTAAAAAAGTGGAAGACGCGTAGCTCAAACAAGATTGTTAGAATAAACAAAGGGTTAAAAAATTAAAAACTGCAAATGCGAAAATGGTAAATGGATTTACAGATGTATGAACCATAACTATCTAAAATCTATCTTAAAAAGAAAGCAAGGGATACTGAGGGGAAAAAAATCCTTCTTTGCTAGAAAGGAAAACAATTAGAAAATTTAATAGAGTGCCATTGTTTTATTTAGCATGGTGATTTACTGTATATCCAAGATTTATAGAGAGAAGACTGGACTTTACATCTTACCATAGTGTCTTCTTGACAACCACTACAACCAGTTGCTGTTACTCTTTGACATCCAATAGGGAACAATCCTGCCATTTTGTTTTCAATTACTTGGAGTGACTGAGGTTGAAATATGGTTCCCTGCCTTTAAAAAGCCACATGTCTTGTGCCAGTGGATACCTTCACCACAGGATAACATTTACTCACCATGTTCAGACTTAATTTTTAGTAAGTCAAATCCATGAGCTTCCTGGGATGTGAAAATTAAACAAAAAATGAAGAGATTTAACTGTGAAGTCTTTTAAATCAAATTAATCTCAATTTGTATAAACAAACAATCAAAACAAAAATAGGCACTTCAGTTCTCCCTCCACATTTGCAGGTTTGAGTCTGGTGGATTTGCTTATTCGTGGGTGGCTTCCCTTTCCCATTCCCTCCTCCCATTCCCTAATACAGGAAGAAGATCTTGTCTCCTGCCTTTCCCCCGCCAGCTATGGCATTGGCAGCTGCTGGGAGAGTGAAGTGGGGGGCATCTCCTCTACCCAGCTCCCCTTCCATGTAGCTGAGGGCTCCATCGCACTGGAGTGGGTGGCAGAGGGAAGTGGGGAGGGCGATCTCACTTTCCCTGCTCTTCTCTGGCCCATCACCTGTGCAATCCTGCCCAGGATGTGTGGGAGAAGGATGCGGGGAGTGTGATTTTGCTCGCCCTGCTCTTCTTCAGCCCGTTGTGGGTGCGATCCTGCCGGGTTGGGTGGGAGAAGGATGCGGAGAGCACGATCTTGCTCTCCCCACTCTTCTCCGGCCCGTTGTGAGTGCGATCTTGCTTGGTGGGGTGGGAGAAGGATGTGGGGAGCATGATCTCACTTCTCCACTCCTTTCCAGCCCATCGCAGGTGTGATCCTGCCCAGGGCAAGTGGGAGAAGGATGGAGGGAGCATGACCTCACTTTGCTCCAGCCCGCTGCTGGTGCAATCCTGCCCAGGGTGGGTGGGAGAAGGATGTGGGGAGTGTGATCTTGCTCTTTCCGCTCTGCTCTGGCCTGCGGCCGGCACAATCCTACCCAGGGCAGGTGAGAGAAGGATGTGGGGAGCAGCATGATCTCAGTCTCCCAGCTCTGCTCCCTGCCTGCCACTGGCGCTATTGCTAGGGCAGGTGGGAGGAGGATGAGGAGAGGGTGATCTTGTTCCTGGTGCTCTCCTGGGCAGGGAGCCCAGGGAAGAGAGAGTGCTCACTGGAGGGAATTATTCATGGTTTTTTGACTTTTGCAGAGGTTCTTTGCACCTATCTCCCGTGAATGTGAAGGGCCTATTGTATACAAGTTATACAGTCCAAAAATTAGTACTATGTGGATTCCTTACCTACATAACATTGGAAACCCTTAACGTAAGTTCAGTTAGAGGCAGTGCTTAATAATCACTCTTTTTTGGCTATAGCTCCCAGAATCCTCTAGACAGCATGATCACAGCATGGATGGTTGTGGGAGTTGTAGTTCAAAACAAGAGTAAGCTTCCAAGCTTTGGTGAAGCAGTTGCATTACCCTAAATCAAACCATGGTTTTACCAAGCATTTTACTATTTCATATGCATGACCTTATGCCTGCTTCCCCAGACCTGTTAATTGGGAAGACAAGGAACTGACCCTGGACCCTTGTGCATTCAATGTGTATGACCTTGTTCACAAACTACATCCTCTAATGAAAGCCTGTCCAAAAGGCCTTCTTCCATCCCAACTGCCACTGCTCTGGCAGCAGAGAGAGAGAAGAACAGGTAGATACTGCTCCATTATGCCTAGGCCCAGCAACTGAGGAAAGGCTCTCCCTCTCTTTCAACTGCCACTGCTATGACCTCAGAGGGAGAGAAAGGCAGCCAGCATCTCCTGGACTTAATGCTTTTCTCCACTGCCATTTCCTCTTGTTTGTGTGTATGTCCTTTCAGATTGTGTATATGTCCTTTCAGTGTTGAGGGCAGGGAACTGTCAAATTAGCAATCGTAAACTGCTCATGTAAAGTACCACATGCACTGATGATGCTATATTGATGATGATGATATGATGATGATGATGATGATGGTGACAAGACAATAATATGAATTAGTTAAATTACTAAACTTTTCTCCAAGCTGTCTCTGCTATGGACTGGAGCCAGACTTCAATCATCCTTAAAGCAGACTTGCTAAAATGAGCTGGGAAATTTCCATTGATTTCAGTGGGTTGAGTCTGAATATTACTAAGTCTGGATCTAACCACAGTTAGATCCAGTGGGCCACAGGCATACACGATCGGTAATTCTGTGAAAAGCAGCTAATAATATCCTCATTGCTGTGGCCCACTGGAATAGAGCAGCGCCTTTTGCATGTGCATACATCTATATATGCATCATATTCCTGCCATGGATTTCTTCTAAGATTCAATATGAAAAAAAATCAACAACAAATTAAACAATAAACCACTAAAACCACCATAACTACCAAATTCAATTAGCATTTAAAGCAGTTTAAAAGGCAATTTGAAAAGATGTTGGCCGTTTCCACACTAGACTGCTATAGTGCTATTATTCCACTTTCAACATCCTATGGAATCCTGAGGTTTGCAGTTTAGGGAGGGGCCTCAGGCTTCCATAGGATGTTGAAAGTTGAATAATAGCATTATAATAGTCTAGTGGAATAAAAGCACTATAACAGTCTAATGCAGAAATGGCCGTTATCTCCACACCCTTCCCAAACGCAGTGAAAGTGGGCTGCAGCTCTGTGGGAGTGCACACCACAATCTGGGAGCAACCCAGGACAAAGCCCAATCACTCAGACCCTCAAGTGGGCTTCTAGAGATTTTCTCCTGAAGTTCTTAACATCTAGACAAGTTCAGAATGGGACAAGCCTACTAAGCAGCCAGATCTCCAGCTGTTTACATCATTAACAACCTGTACCACCCTTTTCAGCACCCAGAATAATGTGAGGTCTGTACTAAAACAGGGCAACCTAAAGTTTATCCCACTTATTTTCCAAAGCAAGATCTAACAGAGCAAGTAGAAACACATAGCTCTCCAGACACGGTTGGACTGCAACTCCCAACATTCCTTGCTAGTGGCTAAGTAGGCTAAAGCTACTGGGACCAGTAGTCCAGCATCATCTACAGGATTCCCAGCTTGATCTAATATAGATGCCTCTTACCTCCATGTGAACATACAGCTTTTCTGTGGTGTCTGTCTGCTTCTCACAGAAGAGGCAGACTGCACAAACAGGATGCTCTTCCCAGTCAGACCAGTCTCTGTGTGGGAAAAAATTATACAAAAAGCCATCTTACTTGGTGTTTGGGGCCTGTTATCTTTTTGCAGCCTTGATGCTCTCCCAAGAATGCAGATAACCCCCCTGCTGTTCCTCATTGCCCCTATTTTGGCTACGTAACCATTGGCATTGAAAACCGAGGTTTACAATTAGAGGGACTGATAGCATAGTGATGTGCATGATATTGGCAAAAAATCAGAATTTCATAGGACCTCCTTTGTAGTAGACTTAAAAGTTCCACCCAAAAGACACTGGAGATCCATAATCTTTTCTTTTTCCACATGTGTCCTTTTACATTCTCTCTCTTATCTAAAACTAATAGGTGGTGCACCTGCACTACACAGTTACAGCAGTCAAATAAAACTACAGAATCTTGGGATTTGCAGTTGGATGAGATGCTTTGCTAGAATGCTCTACTGCCTATCTCCGGTGAATTCTAATTGCCTCATCAAACTACAAATCCCAAGATTCTGTAGGAATGAACCATGCCAGTTAAATTATTATTGAACTACTGTAACTGAATGATTCAGATATAGCCAGGAACCAGTAGCATCCATTCTCCTTGTTTATAGAAACCTGACTAACATGCATTCTTTCATAAGATAAACTACTGCTTAATGTTACATATACAGCATAAGTGTGCTTAATTTAAAGGCATACTTATAAAGTCATACTCCTGGCTCTTCATGTCAAAATATAAGGCAATACTCAGGGGTTTTGTTACAGGGAAGCAAAATGAAGTTGTTGTAACCCAAAATAAGAATTTTTCCACACTAAATGAAATCTTCCTTCAGTCCTCAAATTTCTAGAATTACAAAGAGTGAGATACTGAAAACCATTCGCACTTAGAATGATTCTATTTGCTGTATTTGCATTCCATTGGTAATTTTGCTTGCCACTTTACTTTGGATGCCTAAACTGTACTTCCAAATGCTCAGCCATCATGGTGAACAGCTCTGGAGAACCCCAGTTGAAGAATGGCTACAAAGTTGACGGAAACAGAGGGGAAACACTTGCACATTCACTACTGTCAGCACTCTTGAAGAGATGACGTATTTCAACTCCTCTGGAAACTGTCTTTCCATGCCTTGGGCTGGAACTTTCTTTAGCGGGAGGCAGGTACAGTAACTGAGCACATATTTGTGAGAACCAAAGGAAGGAGGAGGTATAATATGGGAAAAGCCATTAAAACCTGTCTTATATTTGTTATTTTTTTTTAATATAAGTAAGTAAACATAGAGTTTGGAGCCAAGGTGACTTGGATTGTCACCATTCTAAATTTATTTTTTTCTCATGGGGCACAAGGATCTATATGTTTTAACCCCTGGGGAAATTGTAGTTGTTGTTGGTAGAGAATTATTAAAAAGAATGGTCTGGAGGAAAGCTGAAGTATCTCTCCAACAGTGCCATAGATCACTGTCTGAAACATTACAATCTGTGGCTGTTATTTCCATTTTAAAATGCTAGAAATTGAAATCTTGAATCTCTTCTGTCATGTCTGCCTTGTCCCTGAATATCAGGGTTTTAAACATGATATATCAGGTTTATAGGGTAGATTTCTCATTTCCCCACTGATAAACAGAATAAAAATTCCTGGTTACTCTTCCTGGTTGGACAACAATTCACGGTCATCTTCTGACTGAACTTCTTCCCAGGACTTTCCAAATTCCTGAAGAAAAAAATGCAAACAGAAATTCATTTACCTCAGGAATAGCTCAAGTTTTAAATCGTACTGGTAGTAGATGCAAATATTCAGTGTGTTAAACATCTATCCAATGTACAAGGCAGCACAAAAGCACAAATCAATTCATTTCTCTTCGTATGCATGCATTTCATGTAAGATATGTCTTTGCAGCCTTTCAAGACCCAACAATTATGCAAAGAGAGTACTAGCTTTACAATATACACACAACACTGCAGCAGGGTTTAGACCTCTGCCATTGTTTTATTATATATCCTAAATAAGCTGCTTCACTTCTCTGATCTCCTGTATTTTGTCAGGGTTGTTATTGCCCATTTGTGTGATGCCTATGGATTCATTTGAATTACTCTTAAGACAGGGATGTTCAAAGGGAAAAAGTAGCCCGGCAGGTTGCTTCTTTGTATCTGAACTTGTGTGGGTTTTTAAAATAGAACTTTCCAGAAAACCCCATGATAGGGTCATTTTAGGGTCACCATAAGTTGGAAATGACTTGAAAGCACACACAACAACAATATCAACATTGTGTGGGTGCCTTCAAGTTGCCTGTTGACTTATGGTGACCCCATGAATTTCACAGGGTTTTCTTACGCAAGGAATACTCAGAGGTGGTTTTGCCAGTTCCTTCCTCTGAAATGTAGACTACAGCACCTAAACTTGCCAATTATTTCTTGCTTTCTATTTACCCAGATTCCTTTTAGCCCGGCTTGTGCCTTTAATATTGAGCATTCATTTGTTACATTTATATCCAACTTTTCCTCCAAGAAGTTCTAGTAGCCTACATGACTCCTCTTCTCATGAGTATCCTCAAAAGAGGCAGGTTAGGCTGAGAAACGGAAGTCACCTACTAAGCTAGATGGCTGGGAGGAGATTTGAAAAAGCCTTTTTACTCCTAATCCAATGCTGTAATCACCACACCTTATTCTATTATTCTAGTGACATTCCCTAAGCCTTAAAAGGAGGGCATTGGTAAACCTTCCATGAATACATCTTATCAAGGACATCCTATGATAGGGTCTCCATAAGTCTTAGACAACTTGAAAGCACGTAACAACAATTAATGCTGCTACACATTTTAGTGGCAATGATAAAATATCTTATCTCTGCTTCCTTACAAAAAAAAATATCAGGGCAAAAGGGGAGAGAGATTAAAACGGAGGGAGAGTGTACAACTGAACAGTTGCAGCACAAGATTTTGTTACATGCTGCTGTAGTTTACATCAAATGGAGATTAAAACAACAACGAGATCCATCTTATACCTTAATCAGAGGCTTCAAAGCTATTACACCATGTCAGGTAAATGGTATGCTGGCATATAGTGCTGGACGAGCCCTTAACAGGATGTCATTACATATTAGGGAATTAAAATCCTGTAATTAATTCAGAGAGATGTTACTCTCTAAGGTACACTCTCCAAGTACAGTTGGATTCATTAACATTTCCAGAATAGTGTGATAATGCAAGCCAGTTAACACTCTTCTAGCTGCTCCTTCCCCCTCCAGAGTATCAAATAGTTTCTTATGGAAATGGTTGCTTCTAGCAAAGTAGCTACTAGATTTTAATGAAAAGCTAACAGCTGGGGAAAAATAACATGGAAGGGGGGAAATCTCTCTCTCTTCTCTTTGTGCACTTAGTGTGTAATAGTATCAAATGATCCACGAGTTTAAAATAGGCAATGGCTTGTGATGTGTGTGCATGTGTGTTTGAGCTGTACTAGACTATGGTCATTTCCAGCTGCCTTAAAAGCCTTGGGAATTCTGCCAGTTAGTTCCACTGTAGGCAAATCAAAGCACTAATCTGTTTAATGGCTTGTGTCTGCCCTCCACAAGGGAAATGAAAAGTTCACCTGGACCAATTCATCCAGACAGTCTGGTCCCACAGGATATCCATGTGGAGGCAAAGAGGCAGGAACCCAAAGGCTATACACATTCCCCACTATGCTTATCACTGGGACAGATACATGGTGATGAAAGGAGAGCTTGTGTATGGAGGTTTGAGCTCTTATTACAGGCTTGCTTTTGTGACCTGGCATGCTGATCACACATCTAAGCTGTTTGCAAATTGGCCCTTGGAGAGTGTTAATGCAAGGGAGATCAGTGAAACTATGACACACGCGCAAAACTACTTCAGAACAATAGCAAGACCTCCTACGCTGTAAGCCACAAATAATCGCATTAAGCTACATTCTAGAACACAAATAATATTAGAGGTTTTATTACCAGAATTACAGGAACAGCTATTTGTTTTGACAATATTTATTTCCTAAAGAAATATTGTTGTTTGGCGATGGTTTATTACATTTTTGCCTTCTGAGAAATATCTCATACATGGTTCCTGAGCCCTGAATGCTTCTGGGTGTGCAATCACAAATGATAAGAGGATGCATATTTCTAATTTCAGTGTAGTGGTCCATATTTGGCAGAAGAGAAGGATAAAGCTTTAATGGTGACTGGGACATTGACACAGCTCTGAGTTATTTGCCTAGAGGAGCCAAGTTCACACTCTCTTGAAGGCTTGCTTGGGTAAACACCACTAATGGTAGGGGTGGGGAAAGCTGTGGCACTATAATCATTCTTAGACCAATGGCTCTAATTCAGTGGTTCTCAAGCTGTGGGTCCCCAGATGTTCATGGACTTCAGCTCCCAGAAGCCCTGAGCATTGACCATAGGGGGTGGGGCTTCTGGGAGCTGAAGTCCATGAACATCTGGGGACCCACAGCTTGAGAACCACTGCTCTAATTAGTCCCAGCCTGCATGTCAATGGTGAAGAAAGATGGAGGCAGATTTACCACCACACCAGGAGGGCCACACACTACCCACTACTAATGTATGGAACTATAAGTGGGGAGGGAGATGAAACAACAGTGCTGGAGAATTCCTCTTCTCCACCATGGCCACTGGCTTTTTTTGGTACCTCAAGGATCTATCCCTAACATTCCTAACATGTACATGAAGCTACTGGAAGATGGTATTTGGGGTTTAAGCCAAACGCGCAGATGACACACAGTTCTACCTCTCGTTTCTACCTGTAAATTCTAGAGAGATCTGGAAGGCTTGAACAGGTGTCCCGAGCAAGCTTTGAAAAAGATGAGGATAAACAAACCAGAGTTTTAGCTAGATATGGCTGTGGGCAGGGAATCCTACTGAATGATGGACAACCAATCTTGAACAGGGTTGCACTCCCTATGAAAGACCAAGTCCACCTGAATTCTTGACTGTAGTATTTTTTTGAAGAGAGAAGGAAAAAAAGAAGAACAGCAGCAGCAGCAACAACAACAACAAGAGAAAGGGGAGGAGGTGGAGGAGAAAGAGAAGAAGCAGCAGCACCAGCAACAGAAGATGGGACTTAATATAGTCATATTAGTCCAGGTATTGAAGGTGGGCCTTTTTGCCACTGCCTTCACCTGAGACTCTCTGGGTGGTCTTTCTTTCTCCCTTTCTCCCTCCCTCCCAGATTGCTGCATCCTGGACTCTGACCTCAAGTTCATCTGTAGCTCGCTGTTGCACCTATAGAAATGTTCCCCGATTTTATGATCAGCCAGACATTCTGCTTATTGGCAAGATCTATTAATGGTGGGCAAAAAAAGGCAGAAGCTTTTCATGGCACAGTCATTGTAGATTCCCTTCCTTTAAGAGGTAAGTATGGCTTCCTAGTGGATTGCTTTTTAAGTGGGGTTTCAAAAGCTGTTGCTTGAATTTGCTTATAACAGAAACTGTTGTGAATTAACTGTTTGCCTGAAACTGAACAATTTTAATGACTGTTGCTTTTTTACTGTTGACATATTCTGTTTTATGTGTAACATTTTATCTCTGTAATTGTTTCTGCTAATTGTATATACCACTTTCTGGGGAATCTCTGCCTGGAAAAAATGAAACACTTTATTAAAAACAAACAAGCATCTTACCAGGTAATTAATAATATAAAATCTGTCATATTCTCTGTTTTTGGCATTGATTCTACGATGCTGCTTCTTTCTCATGTGATCCTTGAGTGTGTTCTTATCTCGAAATATTTTTTCACAGTATAAGCACTGCAAACTAAGGGGGGAAAAGCAAATGGCTATGGAGGCAATACTGTAAGCAATCAGCCAGTTACTTTAGCAGACAAAGCATGATGAGACACATCAGTGTCAAAATTGTAAGATCATCAGAAAATTTAAGAAACCCAAGGAAAACAGTTACTTAAGGTGTATATGAAGACAGAGTGGATGGAAATATATAAAATCAGATCAATTTTGTTATTGGTTGTCTGATTTTATAGAGTTTATAGGCCTGCTGATTTATTGAAATTGGGCATTTGAGTCACACAACTATAATCACTTTAAGCACCTTTCTGTATTATATCCTTAAGTAGTATTTATGTTGTATAGATATAGATATAGATATATTTAATTTAGAAGAGTCTTATTTCAAAGCTTAAAACCACCAGAAGCTCAACTGCCAGAACTACTGAACTTTAGCTACTGGCATTATTCAGTCCGGGACAGGAATGACCATGCTGGTCATTGCTCCAGGCTGAAAAAGCAGACAGACTCAATATGTAAGGAGTATTACTAAAAAGACTGCTTATTGTAAGAGTGTTACACTGTGGAAGAACATCAAGAAGTTCACTAATACATACTGTACATACCTTCAGGCAGAATGACTCTGCTTGGTATTAAAAGAGTGCCAAGTGAAGACACCCCCTCTATCAGTCTGTTTCTATTGCCTGTGCATGAGTCACAATGAAATTTTAAGGTACTGAAAGATGCAAAGAATTTTATTTATGCACTTAGTTTGTGGACCACCTTTCTCCCCAAAATGTCTCCCAAAGAGAAATTAAAAGAACAGTAAAACTTTAAAACAATTTAAACTTACTACATCAATAGCATAAAAATAATTTAAAAGACATTATAAAAATTTAAGAATATAAAACACATGTCCCAAATAAGAAGCCTCCCTGTGTACACATTAAAAACCTAATTAAACAAAAGGGCTTTGTCCACCAGCAAAAGGAAAGCAGGAAGGGGGCTAGCTTAGCTTATTGTGGAAGGGAATTCCAGAAGGTGGAAGCAGCTACTGAGAAGGTTCTCTCTTGTGTCTTCACCAAGCAAGACTGTGGGAGTGAGAAAAAAGCCCTCCACTGCAGATCATAAAACTCTGGCAGGTTTATATAGGGAGACACGGTCTTTCAGATAGCCTGCAAGAAGAATATAACTAGTGGAATGTAACTAGAACACCTGTAGAGTACACCTGCATGTGTTTACAAACACAAGCTCAGTTATATTTCCAGGTGCCCAACCAGAGAATGATTGCATCAGACCTAGATTTACTTTCCCTTCACCTTTGCAACCAACCCATAGCACATTTACCTTCCATTTGTAGGCAGCAAACTTTTCATCGGAAGTGTTTTTGTGGTTAAAAACATAAACAGATTGGACTGAGGCTATCTGTATGACTGTATTCTCCCATATGAGCCTGACAGGGCTTGGAGATCCTCAAGGAGGTCCTTCTCTGAATTCTGTCACTCTTACAGGAACATCTGATGAGAGTATGAGAGAGGACCTTCTCAGCAGCTGTTCTAAGGCTGCAGAACTTGCTCCAGTGAAGGTTAGACTCAATTCCTCATTGTCAGCGGGCATTTTTTTTAATCCAGGGAGGAATTTGGCAATCAGCTGGCTGCTATGGAATGGGTTTTCAATGGCTAGTTCACATACTTTTTTATTGATGTATTTTAACTGCTTTAAATTCAATAACATTTTAATATTATATTTAATACTTTTATTCATATAATATTTATTTAGTATTATAAACACATGTAACAAACACTGCCATGATCAACCAGACTTACAAGTAAGATTGTATTGGTAACTACTTCCCTCACAACCCCTGATGTATGCTCTATCAAATGTGTCTTTAAAAACGAGATGTTTTAAGTGAGGATAATAATAGGTATGGATCTGGTGAAACCAGAAAGCAGATAATAAATAGTCCCAGAACAGAAAAAGTCATCTAGGCTTAAAGGCCAGAGATATGCATTACAATTTAATATCTTTTATTTGGGTACGAGAGCCAGCATGGTAGAGAGGTTTGAACATTGGACTATGACTTTGGAGACCAGGGATCAAGTCCCCACTTGGCCATTATCACCCACCGGGTGACCTTGGGCATGCCACACACTCTCAGCCCCAGAAAACCCTGAGACAGATTTACCTTAGGGTCACCATAAATCAGAAACAACCTGAAGGCACACAAAAACAACAACAATATTTAGGTAAAGGGAAGTACTAACCAAATTTGTTTAACTAACCAATTAGTTTGGGAGGCATTTTATAAAATAATATAAATTTATTAAATTAAATGTTTATGGAACTTCTAAAAAACAAATACAGAACAACTCATCTATAACATAATACCCATTCAACCCTCACACAGCCTAACTTTTCAGCACTCACAACCTTCTTTCAATCCTATCTCCCATCTTCCTCACTGATAGCATCCTCCCACTTATATTCTTTCCACCTATCACCAAGCACGTTCAAACTGATTCAACATTCTGCTCTTGTCACTAAAGCTTCATACGCCCAGTTACGTTTGAGCATTATACATCCAATATAGAAACACAAACCACAATATAATTTAGCCAACATCACAGATACCCAGCAGGTGCATGCAATGAAGCCTGAGAATTTATCTCTGACCTGCAGCTATTTTCAGAGTCCTTACTGGGTACAAGGACATAGGCTAGATGATAATTAGAGTAACGCCTATCTCTGTCACTGTATCAGAGACTCATAGTTTGGCTCCTCTTCCGTAGCATCCTTTTCATCTGTTCCCATAAATAATCCTTTTTCTCTTCCAGCCGTTCTTTAGGAAGATGCTTACGGTACAAGCCTGTTTCTAATACTGACAGCAAACCCTCCAAGACAATAATCCAACATACTGCATCATATTAATAAAGATTTGTCAGATAGATGCAAGAGAGGTTGTGGGGGGAAAAGGGTCCCTAGGACATATGTGGATTCCTTGTCCTAAGGTCCTTCAATCTTGGAATGATATTCATTCCTACACCAGTCATGTAATAAAGCAAAACATACAGTTCCAAGCTGTTTTATTAATGTTGTTGATTTTTGATATAGGTAATACAGATCTACCATAGAAGCAACCAGTATCTATAATGTTAGGTGCTGTTTGAGCTGAAATATCAAGGACATGAAAGTCAGTGGAGAGTCTATCAATTAGGAGGTGGCGAGATGGACTCTGGAAGGTTGCTACTGCAGGAAAAATTAACCTCCTATACTAGGTTAAATACAAGGGAAATAAAAAAGAACTCCTTTATGGAACTCTGGTTTCCGTTCATTAACTACATAGTCAACCCCCTGCATCCATAGATTCTGAATCCATGAATTCACTCAATCACAGCTTGAAAATATTTTTAAAAATTTCTAAAAAGTAAACCTCTTGAGTTGTTCACCATGTTATATAAGGGGTGCCATTTTACTACACCATTCTATATAATGGGAATTGAGTATCTATGGATTTTGGCATCCATGAGAGATCCTAGAACCAAACCCCCGGAGCTACTGAGGGCCTACTATATTATGGATTGTCTCTCCACACAAGATCCACCATCATCCCATCTAAAGCTGTGGAACAACAGACTGTGAACTCTGACTGATTTTAGGATGTACATGGTTACTGACCACTGAACTTTTTTGTAAACAGGAACAGGGAGGATGGGGGTGAGGGATAACTGCTACCAATGTACGACTAAAATTCAAAAATCAAACTATTAAAAAAGACAGTAATCAAGGATACTCCTGTACCTGTCAAGTTTATTCTGCAGAAGAGCCAAAAACTCCTTACAGTTTACAATGTTGTCTGGTAGGCCAACATTGAATGCATGATCATTTGCCATGTGATTGAGAACGACTGACCTGCCAAAAAATTCAAAAGAAGAATTAGATATTTCCTTCAGGGCACTTTTAAGGCAGCTTAAAACATGTGCTTTGAATGAAAGGGTAGTATTGAAAATGAAGGCGTGCTGCTAAAATTACTGTGGTTTTCAGCATTGCAAGTCTTTTTTCACTGCAGAGACCACCACATGGAGATGAAGAAACCCAAAGTGCATGTTTGAAGCCTCTCTTAACACTCTGAAATGTATGAACAGAGCATGAAATGCTATCAGAACATATTTTAAGCCCCTGCACTTTATTTTCCTGCTAGAAATTGTTTCCATTTAACTGAAAAAAAATTTGATTTCAGACCTATGAAACCAAAGAGCCAACAGCAATGTTTGTCTTCCTAGCAGCAAAAACTGTCTTGTGCAAGTGAAGTAGCAAATGTAATGTTTGCCAGCAGACTAATTGTCATCTCAGTGTAGCATATCACAATGCTGTCTACATGCCTAAAAACTAAAACCAGTGACTGATAATGATCAATACTGGAATTACTCATTAGGATGCTACTTCAATTTCAGCAGGGGAGACAAAGATTTTGGCAGAGGGGCAGGACTTACCTTTAGCGTTTAGTAAAAACAATAGCAATGGTATTAAGGTAAGACAGGACACATACTCTTTTTTTATTTTTTTTTAATGGATAAGAACCCTGGCATGCGAAGATAATTCTGGAGTTTGTTTTATTATTTAAAACAGGAGAGTAAAACTTGCAGAAGATTGGAGATGGCATTCACGTGAGTGAAGGCGAGAACAGAGGAAAGGGGAAGATGGACTGCAAAATGACCTCACTCATTGCTGTTCTCACACAGAAGGCTTGGTTGATCTGGGATTTTCACATCTGAACCAATAAATGTTTAGAACAGAGATGGAGTTCAGGGCAGGCCTCGCACATTTTTTTTATTATTATCTGGCAGTCTCAGTATTTAAACTTATCACTTGTGTTTAGTTAATAGAAAGCAAGACGGTCACTTCACCAGAAGTGACTGAAACAATTCAACCAAGAAACAATATATACACAGCATTAAATGGAACAGAAGGCTCCAGAATGCCTCAACCCCTTCCTGCCTTGGTCATATTTTTGCTTGGTTTGCCTCTTGGCCTAGAGGTTTCATGCCTCACGATGATCAGTAGGGAGCCACAATTTGTTAGTTCTGGCTTCCTATCATCCCTGGCAAGACTACATTTTTCCTGGAATTAGAATTTCATCTTGATGCAGAACACTGCTTGTTGAAAAATTCACAGCACAACAATAATTGCAAATATGGCTCCTTACCCAGTTAGGAAGCATGTGGATATGACTCTTACAACACAAATACTCATCGCTATTTAGAACCACATGTGGGGTTTTTTTTTTTACTTCTGTGGTCAAGTGGTTAGGTACATCTATATCTTTTTAGTCACAATGAGTGTGGCTTAATAAGAGTGCTGGGTATGGGTTTCAATCTCCAGTTAATATATAAAAATTATCTCTGCTTTCATGACAAAATTAGAGGGTTCACTTATGCAATCTTGAGCTATCGGAAAAACTGATAAGATAAATTATAACAAATGCTACCTAAATCTGATGCAGAGCAATACAATTTAAGTAGCACAACACTCCCATTTTTAGCAAGAAAAGACAAACAACTATTGGAACAATGCCACTGCAGCTGAGTTTAGTGTGGAATATAATGGCCAATTAAGCTTTTTTCCATTTACAGTACACAAGGGGCAAGGAACTGTTTGACCATAGAGATTAGGGACTAAATCCAATGCTGGTCCTAGACTGATTGAAATGAATGAGACTTGTTAGTCACAACAAATTTAAGTCCCCACTCGTTTCAACCGGTCTGCTTTAGTGAGGATTAATGTTTGATTTAGACATGGGTTCTCTCCTTGTAAAACAGATTTCAGACAGTAGGATGGGCCCCTTCTCCCAAAGCCCCTTTTCCTCAGATCTCAACTCAGCTCTTATCTGTACTCATTCACCAGAGATAGGCTCCTGCTCAGCGTTCACTGCTACAAAAACGGCTATTTTTCTGCAGCACTGAATTAAATAAAACAAAATCTAATGAATAAAAAGATGCAAGCATCAATGACCCATGGCACTGTGTTGGCATCATAAGCCAATTCATGAGTTCTGGTTGTAGAACAGTAACACCAGACAGCACTGCAAAATTCTTGCGCATTGTAGAATTCAGTGGAGAACGGTGGAAGCAGAGCCAAGTGCTGCTCATGTGTGCTAGTTTGACAAACCAACTGCTACCTCTCAAATCTGCCCATGTATGCCTTTGTTAGTAATGCGTGGCTCAGAAATCATCTAGCCTGGTTTCTTAACTGCTTGGAGGAGAAGGATTAGGAGCAGGTAAAATAACCAAAGGTTTGCAGCACTTTTTTCATCTGATAAATTAAGTATTTGGAGCTCTTTACTTGAGAGAAAATTCAAAGGAAAATGACAAGATAATAGAAATTTACAAAATTATACATGATGTGGAGAGGGAGTCCTCTCTTTCTCATACCCCCCACCCAAATATAACTCTGAAATTTGAGGCTATTCAGTTGACTGGTAGTAATATTTGGGAAATGGAAAATGAAAGTACCTTTTCATACAGCATGTAATTAAATGTATGGAATTTCCCCCCACAAAGCTTAGCTTACACCTAAAGGGAAACTCCAGTTATAAAGGCAATCAAAAAGTAAGCAACTTGGTGTTTTCAGATGTTTTAGACTATGAATTCCATACTCTTGGACCATTATCAATATTGCTATTCTGATAAGAGTTGGCTTCCAAAACTTCTGCTTTCCTATCCTTGCTTTAGCTATTTATGAGGCTGGTGTCAGGAAGGACAGAAGATATATGTTGCCCTTATACCTTGCTTATGCTTTGAAATTGGCTTCAAAGAAGCCAAGTGGCTTGTATTGTCTTCCTCTAATCTGGTACTCTCCAGATGTGTTGGACCACAATCCTTATCATCTCCAGACAGCAGGGACATGCTAGCTGGAGATGACATGGGCTGTAGTCCCGCAAATTTAAAGGAGACCAGGTCAAGGAATCCCAAGCTAAGTGATTTGATCCTGTAGAGCTTTTGGGTAATCCATGCCACCTCTAAGAATTAATTAGGTATAAAAATTTATTTTATTTATGTTAGTACAAGCTGCTCTATGACACTTCATCTATATCTACAGGACTGGGATGTCCACATGTATGAAAATGCAGTCATTCAATACCAACCTGTTACCAGTAAATTCTTTGTCACAGAACATACATGTACCATGAAAATTTGTATCATATCTTTCTTGCTGCTGTTGCTCCAAAATCTCTCTCTATTGAACAGGAAGGCAAAATATATATATATATATTGTTATTAAGAAAGCACAAAGCTTTGTAGAAAATTATTCCCAGTAAGTTTGTATTGACCACAATATATTTTTAAAATATAGTAAGCTAAGGGGAAAGGTGGGAACCTTGGCTTAGAATAATGAGTGGTATGCTAGTCTATGGTTCAAAGGGAAATGCCCCCCTCCCAAAAAATTCACTCTAAACATGAGTGCTCTTTGTTCTCTGCTCCATTTCTTTCCCACCAAACTACGGGGGGGGGGGAACACAAGATTTATTTTAGGTTTCTTTTTCTTTCTTGTTAGTGGGGAAACACACAGAAGAAAAAGCACCCATATTAGGGGGACACAATAAAGAAGCCATTCATTCTGCATACTGATTGTCCTTAGTGAGCCAAGATTCCTTCAGTTCTTTGTGGTCTCTGTGCCTCACACAACTGGGTTTTGCGCCTGTGCAGAGTCTCCAACAGAATGTTCTAGAGCTGGGGGGAAGCTCCGCCCCTTCCTGTGTACTACATACGTTCAGCCCCGCCAAGCTACGCTCTCAGGGAGAACAGCCACATGAGTCATTTGAAGACATTATTTTCTTTCCTGTCATTATTTTCAAATATTCACATAGCATGAAAATCAAAACAGAAAGATTTGAAGGCTGATCTAACCTTGGGAAGTTTTAATATAATCTCCCCCCACCACAAAAAGAAGTGCTTTCCTCAAAATGAGGCCACAGATGTAGTAAAAAATAAATAAATCTGGATGACATATAAGGACTTCGTTTGTAAAAGCATAGCATTTTTTTCTCTTTGATAAGTCAAAATGACTGTCAAGGGCTCTTTGAGGAATAGATGAATTTGTATGAATGAAGGGAACAGACCTTTATTTTTTTTAAAAAAAATAGATAGATTTAAATATAGATTTAATGCTTATAGCCAAAAAAACCCATATTTTATTTCTTATTCCCAACAGATCTCCCACAGTATTTTAAAAAAGATCGTATTTCCATGTCTGTTTCTGGGGATTTTCACTTCCAATTTAAATAAAAGCTGCATTTTTACTGCTGAGTGCTCCTACTGTGCAGCTCCATATTGCTTCAGGCAAGTGATGTGAGTAAGAGAGAGTCTAGGGGTATCCTCTCCACAAGAGAAAATGAAGCAAGAAATCATTTATATTTTACACTTAAGTAACAAGAGAGGGCTTGAAGTGAGAAAATGGGAGCTGTGAAGCTATTTTGTTTCCTTGCCACCGTGAGGAGATGAATGGAATGAGAACTGTACAGCATTTGTGACTGAAAATTGCTTTGGACATAAATAATAGTATATTTCCTACCAGGGGGAAAAATCCAGTTGTTTTGTGGCCCAGGGCCATTAAACTGAGCATGCCCTCCTCTTTTAAGGCCCTTGGTATTTGTTCACTCTCACACATTATTAACCACTTTGGCAGGAAATAGGTAATTAATTAAAGCACACCTGTGTTGCTGCCACAGCTTTTGCTCCCTTCTGTATGTGCCAGACATTCAGTCCTTTAATACAGGAGAATACAGAACAGACTTCTGGCTTACAAGACCTCCTCTGTTGTTTTCCTAGACCCTCAGCACCATATACAAAATAGTGGTTCAGACGGAGGAGCCAACTTTTGTTCCCCATATGCAATAGATTGGGATGGTTTGCACATACCAAATTAGTCCTGAGCTGCTAACAGATTAGGGACTTTTAAGAGTTTAAATTACACCTGAGTTGGAATTCATTGTCGATATATTAAATACATGCAAACTTTTGTCAGCAGATCCCAATCTACCTTCTGTCTAACCCTACTCTCATGTCGTACTAGCCTCAACGCTTTTATTCTGACAACTTAATTTCTTTTCAAAGGAGGAGAACCGGTTGGATAACAGGTTATTCTTACTAGCTCTCAGTATCTGCAAAAAAAGTGAGGAACTTGTACCCAAGAAAGAAGAAATACCATGGAGTTTTCTTATCTTGCATCAGTTCTAGCACTATTGCATCACAATCAGTTCACGTGATTAGCTCGGAGGTGCCATTTCAAGGCTGTCTTTGTGCCAGAATCACACCAAAGTTTACAGGTTTGCTCATGAACTCTTTTTGAATGGTGCTCTACCCATTCCATTGCAAGCCAGAAAGTGATAAAGACACCAAGGAAAATGTATCTGCATAGCATCTATGAGTAGTTCAAAGACAGGAAAAAGAGCAAAGGGGCCCTTTGGTTGAGCTTCATCTAGTTCTAGCATTTTCTCCTTCAAAAAGTTTTGCATTTATTTTCCTAGTTCTGAGGTTTATGGTTCTGCATCTAGAGACCCACTACCAATAAGCACTTGAAAGCTTCCTCTGAGAATAGTAAATTGGTAGATTGCTGCAATTCTCATTTGGCAGAAGGAGACTAGGGAATGTGACATAACAATCCAAGGTTACCCAGCAAGCTGACTGCTAGGATCCAATCTCAAGCCAAGTGCTGGTTTTCTCCTCCTCCTCTGGATTACCATTATACATATCTAGGATGGTGACTGGTACCTCATGAGCAGCATGAAGCCTCTGGGTCTGTATGTGTATTAGCATGCATACATGCAGCTGATCCCCCCCGCCCTTTCCTTACACATCTACCCCCTCAAAGGAACATGAAAAATGGAGAATCATAGCCCCCATAGGCCTCTAGGAAGCAAAATCACACCTTACCAGTCTATGCTGCTGGAGCTTCTCCCTTAATTCTCTATCTTCAGGTAAAGTATCACATAAAAGAAAATAATTGTCCTGGTCCTCTGTTGGAAGATCACAGAATGGATGTTTATCGCTTTGGCATATATACTACAACCCTCTATTATGTTGCCTTTTATTTATATTTCTGGTCCATATTAGAATCCTAGACAGCTGAAGTGGATTTTATGGTTTAAGAGGGTTATTCCCCAATGTACTAGCCAAATGAACATTAAAACAGGTAAAAATAACTCTATTAATGAAAAGAGAGACACAGCCAGGTATGCTGCTAGCAGATTTCATTAGCCTTTGCATACTTTCCACATCAGGTCTCTCACTGCTGAGACAACTATTGTCTCTGGATATTTAACACATATCTGTACATTATATATAAAATGCTCACACCTCCCAGTATGGAACAATGCCTTGGGGGGAAAAAACAACAACCTGCATTTGGAATTTGAGCCACACAATACATGGACAGATGGACAGGCTGAACTGTTCCTCTTGCTGCAATCTGCCATGAATAGAGGTAGAGCAGGGATGGAGTACAGTTTTTCCCATAAAAGGCTACTGATCTACCAGAAAAGTCAATCTGAGCCTGAGGCTGATGGTGGATGCCACCAGAATCAATAGTGGGTGCAACCTGCTTTACTATAGGACTGCACAGAATGAAACCTTGCCTTTTCTACAAATCTAGGAAAATTTACTTTTTGGGACTATAATTCTCAGATTACCCCAGCATAGCCAGTGGCTTAACTGCAGATCAAAGAAGATGACATTTCCAAGGTCTGATTGCTTCTCTCTCATACATATGTTCATGCACACAGAGAAAACAGAAGGAGAAATGATTCTTAAAGGGGCAACCTGCAGGAGAAGAGTTGGCCTGTAGGATCTAGAAAACTGGATGATGCCAAAGGTTGCATACCATCCCCAGGCTACAGGAGAGGAAGTAGGATCAGATCAATTTAAACATTTGTTATGGGAGTCCTTCAAGTTCTAGAATGAAAAGAATGGGTCGGGGGACAATTTTTACAAATATCTGTTACGGGGACATTAGGAGAAGCTGGAATCTGAACTGATAATCTTACGTCCCTGAGCAGTGAGTTACTTATTTTGCAGTAGCAGCTGTTATTATATATCCACTTTCCCAAGCTTACAGTCAAGTTAAGCAAAGCATCTTGGCGATGTGGGAGACTGTACAGTTGAGGCCGAGGGCTTCTCTCCCAGCAGTCAGCCACTTACAAACGTTCTCCCTTTGACCCACTATAATTATCTTTTTCAGGATGTTCTTTTGAATTTTTATATATGGGAATAATGAAGTGAGGGAAATGCTAAATAAATGGTAGGGTGGAGGAAAAGAAAAATAGTGGGGGGAAAAAGAGTGGCGGCTACAGCTTCCATATTGCCCAACTGACTTGATTTTACTTGAATTCTGGCTTGTGACACTTGGTGCTCTTAGCTGGACTATATCCCCCAGATTTCATTTAAAAATGAGAGCAAAAATATATCTGCATTACATAGTTGTGTCAGTTTCATACCACTTTAATTGCCATGACTCCACCCTAAGAATTCCTGGCATTTGCAATGTGGTAAGGTATTTAAAAGGTACTAAGGTATTTTGAGAGAGGGTTAAGTGAGCTTGATTTTTTAATGAAGACAGAACTCTGGTTTTCTTGGGAACTGTGTTGTAAATTAAAGCTGTCATGTGGAAAATTCTATGTACTTCTTATGACAATTGCCAGGATTTCTCATGCTATAGCCATGAGAATTCAAGTACAGGCATACCTCAGTTAACAAGCCTCTGACAGTGAAACTACTTTTTATAAAGTCTTTTTTCTTTTTTGCCCCTTTTCCTTGTCCTCTATCTAGCTGGAAGACTTTTTAGCAGCATCAGCATGGATGGTGAAGGAGGCCTGAAGAAACAGACTCTGGTGTTAGACTGTAGTACTGTGTCTGCAGTAAACACTACAATAAAGCTTGGACTACGAAAGACTATATTCCTACTCCAGCCATTCCTACTGCAGCTATGTGTACCTGTCTAGAACAGGCAAGGTATACATAAACTGCCTCCAGAATCTTTTACTGAGCTAATGTGAACAGCAAAATGGAGAAAAAGGGAGAAAAGAGATAAGCCTGAGTCACCAGCTCCATCTAGCATATTTTTTAAAAAAGCATAGATGGAAAGTATATGAGAACTGGCATCTGGTGATACAAAGTAATACAAAATAATCCCTGAATGCATTTTGAAAGAAACTTCCAAGTAGTCTGTAGAGGATTAAAAATGTTTTCATTTCCTTATGAAAGCTTACGTGAACTGGTTGTTTCATTTCATATGTGGATATTCTTTTGAATACAAAGTTGCTGAAACATGTTGCTCTTCTTTTTTGTAATGTAGGTTCTTATCCTATTCTTCCCATGTTATTTCTGCTCCTGTATGAAATTTTCTATTAAAGACAGAATGCCAAGAACACATCTACTTCATTAAATGAGGTATACCTGTGGTATGAAATGGGTAACTGTATAGTGCAGAAACACCTTTACTTCTAGCTTTTGTAAGATTTGAGATGAGAGGCAAAGCCTGAGTCACTATTCTGCTCAACTGTTATGCAAGAAACTAAACTATTGGTGCCTTTTGAACTGTTTAGCCAACGAGAGAAGCCTGTGACACATCCCATTTGGGAAGAGAGCAGTCTTAAAGATTTAAAACTGTACAGTAATCCATTAATCCCTGCATTACTGTAGCCATATTGGCTGGAGGATTCTTGGAGCTGTAGTCCAAAACAATAATGTTTCCATGCTCTTAGTTTTGAGCATACAAAGAACTTTTATTGCATAAACTCAGTAATCCTTACAGTAAACCTAATCAGATCAGTGTGATTATGTGATTTTGCAAATGGGCATGAGGTTGAACATAGGCATTGCTCGGTTAATTTTAGATGCTTCAGGAAAGATTCCAAATTCTGTGGAATCTCTACTTCTGGGAAAGTTATAACTCCTGCATCTATTGAAGGGACAGAAGCTCTGCAAGGACAAGAGGTGGTAAAGAAGAGGAGCCACTGAAGTGTTCAAAACACCTTGGACTGCTATTTGTACATTCCTGCGTCCGTATGTAAAGTTGCTAAGAAAATCCAGTTTTTGGTTTCCTTTCTATAAAGCTTCTGAGTGGGAAATTGATATCTGAGTGCTCAAACTTTTCATGACCTAACAAATACCTTGTTTATTTGTATAACTTATATCTAGTCTTTCTCCCAATACAGGATTCTACTTACAACCACTTAAACAGTACAACTAAAAACTGTTAACAGAAGTGTTAAAATACAATTAAATCATAGTTCTATTTTAAAAAGTAGGTTTAAAAATGCAAAAATAATTAACTAAACTGGCTGCCTGGATTGTGGGGACTAGAATATGGCAACGCTAAGAGTGAAGTAGGGGAGGAAGTGGGAGAGGGGACTCTTGTTGTTTGGGAAGGACAACTAAGAGAATGCTGACTGAAGATGGAGGAAAAGAACAGAAGGAAAGAATACAGACTGCGGTAGGTTAGGGAGAGGACACAGAATATGGGGGAAAAAAGAAATGCAAAGGCAATAACACGGCTTTTATTCCAGGCAAAGTTGATATGAGCTACATGATTACTAGGGCAGAGAAACAGCAACATGATTGGGTTGGCGTAGCAGATTTGAATGGAAGGAAAGCTGGGTACTTTTGTTAGTTTTGTGCATAACAACTGCAATGGCTGGCGACCAATGCAGAGGAATCTCTGGCTATTGATGATGACCAGAATTTATAAAGAAATAATCTATGTCTATAATCAAAAGATGTAATACTACACTCTTAACTTCATTTGCAATGGTTGGTGAAAGATGTAGATAAACCTCAGTCAGTGGATGATGGCATAAAGTACCTATAAACTGTAAAAAAAAAAATTTAAAAGCCATATACAGTCAGCCCTCCACATTTGTGGGTTTCGCTTTTGCTGATCTGATTATTCACGGATTATTTGCTGTCACCTCTGCTGCCTCCTTATGCCATTTTTAATAGGGACTGTAAGTCTCCTGAGACTGAGAAACTGTGAATAAGGCTTGTAAGTCTCTATTAAAAATGGTGTGGGGCAGCAGTGGAGGTGGCAGTAAGCCCCACCAGCTACCCACTTTTGCCTTCTGTGGGTGTCCTGTGCCCCTAAGCCTAGCGAATGTGGAGGGATGACTGTAGTTTTGCCCACATCTATGGATTATGCTTAAATTTATAATCTAAACTGTAACACCATACCCTTAACTTCATGCAAACTGTGTATTCAAAGTAAATCAAAGCATCCAGTAATATAGGCCCACAATCTGAGCCTTCAGTCTGTGACACAGTTGAGTACCCAGTCAAGAGTGGGGAAAATGTGATCCACCAGATGTTGTAGAACTACAGTGGCCATTATCCCTCAGCAATGACAATGCTTGCAACGTCTAATTGCAGTCCAGCCACTGACAAAAGACACATGTCCCACATTCCCACATTAAACAAAACCATGTTATCAATTTAGCAGCAGTAAGGATCCAATATCTTGCATTACAGGTTGTATTACACAGATTGTACTACGAAGCATACCTACCTAGGGGCGCTTCAGAATTTGTCCTTATTACACAACAGAAGTCTGTAATTGGTTGTTCTGCAAATCTTTTCTTCCAGTACAGTGCATATCTTTAAAGAGGAGAGGAAAGCTACATTGTAAGCTGCTATTACAAAACATACAAAATACTTCCAAACTGTTGCTATTTCATTATATTCTTAATATACAATATTGATCTTAGCATTTGGCTACTTCAGTCGTTCATTAATACTTCTGGTCTTTTGAGGAGGCTAGATGACATTTATATCTAGCTAGAAACATCTCCTTAGCGTGAAGAAGTTGCGAATTGCAAATCTACTACCAAGCATTTTTTTCAAAATCTATTGTATATGAAGAAACCAGACACAATGTCTAGCATTTGCTTTTAACATGCCAACCTGATGCTACTGAATAAACTAACCATTTGTTTTAAAGTAAGGATTTTTATTTGCTCCAGATTCTTCAATTCTTATTACTTTGCTTTAAAACTTGATACTTACTGAGACATAAATGGATGCTTTGTGCATGCTTGGTAACAAGACTTAAAACGGTATATTGCATGAATACTGAGACTTACTTAGGAGTTTAATTATCCAACTGGTATTAAAATGTGTTGTCCAACAAAGCACATATTAAGCCATTCACCATGAGACAGCCCCGTGGCACAGGATCATAAACCACCACACAGCATTCTTATCAAAGAGGTCAGTTTCCAGATCTGGGTACACTAGAACTGCAATTTGGCAAGGAAGGGAATTGAGTAATGAAAGCCTTAATGGAATAGCTCTAGTGGGAGCTTGAAAACGGTAGTCAAGGCATGTCTTTTAGGCATTAAAAGGAAGTGAGTTTGCACCTTGTACTTAGACTGAATGTAGAGAAGTCTAAGAATGCACTTTGCTCATGGTAACTTACATATGGCATCAAGATACACTGCAGCTGTTGAACGCGTATAGTGTGCTTGTGGAACATGTCATAAGTGAATACAGGAATTTCATTTCAAATCATAGAGTCTTAGAGTTTGGACCAAAACAGCCATCTGGTCAAACTCCCTGGCATTCAGGGATACACAACTAAAGCACTCTTGAAAGAGACCCATCTGACTTCAGTTTGAAGACTTCCAAAGATGGAGACTCCATCTCCCACTAATGCAGTGGTTCTCAACCTGTGGGTCCCCAGATGTTTTTGGACTTCAGTTCCCAGAAGCCCTGAGCATTGACTATAGTGGCTGGGGCTTCTGGGAGCTGAAGTCCACAAACATCTGGGGACCCACAGGTTGAGAACCACTGCACTAATGCAATCTCTTCCGCTGTCAAATAAGTTTCATAGTAAGAAAGTTTTCAATAATGTTTAGGTGGAATCACTTTTCTTGAAATCTGAATCCACTAGTTCATGCTCTAATCTCTGCAGCAGAAGAAAATAAACTTGCTCTGTATTCTACATGATATCCTTTCAAATATTTAAAGATAGTTATCATGTCACTGTTCCATCTTCTCTTTGTCAAGCTAATTACACCTAATTCCCTAAATTGTTCCTTGGTTTCCAGTCCTTTTGATCATTTCACATGCCCTTCTTTGAATATATTCCAGCTTGTCAACATCCTTCTTGAGCTGTGGAGCCCGAAACTGGGCACAGTATTCCAGGTGAGCTCTGGTCAAAACAGAACAGAGTGGCACTACTATTTCTCTCAATTTGGACACTGTACTCCTGCACATGATGCTGGACAGCAACTTCCCAAATCCTGTGCAATTCCTATGGGAGCTTCAGTCCTACAACACTTGGAAGGCGACACTCTGCTCTAGAGAATGGTTATTACAAGTCTGAATGGGTAATATGTAGAATATATTTTTGTTTTTAGAAAAAACTAACCAAGGAAAATATATTAATAAAATGGATAAACCAGAGTCGATGAATGTATGACCACGTGGATGATGCTGGACTGCAACACTCACCATCTCTAACCATACATTATACTGGTTAGGGCTGGTGGAGGTTGCAGTTCAACATCTTATAGAATCACAGATTAGTCCTTGCTGCAATTTCTAGCTACTCTTAAAACCATTCTTTCAAGTCTTCTCTGTCCTCAGCTCTTGATTTGTTGATTTGATTTGATTTGTTGGCCATTTTACCTTACACTATCTCCTTTTTCCTCAGCCTGGGCTCCATTACCATTTTTTGTATTCTCAAACTTCTAAGCACTTTGGGGGAAAGATCATCATGTCTGTTTCAATTCTGCCCACTTGCAATTTGTTCTCTTTTCCTTCTCTTCTGCTGTTTATCTGCCCAAGTGTTACTACTACTCCACTGCAATCCATTCCCATTGCAACAATCACTGGAGCTCAAATAAGTCCTGCCCTTCGGCATCCCCTGTCCCTACATTTTGCAAGGGGATATGCTTCCTCTTCATTGATAACATTTGGATCTATCCAACACAATCTCTTTAGCTTCCTCATTCTTCCTATCACTCCTTCTGAAACACTTGTTTCATAACATTCAGATCTTTTATGCCAATCTCCCATTATCTCTTGATATGTCACCTTCTCATTTTATGCTCAGCTCTTCACAAAACTGTCATGCATTCTCTCTGTTCTGGGTCTTTTTCTGCTGTGTTCAAACATGCTACCATCTACCTAACACTCAAAAATCTCTGTCTTGACCATCCTCATCCTTTCCCTAACCGACACTGTGTGGCCTGGGGCCAAAGGAGCTGTTTCACAAATCCCTTTGATTCTGACAGGTCACTGTTTTGGGCAGCCTACTGACTGCAGACAGAAATCGTGTAATGAGACATACTATTGTTCATAAGAGGTGCAAAGAAAAGGCTTGAAATAATGCTAGCAAGCCCGTGTGTGATATATCTATGAATTGGAGAGGGGACAAAAAGTTTTGAACTGATATTTGCTGAAAGGAGGCATGCTGAAAAAGGTTGAAGATCTCCAAGGGAATTAGGTGAACCAAGCCATAAAATCTCGTGAGCTCAATTCTCACTTCTTAAACCAACGATGGTTAAAACAAGTTATTACCTAGTCCAAGCTCATCCAGCCCAGCACTCTTGAAGTTTGTTTGACTACAACTTTCACTGCTCCATCAATGGCTGTGCTGAGTAGGGATAAGTTACAGCCCATCAGTTCTGAAGGCCATTATATTAGGGAAGACAACTTATGGTTGTGTCAGAATGAAGCCAGTATAATCTATACAGGTGTGGGCAATTTTGGTGGGTCTGGGAGCCAGTTTTCTGCTCTACAGACCCAGCTGGGGGGGGGCAGGGCATATGGACTGTCAAAAATGAAAAAGAAAAGAGAGTCAACTTCTGGTCTGAAAAAGGTGTTTTTATGATGAAAAGCCTTGGGGGTTAGTCTGCCTACCATTGATCTATATATACTTGCTAACGATTGGCACTGCCTCTGATCACTGCACTGCTATTCCTGATCACTCCCCTATGATCCAGTCCTGGATCTCCACTTGGACTTCTCATTGTCATCTCAAATTTAGCCTAGCCAGTATTTTTTAGTATACCTACTTGTCTTTCCTCTCAAGCCTTCATCCCTTGACCCCTTTTCCAGTACAATTAAACAACATCTCCATTCACTCTGCTTGCTTTATCATTGATTCCTCCTCTCCTTTGCTTCCCATATTCAGTGTGTTGCATAATGTATACTGGTCATGACATTCAGCTGAGACTGAGACAGAGTTCTGATTCCCTTCCCATTTACCAAAGAGTACAGTGAAATGTAACATCTGCAGTGGTTCTCACCCCGTGGGTCCCCAGATGTTTTTGGACTTCAGCTCCCAGAAGCCCTGAGCATTGACCATAGTGGCTGGGGCTTCTGGGAGCAGAAGTCCACGAACATCTGGGGACCCACAGGTTGAGAACCACTGACTAGGGCAGTGGTTCTCAACCTGTGGGTCCCCAGATGTTCGTGGACTTCAGCTCCCAGAAGCCCTGAGCATTGACCATAGTGGCTGGGGCTTCTGGGAGCAGAAGTCCACGAACATCTGGGGACCCACAGGTTGAGAACCACTGGACTAGGGGGAAATTTTTTTTAGAAAAAGTCCAATAAGTAATGTACCTTGATTTGAGACCATATCTAGTTTCTCTACGAGCTTGGAAAAGTTATCTTTCTGAACTACAACTTCCAGAACACTCCAGCCAGCATTATGGGATTTGAAGTCCAAACAAGGAACTTTTCCAAGTTCTGATTTTTCTCAGGCCATCTCTTCCAAAGCAGAATATCTAGCTGCAGCTAGTTTGCCGGCATTACCATACATACGTAGTGGCAATTGATCATTACATATCATCCACAGATGACACAGGCAAGGACACATTGGTGAGTTTTGGTCTGCACACATTTTTGTGTTATAGCCACAGAAGATGGGAAGGTTTGACTCTGAGCCATTAACTTTCAGCAATGTTCTCAGTGGTAAAGGAATCACAGATGTATTTTTGTGCATATCAAATCTGACACTGATGCATGGTAAACAATTTGTTCAGGGAAGAGCTTGATCTCTGCCACTGGAAGCAAGAAATGTTTAACCAGGATGAAAGATGATTTACAGATACCAGGCTTGAAAGACAGTGACAAACAGAACATATGGACAGACTGGAACACATGCTATAGTATATGCAATTGCTAAGCAACAGCATTTCATGCTTTGAATTAGGCTTGTCTATTACAGAAACCAAGTGTACCTTATGAAATTGCACATGGCTATGGAGTGGAGCGATTGGTTTATTTGGCACATACTATATTAGTTTCTGGCAACTTGTTCTGAAACTTTTGTTGGTAGAATGTGCGATTAACACTGGGGCTAATATATTTAAAGAAGAACAAGTTCACACAGGAATGGCTATCACTTGATGACTACAATATGTATGAACTGTTAAGAGCAGGAAGTTCAGCAGTGAGTTGTCGAAATCTGAGAGCATCATGGGTAACTCAGAAATACAAAATGGCATTCCTGAGGGAAGAACTTCTTTCTAGTAATACATTCCATTCTTTAGACTGCTGCTATCATGCAAGTGTGAATCAGCTCAAGGAGACAGATGTATAAAGTATTTTAGAAGTTTCCTTCAACATGTTTAGTAGCAGCAACAGTAGAATAAGACAATCACTATAACTGCTAGAACTCCACAAACAAAATGGGCAAACATGCCAAAACCTATGGTGAATACTCTGAGTGATTTTTCTATGATGGTTCTTTATGCAACAAAATCTATGCTGGTTATTCTCACAACTGCCCCCTTTAGGGCATTAATTCAGTCATTCATAAGATCTGACTGTAATTTGGGTCTTTAATGCCTAATTACAGCTCCTCAAAAGCTCCAGTTCACTTTCCATGGCCAATGCTATTTTAATACAATGTTTTACTGCCTTTTCTTTTTCTCCTCTATTCATGCCTGCAGAAAATTCTAGGGTTCTGTCTGCAGTGTCTGGGTCTCGCTCTCATAGCTGCTGCAAGAATACCTAGCAAACCTGCCTTTTGCACCCACATAATTTTCCTCTGAACTATAATTATATAACTATAATTCCAAGAATTTCTGATCATGGATCTCCAGATACTGTTGGACAATCACAATCAGTACAGATAATGGTAAGGGATTCAGGAACTGTAGTGCAAGAACATATGGAGACCTACAGACTGGGAAACACAGGCTATTTTCACTTTCATTAACTCTTGTTGACCTTTTCCTTGATATTGCTGTTGTGTCTCACTGTTCCTCATCATTAAGAGAACATTAAAAAGCTCTCACTTCCTACTAGATTACACTACAGATATAGATATATATATATAAGCAAAAACAATGTCCTTGAGGCTAGAACATGGTATCTTTTGAGCTAGGTTGTGTTATTTAATTTTAAGCAAGCAGAATAACAACATACCTCCTGAAATCTGCAATCAGCTTGACGTCTGCTATGACAAGCTTGTGCTCTATAATCATGTGCTTTAGAAGCTGGTTTTGTTCTGATACTGGTGAACATTCTTCACAGAACAGACAAGTCACAGATGGAGATCCTTCCACAGCAGAAATGTCACTTGGGTTTTCTGGCAGACAGAGTGGCTCCAAAATGTAGTCATCATGCCCTGAAGGAGATAAATATACATATACAAATAAGGCAGGTAAAGATGCTATCAAATTGCAGAAAAAAAGTAAGCTGAGAAAATGTAGATCCTAACATTAAAAAGAAACATATTTTTCAGCAATACTGTCAATTTGTTTTGAACCATCAATACTCCTTGTAGTATTGGAGCAGGAGTGTCAGTGTGGTAGTGGAGAGAAGTGACTACACCTAACCAGTTTGAACTGGCACATTCCAGCTACAGTCTATATTTGATATGAGTTCAGGCACTATTTATAGGCTGCCATATAGACTGTTTGCATATGGATTATGCAGTTCATCTCACTGGATGTTAAAGAAAGATCTACTGTATTGAACTACATATGTACATAATTTCTTGAAAAGACATGCCTCTGTCTCATCTAAACAACTGGCAAACAACTAGTCACAGGGAGCAGATGCTAGGAAGCAGCACTGCCGCTCTTGAAGTAAGGCTAAACTGCCAGTCCAGCCTGCTTCTGAACATGGAATGGAATGGAATCAGAATGACAATCCGTTCTTTGCCTCAGACAGTAAAATCTCTTGGGCTGGACTTCATCAGTGCAAAAGATAAGAACACAGGAAAATCTGTATGCATACTATGCGAGGAAGGAACATTATCCCTTCCTTCGGAGAAGATTGGAATTACATATACACATCCCCCTCATTAGGCCCTAAGAACATGCAAAGCATTTGGAAGCACAAAAATGACATTAGCTGATATTACATTTCATGAAGTGCACTGACAAAATTCAGAAGCAACTAGTCAGATCAAACTGGGAACTGTTCAGCATTTTCTTCAGTCTGCACAGTGCATGAGAAAATATTTGAAATCCAGTCTCAGTTATCCAAAACACTGAAGACACTGTGATTTAAACTGACACTGGTCTGTCATCTAAACTTGGTGGAAAATTGGTAAATGCACAATAGTTAACTGGAAAGTGGAACTAAACACACTAGAGTCAATGAGACAGTGAATATCACTGTTAATTTAGCATCTTCTTGCCTACTATCAATGTGTACATATATGCTTTCAAGTCACCTGTGGACTTATGGTGACCCTATGAATTTCATAGGGTTTTCTTAGGTAAAAAATACTCAAAGGTAGTTTTGTCAGTTCCTTCTTTGTAAATATAACTTACAGCACCTGGTATTCACTAGTGGTGTCCCATGCAAGTACTGTCCAGGGTTTTAAAACCAACGCTGAAGTTGATTTAAGCTCACTTAAGGGCGTTAACTAAGTGGGGAGAATTTTTAATGAAATTAATTCATTTCACTAAGTGTTAAATCTATTCTAAATATCCATCATTTGTTTTTAATATATTGGAACTAAAAAGAAAAAGAAGAAAATGCAGTCCTTCAGGTCTTGATCAACCAGAAATGTGTTCCCTGGCCCCACAAGCGGCTGTCCACCCTGCATTAAATCCGTTGTCACCCAAAAGTCTCACGGCATCTCTGCCTGGCTTCCTGCTTCTGAGAGACTTCATTATTTTTGGTTCTGATGCCATTAACAATATCTAGTCAAGAATTAATTAATTAATTCTCCCTCTTTTTTTTTCTTGGCATCACAAATTTTCCACCTGCCTTTACTTTTCACAGGCTTATCTCCCTTTACATTTACCCCATTTGAGTAAGGCTCACAGTTTCCGGAAGCTGCCTTTCCTAAGGAAGTGCTAAATACCATAAAGGCACTACAGTATGGCCATTTCTGCACTAGACTGTTATAGAGCCTTTATTCCACTTTCAACATCCTATGGAATCCTGGGATTTGCAATTTAAGGAGGGACCTTTAACCCAGGATTCCATAGGATGTTGAAAGTGGAATAATAGCACTATAACAGTCTAGTGCAGAAATGGCCCATATTTCATCTAATCTAGAAGCTAAACAGGGTCAGCTGTGGCTAGTACACGGATGGGACACCAACAACAACTACCAGGTGCTACAGGCTGTATTTCAGCAGAAGGAACTGGCAAGATCACTTCTGAGTATTCCATGCCTAAGAAAACCCTATGAAATCTATGGGATCACTATAAGTCTAAATCTGACATGAAAACATATATACACACAAAGATTGTTTACATATTTTCTTGTCCTTGACAAGGAACCTCCTACTTTGAAAAATAACTAAGAGGTTGCAAGTTTTTTGCTCAGTGAGTTTGAGAGAAAACAAAACTAATTTATCTATCAGCAGTGACAAAAAAGTTTCCCTGTAAAACCCTGTATTTTTTTTGCAAGAATGATTTTTTTTTGCAAAACAAAAACAATGCAAAAACAACAAGACTACAGAGAAACGATGTGTAATGTGAAAAGGAATTGGAAAATGTGCAAAAATTCTCATAACCTTGCTCTGTGTTTTTTGTTCTCACATGTGAGAATGAAATAGGGGAAGATTTCCATCCCTTCTAATTAGCCATGCTAGTGATCTCTTGGACATGATGCTGCCCTTCTTGATCTGTGGTATGCATTCTAGCTGACCTGCTCTTAATAAATAGCCCCTCAGCATCATGGAGAGATAAGACTCTTTTAAACTCTTTCAGCTTTCTTTTTAACTAGTCCCTTCACTTGAGAAATGATTCCTCTTTTGAAGTCAAATAGTACCATGTTGGAGTTAAAAGTTGATGCTTTTCTATCAAAATTAAAATTTAACAGCATTGTGGTCACTGTTTCCAGTCTCTGCTATCACAGTCATGTCTTGCATTTTTTGTGTAGTAACACTTACAACTAAGTCCAAAATCACCTCCTTGCTGGTTGGTTCCATGACCAGAAGTTTCAGGGTACACCCATTTAGGATTTGGAAATATTTAACTTCTTTATTATAAGTGGAACATATGTTTATTCAGTCAATGTGAGGGAAATTAAGGTCACCCTTTACAACAATAATGTGTCTTTTCCGTTCCTTCCTAACTTTATTCTCCACCTCAACATCTTGATCATTTTGGTCAAGGGAATGACAGAATGTGCCTAGTACTAAATTCCTTGGGGGCCTGGTACTGTCATCGTCAGTAATTCTGTGGAGAAGCCAACAGCTTGTTGTTGCCATCATCGTTGTTGTGTGCCTTCGAGTCATTTCCAACTTAATGGTGATCCTAAAGTGAACCTATCACAGGGTTTTCTCAGGATGGGAGTATGTAATATACCCAAGGTCACCCAGTGGGTTTCCATGGCTGAGCAGAGAATCGAACCCTGACCTTTAAGGTCACAGTATAACACTCAAAAACACAGTACTATGCTAACTTTCATTCATGGCATCTAAAACAAAATAATCTACATCTTTTCCTGGTTTACTATAGAATTTGTATCTGTAGATGACCATATCCCATTGATTCTCTTAATTACACTAGATTTCTGCCATACCCACTATATTTGTATTTTTCCTTAAAACCAAGCACTCCCAAACTCTCATTTTAGGTCACAGGTTTCCTCATTAGCACATAAATATTTACACGTGGTGTCCAAATATCTCTAGCACCTACCTTTCACACTCAGGGTTCTTTGATTGGCTGCTATGTTTTCCTGCATTTAGTTTCACTTTAGATCCCCAGTGAAGATTTAGCCCGAGTTGGATGTTTCCTATCTCCTGTTGGTTTTCTCACAAGCTGGAAGAAACCAACTGTTTGGCTCCATTTTAGGCACCAGCAGTCTGGTCTCATCCTGGTTCAAGTAGTATCTGTACCTTTTGTACAGTCCTGGCTTTTCCCAGAATATTTCCTCATGTCTAATAAATCTAAAGCTTTCTGACATATACTTCTTTCTCATCCATGCATTGGGACTCCCCAGATTTACCTCCCATACTAGCCATGTATGTGGAATACAGGTAGCATCTGAGAGAAAACTACCATGGAGATTTGGACTTTCAGCCTAATAACCTAAATACTGACTTTTTGTTGTTAACTGCCATCAAGTTGACTTTGACTTATGGTGATACTATGGATAAGAGACCCCCAAGTCCCTCTATCATCAACAGTCCTGCTCATGTCTTACAGATTCAGTGATTTATCTACCTTGATTGAGTCTATCCATCTGTAATGCAGGGTTCTTTTTTCCCCTATTACCTTACCAAGCATTTTGCCTTCTACCTTACCAAACATTGTTGTCTTTTCTAGTGAGTTGGGTCTTTTTATGATATGGCCAAAGTATGACAGTCTCAGTTTAGTCATCTTGGCTTCTAGCAGGGGTTGAGGCCTGATTTGCCCTAGGACCCATTCAGCTGTCTTTTTAGCAGTCCAAGATATTGATAAAACTCTTCACCAGCACCTCATTTCAAATGAGTTAATTTTCTGTCAGCTTTCTTCACTGTCCAGCTTTTATAACCATACATAGAAATTAGAAATACAATGGCACAGACAATCTTAACTTTAGTATTCAGTCTTTACATCAGTTCCTTCATAGCTGCCCTTCTTAGTCCTAGTCTTCTTCTGATTTCTTGACTGCAGTCTTTATTTTGATTAATCACTGAGCAAAGGTATGGAAAATCTTGAATTATTTCAATATCTTCATTGTTTTCTTTAAAGTTATGTAAATCATCTGTGGTAACTCTGTATGTTTTCTTAATGTTCAACTGTAACCTTGCCTTAGAACTTTATGCCTTGATTTTCCTCAGTAATTGTTCCAAGTCTTTGCTGTTTTCCACTAGTAGTATGGTATCACCTGCATATCATTAATTGTTGATGTTTCTTCCTACTATTTTCATGCTTCCTTCCTCTGAGTTTAATCATGCTTTATGTATGATGTGTTCAGCATGCAAGTATAAATGTTGCAACACAACCATTCCTTTAAGAGTGATCCATAGTTCTCAGGATCTACATAGGCTGATTTTCAGAATCCACTCTAGTTCTAACTAAAATCTGTCAACAACTATGGAAAACAAAAGAATGGCCTACAGATTGGAAATGCTCAATATATATCCCAATCCCAAGAAAGAGAACACCAGGGAATGCACAAGGCCACTGCATTAATTTCCCATGCAAGCAAATTCACACTCAATATTCTACAATAATGACCTTACCTAAATACATTTTTCTTCAAGGACCTCAGGACAGCAATTCTTCATGTCACTGGTGCCAACATAGATCATAACAACTGTGTCTGATGCAGCCTTCACACGAGGCAGGCAATCTACCATATGGTCTACATGCTTGTCACAAATCCAACTACCTATGTTTCTAGCAAATGAATCACCCACTGCCTCTGCCCACCAGAATTGTCTCCAAGAAACAAGAGGATATGTCCATCTTCCAAGGGATGCATCTCTGTTCTCTGAAGTAAGATTTTCCTTTCTCATTGCCTGTGACTTCAGGAGTTGTCAGTATTTATGACACAATCTGACTTCACAAATATGGCATATGAATATGGATGTTGATGTGTTTGTCAGCTCATTGTGTGGAAATACAAGTGCACTGAAACAAAATAAGAACATCTGCTGGAATGTTAAGTGTCTTTCTAATTAAATTCAGCAGTTGAATGAATCAATTCATTAGCAACAAGCCTGGTTTATTATCTCATTAATACAGCTGGCTAATATGAGGAGATTAGTTGAAGAACTTGACAACAATCCACAAACAAAAAGGAATGCAACAACAGCAAAACAGCACAGCCAAGATAATATGTGAGAACAATGAGAAGGATGTTCTTTCTGACAAAATAAAAATCCCAAAGTGGCACATGTATATGATTGTGTATGGTATGCATCAACAAAACTAAAAATAAATGGAAAAGTCCATAGCATTTATTTTGTGATGGTGCTCTTTAGAGTACAGTGTATTAGATGGAAATGAAGACAACTAAACTATATTTGAAAGGGAGAAAGAATGGCAGCCAGAAAACATACTACTAACACTCTCCAGAGGCTTCTATCTTCTGTGTTTTCTGTCATTACTCCTTCAAAAGATACTGGCATCTGAAGCACTGCGGGGAACACTTTTAACTACCATTTTGAATTAAGACTGCCACCAAACAAGGAGACTACCTTGCAAATCTGGAATATCACTTACCAAGCCCAGGGCTCTCAAAAAACGTAAAATAGAAAAGATCATATTTGGTCTATTTTTGTACAAAGCTTCAAAGCCATACACACACATAAATATTACTTGCAAGATAGCGGTCATACAAGACAGATTGCTAGAAATTAATGGGCAGATCTATCTGTATGGCTCACAAAATAAGATCTTGTTAGTGCTGTTAATACATTTAGAAAAAGTCTGAAATGCCGAAGTGCTAGAGAATTCCACCTGTCTGCCCCATGAACCGTGGGTAAGACACACTTTCTACTCGGCATTAGTCATGCCAGGATAGTGACTTTGGTTAGGATGGGTGGATGTAGGACAGACTTTCCCTCCTCTACACACCAAGTGATCTCAATACAGCCCAAACTGCTGGGAGATGAGAGAGGTGAAAGCCTCTCTCACACTGTGGTGTTTCCTCTACCAAGACTCTAGACCTCTGTATGTATTGAAGGGAAGTATAAAACCTTCCCATCTTTGCATGCTGAGATATGGATGGATGAGAGGATGTAAGTACGCATTTGTTGTTATGTGTCTTCAAGCTGTTTCGGACTTGTGGGGACCCTAAGGCAAAGTTATCATGGGGTTTTCTCGTTCAGAGGTTTTCTTGCCTTTGCCCTCTTCTGAGGATAAGAAGTAGGTTTCCATGGCTGAACGGTATTTGAACCCCCTTCTTCAGAATATTAGTCCAATGCTCAAACAACCACACTACAAGCACATAAACATGTATGCATACATGTGCAATTCCCGACTGTTCAGTATATACTACATCTAGCTCTCAAGATCAGAACGAATACCTACAACTAATGTACTGATGTCAATGTGCATGTAGTACAATGTACACTGCATTCACTTCTGGCCTTCCAAGTGGTCAGTACTGTGGATTTTAGACCAACAGTCCACACAGGCAGACATTCAAGCATTGGCTTGAATCCTACTGAGTAAAGGCATCCTGAGTAGGATTCCTACTGAATCAGTGAGCTTACCTGAGCTTACTGATCATTTAATAATTCATTTTAGTGGTTCTTACTGTAGTTGGAACTACCAATAGGACTGAAATCACTTTCCCAATGTGCAGAGATGCACGATTTATGATCCTCATCCTCTCTCATCCATCCATTTGCCTAAGAATTTGGCCAAATCACTCTTTTAAGCACGACTGGGACAATGTTAGATTTCTTTGGCATCTAGGCAGTAGGCACATGCTGCAAACAGAGTTCACACTATTACTACTTTCATTCAAAATTTTTCATATGACTTCATGAACTTAGATGTCTTAGGTATGAAGAAGACTTTTATGCCAAAGCCAATGACAGCGCTGTTTGAAAACCAATGTTACCTAGTGTAAGAGAAGCAATGGGGTTTCTGTCTTAAGATTGCAAAATGTGATTTCACAATTAAAGGAACTGAACCTGTGAACACTTTGTAAAATGTTTTAAATTATCCCAATATACTAAACGCCTATTTTGTTCAAGCTCATGGGAACCGTTTGCCTATTATTTTGCTCATTAACATGCTATTAATACTACATGGGAATTAGCCAAATCACCCATGTGTTCTGAGACTGCACATCCCACAGATCAATCAGTTTCAGTATTCAGCAGTGGTCCACTGAATGCAAATTTAATACTTCAAAAGATTACTTTATTCTACAGCTAAACTGGGTCAATTTTACAAGAACTACATATCGATCTTCTTGAGCATCTGCTGCCATCAATACAAGACTTCATGGCACAAAGGCATAATTGGGGAGGGTGAAGTAGAGCAGTAAGTTACCAAATCATGTCATCTTAAAAGTTTGCTCCAAGCTGGAACCTAAGACTGAAAGAAATACAACTGTGTTTAACAGCTACATTTAATAGCACTGTTCAGTAAAGAGGCTTTAGATGCTGCAGTTTCATTAGCATTAGCAGGTTGCTATGGGTACCAGAGTGGAGGCGTTGGAATATAAGTGAATGGAAGAAATAGCAAACAGATAAACAAAAATCTTAACAGTTGGAAGGAAACAGCCTAAATCAGGACAGGCTTAAAACAAGATATTTTTCCTCAGCCCCCTGGTGTGGCCATGTCATTGCACAGGCCCTTTTGAAAAGAACAATGTAGTAATTTACCCTTTTGTACAAACAAATGTAGGTACATTACTACATACAGTGCATGTAAAGTCCTTGAGAATGATCACGCATATGTGCCTGCTGTTGAAACCATTCCAGTAGTGTTTAAAAGCAACAAGTATAGGTTTTATAAAGCTTTGCAAGTCTTGGCATGTACAGTGTTATATGAACATTATAGTTCTAGCTTTTATTCAGTTGTGTGAATAGTTTCTTTGATCTGCCCCCTCCTCCCAGAAAATAGAAAAGCAAAAGGTAAAAATTTGTTCTTTTGTTTTTGTGTTTTGCTGTTTTTAAAGGAGTCTTATCATTAGTATTTTCTATTATTAGGTTTGTTTTATTATGCTGACTGCATATAAAAAAGCTACATTTTAGCTTGTTGTTGTTTTTTCAATGCAATGGTTTGAGGCAGAAGATTCAGAAATACATGAAATACAGAAATAATGAGAAAGTGTACAGGAGTACTAAAGTCTGCTAGACTGAACTAGACCTCAAACATATTCCTAACCATGTCCTGATTGTTCGTAGACAAGTCTTTCCCTCAACTTAGCTAGTAAAACTAAGTTGAGTGAAGTGTAGTAAAGTGTAGAAAGCTAACAAAATTAAGACTGTAACATATTTTGTAATATTATTAACAATTATTAAAGCTAACACAAATACTCCACTCCAAAATACATTTCTGTTTTTGTTACAAAAGTAGTAAACTCTGAAATGTGGAAAGAAGTGTGTTTGATAGAGTTTTTCCAAATACCCTGTCATACACATTCTATCACACTCTCATTCTCACTCTTTCTCGTAGAATGTTCTAAAATGAAGGAAGAGATGCAGGTAATCCCTCTAGTATAAAATAGCAAGAGACGCTCTACAACATAAGGGAGAAAACATGCAGCTCTCTGGACGTTCTGGGACTGGAACTTCAACATTCTTTGCCAGCTATGCTAGATAAGGTTACAGTCCAACAGTATCTGGAAAAGGACATGATTTTTACCTCTTCTATCACAAAATACTTAGGTTTCTTTCACAGAGAAATCAATCTTATTTCTTGAATTTTAAGTTGACAGAACCCAAAATCATTCTACATTTAAATCATTTGAACACTGACAACGATGTAACTGAACCACTAGCTCAAGAAAAGATATGCAGTCCCAAGTTTTTACCTCCTTTGCCATTTATTATATTCAAAAACTATTTTTTCCCTGGGAAATTGCCAACTCTGGAACAAACACTCCTCACAACTTTTAAAGTACTGTATTCTTTTTTTTAGTTCTGCAAGTTCCTGAAGTTATTAGCATCTCACATTTCTTCCTTTCTTAACACAAAACCATTGTACCAAATATAGAAGACAAACATATCTATGCTGAGTACAGCTGACAGCATAAACTTACTGGTGAGACCAGCTAACTCTGAAAACTTATTACATCTATATAAAAACTTGTCATCTGTTTTTCAGTTTTAACTCTTTCAGGAGAAAAACATTAATAAAGACAAGACATAAATAATTTCTTTTAAAAACCCTTAATGATATAAAAACAAAACTATTACTTTAGATTCTATCAGCACATTGCCACATAAATTATATCTCACTCTCACCAATAAGAATCTAATAGGAGTCATGTAAATAAAAGGCAGCCTACTTAACAAAGAGAAGCTGGCATTTAAAATAAAATCTAAACTACAGGATTGAATGGGTCAAACTCTCAGATTTGGCAAGTGGGATAGAGTTTCATACATGTGCTGTTACTACTGGAAGATGTCTATTGACTGATGAACTAATTTTGTATTGAATCATAGTTTGATCTGCAACAAGAAACTGCATTATTACTAGACTGCAGTACTGTATCAGAAAACTCTTATCTGATCATTAAGCAAAGAGATGGAATGGAGGAAAATGAAATGAAGGGTACCACAGGTGAAATATATAAAATATTGTCAACATATGAAGATAAAGATAAATATCTTAGAAAAATATGGGAGGAAGAACTAGCATAAAAAATAAATATTCAAGAATGGGGAAAGATTTGGAATCAGCGTCATTTAAAAAATTTATCTGTTAAGGATAAAGAGAATTATTATAAATTGGTCTGGAGATGGTACCTAACGCCAGTAAGGTTAAACCATATAGATAAGAAACACTCAAGGTTATGTTGGAGGGGTTGCCATGAGATTGGCACATATATTCATATGTGGTGGAATTGTGAAGGTGTACAGAACTTGTGGCAAAATGTGTTTAAAGAGATAAAAGAGATAACAGAATTGACTTACAAATATATCTGAGTATAGCATTATTATCTATGTTTGATAAGGTTCATTGTACCCAGGCAATGAAGGATTTAATTACAAATTTATTAATTGCAACAAGGTTAATTGTATCAAGAAAATGGAAAATGCAAGAAGATTTTCAAATAAAGGATTGGTATAAAGAAGTGTGGACAACAGTGATTAATGATAAGCTAACATGTTGAATTAAAGTCAAAAAAGGAATAATGAAAGGGACTGATTTTGAAGAAATATGGAAGATATTTGTGGAAAAACTCTGAATAAAAGACGGAAGTGTCACATCTCCACAAGAAGAATTACAATTTTGGAAAGTAGAGTAAGCTGAAAGATAAATTGGCTCAGGGGATAGGTTAACAATAAATGTTAGGGCTTACATTTAAGGTTATATTTAAGGTTACATTTAAAGTTAGAGTTAGTATTAATATGTTCAGTAATAGGATCATATTCAGCAATAGGTTAAATATAGTTGAAAAGGATAGAGTTAAGAAGGTAACAAAAATATATAAGCAATATGATCAGCCAGATAACAAGCTGAACATGAGTCGGCAGTGTGATGCAGCAGCCAAGAAAGCCAACACAATTCTTGGTTGCATCAATAGGAGTATGGTGTCTAGATAGAGGGAGATAATGGTACCACTCTATTCTGCATTGGTTAGGTCTCATTTGGAATACTGTGTCCAGTTCTGGGCACCTCAATTCAAGAAGGATATCGACAAGCTGGAATGTGTCCAGAGGAGAGCGACCAAAATGGTGAAGGGTCTGGAAGCCATGCCCTATGAAGAATGGCTTAGGGAGCTGGGTATGTTTAGTCTGCAGAAGAGGAAGTTAAGAGGGGACATGACAGCCATGTTTAAATATCTGAAGGGATATGTAGAGGAGGGATTGGGCTTGTTCTCTGCTGCTCCAGACACCAGGACAAGGAGCAATGGATTCAAGCTGCAGGAAAGGAGATTCCACTTGAACCTCAGGAAGAACTTCTTGATGGTCAGAGCTGTCTAGCAGTGGAATATACTGCCTCCTTCTTTTGAGGTTTTTAAGCAGAGGCTGGATGGCCATCTGTTGGGAATGCTTTTATGTGTGTTCCTGCATAGCAGGGGGTTGGACTTGATGGCCCCTGGGGTCTCTTCCAACTCTATGATTCTACAATACATAACATGTGGAACAAGTATATGATGATGATAAAGGATCTGGAAAGAAATAACAATGTAAGCTATTTCATTGTAATGTTTTCTTTTTCACTTTTATGGTAATCACGTGGTGTAATGTTTGGTTTGGTTTTTCTTTATAACTAAAATTAAAAAAAAACTCTTGTTGGGACAGAGAGATCTCTTCCCTGAATGCAGGGCCACATGTAGAAAGTAATAAGTATACTAGAAAATTCTGCATTTATCCTAAAGCTTCTGTTGTAGGCACCTAGCTTTCTGTACGCAATATACCTCTGACATGGGACTAACAATAGGTTTCAGGTCTAACTAGAGTAAATGAATCAAAGTAACTTACTTTGGCTTATCAAGTCACCATTGACCTGTAGTCTAAGAACGTCCTTTTTAAAAATCTTCATTCTGATGATCACAATTGCTGGGAAAACTGCATTCCCAAATTAACGATGCTGTTAAGTAGAGAGGAAAAGGCATACTGGCATGGTAGTGACAAAGACATCACTGCCAGTTTCATATGTGTTCATTCCTAAATCTGTTCTACTTTGGATTATCTTAGCCAGTATGGCTTTCTGTGTATGGTTGTGAAAGCTGGACAAAAGAATCAACTCATTTGAAATGTGGTTCTGGAAGACAGTTGTACAGATAGCAATGACTGTTAAAAAGACAAATAAATAGGTCTTAGAAGAAATCAAACCTGAACTCTCACTAGAAACCAAAATGACTACACTGAATCTCTCATACTTTGGACACATCATGAGAAAATGCTAGGGAAGCAGAAACCCGTAGGAAAAGAAGACTACATCAAAGATGGATTGACTCAAGCAAGGAAGCCACAACTCTGAGTTTGCAATACCTGAGGAGGGCTGTTGATGACCAGGGCTCTTGGAGCCCTCTCATTTATAGAATCACTGTAAGTCAAAGCTAACATGACAGCAAATAAAAATAAGAGCAAATATCTTCCATCCCTGTTTCTACATTATCTGAAAATTCTTTTTAAAATTAAACATCATGTTTAAAAAAAATATGTCAGGGTAGGACTTTGGGACAGAAGCTCAGCAGAGTAAGAAGGAAGACTTCTTAGGCAAGTAGTTATGCCCAGTGCCTAATATTACCAAAGTGTGAGCCACCAAAGTTTATGCTATAACCTGTACGTATGTTACAAAAACACTCGTTAGTATTTGGATGGGCGACCACCAATGAATACCAGGTGCTACAAGCTGGAGGAAGGAACTGGCAAAATCACTTCTGAATACTCTTTGACTAAGAAAGCCTTATGAAAGTTGACAGGCAACCTGAAGGCATTATACATACACATTGTTCGCCTCTGCATATGGTTATGCTGGAAAATTTCACTATCTCATTCCAATTCCTCTCTCCAGAAAGTCTTAAACTATCCACAAAACAAAGAAGGAGGACCAGCTTTGCTTTTCAAAGCCAATGTTAAAACACTGAATTTAGACCCTGTAGCCTTTCTGGGCGAGTGATTCAGCTCTCACTGAAAGCAGCACAGATCTTGTTGAATTCTATGTCAGTGAGGCTTTGAATACAGCCAAATATTTTATTGGCATGCTATTATGCTTCGTTCATTCAGATCTTGAGTGTCTTTGTTTCACAGGAGCAATTCTAGCAACTTGGCCCCTTAGTTCAAATGAGCACAAGAGTAATTTCTACTTCATTAAGAAACAAGACTGGTAGCAGCTTCAAGTCTGGCACCTTGTTCTCAACTCTTTTGGCACCTTCAGTAAAATTTAAGAAACACAAAAGATTCCTCTCCTTCACTTCCCAATAAAAAAAATCACTATGACATGCCACCAGCTGTTTCAGAACTAGCAAGATAATAGTCTCTTCAGAAAAAGAAAGAATGGTTTCTGGTCAAACGTACAACTACTAATAACTTTAAAAAGGCAAACAAATGAGAGATATCACAAAGTGGCAATGTGCCTCTCTCTCTCAGCTCATTACTATATCAGGGCTGCAGTCTTTTACCTGGGAGTAACTTCTATTGTATTTGACAAGACTTGCTTCTGAATGGACATGCATTAAGATCAGTGCTTCTTAAACTATCTGACGTGAGATTTATGCCAGGGTACCATATTTGTGACCATTAGCTAAAACTGCATGTTTCTTTCCAGAAGCTCTCCAGGAACTGGCAACTGATGGTTCAAGAACTGGTTCTGGTCCATGGACAACCACTCTGCATAGCACTGCCTGTAATTATGCTGTTTGATCCTTGTGAACAAAAGCTGTTTTAATAGCCTGTCAAGAATTAAATCTATAAAAAAAAAAGACCAATACTGTTCTTGCAGTGTGTCCCATACTTTTGGTGCCATCACTAAAGTGTCCCTAATTCAGGCCTCACAGAATCTAATTTCTTTAAAACAAGGGCTATCTGAAATGGTATGTAGGTAGACTTCAGGTTTTTAGGGAATCAGGAAAACATGGACATTATATCACCGTGGTATAGGAAGATTTTGCACATGGAGCTATGGATCTTGATGTGGCTATGAAACATGCATGCAGGCACCATTCCTACCATTAGGAACTGAAATACTCTATTATTTGCAGCTGTGTGGCAATTCTTCCAGCCCATTGCTTAAGAAAAGGTGAAGTAACAGAAAAGGTATCAGCTTGTGTCTTGTGGACAAAAGATAATAAATACAAAAGCACAGTTCGGACATTTGAATGTGTGCATGCAATTTGTTTCATGTATAAAGTGGGCCTTTCTCTCAACCAGTGGAATTTCAGAGCTCCTGCTTTCAGCCATCCATAACATACAGTACAGTTATCAGATAATAACTTTAAAAGATTTTACTTAGATTTATTCACATGATTTTAATTCCATGTAATTAAAATCTACTATTTTAGGATGTTCAGTTTTGGTAGTGATAATAACTGGAGCTTAGAATTTAATTAGTAAAGCTATTTCAGACATAATCACTTGCGCTTGTAATCATTACCCTTCTAACAGCACTGCACTAGAGGGATGTTCTTAAAATACCTGCTAAGACTTTTAGTAAGAACGTCTTTGTTTTGACTTGTAAAATCAATTTTGAAAAAATGCAAGCTTGGAAATGTTCTAAACTAAATTGTCAGTTGCAACCGAGACAAAATATTCTAAGGGACCTTAATGGCAAAGCCAAGAAGTTTCTGGAATTCTAGAGCTTTCAATGTGTTCACTCAAAGCCTTCACAGAGCTCATAATCTTGATAATATGTGAAGTGGATCAGCGTGCAGGACACCTTTCCTTCCTGAATAATTAATGTTTACAATTTAAAGAAAACTTCCTAAGTGTACAGGGACATTTACTTCATAATCTTTATACAACCTGGTACTGTGATGTTAGGTAGACAGGAAGACAAGAGAGAGGGAAAAGAACAGAACAGAATCTTTGACTCTTCATGAGTTCATGGCTAAGGCAACATTTGTGAAGAGAAAAGCCCCTCACTCACATTTCATGCTTTTAGCCACTGCACTAATTTTCAGGTAGATTAGGCTTGGAAAAAAGTAACTTCTTCAGTACCACCATGTAGGGTCCATAGTTGAACATGGGATGGAATGCCATTGTTCCAGGGTCCCTTTCACACTACACAATTATAGCACTATGATTCCATCTCACATGCCATGGCAACATCCTATAGAATCCTGGCATTTGATTTTTAGGGAGGGGTAGGTATTTAGAATGTTCAACCAAAGAGCTCCAGTACTTCATCAGAATATAAATTCCATGATTCCAGAGAATGGATAAGGAACAGTTAAAAGTAGAATAATAGCCCTACTATTGCATAGTGTGACAGGGCCTTGGGCCAAGGTCTACATTACCCATCATTCATTATGCTGGCTCTGGTTCTTCGCTCATTAGAGGTTCCACTGGCATAATTACAAATTGTTTTTCTTCAGTTGAGAACATAAGAGGAGCTCAGACGGGTCAGACCTATCTGGTCCAGCATCCTGTTTACCACAGTAGCTAACCAGATGCTCAAGTAGATCATGATGGCAACATCCCTCTCCCACTGTTGCTTCTGCCAAACTGAACTGCTAGAATGGTAACATAAGGCTGTTCTGTACCTAAACGAATATTTAGAATTTACTTTACTCTGTTTCTCTGCAATCATCATTAGGAGCAGGTATAGATGGAGGGTTTTCTAGAAGCACATTGATTCTAAGAAACAGAAACTTCCAACACTCTTGGAAGCAAGGTTAACTGAGTACAAAGAAGATGAGAATGGCATGGAAGAGGAGAAAATGTTAAGGGCAAGAACTGTTCTACAATAGACAAACATCTCTTTAAAATGTTACACTGTTATACTTGAACAATCAGTGAACATATTTCAGTCCTCACCTTTGGATTCATTTAGGTTCTGTTTCCAATGTTGCTGTTCAGAACAGAATGATATGTCACCTTCATAAGTTCTCCTAAATTCCTCATGAGAGGAAAAGGAGGCTACTCAAAGGCAGGTATTTTTAACCAGGCATACCTTTAGCATGTAAGATGGTCTCATTTTAAAAGGGCCCTAACTAGTTGGGTGTCCCTTTTATTACTATACTTTCCAATGTATGTTTTATGAACAGTCAGCTCTCCACATTTACAGAGGTTATAGGTGCAGGACCCCTATTAAAGTAGAAAAATTGTGAATAGGCCACTGAACCATATTTAAAACATACACAAAAGGAGAGGCGAACAGATTCAATCCACCATGGATTCCAATGTATAGCACACTACATTTGAATCTGTGGTGGAGAGCATACCTTTGAGGCAGTGGGGTTCCTTCGTAAGGAAGTGGAAGGGCATGCTGCCACCTCCGTTGCTGCCATATTTCATTTTTAATAGAGACTTATGAGCTTCATCTTTCACTCATAGTCTCATGCAATCTCTCTCTGTCTTGCACAGCTTTGAGAGAGACTGCAAATGTGGTGTCAGACTTACGCTCCTACTAAAAATGGCATAGGGCAGCAGTGGCAGCAAATAATCCAAGAATCATCAAATCTGTGAATGTTAAACCTGTGGGCTTGAATGGCTAACTGTATTTGTTTTTACTCTATTTTTTAGTCATTTTTTTAAAATAAAAATTCTAAAAAAATACTGTTAAAAGGCTCGAGCACATCTTTGAGGAAGGGAAGGGAATAAAGATCAAATAAGGGAATAAGAAATCAAAGAGAATAAAGAAGGGAATAAAAATCAAATAAACAAATTAAGTATTTTAGGTATACTCTTATTTGGTTTTATTTAAATATTTCTATTTTGTTGTATTTCCAAGGATCCCTGTGTGGCATAAAATACAATAAATTAACAGTTTAAAATACTTTAAAAAAGAAACACTAGTTTAACTGGCTAACATCATACCAAACAATCTGACAAGTTAAAATAAGACAATTTAACACCATGCACATGGGTAATTGCCCCCCAGAAGGCTGAAGCTGATCCAGCAACAGGTCTCTCAGTACGTTTTTGGAATTCAATTAACCTATCCTGCATCAAGAGGTAATTGGCTTTTTCTGCCTAGTGACATGATTACAAACAGGGTGCCACTGGAAAAAATGCAATGAATTTGTCTCTTCATAGTTGGAAAAAGAAATGCTGGTCTTCGGCTCTTACGGAAAAGCTGACCAGATGTGTGCATGAAAAAAGTAAGGACCAACCACATAATTTAGTCTATGTAATATGGGCTCATTAATTATTCTAACAATTGTCAGTATTGTCCACCTTCTTCACACAGTAATGTAAGAGAAAATTTACTTACTAATTATTCTACACAGTAATTAATCTGAATGGGGTGGGAGAATGTTGTGCTCTGTGCATTCCTTACTGTGCTGATTTTAGGCATTTTGTGCATTTTTTTTCTTTTAGCAAATGTATATTAATATCATTTTTTTAAAAACACTCAACTGGTCCCCAAGGTTGTCCCCCAACCTTGCTGGAATGACATCAGTGTTGGTGTCAATCACGCCTGTAAGGGGAAGGCATTTCACCACTGTGGTGCTACAATGGAGAAGGCCCTCTCTCACGGTGTATTGACCCCACTGGTAGCACACGAAGGAAGGCTGTTCCCACAGACACCAATTCTCTTTCAAGTATCAAGGTGGCAGGCTATTTGGGGACTTAAATATATAGCAGTTACCACTAGGACCCTGAACCTTGACCTGAAGTATATTGGTAGGCCATGTCAACAAAAAATATAAAGCTAGTGCTATATGATTTCTGCATAGTATTCTAGCAATAAGTCTAGCTCCTGCATTTTGTAGTACAGTAACTGCAGCTTTCATGTTGTCTTCAAGAATAACTCCATGTAGAGTGCATTGCTTTTTTTTTTTACAAACTGTTATGGAATTCAGCAACACTAGCAGACCAGAAAGCAGGCTGGCAGGAGAGCTCGGTTCTGAGAGAAGGGGCATAGGTTTAAAATATCTATCCTGCTTTTCCCTTGCTTGACAAATCCAACCCACAGATGGCCAAGGTTATTAAAACCAGACGGCCAAGGTTATTAAAACTCTGCATAGCCTGTCAAAAGGGCATCTGCAGTTGAAGGCAGATGCAAAAGTGTCATAACAAAATGTTGAGGTCTGATAGACTAACAACCAGCTTATTAGGCATCACCATAAAGGGTATGTATCCATGAATTTGCAACACATGGTTGTTGTCCATTTCCAAGTACTACGGCTATCACAGCGTTAAGTACACAAAAGCTCATATTATCACTCTCAGTTTTTAAGGCTCCGCTTGACTCTTTGGTGTTCGGTTCCAGAGTGTTTCCCACAGGATGGGGGGAAGCATAGCTATAGTTACCCCAGGCGACATTTTAAGCCTCCTCATACTAGAGCCCCCACATGTGTTGGTTTGCAGCCCTCTTCACCTCAACCAGCAACGCCACGGTGGATGGGGATAATGGGGGCTGGAGATCAACACACTTAGGAGGGTACCAGACCAGTACAGCAAACACGGAAAAGAAAAATCAGCATTTCATCTTCGAATACGTGTGTGCCCGTACACAGGGAGAGAGAGATTCCTCCTCTCTAAGGTTTTGCCAACTTTGCCAAGCATTTCCTCGCTGAGCTGTGACAACGCACATGACAGCGAAAGGGAAACCACGGAGAGTTGAAAAACCGACCCCCCGAGCTTGAAGTATTTAAAGCTTTCGCTAGCCTCGAGAGGCTCCAGAAGAAGCGACGGGACTCACCGTTCCTCCGCCTCCCTTCCTCCGAACCATGGGGACCTGCCATCCCGCCAGGTACGGCGACGCCCTCAGAGAAAGAATCCACGCACGCCTCGCGGCCTCACCTGCGCCAACGAGGAACCACTCGGCTCCTCCCCTTTCTCCCCCTCCGCGAGGGCAAAGCATGTCGGGAGTTGGAGCGGGACGTCTTTTGTTTTACCAGCGACGGCGGCGAAGAGGCGTGGTTTCCCTGAGGTAGCTGTTCGAGGCGGGCGAAAGACTACACTTCCCATCATTCAACGGGGGCGGCCGGGGGGAGGGGGAGAAACGAAGGAGGCGGCGCTCGCTGTCCCAGAGCGCGAGCTGGGCTTCGTCAATCAGAACAATGACTTCTCCGCCGGAGCCGGAGGAGCGGAGCTGAGGCGCGCGCAACCGAGGCAGGAGCGGCGGCGGCGGCGGCGCTGTCCTTTCGGGGCAGGGGAATTTTGTCGGCAGCTGGGAAGCAGAGAGGAGCCGCAGCTACTACTGTTATTGTCTGGAAAAAGGGAGACCGAGAGCCGCACTCTTTTTAGCATGTGGATTCCTACGGAGCACGAGAAATACGGAGTGGGTGAGTGAGGGGGACCTCTTTTTCGGTACCTGGTTGCCCTCTTTCCCCCCCTCCCGAGGGCTGATCTGTGTGTGGCCGAAGTATTTAAAAAAGAAGGGAAGAAGGGAGGGGAGGGGGAAAGATCCGATGAGCCTCTCTTTTACACACCCTTCACCCTGCGCTCCTCCAGCCTTGTTTCCCCCCCCCCTTATACCTTTGATCTTCTTGGCAATTGTGCGTTTGTCTGATTTACTCTTCAAGTGGAGGCTGGTTGAGGTTTCCAAAAAATAAAAATAAAAAATAAAAAATTGCATTTATTGTCTACCGCCGCTGTCTTTCCGCATCTTCCTCTCCCGCCCGCCAAGTGTCATTTGGACGGCGTGTGGTTTTTAAAAGGTGGCATAAAAGAGAAGGGCGAGGGGAGTCTTCCTCCCGCGCCCCAAACTGGATGTCATTGAGGGTGAAGAGGCATAGCTGCTTCTTTTTTAAAAAAATCGTGTTACAGATTGCCAGAACAATGGCCGTTTCCGCACTAGCCTGTTGTAGCGCGATGATTCCGCGTTCGACATCCTCTGGAATCCTGGGGTTTGCAGTTTCGGGAGGGGCCGGCCGACCCCTCCCGAAACTGCAAACCCCAGGATTCCAGAGGATGTCGAACGCGGAATCATCGCGCTACAACAGGCTAGTGCGGAATGCCTCCAATGAGATAGTGTCTTCTAAGGGAGAAAAACAAAAAGCTCGCCAGCCTACTCATCTGAAAAGAGCAGACTAAGCAATCTCTCACGATTGTTTAAAACGGTGTATTTTGGCGTGGGGTTTAAATAGGGGCTAAACTGCCATCTTTCGTGTAAACCGGGAGAGGCACCAATGCGCGGCTGAGCGTGCCTGTGTGTGGTGTTTTTGTTTTAATTTGGATCCTAACCTACTTCCAGTAGTGATGTTTTTGTTCTGTGGTTTGATCGAGTGCAGAAGTGTTCGGATTGCACAAGAAAACAAGACAGAGCGACGTATTCTCCGTTGGGGAAGTTACGATTCTGTTTGGGAAGGCGGAAAAGCCGCTTCCATCCCTTTCTGCAAAAGGTGCACAACAAAGGACGTTAGATGTTGAGGGATGAATGTGGAATTTCTCATCTTTTCCCTTCACCCCGCCTCCCGACTGTAAAAGATAGCATGACTTCTGGTTCTCTCCCCTCCCCGCATCAACTGAATATTTTAAAACTTGTATTTTATTTCTGCTTTCAGACACTTTACGCCAGATCCTTCTGATAGTACTTGGGACTGTTCATTTCTGTAGATCACATATCCAATCTTTCCTTTTAAAATGAGGCTTAAGCCTGTAATGTACATTTCTGATAAACCCCTCCAAAAAAAAACTTTTTAAGTGGTGCAAAGATCAAGAATATGTTGTTTTCCTTCTCTGTTTTGGTTTTGGATAGCTGTTGTCACTGGGTTCTTTCTCCCGTTTCTGCCTTAGGGATGGAATACAGGCACTTTTTTTCAGATGACAGAGTGATGAAGGCTGCAATCCTGTACCCACATACCTGGGAGCAGACCCTTTGATTTATATCTAAGTAGATATGTTTGAGATTGTAAATATTTGGAGAAATATTTATTGTTTTGAACCTATAAGAAAGCATTCATAGTTGCTATCACTGGCTTGACAGGTAAAGGGCATGGCAAGAATGTTGCTTGTTCTGTATTGAGGCATGTCAGTACTACTTAGTTGTAGCTGTAGCACAGAATCCGGGTGGAATGCGAAGACTTTTGCACTGATTTCTCTGTGTTTAACAATTAGCACTGGGACACGAGATCTATCCCATGCAGCCACCCCATTTAGAAATGGTCCCAGATGCTGCTTTCTGACCCAAATGTTACATTATAGAGATCAGTGGGGGGATTTATTTTCTTGACTTCTTTATGTGCTCAGTCACAGCTGGGTTACTAGATATTGATTAGTCCTCTCATTGGCCTTTGAGAGGAATGAGCACAGGAACACACACACACACGCATGGATATATACAGAGCTGTGGACATGGATTTTAAAAGCCACTCTGGTATTTCCTGGAATGGCATGTGAGATATAACTGGTCAAGTATTTCAAGCCATAATGCATGCTTGTTTTTAAAACACACACAGTGCATGCAGTATAATTTTTCAATTGAAACTTATCTGCAGTAACTAAAGAGCAACATGATTGCTACTTTTTAAAAAATTGGGGATGAAATGTAGTAGAATTCCTGACTGAATTACTACTCTAAAATGGTTTAACATGGCCTTTCTCATAAAAGATGTGCCTGCCAGGTTAACTTTCTGCTGAACTCTGCTTGTTGCTCCCATTTCAGATTGCTGTCTTTTCTATGGAAGAGGAATGACAAGAGTGGCTAAACTATTATTCTTGTAATCACAGAGAGGGAAGAAATATAACATGCTCTTTCCTGAAAGAGAAAATATGAAGCTTTGAACACAGCCTTTACTGACCTAACTATTGATACTCTTTCCTGAATTGCTCTAAACATAAGCCACTATGTCTATATTGAGAATGCACAACTCTGTTTTACAGTGTTGCTTGTACCAACACTGTCTTATGAATGGACTTAAGACTGAGTCAGTATTCATTTGTTTGTTTATTGAAGAATTTATATCCTGCTCTGTATCCAGTGATCTCAAGATGGAATATAGCCAGTAAAACAACACAAGAATATTCAGAACAATTGCAACCATATAAAACAATGATTGAGATTTGGAACAATTTAAAACAACCCTAAAGGCGTGCAAGCAGTACGCACTAAAACACAAAATCAATAGCTAGTTAAGCTGTGATTAGTGGGTCCAAAAGCTTTGGTAAAGGCACAGGCTTTACATTGCCAGTAAAATAAGGCCAAAGTCAGCGTTTACTTGGCCTTCAAAGAAAAGGCATTTCCTAATGGGGGTGTCACAGCACAGGAGGACCTCACTTATATCTATACAAAGTATATTGCTTCCACTTATGGGACGCAGAGGAGGGCCCTCCAGCTGATCTTGATGCTTGAGCAGGTATTTATAAGGAGAAGCATTCAGTTAAGTATCAAGATCCTAGGTTATTCAGGACTTTCGCACAGTCAATTGCCAGGTGATTCTTCCTCAAGAACTGCTGTTGAACCCACTCAGAAGCCTGAGATGTGGAGGACATGTAAAATATAAGTGAAAGAAAATAATGTGGAGAACTTCATTGCATTCAAGTGTAAGGATTTTTTAAAATAAGCCATCACCATCACCCCAAAACACTGTTTGATGCTTTTAGCAAATTTTTTGTGGGTGCTGGTTGTGCAGTCTGATTCTGTATTTCTCAGAGGTAAGCTTTGCTGAGTTCAGTGGGGTAACCCCCAAATGAGAATATGTAATACAGCAACCTTGTGGCATGATCTTAGGTGTGTTTGTTTGGTTGTTCAATGGCACTTGAATTTCTACTAAGACTGCATAGGATTCCTGCCATGTAGCTTAATCCTATGCAGTTAAGGAAGTCCTTGGAAATCAATGTTTATATACCTTGGCATCTGGTTTTAGTTTGACAATTGATCAGATGTATTTCTGCTGAGAAGAAAGCCTCAGTATCAATTCTGAACTTTTTTAGTAGGAAATAAATCCCAGTGAACACAATGGGGATGCTAATCCTGTACATACTTACAATTAAGGCCCATTGTTTCAGTATGACATCCTGCAACGCATGAGAATTCTTTGTATTATATTCTAAGACTGTGTGTTCCTTGGTCACTTCCTTGAGAGTAAGCCTGCTGAACACTTGGACTTCTGAAGAAATAGGCACAGATTTGGATGTTTGAGCAGTTAACAAGATAAGCAGAAGTAAGGGCACTTTTAAAAAAAATCTGAAGATTTGGCTGGAATGCTACACTGAGTCTTTATAAAGTGTAAATCACAGTTTAAGGCTTATATCAAACACCATCATCTAGAATTTACAGATCAAAATGGATCAAGCCCTAATTTGCCTTAGACCATGCCTGGTGCTTTGTCACCTTCCACTTGTAATTCTGCACAGACTCTCAAGTTGTGCATCTGATATGGAATTCAGCCTGTAAGGCTGGTCTTATCTTTAGGTGAATTGAGGCTGCTGTCTCAGAAATCAGGTGTTCAGGAACAATACTGTGGATTGGGTTTTGCTTGCCTTTGAACCTTAGTGTAAAACTACTGTAGTAGATGGTGCCCCATGATGAGTCTGAAGCAATATCTATTTGCCAATATGCTTTTTGTTTATGGAAGGAGGGGAGCATCATTTTGTACTTTGCTTCAGTATCAAAATGTTTTTAGCAGCCTTGGCTACAATAAACATAGAAATCAGCAACACTGGCAAGAAAGTTAGCTGTCATTTAGTTCCTACCATTCTCCATAAATTCTTTGAATACTTAAACTGATGGAGAGATGACATGAAATCAGAGATTGTCATCCAAGGATACCTAGCATGTAAACAGGCCCTCATGTGTGCTGCTTATGAACTTAGTTTTATCAATATGACCATGACACAATCTGTTGTTGTTGTTGTTGTTGTTGTTGTTGTTGTGCACCTTCAAGTCACTATCACAGGGTTTTCTGGGGGCTGAGAGTATGATGTGCCCATGGTCACCAGTAGGTTTCCATGAGATAGGGATATGGAAATAAATCATGATCTCTTACTGAAACTAACTGTGGAGTTATTTATTATTGCAGTACTGATATCTTGTCCTATATCTAAAGATCTCAGTGCAGCGTACTGTAAAATCAGTGTGACCAGTTTGAAACAGAAAAATGTTAAACATATTAAAGAATATTTTAAACAATTTAAGAGGTTGAAAGGTGGAATTAACAGCAATTTAAATTAACAATAGAGAATCTAGTTGAATCTGGCCAGTATTTGTCATTTTAACTTCCACATTTTATGATTGGTTCAGTGTGTTTCATCAGAAATGGACTAGATATGGTCTGGCCCATAGCTTTATCTAATCAATTTAGTTTTGATCTTTGCAGCAAAGACACAGACTGTGGAGAAAGCTGAGTAGATTTTGCAAGCTAAAGGCAAAACCTAGGCAAGCAGGATATAGGCTGTAAGCAGTACATTGCCTTCTCCTAGATTAAAGGATTAAATTGTTATCAAAAGTGAGAAGAGACTCATCTGTCCATGTTTATTTTGCCAAATGGAAGCAATATCCCCAAATCCCTTGCACTTCAGTTGATACAGAATTTATCGTAATGTAAATTGTGATAATTGAATGCATCTTACATTCCTTTAAATACAGCTGGGTTAGAAGGCTTCTTTAGCACACTAGGGCTAATCATTAAAAATATTGAATTGCAGAAAAGTTCCTGCCCCAAATATTTTGTTCTGCTAATCATTGTAAATTATGGGTAAGATGATAGTTAGATGAAGGCCAGCATAGTGAAGTGGTTTGAATGTTGGACTGTGACTCTGGAGACTGGAATTAAAATCCCTGCTCAGCTGTGGTAACCCACTGAGTCACCTTGGGCAAGTCACACTCTCTCAGCCTCAGAGGAGGGCAAAGGCAAGCCCACTCTGAACAAATCTTGCCAGGAAAACCTTTTGATAGGTTCACCTTAAGGTCACCGTAAGTTGGAAATGACGTGAAGGCACACCACAGCAATTTGAAAGCAAACTGGACAAATGTAGCAGTTTTAATACATGTACCTTAACTTAACAGATCCCCAGTTGCCCCACGCCTTAACCTCCTATCTCTGTTGGGGCAACATCTGCTTGCTAATGATTCACTGAAAATATCAGTTGGGACACTCTTGCTTGTTTTGCTTAGTTTTTTAAAAGGGTAGATTTTGCTAGGATGTTAGAATTTGGCACCTGCTAATTCCATATTGGTTTCATGAAAAAATGGGTCCAGTTATAACTTATTTATAGCTTATTTTCTTGGAAATAAGTACAGTTGAAATTGTATGACGTCATTCAAAATAAGTAGGGTAAATAAGATGATCTGGGTATTAGTCAATTGGAGGGATGAGGTTGTCTACACTTGTGAAGGTGTTAAAGTTCATGCCTTTTCTAAGGCTTTGAGGTGGGCAATATTTTCTTTCAATAATTAGAACATTATTGTGTATTCATATGGGCACAGAAGATCTACACAAGATATATTTTTTCATGACTTCAATGTGGAATGGTGTCCACCTGGCCCATTTCCACAATTCCCTGATTTGCAGGCATTGGTACTCCCCAAAAAGTTACTCTAAAGCATCTTGTAAGCACCTGGAACCATGTTTTAGGAAGTTACATGTGGAGATGGGGCAACAACAGGGAACTGTCAAAAATGCACGAATGTCTTTTGCTTATGCAGTGAGGTTTGGGATCCGAACTTGTCACATTCTCTCCAAAGGAGAACTGTTATCCAGTTCACTCTTTATTTACAGAAGGCTATTTACATCTGAACAAAAATGCCAGTATTTAATGTATCAAAAATGCTAAAATGGTTTAGAACAGAATAAACAGCATAGCTATATATATATATAGAGAGAGAGAGAGAGAGAAGAGAAGTTGTGTGCAGGTAAGCTCTTTGGTATACTAAAGTGAGTATTTTGATAGCAAATAATCATCATGATTTGTAAATTATACATGCATTACTTTCACAAAAATAAAAGATAAATGAAATTCCATTATTTTATTTCTGAAAATAAAAGGCATTAGGAGTGAATCTACAATTAAGTCACATGCAAGGTATGTGTTCTTCTAAGGCTATCTCATGTCACTGTAATTTCCCAAGGAGCTATGCTATACAGCCCAGAAGCTCCATGCAACCCAGAAGCTTGGTTTCCTTACCAACTGCATGGTATGCTTATTGAGGGTGTCTCACATCATTTCAGTGTGATGATATTTTTTTCCAATGGTTGCGTGACACTTTTTCAAACTGTATGGATTATACTTCAGTAAGGACCATTGATGACATTGTCTCCTTTGAGGGGCAAAAAAAGTAAGTATCTATGAGGGAACCAATATTTTGCAGCTGGTTTTCATAGGCATATTCCTTTGATAATATTCTGGTTGAGCTCAGCCCTTTGATGTTTTGTGTTCCATTGATGCTGTTATTGAATTGTGTTCTATTTTTGTGCTTGGAACAGAAAAGAGGGAACACATTAACATAAGGGACCATCTTTCAGATGTCTAAAAAGGTAGGACCATCCCAGGGCATTTTGCTGCCTGAGACAGAGCTGCAGTATCTTTCCTGAAAGTTAAGATGTATCAGCCTAAGTCTCAACTAGTTGCTAGTCTCAACTAGAGTGGACTTCCTGAATAAGCATAGATTTTGTAGACTTACTGAATAAATATAGATGTTGATATAGTAATTAGGTCTGCTCTAGTAGAAGTTAGTAATCAGGTTTAAGATAAAATATAGTTTATTTATCCGTGAACAGAGATATTATTTGATGCTTCCTAAAGGAAATAGGTATATTACTGACTTATTTGGTGTGGAGAACTGACCCACAATTTGTCATATGGATCTATACTACATGTGATCCCCTGCCCACCAGATCCTATTTTCTCAGATTTTTATTTCCAGTTCTCTTCATATACCAAACACAGAGGTTTACTGAGGTGTTAGGGAACTTCATGCAGACTTGCAATGTCATCCACCAATCCATCTTTCTGCTGGGACAATAATACATGCAAAACAGCGAAAACAGTTTAGCTAAAGAAAAAGAGAAGCTTCAGTAAAACATTGTGAATATAAAACCTGATGTCTTTAAGGAACATAAAACATGTTAGATAGTATGCTAACTAATGAAAAAAAATGACCCTGAAAATATGAAAGCAAAGTACATGCAACTTGAATCGTTCACTTTTATTGCATTTTGAAATAAGTCTTAATATCTGATAAAACGTTGATGGCAGCAGGAAGCGAGTGGGAGGGAAGCAGCCCTGGGAAGTGAACAACCATCTAGCATCCTCATTTATGCTTTATCAACTGAGCCAAAGGTGCTCAGAAAATTTAACCGTGGGAGAATTGATTGTAGATTTCTAACAGTTGTGTTACAGGCAGTTGCTATGTATCAGGGCATTCATTCTTGTGCTGAGCAGTTCTATAGCTGGCCTTTACTGACTATTGCTGTTCATTTCTCAGAAATAAAAGCATCATAGGCTTTGCTCCTGGTTTATCCATCCATGTTTCTAGCAGCTATGCTGTCCAGAAGACAGTTAATTAGGTGAAATTTGTTTCCAGTTTGAATCTGCCATGAATGGAGGGCAAATCAAGTAGAGTGTATCTCGTGTGTGAAGATTGATGAAGCCACATAGAAAATCATGATTACTTCTGCAAGACTAATGTTGGATGAGTTCTCAGATTGTGAGCAGACCCATGTATAAATGCTACTTTTTTAAAAAGAGGCTTTAAGTCACAAAAATACTAATGTTGCATTTTGGCATTGTATATATTCATACAACCCTCTTTTTTTTATGCAAACAATATGCCATATTATTAGCCCAACTTACACATCACCAAAAAAAAGTGATGAAGAGCTTATGCAAATTTGCTTGGTGTTTGCACATGCCAGCTTACTTGTTTAGATGCACATTGCAAAATGATAAATAGAATTTAAGTAGAAATGTGATGCACCTCACTATAGTGAGACAGACTGTTGCTATGTGATTGGTATTCCTGAAATGTTTGCTGTGTAGGTGCTAAGTGTTTCTGGACAATTCAAGTGGCATCACTAAATATGATTAAAAACGACACTTGCACCTTGCCCCTAATATAGTCTATTGCTCTTGGTTTGTTTCAAGATGCCTCTTTTTATTACTGGAGATTCTTCACGTGCTGAATCACCAGGGCAGCCAGGGAGCTGTCATCTAAAGTAGGACCCATAGCCATCTTATGCAAGTTGCTACATCATCTTAATGTAAGAGTAACACATTAGAGGTCAAGTTAACTATTATTGCAAGGCAAAAGGAAATAGAAACTTGTTGACAGCCTTTCTATCGCTAAAGAAGATTGGCACACTTGTAAATTTTACTTGATATCTCCTCACTCAAATGAATCCACTGAAACATGTGAGCTAATCAGTGAACAAAAGATGATATTGTAAAAACTCTTTTTGGTCTGTTCTTGCAGGGATGTGGCTGGTGATAGGGCACAAACTTTGCTTAGAGACAACATGATATTAGATTGACCAAAGGTCTGTCCTGTTACAAGGAGACTTTCAGTGTTCACTTCAGATGCCAGATGAGGGAATTATATGAATAAATGTTTGTTCATACAAACATTTTCTCTGCATAATGGAGACTGCTAGTCAAACTTTCTCCATGACATGATAAACCACCCCTCCCAGAGAGTAGGGCTCTTTAAACCAGCAAGCTTAACAATTAGGTTGCAGCAAAGGTGTATCCAGCATAAACAGCATTTAGGGCAAGCATGGAAGCTGTGTCCCTACCTCCAGGGGTACTGCCTCCTCCTCCTCCTCTGCCATTTCCAGCAAGGCTTTTTTGCCCCCCCGGCATTGGTGCCCCGGGCACATACCCTACTTGCCCCAACCTACATATGCCTCTGGGTTGCGGGTCTGTGGAGTATGACACCCTGAAGTTAGCAAGGAGACAGAACAGAGTAAAGATAAGAATATGTAAAGCAACAAAAAATCAGGACTAATTATTGCTTTGGAGTATGCTTGTGCCAGTACCCCCTCAGTTTCCAGCTTCCTTTTAGATTATTATTTATAGTGTTTATAGACTTTCAGTTCTTAGAGAGCTTGCTAATGCTTCCTCAAAGTACAGTTGTGTTCTGCTGATCTTTATCTAGAACAAATGACATCAGACTTGAAACTGAACAAGAAACCTATTTTAAAGCTAGATCATAGACCTTCATGTTTGGAGTTAGTGCCCAAACAACTGGCAGAACTTAGAAAGAAGAGTTGAAGGCACTTAGGAATTACTTCACCTTTATTTGCTGCAATGCCAACACCCTTAAAAGATTATGTTGCACATTCAGATGTTTTTCCAGTACCTCAACAACATACAGAGCTTTTATTAAAAGGGTTAAATGTAGTTTTCTTCAGTCTACAGCAAATCTATCACTACAGGGGAGTTTATGTATTGGTTTCCTACGCACAATAACAAAATGGTAGGGGCTTCCAAAATATAGTATCCTGTTTTGATCATACAGCAGATTGGGGTAATTGCCTGGTGTAAAGGTAGATCACTGTACTGAAGCTAACATGTTTGCTCTTGCATTGTGTGTGTGTGTGTGTGTGTGTGTGTGTGTGAGAGAGAGAGAGAGAGAGAGAGTGAAAGGTCCACAGATTCTTTAATCATTAAAGCTATACAGAGCTTCTGTTTTACATATTATGTGAAAGAAGGAACAGTGCCCTGGCATTATTTCCCACTATTTTACTGTCTCATTAAAAAAAAAGAGTTTCCTATTGAGTGAATATATATTTTCAGTGTAATGAGAAGATCAAATCCAAGAAACAAGATACCTCAAGCTACTATGTCAGTGTTCCTTTTAAACGTATCTTGATAGTATTCAGTCAGATATAATTACAGTTTGTTCAGAGTTGCCACTTTGAGTTAATGTACAGTTCCCGTATATGCTTTACTGACTTTTGTGTTAACTGTATTGCTGGCATAGTGTTGCCACTTAGCGCTTCATAAGGAGGCGGTGATAGCTTTTCTAAATTCCCTCAGAGACGAGCTTGCAAATCGTGAAAGAGAAAGAAGGAACATATCTCTCAAGATGATGATTCCCAGGAAGTTGGCCTGGGCCAATGAAGCCTGAGCCTATTAGCAAAGGGTTTGCACTGTCTTTTGTTGTTGTCATGTGTCTTGAAGCTGATTCCAACATATGGCAGCCCTGTCATGGGCTTGCTTGGCATGATTTAGTCAGAGGAGATTTACCTTCCTCTAAGGCTGACAAGATCAGGAAGGTACTTTCAGAGCAAGGTCACCCAGTGGGTTTCCATTGCTGAGCAGGGATTTGACCCCTGAACATTTTGTTGTTCATAACAGTAATCACATGGTATATAGAGTTGGCTAGGGAAGTGTCTGTAGAAACTGAATGTTCTTGAGAGGGAAACTACATGGTGTCTTCTCCTATAAGAGCATCTTCTGCAAGAGCCATAGATAAGTCTTCTCTGGCTTCAGAAAGTTTTGGCAGGAGGACACTGAGGCACCTTTGAACTCTCATTTCTAGGGCTGTCCTGAACATAATGAGAGGGAAGTCTCAGGGAAGAGATGTGTGGGACCCAGAGTAGCAGCAAGATATTGGAGGATACAGTTGTATGTATCACATATGCTGTTCCATGCCTCCAAATTAGGCTGCTGTTCTCTCTCTCTCTCTCTCTCTCTCTGTGTGTGTGTGTGTGTGTGTGGAGAGGGTAGCCTGGTGAAGTACAGTTCTGTTTCCAGTCTGGTCAACATGGTGTAGTGGTTTGGGTGTTGATCTAGGACTCTGGAGACTAGAGGTCAAATCTCTGCTCAGCCAAGGAAGCCCACTGGGTGACCTTGGACAAGTCACACACTCTCAGCCTCAGAGGAAGGCCATGACAAACAGGGTCTGAACAAATCTTCCCAAGAAAACCTCACGATAAGGATGTCTTGCCATAAGTAGTGAATGATTTGAAGGCACACACTAAGAACCACAACATCTGAATGTGGAATCAGAAATATTTGGTCTTCTAGAATATGAAGGGAACTGTCCTGCCTTTTGGGTTTGGACAGCAGATATCTTGGGCCAGCTCTGACCGCTTCACCTTTGTAATTGCCCAGAGCAGAAGTAGAGTGAAGCAGAATGAATGCACTGGGTGGGTAAGGGAAAAAATGCAATTGTGCCACTTACTGAAGTCTTCCAAAGCTTGTCTTCCACCTACATCTGAGCGCAGGAGCTGTCTACTGTAGTCTCCAGTTGTTTGTTTTGTTTTTTAAATTCAAGTTTTCCCAACAGTGAAAACTTTAGTGGGAGGTATCTAACTGTATATTGTTTTGTGAGAGAGCAGAGAAATGGTTGAAAGCTTCTTAATCGCTTTGCTCCTTACATAGCTAATAATGAAAGCATGGACACAGAAGAATGGAGATAAAAGGTATTATTGGGAACTGTCACTGTCACACAGCCTGTAATTTGCTCTCTTAAAAAAAAACTGATGCAGAAGTCCCATCTTTCAATTTTTTTTAGCTGCCTCAAGGTAGTCAGAAGAAGGTGGTTAGGTTGGTTGTTTTTTTTTTGCAGATGTGTTGGTAAAGATCAGTTCTATGACTCACAGTCAAAATGTTGTTGGTTTCCCCTTTTGTTCTTTTCTAACAAAGAAACAAATTCTCTGACAGCCTTAGAGCAAATTAAGGAGACCTTTTGGTTTTAGTGGTTAATTTTTGCTCAAATGAAGACAACTTTTAAAAACCTTGATAGTAGTCTGTGCATGTTATCAGTACCTTGTGATTAATCTCTCTTGAATGTATTTTGTGGCAACGTGAACTTAACTGATCTGACCAAAAACCTTCTTTTTGGGAAGTCCAATCCAAGTGAATACACTAATAAGTGCAAATTGAGCCAAACAAGTCCTGATGAGTATCATTCTTGGTACAACATTTTATTTCAAATCATATTTTAATCTCCTGCCTGTGGCCTGAATTGCTGCTTGGACTATATGTCTCAACTTTCAAAGGACTTATCTTTGTGCATTATCTTAAACTGTTTAAAGTGGTTATCTCTTCCCAGGTTACATCAGAATGGTGGTTCTGGGAGAGGGCTAGAGATCGCAAGCAGGGAGTGTCTTGTACCTCAAACTAAACTTCCCATGATTTTCTGAGGAAGTGCCTAGATGTCCTGAGCCCTCTACATGTTTGAGCCTACAGCTGCCATATCTGTCCATTAGAGATGCTGATTATGAATAAGAGGGGCTGTAGGCCAAAACATCTGGAAGGGCCCCACATGAGTCAAGGATGACTTATAAAGGAGGTAGGGCTTGTCTGTACGCAAGATACAAAAAAAGGCTGGAGTAGAAGCACTGAACTGAGTTTAAGATGTAGAAAGAAATTCACATGCTAGTATTTTTCCTCTAGTTCTTCATTCAGTGAGAGAATCCACTATGAAGACATCAGGGATAGTGGCGGAAGGTCTTGCCCTGCGATCCTTCAAACTAGTGTGACAAAAAGGTAGCTGCTTGGGAAAGGCGGTTGCACTGTTTCATTTTTAAATTGTACACTGCTTTGACATATTGTTAGATAGGGAAAGCAATCCAAGGAATTGATAAAACAGGGTCATCCTTGTTGGGCAGTTGCAGTGATTCGATGTTAATGCTTAAAGGTGGGGGCAGGGGGGAAGTGAAGTTCAAGTATTCATCCTACAAGATCTGGAAGGTGTACATGGACCATATTTTACACTTGATAAGATATTCCCGCAAATCGGGGTCCAACAGCGGTAGTGGAATTCCCCATTTTCATACAGGGAAGTCTTGCTACAACACAGCAGGTTGGACATGGGGATTAGTATCTGCTATTTGCAATTTAGGAATTATATTGTTTTAGCTTTGTAGTTGTTCATATAACCTTATTTCTAAAATTATTGGTCATGCTAGCTGGGAAGTCTTATCCAGAAATGTAACTTATCCAGAAATGTAACTCATCACATTCTGTGCAATTCAGACAATTTTACCTGAGCAAAAGATGCATCTTTTTAGGATCTGGGGAGAGGCTTGGAGTACAATGATCCTCAGCTTCCATGTTTCATGCATCTAGTGCTGTACAAGCTTGTACTGGTGCTGTCATGCTTTGGGACATCAAATTGGGCCAAAACTTCGAAATGACTTAACAATTTAAATTTTAGAAGCTGATGCTGTTAAGGTAACCCGAATCAATGATGCTGTCTGGTTAGAGAAGTACTGAAAAGAAATAAGTTACCGAGATGCTTAAGATACGCAGAGGATGGGTGTTTGAGATAAGGTGTTTGAGATAACGCTTTGATATTAAAATTGGTGAAATGGTCTGGAAAGTGCTAGAGTATATTGATTCAACTTTTTCATATCCATAGGAAGGTAAGACAGTCATAAGAGCTGGTTTGTATATCTTTTTGTGGGACAGGTTGATTGAAGGAACCATGAGGGGGATATAATGAGATTAGTGCAATGTAATTGTGGTGGCTGAGCTACTGAATTATCAGATGCATTCAGTGTTGGTTAAATATATAGTAAAAGGTCTGCAAAACAATTGTTACGTGATGATTAAAAGTGTGAGATGACTTATTTTTTTCCAGTACCGATTTTGTTAAGATAATCTTAGATTCTTTCACTACCATTACCAAGAGAAAAGAAGAAGGAAGAGAAATCAAAGCCAGTTTTCCATGCAAATCGGAAGATTCAATCTTACGAATGAATCTTATGAATGAAAAGTTCATTGTAGTCATTGTGCCTTTATGAAGATCATTACTACAAACCCTCTCATTTTACTACAAAACCCTCTTAAGCTCTGGTTCTAATATGCTATTACATAGCAGTATGATCTGTTTGATCTCTTGACTGTCAGATTAAAGAAGAAGTGGTGCAAAGGAGGAAAATGACTATCTTCATCACTGAATAATCTCAAGGCTGTCTATATGATACACCTCTTTTAATACAGCTAGTTATAAAATTGATCAAGGTGACACGATGTAGCTCTAGACTGAGTTGTGTGCAATTTTCTTTTGGAAGCAATGTGGCTTAAGTCCATGACTCACTTTTCCCATTCGTGTCAATAGGACTAATGCGTAACTAATTTAGTCTGAATCTAGCCCAGATTGTCTGTTCCTTAGCCTTGTTTTTTCTTACTTCCAAACAGTATGTCATAATAAATATTTTGTTAGTAAGGCTGTGTGTATTTTTAAGGAAGCTCAGTGGACATTAGTCGGGTAGCTCCTGGAGCCAGTTTGTCTAAGATTATCCTGTAAACTTCAGCACCATTTTGACTATGTACAATTTCTTCAAAAGTGGGTGGTACCTTTCTCTTCTAAGTGTGTTCATAAGGAAAAATGAAACTCAGAATTTCGTTAGATACTGATTGTTAACATTTCAAAAGGGGAAAGATGGCCCATTTAAGACTTACTGAGCTCAGTCTGGGAAAGGAAATCTCTTGATCCAAAACTGGTACAAAATGCTACTGATAGCATATTGTAATCCTATAATTCTCTCATTGCTGTAAAACAACTGGAATAGAGAGTCTTGAAACCTAAATATATGTTACATTTTGTTGTTGTTGTTTGTATCCCACTTTTTCCTCAAAATTGGGCCTCAAAGCAGCTCAGAGTTACATTTAGTAGCTGCCACATAATATGTCTATTGACCTTTACTTAAAAGAGCTGAATGTGAGAAGAAGTGCTAATAACTTGGACTTTGAATACTGGAGAGAGATTTCAACTCTTCTTCTTAATATGACCCAAGGGGTACTACAACTTCTCTATTAGCAAATAAACTGGAGGCAAAAGTGGCAAAAAGATACAACAGCTTCTTCCCTGATTTCAAAATGTAATCACACTGAGAAGGGCAGTACTGTGGCATTTATTATTTGTGGATAGAATATCATAGTACATATATGTGTTTCCAGTGGTAGCTCACCAAAAATATACCCTTGTGATCTGAAAAACAGCCCCTGAATGACAAGCAAAAGCTTCTCTTCATCTGTTTGCAATTTTGAACAGTTTTGTGATGGGAAAATTCAGTGTGTGATGTTTGGATCTTTGATGGTTTGTGGAGATATATACACGTTACCACTCAGTGTTGGATTCATATAATCAGTCTGTAAGAGATGCTAGAGAATGCAGCCTTTTAATTTTTGTATTAGTATTTGTTTATTTAAATAGATATCCTGTGTCCCCACCAGGAGCTCAAGGTGTCATTTGTAAATCTTCTCCTCCCCACTTTACCCTGATGGTAACATCCTGAAGTGCATCATACTAAGAACCATTCACCAAAGGTCATAGAGTGAATTATATGGTTCAGTAGTGATTGAATCTGGACATTACAAATCCCGGTGCCACCCTCCAGCTGTTACACCACACAGCCTCTCACACCACACTGTTTCTTCTTGATTCCACTTCAATTCTTCTGTAGAATCTAGACGCAATTAGCAAGTAGGGGATACTCTTCAGTTTTAAACTTTGTGGTAGGGAGGTTTTAAGAACTCCAGCAGGGAGTTGTGGCACCATTTATGTAAGGCTGGCATGACGTGATATTAGTTGTGTGAGCCTGCTTTTAACTATACTTGTTATAATGTTTGCTTAGCTCTTTTCTGCCAAGTTGGCATCAAAAGAGCCAAAAATGCAGGTGATAGTTTCTGGTCATAGCTACACCTGCATTGGTTGTAGCTCCAGTGACATCTTGTTTTTCCAAGAGAAGCATAAACTGCTTTAACTGTCTCGTTGAGGTAGATCCGTGTTTGACTGTATTTGGCTTATAAAATGTTTTGAGCTTCCAGAAGCTCCCAAGGTTGCTGTTTGTAGAGCATTCTGGAGAGTTGGCAGGCTGTTTTATTTCGAAAACAGAAGAGTGTGAGAGAGTGTGTTAATGTGCCACTACCGTACTAAATAACAGAACAAAAGACCTTTATAGGCAATGCAGTGGAAAAGGAGAACTTGTGGTATTGTGGATTCCTTATGGGAGCATTATAATAAAAGTGCCACTTAAAAGCCTGGAATTTTTTCCCCTATGGATATTATCTTCTAGATTGCTTTTAATTTATTGTCTATTTCCTGTTCATTCATTCTGAAGTTTGCTGTTAAGTAAGTTTAGTAATCATAATAAAGCTGTGTATGTTAGAAGAGAATAATGACCTCGCTAACGATAGAATTCAAACCATTCAGCTACCATTGAAGCACTCTGCCAGTTTTGTTAGTTACTTGACCACCTGCATATGTTGTTCTCATCTGTTTCTCATCTGACTTTCCTGTTCCCCTCTTTTCTAATGCAGTGTTCTCTTTCTCTCCCTCAAATCAATTTTAAAGTAATTTTCTCAGGGCCCTCTGGAGTGGCATACTATGTGTTGTATGGGTGATGCATGTGCCTTCTACATATGTTCTTTGCACGTGCAAAGGGACACTTTGAATGTATGTGCCTTTAAGTCACCTGTTAACCTGTGACGACCCCATGAATTTCATAGGATTTTCTTCCACAAAGAATACTCAGAGGGGGTGTTGCCAGTTCCTTCCTCTGAAGTAGCTTACAGCACCTGGTATTTGCTGGTGATCTCCCATCCAGGTACTAACCAGAGTTGATCCTACTTAGTTACCAAGATCAGATGGGATCTGGTGCCTTTAGAATGAACGCAAGCCATCATTTAATAATATGTAAAGGCTAATGGTAGTGGTGATGGTGATAATAATAATACTTATCGTTTTATATTAGCTGTTGAAGGCCTTTAGAGGATGTGGGGAGTACAGCCTGGTGTACTGGTTTGAGCGTTGGACTGTAAACCTGAAGACCCTGAGGGGGTTGGATTCCCTGCTCAATCATGGAAACCCACTGGATGACCTTGGGCATGTCACGCACTCTCAGCCCCCAGAAAACCCCATGATCGATTCACCTTAGGGCCACCATGTGTTGGAAACAACTTGAAGACATACAACAATAAGGTTTGCTATAAATACACTCAAGCTGTCATTTTTTTTTCTTTCAAAATGAGATATTTTGTAAAAGCCTCATGGCAATCAGGGCCATGCACAAGTTTTAGTTGGTCAGCCAGGATCCCATCTGTACTGTTTTTCGAGTTTTTAGCCTTTGATTGATGTGATGCTGCTGGCTTCTTGCCCAACCCAGATTTGGCCAAGGTCAGGAACAAGTATCACCTGTAGTTCTCTCATGGTGCATTGTATTCCTCATGTAGTGGTCCAGGGCCCAGAAGCTTGTTTAGCTTGACAATTGGACTTGCTCATGGGCTTTTAATTAAAGCTAGCACTACCTAACAGTGGCCCTTTCCACACGGGGAAAAAAAAACGGCTTAGGGCGACTCATCCGGAGGTCGTCCACACCATGGAGCGCGCTAGAGCGGTTTGAATAGTGGAGGTTCCGCACCTCAAACCGCGCTAGCGCGGCCGCAAGGGGTGGCGCGGCGCGTTTTTTAAAAACCACATTTTATGAGGTTTTTACGAAACGCGAGCGCACTAACCCATTGCAGCGCCCCGTGTGAAACTGCAGGGACGCGCTAGCGCGTCCCTGCAGAGCTGCCCAGGGGCGGGCTTCCGACTGGCGCGCTGCCCTGATTGGCGGAGCGCCGCCGGAAGTCGCCGGCCGCCATTTTGGGCGCCGCCAAACACCGCCGAAACTCGCCAGCGTGTGGAGCGGCGAACGCGCGCTCCCCGCAGGGACGGAGCAACCTGTTTTCAGGTAAGATCCGTCCCTGCGTGCGCTGCCCCATTCCCCCATCCCCCGTGTGGAAAGGGCCTAAAAGGGTTTCATTGCTATGAAATACACATACTTTGTTTTGTAGAGTCACTAGTACAATTTTTAAACAAAAGATAATATTCAATTTCAAACTGATTGAGGACTTTGGCGTGCAACAGAAGTTTCTGAACTAAGATAACCGTAATCAGCAAAGTAGTGACAGTAACTGACTCTTACAAATCTCAAGTTATACCATTCTTCAAACTTAATTTCAATAAATTTGTAAATTCAGGTCCCAAATGTGTATGTACAGGGCAAATGAGAGTACTCAAACTTGCCTGTCTCTTCTTCTAAGTTCTATATAATAGTGTACTGCATTCTCTTTGACAGTCTGCTTGGAGGGGAAAAAAACAAAAAACAAACTCTTATGAAAACTGATCTTCAGCAATAAACAGCAGGCACCAGTAGAGAACTGCAACTTAATACACCATTGTATCAATTGATCTGGCTCATGGGAATTAAAGCTTGTGACTGGCTATCGGCATATTCTAGGGAAGTGGGTAAAGACAGCCAGCTAGAAATGTATCTTAATCCTGAGCCTGCTGTCATAATCCTTTGGATAGTGAAAGACAGATGAAAATAGATTTGCAGTAGTGTCATCTGGTACGTTAGAGAATTCTGTTATTGTGAGCTATAGAATATCTCCTCGCATACCGAATTGCTAAGATTCAAGGCAACTCTCAAGCTATCCTACATAGGTAATCTGCCAGATGTGTTAATTAACATGCTGTTTCTTAGTAAAGTTGTGTGGCTCTACCAAGGAATGCCATATGTGATGGATCTGGCTGTGTGTATTGTATTTCCTGTCAGTGTGCAGTGAGCTGACTGAGAATCAGTGATATTCAAGATTGACTGCTGTTTCGTCTCCACATAGTGGAAGCCTCGTTTTTGTTGTGTACCTTTAAGTCATTTCCAAATTTTGATGACCCTAAAGTGAACCTGTCACAGAATTTTCTTGGCAAGATTTTAGAGTGGCTTTGCTTTTGCCTTCCTCTGAGTCTGAAAGAATGTAACTTGCCCAAGGCCACCTGGTGGGTTTCCATGGCTGAGCAGGGATTTGAACTCTTGTCTCCAGAATCATAGTCCAACGCTCAAACCATGCCACTATGCTGGTTCCCATAGTATTCTTTATTTCTTTTTGTATCTTATCTCACACTCAGGCATATTATGTCCCACTTTGATAAACTTCTAGGACTAACCAGTAAGGTAAATGTTAATTTCAGTCAGGTTGTAACTGGGTCTGGCCACCATTTGCAATTTAGTGACAATAACACTTGGTTACTTCTTATCACCGTGAGGGTTGTTATGTGGCTGTGACAATACTGACTGCTCTCCTCAAACTGTGTATTTCTAAGAATTAGTAAGCTGATGTATGTAATCATTGTGAACAAGTAAAATGCACTACAGAATGTGTTAAACTGTATATTCTAAGAAATGGAGGAGTGGTTTCAAACTCTGTATATGAAAGTAACCCTTTTTGTCTTGGGGTTCTTACTGAGAAATCTTTTTCAGAGGTTTGGATAGCATATCCTAGGCTGAACACTCACTATTAGACCTGCCTTTTATGTTTCTGACCAAAGATAAGTCCTTATTTTCATCAAACAAGCTGCTTTGGCTATATGTTACAGGGGAAATTTGAGAGTGTTGCAACATGTCTTCAATGGATGCTTGTTTTCTCTTTTTGAGGAATCCCTGGAGTTTCTAAAATATAGTTTGAAAACCACAGTTTTCAATGTAAGCTGTACACAGCAATCTACTTGTTCCATTCTTCAAAATACTGGGTAATTATCATAGCTGCTATTCATATAAAAGCTCAGTAGCTTGAACTCCCATCCAGTTACAACACAGGCACAGTTACAGGGCATATCCAAAAATCTGGTATTCAGTGTGACATCTGGAATGTTCATCAGACACCTGAGAGCTTAGATTTTAAAATATTAAAGATGGAAACCACTCACATTGATATGAGAGCTTAAAATAGTTAAGATAACCTTGTAATTTGAATGGAGTTCTTAATGGAAATACTTTGCAAACTGCCCTATCTGCTTACTTGTAGTTTTCTTTATATGTTACCAATACCTAATCAGTCCTAATCAAGGTAACATTCTGTATTTATTAACATTTACTTAAGTTTGCTCATAATGAATGATTGTAATCTGTCTTTACATTATTCTCTCATACTGGGCTTTTAAAATGTACAATAAACAATTTACTGGAAATTGAACCTGGGACCCTCCTGATTCAAAGCTTGTCTTGGCCACTGAAGTACGGGCCCTGCCAGAAAAGAAAAGAAAAACCCTGACATATATCCTCCCACTTACCTACCTGTAGTAGAAGAATAGTAATAAGTCTATGAGAAAATATATTTCAAATGAAATAGACTTATAACTGTCCAAACAATTGCTTGAGGCCTCTGGCTATGGCCGGCTATGTATTGTGTCTGAATAAATATGGAAAACCAACCCTTTTAAACAATGAATACCTGCTGCTACATTTTCCAGCTTCTGTCCTGTATTTAAACTAATGGCACGGTATAGGTTTTGTGTAGCAGAGGGACCTTGCACTCAGGTTTTCTTTTCAGGTGGGAAACTTAGGTAGTTTGCTAATGAAATCTGTAACAAAAGCTTGCTTTCATTCCAATTTCTTTAGAAAAGATAAATGAATGCATTTGACGGGTAAGGATATTATTGCTAATTATCACACTCCATCATGTCAAATATTTCAGGTAGAACTGGGATCAATATGTTGTATTCTGTTAACCTGGAGAGAAATTATTCCTGTAGAAAAAAATAGCTTGGCCAAGGTACCAGTTTTATATTCTGTTAATCAGATTTAACTAAGGTATGGAAATGTCACAAATGGATTGCTGATATTGTTTAAGTGGTTCTGACAGATAGGACTTAGTTTTAAAGCTGTTATGCCCGGGGGAGCATAACCTCCATTTACAGCATGAATGAATCATCATACAGTGACACCTTTCATTGTGCGTGAAAGAATAGTGATTTTTAAAAAGCTTGTATCAATTCAGAACAGTCCTCCTTGAGTTTATTTCAGCCTTGCAAATAAACAGTTTGCAGTAGTCACTTTGTTGATAATATATGACCCCCATTATCTATATATAGTGTATAGCCTAGTAATCAGATCTTTCTGATAATCTGGCCATTGAAGGCAGAAGTGGTATTTGCTAACCTCCATCACTTGAAAACAAAAACATACAATTCTTGGTCATATTTGCTTAACGTGGTTAAGAACACCTTGGAGTCTGAACGTCCTTACTGAAGAGACTTTGCAAAGTGCCATATCTTTTTGCCTGTACTTCTGTTTGTATGCTGCCAATACCCAGTCAGTCCAGCTGTTTAATCATCTGTTGTAGTTAGCTTGTTTCCTGTTGCTGTTCACTGCCAGAATGGAGCCCATTTAGGGTTGACAACTCTAATTGAAGAAGTACTTGGATTCCCCCCCCCAACATTTCTGATATAAAATTTCTCCATATTGCTTTACCTGTGTAAATTCACAGACCCAATTTCACTACTTAATTTGCCTTTACTGTTTCAACTCGACTTGGAAAACCAGACCTTTAGAATCCAGGGAGACTTTTATTTATTTTGTTTATTTATTTTTTATTAGCCTGGAAGGAGTCTCCGAAGACAACCAGTAGTGGAGGACACTTATGTCACCCTCTTAGGCTTGTACTATCCTTCCAAGTGGTGACCATGACACCATCATGCTGAAAAAATTTAATATGATATTTTAACTTAAAAACTGATTGACTTGTCCTCAGCTTCTTGCTTTAAAAATTACGGTATATACAAATTGGCCTATTGTGTTTTTAGGGAATCCAGGTTCTTTTTAAAGGGAATCTAGTAATTCTTCATTGGTGGTGATAACATTTAATTTCGCCTCCATCTTGGCCTTCACAGTGTTGCCACTGAGATTGTTAACGTCCTTGGTTCACTGTTGGATGTCAAACAGAAAACTTTGTCTCACTGTAAGACATGGAATGGAAAGTGTGAAAGAAATCACTTGCTTTTCACTACAGTCTAGCATTTGGCCAAAAACCTCTGGCCCTCTTTGATCTGTGCTCTGCTCCTTGCAGATAATATCTTCCTTTATTTGTTGTACACATTAGTCATTATTTATTTGCTGACAAGTTGACTTCGACTTATGGTGATCATATGAATAAAAGGCCTCTGAGATGCCTGGTTGTCAACTGCCCTGCACAAGTCTTGCAAAATCTGGATCATGGCTTCCTTTTTTTGAATCAATCCATCTGCACTGTGGTTTTCCTCTTTTCCTTCTACATTCTACTTTTCCCAGCATTGTTGTCTTTTCTAATGAGCTACGTCATCTTGTGATATGTCTGAAGTATGACTCCCTCACTTAAAGTCATCCTTTAGTCCTCACAGAGATTGCCAGTGTCAATCTCAAAGAGGAATGCTGTAGTAAGAGTTGGTAAATCTGCCCATTTCACAATCATTGTGAAATGAGAACACTGACTTTTGGGTTTAATTAATACTGTTTCCACATTATATAATTTCTCAAGGTATTTAGCACACTATGTTAATGTTGTTTAGGCTCCCTCTCTGAATTGTCTGTTGTTCGCTGAAAATACACGGTCCAAAATACCTTGGGCTGATCTTCTGTGTAGTTTGTTTTCTCTTCAGCTTTGAATGGAGACCTTCCATGGCACTGTGAAGTTCCATGAAGCTTATATTACTGCATTTCAGTTTCTCCACAGCATCATGAAAAATTATTATTGGATAATGCAAAAAGAAAACCTCATATAGAAAGAGGGATTTGGGCTTTGCTCACCCAAAAGGAAAAAAAAGTCCATTTTAAACACAAACCTCACAAGCCTGAGGTGACAAGTGCAAGGGAATGGGAGGAGGAAAACAGAGGGGCAAGCATGTGCCTAGCGAATAATTAAATTCACAAAGGTCGAACCTGCAAATGTGAAGGGAGGACTGTATATCATACCAGCTGATGGTACAAGAGAACAGGGAATAGCAAACTACTGGAATGAAAGAAATAATAACAAGTAATCAATAGTTACTGGAATAACTGACCCCTGAGTTTAGAGGTTAACACTGGAGAGAGGATATTTTAAAGAATAAGTTTCTCTCGGTGCAAACCCACCTCTTCCTGTTAGCACTTTCTGTGTGTGTATGTACATATCTGCTGTGATATGTTGTGTAGCCCACAAAGAATTAAATGCTTGATAAGATGAAAGATGTTCTTTCTCACATATGCAGGAGCTCTAATACAGATCAGCTGTGTTAGAAATCTTTTCTTTGTGGATATATTCAGTCTTGCCAATATCTCTGTAAGGTATAAGACAGCTTTTATCTTATGGTGAGTGGGAAGTTAGTCTTCTGCCTCTTTGCACATCCTTTGCCAACAAATCCTTTGTCTCTGGCTTGGAAATGAAGAAGTTTTAAGAGTTTACTGATGTCTTCTCTGAAATATTTCAAACATGGAATATTTGAAAACATTTTTAGAACTTTAGTACAAATATACCAGGTACAGTAAGGATTATAATAGTCTCTGCTTTCCCCTCTGATCTTTCAGCATGTTTAAAAATGTTTCATGCAATGGTCAAATGTTATGAGTAGAAATGTAACACTTTTTAAGAATGCTAACTCAGCATTCTTGAGTTGGGTCTTGAGCCATGTTTAAATTGTCTGTATATATGCCTAGCAGGATATTTATTTTGGCTATTTATATCTAGCTGGCCCATCCCAAAGACTCAGGAAATGGGGTGGTGGGAGTGTAATTGTTAAACATAAAGCACTCAGTTTAAAAAGAAGTATTTGTACGTTATTACTGTCCTACTGCTTAACCCTGTTTGCCAAAACCAAGCACAATAGAATCACGACGGCTGAGAAGATTACTGTTATTATTTTTAATTCTGTAGGACAAGCAAGCTCTGTGTTTGAGGGGAGACTGTCGAAGAATGTCCCTTGTAGAGATGTGAAGGCACAGATTTTTTTTTAAAAAATGAAAATGCTACCCATCCCTGCCCCCACCAAGCCTTCACCTCTCTAATCCCTCTGTACCACATCCATAACCAGAAGCTTTTGGGACTGCAGCTCCTAGAATCCTCTGGAAGCACATGGGAGTTGTAGAAAGAAAGAAGGAGAAAGAAACAAAGAGCTCTGTTCAAAATGTAAAGGCTCAAAACGTACACTCAAGACCTCTTTAGGATTACCTCAAAAATCACCTGCAGAGGGAAAGCTACACTTGTGTCCTTGTTACTCCAATGTAGAAAAAAGTAGATGAGGAGCTTGCAAGCCAAATTTTTTTGAGTTTTAAATTTTACACTTTTTTTTTTTTGGGGAGAGCGTTTCATCAGAATTGTGTATGAAAATTTAACTCCCTCCTTACCCTAGATTGGCAGTTGTTGTTGTTGTTTTGGTAGGGCTTTCTGGGTCAGGTTCATATGTATACCCTCAGGGAATCTTCTGGACCCAAATATGACTCTCTGCTGGCTTGCTGATAGTACAGCATAGAGATTTAGAATAGCATTTTTTTAAAAAAATCCATGATGCATTTGCCAGTATTAACCAACCTGGTGCCCTCTAGATGTTCCACAATGAGGTATCAAACTAAAGAAGTCTAGAGCGTAATTCCAGTGTAAGCAAAAGCAGCATAAATAAATAACAAAATTAAAAACAAATTTGAAGCTATGTGAACAGGTCAAGCTCAGTTTTACTTAGGATACTGAACAGAAGCACACTTGGAGGAAAATATTGTAACCATTGATTGGTGCATAGCTGAGGCTGAGGAGACTGCATGCTGAAGGCTTGAACACGAGTGCATGGCTATTCAAGGAATCTGAGAATGTATTTAGTTCCTTCTCCTTCTCTGTATAGTCCAGAATAACATACCTGTGTTTTTACTTGAGAATGTTGCGGCGTTTCCTTGCACCTGTTGCTTGCTGCTGACAGGGAATGGAATTAGAAAAAGCTGTGATTTGTCTTGGACGTTACACAGAACAGTAGAATATATAGTGTTGTTATTTGGTGGGTGATTTTTTTTTAAAGAATGTAGATATGAACAAAAGTAAATGTAGATAATTACTGTGGCAGCTGGTTCCAAACTTTTGACGGTTCTGTATAGCTTGCTCCTCTCTTAATATATTTGGGTTCGATCCTCTGGAAGGTAATTTTATAACAATAGCTGCAAGGAGGTATAGTCTCTATAACTGTAGTCTGGGCATTACTATGTCATGGTAATATCTTTGCAAAATAAATAAATAAACACACACACACACACATAGTATTCTGTAAGAATTTTTTTAAAAAGGCTACTCCCTCTGAGTACAGGAGTCTTTTTGCCTTTAGCAAGCTGATATCCTTGGTTTCATTTCAGTAAAAATAAATAAAGAACAACAATAAAAGTTGATAAAAATTGGGAGGCTGAGTCAGAAATTTCCTGTATAATATGATGGTTGGCCTAAAAGTAAATATTGGATCCCCAGACTCCACAGAGAGTCTCTTCTGAAAGAAAAGGAATGGATAAAGGAAATGAATCACGCAAAGTGATATGCAATAAAGATTGAATACATAGCTCACTATTATTGAACAATCTAGTGAAGAAACATGTTGCTGACTTTCATTCTCTTTCTCTCCACTGTCCTTGAAGTTTTCTTTTTTAAGTGCTAGTGCTTAATCTGCCATTTTCTGTCAGCAGCACACCTGCTTCCCTTTCAAGGAATAAATGTAAAAACTTTTGTAGTTCACATAATACTTTTATCTGTTTTCTTAGGGTGTATATAGACAACTCTTGTATTTACAAGGGGCTAATATAGCATACTGTTTGTATAAGAATTTGGTGATCTCTTATAATCCATAATGCCTTGCCAAGTAAGTGGGAGACTTTTTCCACTTACTTCCTTTTCCTGCTGATTGTGAGCGAGTGGTGTGCAGAAAAACCTCTGTTCACCACTGGTTGCTTAACTATATTTGCATGTTATAGCAGATAAATTAATTTGTTCCAACCATCACTGCCTAGTTGGAGCCAACTGAGGTAGTCTGTTTCTCTTATCTGTCTCTGGTAAAAGTTTGTTGCCTCTTAGGCAGATGTTGAGACGCTTTGTGAAAAGATGAACTTCCAAAGGTCCGTAGGAGCTAAATCTCTGAGCGGACACAGATATTTGATGGAAATGCATGTACACAGATACCCACACAATGTTCGTGTACTGCTTCACTGTGGTTTCAGCCGTGGTGGCCTATCAAGGTAGTGGAAACTAATGAAAGCGTGTTTGAGCTGCAACGGGTCCAGAGTTACAGTCAGAGGTAAGGTATTAAACATGTTTAATCTGTGGTCCGTATACACACTTGGCTTTTTCTGAGTTACTGTAGGACACATTGTTGTAATGTAATATTAATGTTAATACAAATCAGGTAGGAAACCTTTTCAGCAGTGGGATCCATCCTATACTAAACAGTGCAAGGAGTATCTCTCCTTTCCCCTTACCCATTGAGCTTTTAACTTACCTTCTTTTTTATTGCATTTGAAGATCATTTTACGTTAATACCTTTTCATTTCATTTTTGGTTTTGGTATTGATGAAATTAACTCACATGGGTATCCATGTGTGTTAATTTCTTACAGCTCATCAAATTCTGGAGTGCTGTGTGATTCCTACCCTTGGCATATATACACAACAGATAATTTACAAGAGGAAAAATTAGTACTGTTTGTTCCAGCTGCTGAGTAGGATTGAGTAGGCAGCCTCTCATGGGTGCATCCCAAACAACTGTCTGAGTCACCTATCCCTAAATCCATCACTGAGGGAGATACTCCAGCAGTGAACCTAATATGAAGATGATGTTGTTATTGGTTTGTCCTCCAGTTGTTTCTGATTAATGGTGACCCTGAGGTGAACCTAGCACAAAATTTTCTTGGTAAGGGTTTTTTTTTGGTGGGGGGGCTGCTTTTGCCTTCTCCTGAGGCTGAGAGTGTGACTTCCCTAAGGTTACCTGTGGGTTTCCATGACTGAACCCTCTTCAAAGTCATAGTCCAATGCTTAAACCACTACAACATGTTGGCCGATAGTATGAAGTATCCTGCAAGTATGTAGGTATCCACTGAATATTTATATTTATCTGTGAAATGTTAGGGGGTATGCTAGCATAGGTAATTATATGTGTACTGTGATGAATTCTCACCTTACCGTGTAAATAATCTATATCCATTTGTTCAGTGCATAGCTGTCTAGGTATAGTGCTGTGTTGTAGATCCAAGAATTAATTTCTTTCTATCCCTTAGTTGTCTGTTGCATAGCAGCAGCATTTTTCTCTATTTACCTGGGGGCATGATCTGCAGAAAATAGAGCAGACAAAAATAAGTAAACAACTTTCAGAGTAATTTCAGTCTAATACAGAGAGAAATGTGTAGGATGGATCTTTTGACTTCCAGCACTCCTTTGTGTTTTAAAGACAAAGAGAGTGATGTCTCCTTGTAGAATAATTAGTAACAAAAATAATCATCCAGTGTTCTGTAATAATTAGATACAGTACATTTCAGTTTAATATAAAATACAAAGGAATGTAATGGTCCATTTGCTTAATTAGTAATTCTTTTCTGGAAATCACAAAGACACGTACAGAATGAACAGTTTTGGACTTGTGATGTGAACATTTTTCAACCAGTTTGAATAATGATCATATTGAAAGAAATTTCCAGATAGAATGGCTTACTTGATACAAAATAAACAACGATTAACCTGGAATGTAATGATCCTTCCTTCTGGTGGAAATACTTGTGGATTTTTGTCAGTCCTATAAGGCATTGCTAAGCAAAGTGGTAGGCCATGGACTTTGCTGATCTACAAATTATTGGCTGTTGGTCCACAGCAAGTTTCCAGGAAGGAAAAGAAGAATAGTTGTAGCCAAAGGGAAATAATATGGTATTGGTCTGGCATAGCAGAAGAAACATTAGTTGGTTCTCCATATGAGATAGCGTGAGAAGCACTGGTATGAGATAATTTTGCTAAAAGATAATGGGCTAGATCCAGTGTTAATTCCAGCTATGGAAGATAGATTGAAAGGAACATGACTTAACTAAATGGTGAATATTAGTCCCATTCATTTAAATGGATCTATTCTATTTGGAACTACCATAGTATTTAATCCCCTAGGATTCCTTGATGGATTATCAAACAAATAATACAATGTAACCCAGATATAGCTAGAGGATGTATATGTACTTCATTTTATGTTTAATTCATTGATTAGCACAGGAGTTTTACTAGGCCCTTTATGATGTCTCCAGTATGACTCATGACATCTGTGCTACACAAATTGATGACACATTGTCAAGCCAGGATGTTGATGATCTTTGGAGAATAAAAGGATGGCCTTGTTCATAGCAGCTTCTGCCAAACGTATACTAGGATAGGTCATATATGAACCCCTTAGTTATGTTACTCTGAGAGATGTATACCAAGCCTTGGAACAGTAGAGGTTTTGCGTCCAAGTTGTGATTAGGAACATGGAAAGGTCTTACCCCTACCATTTGCTTGCCTTTTGTCTGCATGCTTGAAAGGCAGGTATACACACCCAGGCAAAAAACAAGGGAATGGGAGAGGAAAGCCCTGGAAGTGAATGGGAGGTAGAGCTCTCATTCAGGTGGAGGGAGTTATTTGCAGTTTTATTTTACTTCCACAAGGGTTCTGTTGCCCGAATCTTCACAAAAGTCAAGGGGGCCACTGTACTGCTTTAGAAGGCAGGGTTGTGTCAGGTGAAAGTTTCCGTATATTCCATTGATTTACAATATGTTGGGATACTCAGATTTCAGGCTTTGACTCTTCTTTAACACGTTGGTTATTTCCCTTGTTCATTTTTTTTTCATGTCTGCTTTTGCATATTGACTTGTTTGAGCATGTAAAAAAGTGCACACTTGGATTTGGGAGCTTAATTGACTTTGGCCAGAGATCTAGAAGGTGAACATATTGTGTAAGGATCCTGTCAGAATGAGAGCCTGCAGCACTTTGATTCCTATTGCATAAGATTATTGGACAAACAAGGTTACTCCTGCTGTCTTCTGTCTCCTTGGGAGGCAAAACACAGTGAGCAGGCCATGTGAAGAAACTGAAGAAGCAGCATCACATTTTGAGCAAAAATCCGGATTAATGGTTGAACATTTAGCAATCTCTTCAGCAGCTAGAGTTGTGTTGGGTCTACATGAACTTGGAGCAATTCATATGTTGTGCTTGTTTCTTTTTCCTCCAGCCCTGAAAACTGCAGCATGCATAATAGTATAACCTGTTGGTTCCAACAAGAGGAGACGCATTGAATCAGTCAAATTTATGTAACTAAGGCTCATATCCCCATTCAGGCATGAAAACTCATTGAGTGACCTTGGACAAGTTATACTATCTCAGCTTAAGAGAAAGGCAATGGCAAACCTCCTCTGAATAAATCTTGCTGAAAAAGCCCTGTAAAGGGGTAGCTGTAAGTTGCAATTGACTTGGAGGCATGTAACAAGAAATGTATCTCCCACTTCTCTTAGTATTAAAGATATGACTTATGGCAGATACATTTGTGAATACAAATCAATAACCAGATTCATTTCCTTGGATGTGTAGATCTGTTTGTGAGGATACTTACTTTTGCACATAGAGAGGTCCTGCTGATCCTTCTGTTAAAGTTCCCTCCACGGCTCCAGAATATTTTTTTCAGGTGGTGCAAGAGAGGAGTAGTAGTAGTCACTTTTGGTCTGTAAGCGGACAGAAGTACATACACTCTTGCTCAAGTAGAACAAAGTCTGGAACTTTTAACACCATTTCCCATTATAGCAGGAATATATTAATCAAGTTGTAGCCTCTCCAAACAATTCCATGAACTAAGGTCAGATTAAGACATAATGAGGCCCTAGGATGACTATATGACCCTGCATAAATCTGATCTTATCTGATTTTGGAAGCTACTCAGATATAGTTTGTTCTTGGATGGGAGACCACTAGAACACACCAGTGATTCCCAGATAGGAATAGGAAAGAAGCCCAACTGAAATCACATACCATTATTAAAATCTGAATCCAGAAATTTTTTTGTACATCAAGGCTCTTAATAATCTGAGGTCTTAAGCTGCAGTTCATATATTTTGTGCATAAATCTGTCATTGCCATTAACAAATCAGAAAGATGAAATATTTCATCATTATTTTCTTCACCTGCTAGAAGTTGTTTCACCAATAATCCTTCTGTGCTACTGAATCCACTGGGTTTGTAGCTTCTGTAATTGTAGGAATTTATTTCTTAATATCACTGTAAAAACATCTGAGCATGTGTTCCATTAAGAAGGCAAACCAATCTGACAGAAAAGTGTACCTCCAACACAGGACTGTCATTCCTGGTTGCTGGATTAGTACAAACAGCTGTTGGTATGGGAAAACCCCTTCTACTCTGTCAAACTATGATGCAAAGCAAGATTTGAACTATAGCAGCTTATGAGCATTTTGTATAATGACAGTCAATTCTTGTATCCTCAAGGATATGATGAGATCCAGTATTTCTGAAAAGCTTGGCTGATAATAGACAGCAAACTGTTCAGATCACAAAACAAATGACATGAAACTGGAAGTGAGCAATCCTTGTTTGCTTTATGTTTTTGTATGCTTAAAGGCATTTAAAAGGTGAATATCTGTTGTGCAATCTTAATTGTTGACAGAATATTTCCTGATTTCCTAATAGTCACAATATACTACGGTTCACAAAAACTTAAGTTGGTTGCCACTGTCCTGCCTCAATCTGTTATGTATTTGAATAAAGGTGAATCTGTAGTTTTGCTTTTGTTATTTATAGTCATGAAGGTAGCTTTGTGTGTCCTCTTTGTGGGTTGCAAGTTCAGCAATCCAAGTAAGCTTGAGTTTCTTGGAAGTGTGGGTGCAGTGCACTCACAAACACAGGGATCTGTGGGCACTATTTCTACTATGTGGTGAAAGTTGCTAGGAATAGGCCCTCCCTTCCTTCTATTATCACCAGGATTCAGATTGGTCATTCATTCATTCATTTATTTTACTTCACTGTAGTGGTGATCCATAACCTTTTGCACGATGCATGACTGAATGGATGCAGAAGAGTGCCACAGGATGTTGTCAGATAGCTGTTTTAAAAATACATATTCATGAAAATAATTATATAAAAACGTGGAATGAAATTAAGAAGGAATTGGTATCTTGGAGTAAATTAAAGATGTCTTTATTAGGAAAAATTGTTGCTATAAAAATGAATTTTCTTTATCAAAATATCCCAATTATTACTAGGCAGGATATATTTAATCAATAGAAAAAAGCCCAGAATAAAGTGGAACATAACGGCAGATACTAGGGAAAGAGGCAGTTTGGGTCTCCGTGATTTACAAACATATGCCTATGCCAGTGCTTTAACCTGAATAGTAGATTGGATTATGTTAGAAAATAAGAGATTGCTGCTCCTAGAAAGAACATTTACCTCAAGGGTGGCACTTTTATCTATGGTATCTTAAGAAACAATCAGATAAAGATTTTTGTAAACATCCAATAAGAAATTCTCTTTTCAGAACCTGGAATAAATACATGTACCGGTTAGCTCCCTAAATACCATTATGGATCTCCCCACAGGAAGCCTTTTTTAATACCCTGAATAACTCACAAACAAATTGGTAGACATATCATAAATTATTAAAATTCCAAAATAATGTCCCGACTTTGAAATCTAGAATAGAATTACTGAAGGGATGAATTGCTCTTGGTTTTTATACATGCAGCTTTATCGTAGATATAAACAGGATATGAAAGAAAATACAAGGAACCTCCCTACTAAGTTAGATGTCATCTTAGAGACTGGTAAAAAACATCTGATAGCTAAATGTTATAAACTTTTGTTAAAATGGTAACTAGAATAAGAGATAATTAAAAATATTATGGTTAAATGGGCTCAGGATCTTGGCTATCCTCTTCAATTTGACGATTGGACTCAAACCTGGAAAGATTTAAATTTTACAGCTTGTCAAGCACTTAAAGAAAACTATTATAAGATGTTTTATAGATGGCATCTAACACCAGCTAAAATTGCAAAAATTTACAAGGGAGGTAACAAAAAATGCTGGAAGTGTAAAACAGAAAGAGGCTCGTATTACCACTGTTGGTGGAATTGTAAAAAGGCAAGAAAATACTGGAAGAGTATACATTTAGAAATTACTAAGATTATTAAGAAAAATTTCCCTATGACACCAGACTTGTATTTATTACATATGTTTAGTTCAGTGGGAAAATACATAGAAAAACAGCATAAAAATGATACTTAATTTGATAACCATGGCGAGAATCCTCTATGCTAAAAATTGGAAAAAGGAAGAAATTCCTAATATGGATATGTGGCTTGTGGATATTCGTGAAATATTGGAACTGGATAAACTAACAAAGTTATTAAATGATAAATCTTTAGATAATTTTAGGAAAGAATGGGAGGATTTAATTATATATCTGGCTCAAAAATGGGGAGATTCTTTGGTTATGGCTTATAAGCTTCTAGCTTATAAAGAGTGATTTAGATGAATGCCATAGCTCAGTGGTTCTCAACCTGTGGGTCCCCAGATGTTTGTGGACTTCAGCTCCCAGAAGCCCCAGCCACTATGGTCAATGTCCAGGGCTTCTGGGAGCTGAAGTCCAAAAACATCTGGGGACCCACAGGTTGAGAACCACTGCCATAGCTGCTGTACCACTTTATTTACTTTTTATGTTTGTCTCTGATCTATATGGAAATCTTTTTCAATTGTTAATTTAGCAACAACTGTAAACCAAGAAGAATCTGTATATAATTTAAAGTCTAATAAAGGAAAAAAGTAAAAATAAAATAAAAAGGCATATTCATAAAGGATCAGTATTAGTCACAATGATATCTATGATTCAGCTTTCAAATTAGAATTCTTGCAACTAAGTGCCATCTTGTTGATAAGCAGGTACCCCATGAATTTTCTTTATATTGGATTCAGCTGTGCAGGTAACTTGAGCTGTCAGTATGTAATACTATTTGAATTAAGACAAACCAGACAGAGACTACAGCCCTTTCCACATGGGGGGAAAAGCACAGGGTAGGATGATCTCACCCGGAGGTCGTCCACACCGTGGAGTGCGCTAGGGCGGTTAGAAATGTGGAGGTTCCACACCTCAAACCATCCTCGCGCGGCTGCGGGGGTGGCGCCGCGTGTTTTATAAAGACCACATTTCATGTGGTCTTTATGAAACACGTGCGCACTAGCCCGTCGCAGCACCCCGTGTGGAATTGCAGGGGTGCGCAAGGGCATCCCTGCAGAGCTGCCCAGGGGTGGGCTTCTGGCTGGCACGCTTCTCCGATTGGTGGAGAGCCGTTGGAAGCCGCCAGCCACCATTTTGGGTGCCACTGGACACCACCGGACGCCGCTGCCGTGTAGAGCGGCGAACGTGCGCTGCTCCCCACGGCGATGGAGCTACCCACATTGAGGTAAGCTCCGTTTCCGCGTGTGCCACCCCGTTTCCCTGCATTTCACGCCCCCCCGTGTGGAAAGGGCCTACATTTTACATAATTACTGTTAAAGGAGATTTAGGGTTGAATAATATATGCCAATTATAGTAGATCTGTTTGCTTGCTGGAAGTTTTAGTCATTCTGCAGTAGAAACCTTCTAAAGGAACATCTGGCTTTCCAAATATTGTTGGACTGCAACTTGTAGAAGCCTCAGCCAAACACAGACAATGGTAATGGATGATGGGAGCTTTAATCCGACAGCATTTATGCATGTGGAGGGGCACACAGACACCATTTTATCTCTTAACAAGTATGCAAAATGTGATTATGGCTCTATTGGTAGTTTCCATTTGTTTGGATTTCCAACAACCATTTCCAAAAAATGGTAGTAACAGCATGTCTAAAGTAAAGCATGGGGTGCTTAAAACAAATCCCTGAGCTGGGAAGTACTTAATTCTGTACATCTTTTACGCTTGGATCCAGGTGCAGGATTTCTGGGTTTGACTAAAACACAGAATTCTTTTAGTTCATACAAGCCTTGTATCTGTCCATAACAGGGCTAAAGGACCAGCCACATTGGTTCTGTCTATCTACTATCTACTATTTTATTGTATCTTTTAAATTCTTTTGGTTGTATCTTTTAAATGATTTCAGTTGTGTGTTTTAAATGGCTTGTAGTGTTAATAGCTTAATTCAATGTTAACATTAATGTTGATCTTAATTTATAAGCCATCTTGAGTTCTACCTCTGGGAAAATAAATAAATGGCTTTATTTTCATTCTTCTCAGGATTGCCTTTTAACTGCTTCTTTCTCAGAATAGCACTTGTAGCCTAATGCTAGTATCTGTCTGCTCCTGTGTATGTGAGGGATGTGAGTACACATGTATCTCTACTCTCAAATGTCACCACCAACTTGGAAGCATGCTTGATCTCTTAAGTGTTGAAAATAATCATGTTTGGCTGAATTCATTTATAAAATGCCTGTGATCAAAAACATGGGTGAGGTAGGAGTTCTGTTAGAAGTGGAACATTTTTGCTCAATATGTAGAGATGTGCCATGCTTCTGGATACACAGTAATATTTGTGGCCGAAGCTTTCATATGCACCCACATCCCAGTTTTAGTCCAACATGTGGATAGGCAAAGTCTAGAAAAGAGTAGTCAGTGGTGGCCGGTACTTACAATGGGATGATGAATTCACTCTGGGCTTTAGTCTGAACTTTAAATGAACAATCCAAAACACTGAACTCTGTTATAAATCTAGATTCAGCACCTTTGATAGCTCCCTTCATATTTTGATTAAAACCCATGTTAGATTATTTGGAAGTCAAGGACTCTGAGAAGTTGGTTGAGAGACATGATTAGAGATCAGGGGTTATGTCAGACAGGAGATGAGACCCAAGTAGGTAGACTGAGTTCTTGAGCCACCAGTTGCCCATTTCTGTCTTAGTTATACTGACCTGCAGAATCTAAAAAAGAAAGAAAGAAAAGAACTAGTACATGAACATAAATTTCATATTGCTCCATTAGTCTTCTTCAAAATATTCAAATGATAGTATCCTGAATTAGGGGTGGAAAGAACATTTGAATGCTTAAGGTGGAGGGAGGACAGAAAAAGGGGCATTATGAGTGTCCGAAAACCCCAATGAGGAAAATTCTCCTCAAGCCCCTTTCTTGGTTTTCCTCCCTGTCCTTGAATAGAATTCACTCCTGATGTCTCACAGCAAGTGGGTGTGGGAGAGCTGGTGAAGGGATCCTAGAGAAATACAGCCTCCAGATCCTTGGCTGCTTCCTCTCCATGTTGTGTGTGCATGGAGCGGAGGAGCAGCCAAAGATCTGGAAAGCAGCTGTCTTCCCCACCTGATGGCATATGAAATCACCCTTCCTCCTCACTGTCACCAAAGACTTTGTCTCCAAAGAAGACCTCTTTGAAAACTGCATAGTTTTTGAAGATACCTGGCAACGGGAAGAAAATGGATTAAATTATTTATTCGCCCTTGCACATCCCTTTTCTAAATTTCTAAGAGCCATCATGAGTTGGGCTTCAGATCAAAAGTCTGACTAGTGTGGTTGTAGCCGCATTGAATTTTTCATATATGAGGCTTTCCTCTGCGTTCCCTCAAACCTCAGGATGCTGCCAGCAGATTTCCATCACAAGTGTTTCTTTCACTTAGCTTTTCCCAATTATGAGAGAGAGCTTTCTTGTTGGATCAGGGCCACGGTGCTGTATGAGAGATTTTTCTATTCAAAATAATTTAAAGTGCACTGTAAAAGACATTTGTCCTGCACAAATTGACCCCACTAACTAACTAAGTGGATAGTTAGTTTCTAAGGAATTGATTTTGAGTATAGGATAATACATATTGATAAAGATTTACTACCTACAGTTGTTGATTAATAAAGACTGTGAGCATTATGGTGCAACACTTGCTGCTTAAAAGAAAATGCGTTAGAAACAGAAATTATAACTGACTTTGACCATTCAGGTAGGAGAAAGGAATGACAATGTTCCCATGTCAAGTCCTGTTCAAAATGATTACAAAATGACAACACTTCATTCTGGAGGTTACAATCAGCAGGGTGAGCCCAATACATTTTGCTGCCCACTATAAAGCTAGAAATGGCTGTCCCAACTCAGGTGTCCAAGTCAAGATGCATAGCACCCAGAGCCAACCAGGTTACTTTGCTATTGGAAGCTGAAGGTTCCCTAAGCGCCTCTTCTGCTGCTTGGAGATAACAATTTTGTTGCTCTTTTATAACGCTAAGAGTCCTGCCTTCTTATTCCTAATGGTAGGATCATTCTTGCTGCTCAGCCTACTGTTATCTTCCTGCTGTTATTGTAGAACAGATCTTGTGTATGTGGAATGGACATGGCCTCAAGTACAGAGCTCTTGGGTCCCCGATCTCAGATAAGATAATGGAACAGATTGGTATTACAGTTCCCTTTGATCCATTGATGGTCATTCTGGGTTATATTGAATAAAGAAGTTCAAAACTAGGGATTGAATTAATATGTCATCTATTACTAGCTGCTGAGATAGCACAGCACTGGGAAAAGGTGAGTGGTTTATTTTCAGCTATGAAAAGGGAAGTACTACTTTGGATTCAGTTCAATTCACTGCAATCTAGAGAGAAAGAAGCAGAAAATATTAATATAAATGAGGTATCTCAGTACGGACATAATAATATTGAGTATGATAGCAGGGCTGAAATTTTTGCTAGTTCAGGATGAATCATGTATTGATTTAAATTTTATGTAGCATCTGAGGATTATTTTTATAGGCATATAAAATAATTTAATCTTAATGTGTATTTTTATATTTTTATATCTCTTCCTTGTAATTTTGATTATTTTAATGTTTCTGTCTTCCTTCCTGTTAGTAGAAATCATGAAAAGAAGGGCAGGTTCCTCCAGTAGTCTTCAGAAACCTGCAGCATATTTTTATTAGTACGAATAACTTAATTTTTCTTTTCATGTGAGTACTGCATGAAACTAAAAGTGGTCATGAAACTGAAAGTGATCATGTTAACTCTAAGTAAACATAAATTCTTTCTTTATTTCTCTGATATATATCCTACCTTTCTCAATATGGTCCCAAGGCAGCTTACAGTATGTATTGAAAGTGGCTAAAACAGTACCTGGTACAAAAAGTTCAAAAATATTATACAATTAGTCCAATTAAAATATTACTATCACATTACCCGTAGGTAACTGTACGTGGGACAGTAGCCTCAGACTCTTCATGAAGTGGCATGCTATTTTCTCCTCTTTATGGCAAATGCTCATGTTAGATTTTATTAAGTGCACCAGTTTTAAACCTCTGACAAAATGAAACAGTTCTGAGTAGAAACAAAATCTACAAGCAGTTGTGCCTTTTTTGGAGTCAACTCCAAAACATGAAATATATTATGCAATCTTTTAAAACTTTACTGGCTTCTTCCTCAGACAAAGATGTTGAAAATCATACAGGATTAAAATGATGATGTTAGAGCCACAAGCCTACCTTCTGTCTGAGATGTTGTCAGTTAAGATGGTATTGTGGAATTTCAAATGCAGAGGCCAGTCCCCTGATTGGCCAAGTGGCCAAAATTTCAGCTCTATTAGCAACAAAAAATAACTTATCTTGAGTAGACAGGTCTGAGTAGAGGAGAGGAAAAAGATGAGTCAGAGGCCCTTTCATAGTACATAATTGTAGCATTATGATTCCATTCTCACTACCATGGCAGAATCCAGTGGAATCCTGAGATCTGTAATTTGGTGAGACACTTACATGGTTTGGCAGAGTATTCTAAGTACCTCCCAAATGCAAATCCCTGTGTTACACAGCACGGAACCACAGAAAGTAGAGTGGAATCACAGCGTACTGTTTAGTGTGAAAGAGTTCTGAGTATCCCTGTGGAACCTGTTTCGCAACCTGCATAGGTGATGGTCCTTCTTTGCTTTATATGGGAAGATTAAGTTAGCTGATAGTAGCCTTTACTGATTTTTGTTGTGTTAAAGTGTGGCATTGCTATGTATGTTTAATAGCAACAGCAATGAGGAGTTGCTTCAAAATCTAATTCTTATCAGAGTGCATCAAAAGTGATAATCAACAATTACTTGTAACAACATTTTGTAGGACATTCATGCACTTCATATTGGTGGAGGCAATATGTTTGTAATGTGTGTAAATGCTAACAATCCAGTGTATGGGTGCATACACTGGGGATAGAAAAAAATTGATGAACATATTTTTTAAAAAGCCTTTTCCTACTTTTGGATTTGCATGACCATCATTGGGAGGAAACCATGAGTATCAAATTCTGTTTTCTTTTCAAATTATATACAAATGATTGTACACAGTGATGAATAAAAAATGTGTGTCTTTGAAAAATGTGCACAAAATGCTATAGTCAATGGGAAAGACATAAAATGAGTACATAAAAATGAAATACAGTATGTATATGATGAAAAATACAGATCATATCAAAATACAGATGGCTTTCTGTGAAGAAGGAAAGAAACAGACTTATAACCCAGAATGTAACAAACACAGGGGGAAAAATGCAGTGGGATTCCAAGAAAGGCAAGTAAATAAGCTGAAAAGTTCTCACTTGTCTTGTGTACACACACTTCTCTATGACTTTTTTCCCTATGTGCTATGAGGAAAAAGGTTTCTATTTTATTCTTTGTTCTGTCTTAGTGCTTGGTTTACAAGAATATATCTCTGTCGGTTGGCCTGTGTGTTACTGGTGTTTTTATAATATAAAGCTGAGCCAAGCAGTTCTTGCCAGAAAGGGTTACACTTGCGTTGATTTGATGGACCAAGATAGAGAAAACGAAGCCCTTTCTGTGCCACAAATAGTGAATGCTGAGTAATCAGAGGAAGCCTTCATAACAAAAATAACAGTTCTGATTTGAAGCAGTTGCTTTCTGGACTTAAATTGGGTAAGAGTTTAAATACAGCTTGGTCTAGCTGCAGAATCTGTCAATGCTTTCAATTAATTGTTCAGCTGAAGAAACTGAATGGAAATCTGAATTTAAAAGTGAAAGTTTGTCTTGTTGTCTGACTTCATTTTAATATGGTTAATGTGCCCACTTGGCAGTATTTTGACATTTCTTGCATGCAGTGTAAGCTTCAGGGAGTCTCATAGCACAGCGGGTTCTGAAATTGTGCAGTCTTGTGGCTACTCAAGCAATTCCTTTCCATTGAAAAAAAAACAGATGGAACAAACCTGTGCATGAATGAATCTTGCATAACCTAGATCAGATTTTTGAATGAAAGTTTTGCTTGAAGTGCAACTGGAGAATGAATACTTACTATTTCTTTAGTACTTTATCCCAGCAAAGCTTGCATATTCCTGCCATGCAGGCCAATGATATCTTCATATTGCAGACAGAGTATGAAAGCAAGCAATCCAAATAAGAACATCTACTGAGCATGTGAGTTAGGAGCACATGCGTTATAGTATGCACCATGAGTTTTTCTTTTGAAACAGTCATGAAGGGCTCACGCTGGCTTAGAGCCATAAATGTAAGGGTAATTAGGTTTAAATCCTCCCCATGCTGTTTGAAGACAAATACCTGAAAGGAACCTGAGGAGAATAATGATTTGGAATGAAAGAGTTGTTAAAAACTTTTTCATGACTCCATTTTGATACAGATGTGCTCCCCACCTCCCAGCTGCTGTTATAAAAGGGAGAAATTAAATATTTAATATCACGTCTAGTTTGGTCTTCAGCTGAGATTTGGGCCAGAGATGTAAAGAGGTTTGGTGAAGCACTGCACCCTGTTACATGCCTATTTATTTTAAACCAGAGTGGGCTGTATTGTGGGGTCTGTGTAAGGACTTTAAATGGTTATGTGTTCTCTGTGACCTGGTAGTTTCTGAGATGGAAGTGGATGAATGCTTTCTTCCATGTTTGTAGGATTTCTAATTTTCTGAATTTGTAAGACTTCTAATTTTCTGAAGCATGAAGTTGTGAAAAAAAATTCAAGGAAGAAACACAAATTTCTTTCTTGAGCACAGTTGTTCTTAACTTCTGTTCACCTAATAATCTTATTTAAATTGAAACAGAATTGACTGACTGACCTTTGGCTATTGTGGGTGAACTAACGAACTTACTATATTCTGCTCTTTGTCTGGTCTTTCTCAGTCTGACTGCCATTTGCTTAACAGCAAGTATAGCAATCTGATAGCTCTGTGAGAAAGCACATGGGCTGAATGCAGAAGGTCCTAGGCTTAATATTTGGCATCTCTGGCTAAGAGGACCAGGTGATGGCAAAGACAATGGAAACACAACTTACCCATTTTTCAAACGTGTATACAACAATGCTCGGAATCTTAGTCTGGTGACTGTCAACATCAGAGGAAGGATATCTTTCCCATCACCTGCTCGTCTTAACTAGAGACCCCAAGGCCCTGTGGTGCTCACCATGTTGGTTAGACAAATAAATTGTATGAACTAATATAAGGCAGAATCTAGGGATGTAGGAGAATGAAGACATTGCCTCCCAAAGCATTTCAGTCCCCAAATTTCTAGCATTCCAGTAGTTTAAAACTCCAGTTTATCATTCAGAATTGTTTAGGCATCTTAGGAAAAGAAGCAAGCAAAATTACTATAGGAACACAGCAAATATGAGACAGCTAGCATTGCGTAGTGGTTTTAGCATTGGATTATGCCTCTAGAAACCACAGTGGAATCCCCACTTGGCCACTGGGTGACCTTGGGAAAATTCCACTGTCTCAGCCTCAGAGGAGGACAAAGGCAAACCCTTTCTGAACAAGTCTTACCAACAAAAGGCCGTAGTAAGGTCACATTAGGATCCCTATAAGTTGGAAATGACTTGAAGGCACACAACAACCACAATGACAAAATATGAGTCCTATGTGTAAACTGTTTTTAATGTCTTCTTCTGAAGTGCAAGAAAGTTGGGGACTGAATGAAAATTTCATGAGGGGGATAAAATCTTATTTGAAGGGGCAATGCTATCATTTTGCCCCCTTCAGCCTCCAGCATCCTATGCTGCAATTGTCAAGTACAAGATTAACTGTTTGTATGTATCAACAGTGGAATTCTAACCTCTCTTGACATTCATCAGTCTGAAATATGGTACTCTTAATATGTGAATGTTAACAGCCGTATATATGTTTTTCAAACATCCTGGAACTGAGGGAGATGCTGATGGATAAGAATCAGACATGGGCAGGCTCCTAGAATCTGTGAGCCACCATGTCCTCCTGATGTGAAAAAAAAAATGGCAGTGAGCATAATTCTGTTTCTGATTTTTTTAAAAAAGATGTTAAAAGAACTATATTCTCCCTTTTTTCTCTGAGCATTTTTCCAGCTAAAGGTCAGCAGTCATAAAAATAGCTGTGAGAATTCATGTGGCCATCAGGCCACATGGGGCTAACAAATCACATGATCCCCACCTCTGAAGTTGACAGTCACCAGACTAAGATACTTGTTGTTGTTGTCATGTGCCTTCAAGTCCTTTCTGACTTACGGCAACTGTATGTCAACATTAGCACAGGATTTTCGTGATGAAATTTAGTTTGAGGAAGTTTGCAGTGGTTTTCCTCTGCGGCTGAGAGAGTGTGACTAGCCCAAGGTTACCCAGTAAGTTTGTGTGGCTGAGCATGGATTCAGCCCTTGTCTCCCAGTGTCCTGGTCCGACACTCAAACCACTACACTACAATGATTGTTCACATTGTCTAATGCATTCTTGAAAAGTGGGTATACCTTGTGTTTTCGAACATTCTCAAAATGAATTTGACATAGTGAGGGAGATATGGAAATGGAAATGTCTGCTCTTTTAATGAGTTGAAACTGGAGGAAGATAGTTTGATACTGAATAGATTTTCAATTATTTCCTGGACAGATTCAGAGGTAACAGGAAAACTCAAGATAACTGTAGTTGAAATGTTTAAGCTAGAATATTTTTTTTGTAAAGATGTGCCTTTTGAATTATTCCTGTTTCACTTTTCTAGTTTCTTTTAATGGCAAGATCATTGCTTTGAGAAATAACATATGAAGTACTTCTACAGCAGTGGTTTTCTTTTACTGTAAAACCAGTTTAGGTTAATAGTGTCTGGCAACAAAGCAGCTCCTTTCTAGAATGCTTAAGGGAAAGCATTTTTCATTGTCTTGGAAGACAGAAAACATCTGTGTCTGCATATCTCTTTTTTGTTTTTTCCAGCAGGTGAGATTATTAAGTACTGCAAGATTTGATATTGGTCAATACTCTTTTGAATATTTAGGCAATGAGATGGTGTCCCAGTTCAGATGTCACATTCCAATCTTCCAAATGATGATCTTAGAAAATCAGAAAAATGTTGCAGATTCTCATACTTCCTGCTACACACTAATCACCTTCTTCATTTCCAGGTTTCCCATAGCGAAAGTTTATTGTAAAGTTTACATGGGGCAAACAAGGTTTTCTATTGCAGCCTGTTAACATGCTTGTTAATAAGTGTGTGCATGCATACATGGTACTTGGGAGATAGGCAGTAGCCCCCAAATCTAGTTTGAATTTTGGCTTCAGTTCTGTATTTGCCTGGTTCAGGTGTCACAGCAAACTATTGGGAAAACTCTGAAAAGGGGTGAAGGATTCTATGTGTGCAGGATGCAGAAGCGGAAAGGAATTTGGATTGAGACCTGTCTTGATACAACGCTCTCTTGAGACATGTGTGTCTAAACATGTCTGTAGACTGACTGAGGAATAAGCCCTTGCAGAAAATTAATGAATTGAGTAATGTAGCTCACATGTGTAGCTCTAAGATAATTGTTTCTCATGCCATCTTGTTTTTATTTTGTTGGAGGATATTCTGCTATCTCTCCGATAACTGGCCCAGACAAGCACGATTCAGCTGAAGCACAAAGGAGCCAAGCACCGTTCTGGCTGTTCAGTATAGTAGTATAATATACAGACATCTCACTAAAATAAAGAATAATGGTGACGGTATCAGAACTATTTTAAAAAGAGTAAAATTAAAAGCTGACACACAAAGGAAAGTGAGGAGTTCTGAGTGGGTTGTGCAGCTGCGTCATCTGACTTTTGATTAGCACCTGGCTAGGAAGCTCATGAATTTATGGGAAATGAAGAAATGATTCCCAAAATTTAAGAGAGGAAAGGAATTCTGGAGATAAGGGGAAAAACCTGTCAGAGCTACCACCACCACCATCACCTGTCTTTTGCTTTTTATACACAAAGGTTGATAATCTTATAAGTGGCTTGTAAAGTGGGATTTGTCCTGAACACAAGGCAGCAAGTGCCTGAAGCAGCAGGTTGTTGGTGTGAGAAGCGATTGAATAGTCAGTCCCATCCGGGTCAGTCAGGGGTTGTCTGACCAAGATGACAGAAGAAGCACAAGGGTAGTCTAGAAGTTGTATCAGCAGGTGAGAAATCCAGGTACATGAACCAGCAAAGAGTAAATAGTCCAAAATATAGTCAGTCCAATGTCAAGACAAAACAAAACAAGAGTGTGAAAGTATACTGCCAGTCAACCAGATAAGACAGTTGTCAGCACTAAGGCTAAGAAAGCACTGCCAGGATATTTATCAGCAGCTTCTCTATGGCCATTGTTGCCTCATTAGTGCCTAATTGAGTCAGCATTTGTTATTTAGCTGGTGCTGGGCTGGGCATGGTGTTTTTTTCTTTGTCTGTCAACAAAGGTTGGAAGAGTGTCATCTTCACTGTCTCCAGCCTCTGCCAAGTCTTGCTGAGGAGCAGAATCCCTTACTGCTCCAACCCTGATCTCCTTGGACTTAAAGAGAGCCTCCGCTTCTTGGTAATCTGCCTCTTCTTCCTCCTCCTCCCCGCCCCTTGTCTGAGTCCTCCATGACAGCCAGTGTGGTGTAGTGATTTGAACATTGGGCTGTGACTCTGGAAACCAGGCTTCGAATCCCTGCTTGGTCATGGAGATGCACTGGGTGACTTTAGCCTAGTCTGCTCTGAACAAATCTAAGAAAACCCTGTGGTTCACCTTAGGGTTGTTATAAGTCAGAAATGACTTGAAGGCACACAACAACAGTATTATCCTTTTGTGCAATGGTGTAGCAAGAGCTCTTGCCACCCGGTGCAAAAGAGCCCCTTCTCCTGCACATGCACCCAACTCCCCTTTCGTGGACTCGGGGGCCAGCTGTCCCTCCCTCCGCTTGGCAAGCCCCACCATGCTCTTGCCTTACTGGGACAACTGAGCTGCGGGTCCCTTCTGGTCACTCCAGACCAGAAGATGGACGACCGCCTGGGCAGTTCGGCCAGCGGCTTGAGGTACCTGCAGATGGCTGCCAGGTTAAAATACATCCCTGTGGCGGTGGCAGCCAGTCTGTTCAGTGGGGGCAGGCCAGTGAGGAGGTTGCTGGTGGCGGCGGTAGAAGTGGCGGCCATGGGTCTGCCAAGGATGTTGCTGATGCTGTGAGGGATGCCAGCTCCCAGTGCCATCCAATGGCATGAAGTGCTAGCCAACAATCAGCCAGTCACCCCAACTGGGGTGTGGCTCTACCGTGCAAGCCAGGAGAGGGCTATATGAAGGGCTGGTTTGAAAGGGGCAAGTTGCTTGTTTTGCTCACTGCAAGGTGAGAGCGAAAGAGTGTGTGGGTGGCCAAATGCGCACCGGACCAGAGGAGGCAGCTGTGGTCGCCTGAGCTTTGCTGAGGGAAATTGTGCTGCTGCTTGTCATCTCCTCAGAAAGACCAAGGTGGCAGCAACTCCAGCTTCCCTTGGGAGGAAGGAAGCGGTCACTTTTTGCAATAAGTAGAAGACAGCTTTTCTGCCTGTCAGGTTGCCTTGAAGAGGGAGTATGGGGAGTCCAAGAGGTGGGTAGTTTTGCCCCTCTCTCCCAGTTGCTGTGACCTTCAGGGTGGCGCCCCCAAAAAGTGCCACCAGGGGTACACAGCCCCTCCGCCCTCTAAATACGCCACTGCTTTTGTGACCTGAAATGCACATGGTGGAAGCAGCCCTGTGTCTTCAAAGACAGATCTGTTCTGATCCCTTACAATGCAGGGTTAAATGAGACACGCTTAAAGCACTAAATGGGAAGGGCCAGACGTCCCCACCCGCTGCTCTTACCCTCAGTGTGTCCCCTGAAGTTTCCTTTTCCACTCACCCATGCACTGATAATCAGAATGAGCCTGGTTGGGGACAGGAGAGGTTTCATGAGAGATATGAGTAAAGACATGATTCCCCTCTAACTAATTCCTGAGGCTGTATAAATAAAACGAAGAAACCTTATATTTCTAGCTTCTTGGACATAGCAAAGTTAGTTGTTTTTTTAATGAAATAACTCCTTTTTTATTATCTTAAATTGGGTCTCTGTATTGGGATTACAGATACAGCTGCAATTACCAGTACCTATTTCCATGGATCCTCTCTTCTCATCTTCAAATATTTTCTCAAAACAAGTGTCCAACTTGGCTTTATACTGAGAAAATGAACTATTTTCTTTCTGGCTGTTTCCCCCTTAAATTGGAAGTGATTTTATAATATCTTGGAAGTAGAAATGGAAATCATCTTGCTCTTGTACATTCCAGACTCATTAAGGAGCCCATTAACAGGAGACAATTTGCCCATATTTTTGGAGCGAAGCCCAGTGAACTATAATTGTGCTAATGTTATTTTTATATTGTTTTAAATGCCTCTCTCAGCATTTGCAGTCCTGATGCAGCAATATACTACATAGCTGGCGAGGTTTTCTACAGGAGAAATAACATTTGATTTTTTAAAAAAGTCAACATGAACTACCCATATTGAGCTATTGATGCTTTTTTTTTTCTGTCAAGATAACTGAAGATTGATGTGACACTCTATGATGGTGCTGCTGAAGTATATTTTGTCAGGCTCCAGCTTCGTGTGTGTTTTTTTTAAATGATCTTTGAATTCATATTCTAAAATGATTAAACACTTCAAAGGCATGTGGAGCACAGTGGCAACTTTAAACAAGTTACCTCCCCAGTGGTTTTACTGGCTGGTGGTTCTGAAAAGTTAAAAAGTAACTTTTCCAAGCTCTGAGCACAATTGTATTCACCTTTTTTTGCAGCATGTTTTCAGTGGCGCCTACTGACTCAAAAGTGTGTAGAGAATTACAGTCCTAAATGCAATCTTCAATTCTACTAATTGTAGATATGAATGAATAGGATAAATGTATTTATTGTAACATACTTTGCTATGATATTTTTCAGCAAGCTGAGAACATTGCGGTGAAATATACAACCTGAAGAATACAAAATTAAAATGATAATTTAATGAATGGCCTTCCTAAGCAGCCAATCAGTCCAAGGAATGAAAATTTTCCATTGATACCAGCCATGCAATTTTTTTAACTGTAAATTATTTTTTTTTCAGACACCATTACTCTTCTCTCATCCAGTGCTCATATTAGCTTATAACTATGGGAGAAGCTCCAAACAAAGTACTACAGATGATTTCTCCCGTTCAAGCTGACAGTCTTTTGCATGTGACCTACTTTGTACTGATTATACTAAGGTAGAGATCAATACTATATCACTTTTTCTGTTTGCTAGAATGGGAAGTGTAACAGTCATACAGAACAAAGAGAAGACAAACATGAAAAGTAGAAAAGGGAAATCTGAAAGACTAGGAATTACACTAGCAGAGGGTTTTTAGTGATTCAATGAGAGAGGGAAATTTTCTTTCTTTCTTTCTTTCTTTCTTTCTTTCTTTCTTTCTTTCTTTCTTTCTTTCTTTCTTTCTGAGCACATGTCTTCTAGAGTAGTGCTGCTCAGTGTATAAAATTAGGGACTGGCAATCTTTTTCACTTGAATATCCCAGAGGCTAGTATCTTATTTGCCCCCACTGGCTACAGCTGTTTCATTCATTCTTGGAAACTTGCCCTGGACTGGCACCAGTTCATTGTTCACCACTCAGAGTAACATTGCTCTGGAGTTCTTTTTTAATGGTGTCACCAATTCTTTTAACCATATTTCCATGAGATAGAAGATCCTTCCTCTCCCTGAACATAGCTGGGTAGTGACCTTCTCTTTCTCCTCATGTAGCTGTATGTCAGAGTGTGGGAATGAAACATTAGAAGTTGGAGTTCAAGACTTTCTAGTGGCTTGGTCTTCTGACCAGCTTAGTTGCACTTTGCATTGAATGGGCTTGAAAAACCATTAAGTCAAGGGCTAACTAATGAGTTCTAATGTTTTCTTTTACGGATAAACTAAGTACACATAGCAACTTCATGACTGGGCAACTTCTGGTTATCAGGGGCGTGGGGACATCCCCAGCAGAGCAAAGACCACTGCCAAACCACCATATTTGCCACCTGAAAGAGCAAAGAGCATTCTTTTTCTATTAAAAGTGGCCTTTTGTTCTTTTTTTTGTCCTTTGCAGGGAACGTGAACCTTGTTTCAACAGATAATGGCTACGTTGAAAGAGAAGATGATTCTTTTTGCACTGCTGTAGCAGCAGGGGATTGGAGGGGGGAACTGCAAAACTAGACAGTGTGGTAGCATCCGGCATGCAGGCCACTTGTTCCGAGCCCTGGTATACTTGTTTGCTAATTAAACTTTGAAGAAAATTGCGGCTTTTAAAACCCAAAGTCCCCTTTCCAGTTTAATGAACAACTCATTACATTGTTCATGATTTTTAAGGGTCCCTATGCCCCCCGTGACTTAAATCTATCACATTGTGAGGCATTAGACAGACTTAAAATTATATAATCTCACTGAATGTGAATTGAGCTCCTGAATATACCTCTTCTTCCCTGCCAAGTGTTGAAGTGCTTATTGGTGGTCAAAAGGAAGTGCAGTTCTGAGGAAATGTGAACAAAAGAAGAAATATCTGATAAGTAGCTTGTGACTGTGTTCATTCACTTTTCCAGTCATCATTCTAATCCATTCTGCAAAAGTAAAGATGGAAATGAAATCGGCATAATCTGTTGCACTCATATCCTTGCTGGCAGGTTTCCCAGAGGTAACACTTGGGTGCTCTGTGAGCTGAATACAGAACTCAGTGGGCCTTTGGTCTCATCCAACATGGCCTTTTTTTCTGTTCTCCTGTTCCATCTTTGGCATCCAGCCCACTGAAACTGAAAGGTAATCTTTCAGTGATGGAGTGAGATAGTCAAAAGTACATGAATCTGTTACTTGGCAACTTAGGTTTTAAAACTGCAGTGTCTATGACTGCAACAGCATTAAAAGAAGACTGCGAGGAGAGGGATGAACACTGCATGTCACAACATCCAGATTTTCTGAAAATGCTTCTTCCTTTCAACAAAGTACAGGTTCCCTCTCCATCTTTCTTTCTTTCTTTCTTTCTTTCTTTCTTTCTTTCTTTCTTTCTTTCTTTCTTTCTTTGTACTGGCTTATTTACAGCTGTGCTGGATCCAGTTGATAGCATTAAACCAGCCTTTATCAAGCAGATTTTTTTGGATTATACCATCTGCTATTTTCAGCCAGCACAATGGGAGATACAGTCTAGAGGGCACAAGGTTGGGAAAGGCTACACTTAACTCAGTTGTGGTGTTAATAATCGGTTCTCCTTTAATTGCATAATCCATTGTTAATTCAATCTAAAACAGATCAATATCAGTGAGCTATGAAGTACATGGAGTGAGTGGCAAGCTCCTGGGATATACTAGCTTGTTCAATTAGCATTTTATTGAAGGCAAGAAGAATGGCTTGGCCTGAAAGAATTAATTACTAATGGGAAATGTAAAGATATGTGAAAGAAAGACTGAGTATGTGTAAGCATAGCTGTGTGCGTATCCATATTAGTACATGAGCCACAATGTTAGCTGTCTCTGGAGAGCAAAGAGAAGATGGCAAGAAACAGTGCATCTTGTGTGCATATATTTGCCTTGAGTGCTCTGCTAGTGATTCATTATTTACAGGTAATGTAGTTTTAAAAGCATGACAAAAAGGAAAGGAAATACATTAAATAGAGGAACAACAACAACTTCACAGGTACTTCATTTACGTTCTCTCCCCCTCCCCTTGCTTGTCACTTTGGCAAACCTTGATCATTAAGTACTTATTTTTTCTTCAAAGAGTTCCCTGCAGTTCTGTCCCTGGAGAATGAATATCAAGCATGTTTTTAAAATTATGCTAGGTGCGTCCCTCATGAGAAGCGAGTAAGATTAATTGTTTCAGAAATATTTTTATGTCAGACAACATTAAGTCTGAAAAGCACTTAGAGGTCTTCAGTTGGTATCATGATCTGTAAACTAATTAGGATGCCAATATTTACAGCTAGATTTTAAGTAGGTTAAGTCATGTTCCACTCCTAAGTGTTCAATACAACGTACTGCCAAGCACAAAGGACTGCAGCTCTAGTAAAATAATTATTTGGATTAATTGGTTAAAATCTGCTTGATTACCTAAAAATGTGCTTCCAATTAAGTAAGAGTAATTTTGTTTTCAGAACAGGTTTTTAATACATGTACTTATAGCAATATAGAATTTGGGGTCATTTTGTTGCATAGCAAATGCTTGGGGATCAGTCTATTGTCTATTCTGAGTGCAGCTAGTGCCCACTCTTGCTTCTCTCACTGGATCAAAAAATATGGGGTCTGCTCTGCCCTAAAGACAAAAACACATTCAACATATTGTTAGGTCCAGATAATTTGTACCAGCTTTTCTTTTCTTCTTGATCCTGTTTGTGGATGATGGAAAGGAAGGTTTCCCTCTGGAGGTTTTCAAACTCAGGCAGGTTTGAATGAGAAAATATGGGTCTTTCAGATAACCTGGAACTGAACCTTGTAGGGCTTTATAGCTCATAACTGACACTTTGAATTGTGCCTGGAAAGCAGCCCTGTGTAGCCGTTGCAACAAATGAGTCCCTATAATCAGTCTCAGTTAACAGTCTGTTTGCAACTATTGGGAGCAGCTGAAGTTTCTAAAAACTCTTGAAAGACAGTCCCATGTAAAGTATGTTACTGTAAACCAAAAGGGATGAAACTATGGTATGTGTCACTGATTTTTTATAAAAACTGTAAAACACATTTTTGCCAAAAAACTGCTATGTAGATGATTATGGTGATGTGAAATATTGCTTGCATATGATTTTGAATGTGGAGATGCGATAAATTTAACTTTAGCATAAACCATTTAAATACACACTTGAATGTTCTTTTGGAGATTTCATGAGCTGAGTACTAGTTTAAATTGGCATGGTTTAACGTTGCATGTTTTCAGCAGGGAGGGGAATGAATCTCTATATCAGAGTGCTTTTGAGCGTCATATAATTTAACTGTCTAATATACTGTGCCATTTATGCTGTTGAACAAGGGTAATGTTTCTCTTAGCTGTGGTGTCTTTCAATTCCAGCTATCTGGTAACAGACATGGAATTCAATAGGAGCCAGAAGTACTTGACACCATGCAGGACTGGAACTTTTGAGCTGGTGGAAACAACTTCTGTGCCATGATGTGCCATTGTACCATTGCTTCAGAAAATAAGAGTTCTGCCCTAGATGTAATAAATCGCAAATGCTCTAGTCAAGGCAAGCTTCATATAGTGACAAATAACAGTCAAGCATTTTTCGGAAGCTTCTCAATTCTGTTTAACATTCACTAGCTGTGTTATCTTGAGCTTTACATGCAGAACTGTTTGTATTTTGAGCAAATCATAGTGAAGCAAGGTGATAATGGTAGCAGTTACTTAAGTGCAGTATGGCAGTATTACAAGAAAAGTGTTTCTTATTTGTTGTGTGGTAAGAGCAGCTGAAATGTACTGGGCTACCATTGCTGTTCTCTCTTCCTCTTCCCCTGGCACTGGAATACTGGCTTGTGTTACATATACAGTCAGCCCTCTACATTTGTGAGTTTCACTTTTGCCAATTTGATGATTCATGGATTATTTGCTGTCACTTCTACTGCTTCCCTATGCCTTTTTTAATAGGGACTACAAGCCCCATGAGACTGAGAAACTGTGAACGAGGCTTGTAAGTCCCTATTAAAAATAGTGTGGAACAGCAGTGGAGGTGGCAGCCACCAGCCACCGACTTCTGCCTTGTGAAAGGACCCTGATGCCTCAGAGAATCCATGGTGGGTTGATTAATGGTGAACATACTTTTTGTGTGTGTTAAATATGGTTTGGGAGGGCCTAGAATTATTCAGGTTTTCCACTTTCATGGGGATCCTGTGCTCCTAACCCTAGCAAATGTGGAGGGATTATTGTAATGATATGCAGGGCTACCTCTGTATTTTATCTGTTGGTGCAAATCTTTACCCGGTTCTCTGAGATTTTAGAATCTTGGTCAAGTATTGGTGCTTGCTACTGGAGGTGTTTATGTGATCTCTGTGTGAATTTCTAAAATGCATGATACTTTCTAACTACTTTACTGCAAAAAGATGTCTTTCAAATTCCAAATGGTCCACCCTTACAGAGTAAATCTCAGTTTTTTTGGTATTTGGAATGTTACACACATTATTTTCCAAGATGATCTGTCTATGCTGTTCTCTGAACCATTGAAAATATGGGTTGCCTTGGAAACTGTGAAGAGTGAAGTCCTACCGTCTTTGTCTAGGAACCACCTGTCAAGACTTCAGAGTTGTTTTGGGACATTTGGCTTTATGAGAGGAAGAACAAGATACTTCCTTCCTCCACCCCACCATTCCTTGTATAAAAGCTGTCCAGATTTGAAGGCAGATTTTCTGTACTGAGAATCTCCATGATAATTGAAAGCAGCCATTTAGTTTATGGGATGCAGTGAAGGCCACATGATGCACATTGGCATTCTGTCTGGAAAATGGAGACTTGTATTTGGACAGAAGCTGACTGATGTCTGTGAGAAATGTGGAAACCCTCCCAGCCAGTTCTCAAACTTTATCTGAAATACTTTTTCTTTCCTCTTCTTATTCTCTTTCCCTGGAAGGATGAATGGGGAAGGAAATGGGTGCAGGAGAGAGAAACAGAGCCAAAAGCACCTTTCATTTTGTGTGTTGGAGGCATATCAGCCAGTGCACAAAGAGCTGGATGGTGGTATAATACTTTACATGTATGTTATGCTGGATTTAACCCATATCCATTAGGAATGGAGAGCAAATTATGGCAGTTCCCAATTCCCATTAGGGCTAAAATGTAGGAGAGGGCATGGTTATCTAGATGAGTCTTAAAGCATCTTACTACTTTGGGCTATGGCAGCTGTGATAACCTAATTCCATTTTGAAAATGGGACAGAGTTCAGTTAACTCATTACCCTCACTGTCCTATTGACTAGTTTTTGTACCCCTTTGGCTTTGAATTCAATAAAATCAGACGTCCAAGTGCTGTTTGTCTGCTGGTGCTGAAACAAAGACTTTGCTGCCTGCTTTTGAATTTTGTGATTGTTTATTTGCTGATATTAGATCAGCGTTTTGATATGAAATGATGCTTTTTTCCCCCTCATACATTTTAAACTCAAAGGTGAAATCTTAAAAGGTGGAAATACTCCTTAAATGAGTTAAATCAAAGTTTTCTGAATTAAGATGAGCATATTTTTAAACTTGATGGATACAACTCCTGAACGAATTTCTGAAGCTGTTTGAGGTTGTACAACATAAATGTAATAGGCTGGTCCAGACTAAGTTAATAATTTCATGGTCTCACTACATAGTTAAGTACGTGGTTAACAAGCCCAGTCAATTTAAATTAGGACTGATATGAGCTAGGTGCAGCCTAACATCATCTTTTAAGGCAGGGGTGAGGAGCTGTGTGGAAGACAGGGCCAGTTTTCACCCCTGCTCCTTTCCAGATGATTCCCTGTCTCCTAGCCACACTGGACGTGACACAGTGTCATGTATGGTTGCCATCTTCCCCATTTTTGGCCACTTTGGTGGTGTTTTGGGGGGTAGGTTTGGGAGGTCTGGTAAGTGAAACCATTGCATGCGTATGTGCTTTTGGGACATTTAGAAGGGAAAAATCATCTGAAAATTATCTCTTTTAAAATATTTTTTTAAAGTATTTGTAGAGGCTCAGCAGCCACCAATGGACTTTGGCCCACCTTTTCTCCACTCCTGTTTTAAGGGCACGTTTTCACAATCAGGAATTGACAGCTGACTATTCTGAGATACTAATAGTTCTCTGTATGGACAACGAGTGGTAGAGGACCTTGGGCTGATCATTGAGTTCACTGTGGGCCTTATAGAATTTCTAATTGGTCCTCTATCCAGTGAAATGAGAGAGTTGAAACCAAACCTTCAGGTCTTTACAGAAGTGGCCGACAGGCGTTTTTCCCTATTATTTCAGAATCTTATTGTCTCATTGATCACACAGACAAACTGACAGCTGTAGTGATATTTGGGAATTGCTGTTCAAGAATATCTTTCTATGTAACAGTTTCCAAAGGGGAAGCTGTGTTGCTTGTTGCAGCAAAAACAGACTTCTGTGGCAGCTAAAGTACTGTGTTAGTGTTTAATGTGCCAGGGATTTCTTTTGTTGTTTTCATTGTGTAACTCATAATGTAGAAGTGTTTGTGGTGTCAAATTATGTCTGTAAAAATGTAGTTTAAATAAAGAATCTGTGTTTCTATGAACATATTTACTGATTTGGGTGTCCCATCTTATGCTCGTATCTCTTTACTGAAAGCTAATTTTGTATCAGAGTTCATAATTAAAAATGGGTATTTTAAGCCTCAAAAACATTATAATCTAAATGCAATGCCAATCTGATAGCACCAGGGGCTTAGAGAATATTAATACTGTGTAACAGCTCTATGTGGCATGTTATGTTTGGCTTCTGCTGGTAGCTTTTTTTGGTTTAGGTTAGAGGTAGGAAGTTCAGGGTTGAAAATGATCTGTGGAGCTGCATTCCAAGCCTTTCCAGATAAATTTTGTGTGGCAATCATTGTAATTAGGTCAATAAATGTCAATTTAAAGCTATGACATTAATTTGTATCCACTTGAAAGTCATCTAATTTTGAATAATCATGCTTAGGAATTTGTATGTTCTTGTTGACCAAATAAAGAATAGCCTTCATGGACATGAGGGAGAGGAACTGTTTCTCTTTTCATTCTGATATAATTGATAGCTCTGATTAAGAAGACTAGATTCTGTTTAAAATACGTTGGGCCTCTCCTGTCAGCTCTTTGACTTTATATGACTAGGGCCCTTTCCGCACCTTACCTTCTTCTGGTGCTGGGGTGCGTGGATTGCGCAAGCAGCCTCCGGCGAAGGCTCTCGCGTCCGGGGTCCTTCGGCTCCACACGAGTTGCCTGCTTGCGTGAGAGCCTCGCCTCTTTCTTCCACAGCACAGCCTGGGAGTTTCCCAGGCTGCGCTGGGGCAGGAAGCGCGACTGGCACAGCCCTGGAGGCTCCGCACGCCAGGTAAGTGCGCGCAGGGCCTGGGAGCAATGCGCAATCGTGCACCATTTTCAGCTTCTAGCCGAAAATGAAAAGGTGCATGATCAGCACCTGCTGGCCTCTGGCGATTGTGAGTGCATCATACAGATCGCTCCTCATAATTGTGCAACGCTCCAGGCGCCCTTTTGCGTGGAAAATGCCATGCGGAAAGGGTCTAGGTGGCTCATCATGACATATAACCCAAATGGCACTCTTCCTAACATTCTCTCTGGCTTGTTTAATACAGTAGCATGTGACTGTTGGAGAGAGCTGGTCAAATAGATGTTGTGGCTCTTGTGTTCTTGTCTGTTTTCTGTTTTCCTACTACCATTTTGAGTGGTTCTGTCAAATTCATGCCCATCTATTGTTTGATCCTTCCAGGCTAGATCCTTTTAAAAAAGTACTACCACAGGACAGACTCCTGGAATGGTTAGAACTGTTTCAAATTGGCTTTAACAAAAGAGGGAAGTGTCACACCTCCACAAGAAGAATTACAATTTTGGAAAGCAGAGTAAGTTGAAATATAATTGGCTCTGGTTCACATTTAGGGTTAGGGTTTATGGTTAATAACAGGATCATATATAGTATTAGCAAGAGGTTAAATATAGTTGAAAAGAATAGATTTAAGAATGAAATTACTATAGCAATAATGAGTACGAGGAGAATGAGATTTAGGTACATGAAATAAAAATATATCAACAATATGGTATATAATATGTTGAATAAATCTATGATGATAAAGGATCTGGAGAGAAATAGTAATGTAAGCTATTTGTGTTGTAATTTTTCTCTTTTTCACATTTGTGTTATTCACGTGGTGTTTTTGTTTTATTCTGTTATTTATTGTTCCTTTTTCTTTATAATAATAAAAAAAATTAAACAAAAAGAACTGTTTCAAATTATCCTCTCTTGTGTCAGAATCTGATCATGCAAGATGCACTGATTCCATTCTGGTACCTTATAAGGTACATAGAACAGATTCCTAAGTGCAGACATTTAATTGAAAACTACTTCAAAGGGCAGTGTGTTTGGATAGTGTCCTTATAAGGTTTAAAAACTAGGTGGCTGTGGGCCTACTTGTATTTAAGTAGATTTGGGAGTTTCCTGTTTTTCTTTACTGAGGGTTGGAGAATAGAGCATAAAAGTTCTTGGCTAGCTTCCTGATCTGTGTGTCCTTCAAGTCCTCTGTGACAGGAATAGTTCATCCAGGAAGTTGTATGATATAAGGATGTAAAAGAAAGAATGGTTTACTACAGGTTTGGTGAATTTTTGGCCTTTCATATTGCTAAATTACTACTCACATAATCCTTCACAATTGGCCAGGCTGATGGGAACTGGAGTTCGGCAACATCATGTGACTGTGATTTAGGCATGAACTTTGAGCACTAGATATCCCTTTGTGATATCAAATAATTTGACCTTTCCATGCACCCTGGCTATGTTTGCCAGGATCCTGAGAAAAACACAGGCACAAGGAGCAGCTGGTTAATGACGGGAATTCCAACTTCCCCTCTCTTAGGCGGGCGTTTCAAAGCTTGGCTGTGGCTCAGGATCTGGCCTTTCATCTCACAAGATACCTGATTCCCGCCCATAGATAATAACACCATAAAAGTGTCCATTGATTAACACTTGGGCTGCGTGATTGATATGTTTTGATCCACTTCTAAGCCCTTTGGTGCATTTCAAAGTTAACTTTGTTCTCAAAGTTTATGACATTAATCACAGACACAACTTTGTTATAAAAACCCCTTATTTTGATAGTTCAGTGAGCCGCTTTTCCAGTGTTACACCGTCTTGCTGCCAGTTTTGCATAGTGAGCTCCCCAGGAAGTTTCATTGTCTTCAGCTGCTTAAGACTACAGGATCAGGTTGTATTGCTTATTCCTGAATTCATTTCTAGTTTCTAATTTAGTTAGTGGTGTGATTGTTGTCTTATTTGTTTACTTTTCAATAAAACATTAATTGGTTTAGTCTGAATTTGTTTGGCTCACTGATTTGACTCTGTAGACATAGAGCAAAAGGTCCTGCTGACGTTACCCTGCCTCTTGTAAAGCTAAGGCAGTGCTCTGAGCTGATTTCCCCAATTTTGTGTTAGTATTTGGTCATTTGGGCGTCCTTCTCAGGACCCCAGAGAAACAGGGTAACAATCAAGAGTCTTTATTACAAGCAAGTATCTAAAGTGTGTTTTCTTAATTTTATTACCAGACTTAGAAGGTATAATACATTAAAACAGTTTGCAGAAAGGCTAAACAATTCAAAATTAATATATTTCTATGAGTGCAATGGCAGGAAATAGTTGGTTATGGTACCTTCTAAGAGTTAAGGTATGGAAATTGTGCCTTCTAAGGGTTAAGAGATGGGAAAACCTCACTGTATCAATTGAAGTAACTTTTGTTGATCCAAACAGAAATGTGTACAAATAGCCTTTCGGCCACTCTAACTAAGAGTAGCTACAGTATTGTTTTATCTTTCTTTTACACCTGTCAAGATTTATTAGATATTTTTTTCTTTACTCTGACATAATACAGCATCAAGAAGTTGTCAGATGTTGTGTAAAATAGATAAACCACACATGTGTTTACAGTGCACAATTGATGGGCAGCAGAATCAGGAAACTGATGGTAGAACAGTGTAGATGAGGCAAGAAAGTCAGGGCCAAAATAAACATGCTGCTTGTCACGTGTATGATAAGTAACTGATAGTGGGAAAGTAGAGGGCCATTCGTGCTACGCAATTATAGCACTGTGATTCTACTTTAATTCCCATGGCAACTTTCTATTCAGTCTTACGATGCTTAGTTTACATACCCTCCAGCATAGCACAGATGAAAACCTGGACATTTGTGTAACTCTGAGAATGCTGTAATTCCCAGAGAACCTCTCTCAAGAAAAGCCTCTCTGAACTGCCAAGGCTCTGCCCTTCCTATGCTTTTTACAAGGTGTATTTATTCCTTTTCCTTACTCCAAGAAGCAGGTGGCAGCCATACTGTGTGGGATGTTCTGTTTGAAATCTCAGACAGGGTGCAGCTGTTTGCTTTTGCCAGAACTTACTGGGAGAAACAAGACTCTACTGCCTCTTCTTCTCTCCCTCCTGTTGAGTTGATTAACTGCAAACTAGGCACTGAAGAAATCTGATGGTACTGCTGGCATTATGTTGCATTTTGACAGTGGATTACAGATTTGAGCCTTATTAGTCATTACTATGATTTTATTTATTTCTTTTTAATACATATATATATTTATCAGTTTTTACACAAAATAACATAAACTCCAGCTAACATTTTTAACATAAACTCAAATTAAAACACTATATTGAAACAATAAACTAACCCCCCCAACGCTAACTCACTAGAATATTAATTTACACACTAAACACTAATATACTAACAAAAGGACTCTTGACTCTCCTCCAACCAAGCTATAATGAAAAAGAGAAAATAAGAAAAGACAGAAAAATATTATTCTGCTATTACAAGTCCACATAAACAAACTACTAATAACCATATCCACAAATTATTGGATCGTTTGATTTCTTGTTGCTCAAAAAGTCCATAAAGAGTTTCTCATTTAAAAAAACAAAAAACAAACTTCAGTTGGCTTATCCTTTAAAACTCATGTTAGTTTGGCCATTTGGGATAGTTCAGCAGCCTTAACAATCCAATCTTAATATGCTTTTATTGCTGAACATCAGGATAAGTTGAAGATGGTAACTCTAGCATTCTGCATTCTAGGGAAATACCTGTTTTGAAGTTAACAGTCTTTGGCAAGAGCAGGCATGTGACTAAATCCCACGGAAATCTCTTGCACGCTTGGCTTGCTTGTTCCTGTATGACTGATAGATTGTTCACTTTGTGTAAAACAAGTGGGCCCATGTGGAAGTGTATGCTGGAAGGTAGTGCCGTGTAAGAAACAAGGAGTACAGAAAGCGATGCAAGTGAATGTTTTGAGGAAAAAAAATGTATGTCTGTGAAAAAGAGTTGTAAATGCTTTATATGACACACCCTGTTCAAGATGCCTGATCTTTACATAGTTCAGAATACCCTAACAAACATGGACTAACTGGCTGGAGGAATCTGGGAGTTGTAGTCCAAAAAAGATAATGTTCTCAAGCTTTGAGAGTGATGTCAACTGAATTGCACATGAAACTTCAGCAGTCTTGTGAGCTGAAGTCCAAAACACCTGGATGGCCAGAGTCTGAGAGGTACTGCACTAGACAATTGTGGAAATTCATACCAGAACATGTGTATCATATGACTGATTCAATTAGGCCATTGATAGGGCCAATTATCTCATGTGAGAGGGTGAGAATCATGCAGGTCTGGGCATTATTCTACAAGCTGGATATGATTATCACAAGACAGTAGGGTTGCCAGATTGAGATCATCTCAGGTCTTGAGATTTCTGGTCCAAAACCTGAGATCTAATGACAGCCCCCGGTGATATCATTAAGCATTATGCATTAAGTACCAGCCACAGTGACTCACAACTCATCATTCAAAGACACATACATATGCAGATAGAGAGAGTGAATATATATTCCTGTTTGAAAATTAAGACAGAAATCTGAATGAAAGAGTTTTTTCTTAGATCAAAGCAAAATGAGGGAATTATTCCTTCTCCCTTGTCAAGGGAGATGGGATAAGGAATTTTCCATACAGACTACTTGCTTCTAGCTAGAAGGTGGATGGAAAGCAGAGGGTGAGTCCTGGCAACGCAGTGACTAGGAGGGAAGGTAGCTTAAATAAATATATAGACTCTCCTGGAGAGTCTCTGCATGTTGCAGCAACAAATCAATTAAGCCATGTAAATTGTAGCCAGCTCTTGCTCTAGTAGCTGAACTGGAGATTTGCACTTAACCTTTTCCTTTTGTCCAGAGTCCTCCAAAACTGATAACCTATGAAGACTGGACACTCAGGAAAATGTTCTGAAATCTGTCAAGCCTAAAAGACAGACTACCATTCACATTGTGAAAGTTGTTTCCTGGTAAGTTAAGTGAGAAGACTGTTTGGTTTTTTTACACATATCAGCTACTGAATCTAATATAAGTTGGTCATAAGACCCCTTTTAGGACTGCAGACAGCTAGTTTTCTGATCAGGGCAGAAGTACAGTTCTCCTGAGGCACTGCAGTCAGAAAGCCAGATATGTTACTGGCATAGCAAGTATTAGATATATAGTGAGAATTTCATTTTAGTTTACTTTTTGCATGAATTTACCAAAATCTAAAAAATTCTTCATGAATTCAAGTTTTAAAAGCAGATAAAATTGAAGTATAGGGGAAACTGAAATTCAGAAGTTTGCCCATTCAGGTCTAGGGATATGAGGGCTTTTAAAGATTTGGTTTGAGCACCTGTGTGTATTCTGCAATTGTATAGATGAGTTATTGTTGCTACCTCTTCTTTTCTGAGAGGCCCTCAATTTTTAATACCTGTGTGACAAGAAAAGTGTAATACAATCATTGTTATTGGAGTAATTGTACGTATTAGAGTTGGTCTGTACAAATGGGTGAGAAGTTTATTTCATTTTGGTTTTGGCAGTATGAATGAGTAAGACATTTATTTCAGTATAGATTAATCAGGAAAGACAGAAGACAGAAAGACATGGAGACTTTTTTTTTTTAAAGAAATGCAGGAGAAAGTACAACTGACATATTCTTTGGTCACTAGACTCTAGAGACCTAGAGGATAGCTAGCAGACAGCCTTGTGGAATAGGTTATCTGTGTGGATAAGGATAGAGTTAAAACTCTTAGAAATACAGATTTGAAGAATCTGCCATATTGTGTGAACAATCCCTCAAATAACGTGCCCTCAATTCCAAAGTTAGAATTCTGTGACAGTCTGGTTTTGTGTTTTTGCAGACTGTATGCAGTAACCGGATTTGCATATCTTCCAGCTGTTGTATTAACATAAATTTGAGCCAGATCAGCAGGTTATTTGAAAGGCAAGTTTATAAATAAGAATCCCCTTCTCTATGTCCAAATGGCAAAAATGCTAGGCAGACTACACCTGCACCTGCACCGAGTTTTGACTGCCTCCTCTGCTCTGTATACAGTGGACAGGGCTTTATTTTTCCAGCACCTTAAGAGCAATGGAGAAGTAAATCTCTATTAAATCTCTATTAAATCAAGAAATGTTCCATTCGTAGGGTGATTTTCTAGATCTATACATTAACTTACTTGGGATTAACTCACATTGTATACTGTGTCAGAAGCAGAAGGCTGGGATAATGATGGAAATAAGAAAGCAACGACAGGTTATTTGTATAAGCTTCAATGGATGAATGGGGAAAGTATGAGCAAATGACTGACCCAGAGGCAGTACCATGTGTGATGCAGCTTTGCGCCTCTATGGCCATTCTCCCTGATCCAACTCTATTGAAAATCCGGAGCTATGCAGGAGGTACGGGCTTTAAATATGTACAGCGCAGCTATACAGTGGGCCCTCTTTACCTGCAACCTCCAGATCTGCTATTTTGAGCAACCATGGAGTGTTGCATCCTGTACCTAAAATAGTGACATGGACATTACCACCATATAATGGGATGTGAGCTTTCATGATTTCCAGTCTTTATGGGTTCCTGGAATGGAATCCTTGCATATATGGAGGGCCCACTGTACTTAATTTTTTGCAGCTCATAGAAAAAGGGCAAGGCTCCTTTCATACTATACAGTTACAAGGCTGTGATTCCAGTTTAGCTGCCATGGCAACATCATATGGAATCCTGAATTTGCAGTTTGATGAGGCATTACAGCTTTCTGGCTGAGAATTTTAAATAACTCTGCCTAAACTCAGGATTACATAGGGTTTTGCTGTGGCAGTTAAAGCAGAATCATAGCCCTGTAATTGTGTAGCTTGAAATGATGTCTGGTTACCCAAAACTCCTGCTAGATTTAGATTTTTGACTCATAAATACCTGAATAGGCCCTTTAGCTTTAGTTAGCTGTGCTTGACATAAGTGACGGGTGCTATACACCTCCCTCGTCCCAAGCTCATGAATCTATAAAATAGCAGGGTGTGCCATGTAGTATGGATGTGGAAAATGTCTCAATGCCATTGTCATTTTCCCCATCACAGCTGTTTTCTTGTCTTGTGCTTTGTTTGTATTGGGTTGCAAAACTGTTTTCTGTTTCTCATGACAACATATCTACATTTTCTATATACATCTTTCATACTATACACATCTATTGACACACTTTCCCTAAGTTATGGAGTTTTAAAAAAAATTTGCATTCTTTCCGCATTGACTAAAGTGTGCATTTTAAAAATGGATGCGTGGTTGTGTGCATTCAAAATGTATTTCAAGGCTCACAAATGTATGAATTTCTGTTGCAAAATGTGCCTGTCTCTCAGTGACATGCAAAAATAGATAAATTTGGAGGTGTTGCAGAAATCAGAGATAGAGACCCATGGAAAATGGAAAGCATTTATTAAGCCGTCTGGTCTTGGTGGAATAGCTTCCAAAGACCGAGACCCCTTCCTCTTTAAGTTCACAACAATTTATACAATTCCCAGTACAGTGTCATCCCATGTTCAAGAAGGAAACAGATATGCTGTACATCTCACTACAACAGACCATTCTCTTACTGCACAGAAATGTTGCAAATCAGCCAGAAGCAAGCCGACATTCTATTCTACCTCACATTCCATCTTAACAATGTTTCATCTTCAGTTCCTCACAAACACAGAGAGAAATATTTTTCCCCCTTTTATGCTAAATTCTACACAGCAATTTAAGCATAATCATTTTGTTTGTGCCATCAGGGCATAGACAGCATTACTTTACTCATTGCAGATTGAAAGTAAGTTAACAGACAAGGCATTATTACCATGAGTTCTATCATTAGTACAAAAAGCAATCCTACAAACAATGTCTTCAACCAGGTTAAATTCGGAGCCGAGAAGTTAACCATGTCCATGTCTGCAGATTGTAAATATTACTTTCTAATATTAGATTCCACAGCATGTATTTTCTCCACATGTGTCTCTACTATTCTAGATTCATTAACATAATGACAGCACGTGGTATTTAACCATGCACACAAACCTCCCTCATGGCTGAGGAGATAATCCAAAGCTATTTTATGCTGGGTTACGACAGAAGCCAATGAGTCCACCTCCTGTTGTAGGGCACTGAGCCCTTTGGCTGTTGTATTTGCTGATATTTCTAGCTGGGCTGACAAGTGACGTATTTGCCTTACATTAAGGGCAACTCCCACCATGGGGAACATTATAACCCCTAACCTCTCACCTTCAGTCAGATACGTATTGTCAGAATCATATCCATAACTTTCATCATAAGCTCTCTTCATTCTTGCCCAGCCAAACTGTCTATCCCATGCCTCCAGGCTGGTCTTCTGCTTCACTTCCAGGTCCAGGCTGGTGGACAGGATGGAAGGTGATGCCCGCAGTGGCCAAACTTCCAATGGTATAGGTACCATTCCATACCGGGGGAAGTACTTTCCCTGCCCAGTTTCCACATAACCAATACATCCCCAGAGGCAGACCATGTATCCACTGACCATTGTGATATCTGGCTTCATCCTGGAGCTTATTTAAAGGGGTCCAGCCCTTCTTATTCCTGTATAACTCAATGAAACCATCGCTGCAACTAAAGGGGAAGTTGACATTGGAAAGCTTTCCTGGGCAAGCCTGTGGAGTTTCAGGGATTTCAAACGTCACATTACAATTGGGATAATCTCCCAAAGGAATTCTTGGCAAGGGGTTTCCCATGGGGTTTTTCTGGGTTTGATTTTCCCAGAAAGCATAATAGCTGGCATAATATCCCATGTGTGAGGTATTCCATCGATGCACACACAATGAAGCTGGCGGTGGATTCCCTTGTCTACTCAAGATGAACTGACTAGGATCCTTGGGAAGTGATTTCCGTGAGGATCCATATACACTGGTACTGTTCCATCCAGTCAAATTCAAGGTACCTGTCGGCATTACAGGCCACCCTTGCATATGTGAGCTTGGCCCGTAGGAACATACCCAGCAATTATTGACATCCAGGGTGCTCAAAATCTGATTGACCAACTGGTGGAAACGATTCATCTCCCAGTCTCCCTGGCTTGGTATCGCCCCCATCAGCAACAACAATCCGCATATCCACATATCATCCAAATCCACAGAACCACTGTCTGAAATGATACAGTAGATAGCCCAGGCTTCCTGCTCTCCCTAAGCCTACTCCAACCCACAATATTGTCTCCCACATTCAGGATCTGGCCGTACGTAGAGCAGTGCATCCTGATAGCAACTGAGGTAGGGCCAAGTCCCAATCTTCTTTCATCTCCAGATGGGGATCTGGCTGTGCGCTGGGTGTTCAAGCTTCCCAGTATGTGAACACAGCAGGGCCTAGTCTCAGTCTTCCTTACTGCTTTCTGAAAACTTTCACCTGTAGAGGTTGCCCTATGATTGGGGTAACAGTCCAATCAATGTTGGCCCTTTTTACCCTAGTGTAATGCACCCAAGGCTTCAACCCTGCCACTTTCACTACAATGGGAGTTGTCAATATTACCTGGTAGGCCCCCCTCCACCCAGGACCAAGTGGCTCCCCTTTCCAATCCTTCACCCATATCTCGTCTCCTGGTTGGAAGGGGGTGTGCCTGTGTCTGTAAGAAGGGAAGACACTGTTCTAATGTATACTCCCTCATTTTGCTCATAGCTTTTCCTAACGTGCTAATCTCCTCCTGTAGAGTTATGTTCCCCAATTCCTTTGTGTCTCTCCTTAATCCATCCAAAATGACTGAAGGTCACCCATACATCAGCTAAAAAGGGGACAACTCTGAGGTTCGGTGTGGTGTGCACCTTATCCTGTGCCTTGTCCAAAAGAGGGCTATGGGAAGAACATTTGGCCGCTTCAGCCTCGTTTCTTGGCACAATTTGGACAACTGTGTCTTCAGGATCCGATTCATCCTTTCCACCTTTCCTGAGCTTTGAGGTCTGTAGGTGCAATGTAATTTCCAGGTGATTCCTTGAGCAGTGGTTTAATCCTTGATGATCTTGTGTATGAATGCAGCTCCGTTGTTTGAGCCTATATGGTGTGGGCTTTTGAGGCTGGCGATGGTCTCCTGGCTGTCTCACAGCCTCTGGCTCAGCCACTCCTCCTCCTTTGCCTTCTCGGCCAGAGAGTCCTTCAGCCGCAGCTCTACCTCTGCCAAGCGGCTGGTCTTCTGCTTCACTTCCAGGTCCAACTTGAAGAGGCGCCCTATCGCCTTCTCCTCCCAGCTTGAAGAGGCCCCCTATCGCCTCCTTGGCTTCTTGCTGGGGCTGGGCCAGCTTCTCCTGCAGCTGGCCAGAGACTCTACCAGCTGCCACTCTGTCGGGAACTGGTGGGCCCCTCGCAATCTGGACTGCCTTGCACCTAGGACTCTGTCTCCCCCTGTGTTCTCCATGCTCCTGCTGCCAACTTCTCCCTCCAGGATGTCACAGCTCCAAGCCTCTGCCCATCTCTCTCTGTGGGAAGATGGACAAAACCTCTCCTTAGTCTTCACCTGACAGCTGGCCTCAGGCACCTTGGTTTGCTGAGCCAGTACAGTCAGGGGCCCAACCAAACTGGTCTACATAGATGAGGAATGAACTGCAGTGAAGTCACAGCTGAAACAATCCTCTCAGCTCTGCTTCCCGGGTCTTGGCCACCTCCAGGAAGCCCTGCAGCTCGTTCTGCATTTTGGCTTCCCTCTCCTTCAGTGTCTCCACAGAAGCCAGCTCTCCTTACAGCTTGCTGACAGTCCTCAGCTCCTCGCTGCAAGAGACGTTCTTCAGGCACTGTTCCTCCAGCTCTGGGCTTCTCCTTGGCATCCTCTGCCACCTTGGCTTGGGAATGTGCAAGAGCTTCTTAGCGTTTGGTCCTCAGGTGCCTCATCAGCGTTTCCGCTTCTGCCACCTTCGCTTGCTCAGCCTGCAGTTTCTGCTGGAGCTGGTCTCGATCCCTGCTTAGGGGTTGGACTTTCTCTTCCAGCCTCCTGTACTCGCCTGTCTCCCCTCTGGCAGCAGGGGACAGTTCTGCCAGCTGCTGCTGAAGCTCCTGGACTTTTGGCCCTGGATTCTTCCCCCCAGCTGCTGCACCTGACCCTCCAGCCCCAGTCTTTTGGCTTTCTTCTTCTGCCCAATTCTAAAATCCTAAACATCAGATGGACTAAGGAAAGGGAGGTGGATCCCCCCTTTCAGGTCTGACAAGTGAGGATATAGAGCAGGGGATGATGGCGAGGATGTGGCTAGCTGGGTTCCCCAGTGGCGCTGCCGCCGCTGCCTTCTTGGGCTTTTTGGCGCTGTCCGTGGGCTTCTTGGCTCCTGCCACCTTCTTACTCTTCACCGCCACACCCGCCCCAGCCGCCTCCTTCTTGCTCTCCACCTCTGCTGCCGTCGCCTCGCCAGCCCTGCCCTCCTGTTGCTTCTTGTTGAGCTTAAAGGAGCCCAAGGTGCCCGTGCCCTTCATCTGCACCAGTGTGCCTTTTGCTCTCCAGGCTTTTGAAGCCCAGCTTGATGCGGCTGTTGTTCTTCTCCACGTCTGCCAGTGCCTTCTTCAGGGTGGCCAGTGACATCCCGTTGCGCTCCTTGTATGCTGCCACTGCCTTGGTCAGCAGCTCTGTCACACTGGGGCCCAAGGCCTTGCGGGGCTTCAAGCTGCCACCGTTGGGGGGGCCATGCGTCCTCCCCCTGCCGCGCCCAGCCTCGGCTGCATCCTGTCAGCCGCACACCTGCTGCCACCATCTCCTCTGTCCACAACCCCTGGGCAGCCCCTGCTGCTCTTGCCGCTGCTGGCTGCTGTGGCTCCCTCTGCATCGGACACCACTGGTGATCTGCCGCCTCCACCATTCTCCCCCTGCCGCTTTTCTGGCCTTCTTGGTGGGCGCCTTGGCCGGGGGGGCGCCTCCATAGCCGTTGCCGCCCCCCGGTCTGTCTCCATGGTGGGGGGGCAGGCAGGCGAGCAAGTAAGTGAAGAAACGGGTGGAGGCGGGTGGGCTTGGCTGTTTCCCAAAGAGTTACCACTGGAGCTTCGGGAGTCTTCTCGGACATGGTGCCTGCTGGCTGGTGCTGCTGCCGCTGCCTGCTCCGCCGGGGCTGGACCTGGGGTTGCCACAATATATGGGGGTAGTACGCTGGGTTCCTTTAAGGGGGCTATCTAATACTACCGGGCCCCTGCTGAACTTCTTCTGAATTCTATCCTTCATCAGCACCATAACTTTACTGCACTGTTCCTTACATTTTGCAAGCCTCGGGGGGGGGGGATTCAGTTACTATAATTCCCATGAATCAATATAGGGCTACTGGACTGAGTGTCCAGGGTTCCCCATACCAACTACTTTCTCAAAAACACAATGCCTTAAAAATCCGTCTCCCCTGTAAAAGCGGGAAAAGGAAAATCCAGAAATCACTCATTCCTAAATCCCCCTCTCCCCCTCCTCCTTCCTGCTTGATTTCTGGCAGGTCTCAAAGGGACAGAGGGAGTGGGAACCAAGAAGCCTGCTTTCTGTAAGTTAACCCTTTCTTGAAGTTTTTCAGCATACTTTGGAGCGGGGTTTGTCAGCTACCTCCCCCACCCATTTTCCTCCCCAGAGTGACAACACACAGTAGGTCAGGGAGGTTGGACTGTGGGTCCCAACAATCCAACACAACAGGGTTCTAGACAATCACACACACGCATCGGCCCAGGCACCCGGACTTACCAACGGTATGTGTAGGGAACTACGATGCCAGTCACACATACTTTTATCCATCAACTCAGCCACCCTCCTTTTCTGAGGTCTTCTAAGGAATCCTGCGGTTTCAGTAGCCCCCCCCCCCGGGCTACTCTACTAGGACAGATCCTAAAAGGGGGTGATCAACCCCTCTTCTCCGAAGTGTACACACTTTGCGGGGAGGCACTTACCTAAGGGCTGTGTCTGTGTCGAGTTTCCAATCCGTCCTGGGTTCCTAAGCTGGCAAAGCCGGTCCCCCGGGTCTGCCGCCCGCACGAGTAAGACCGTCTGACAAAATGTCGGGGGTGCCCAAGGTCTCTGTTGATGGGGCACAGATACCAGAGGAAGTGGTGGCCGCCTTAAGAGAGCAAAAGGCCCCTCTATTCCGGACCAGAGACCCCAAATTATGTTGCAGAAATCAGAGAAAGAGACCCACGGAAAATGGAAAGCATTTATTAAGCCGGCTGGTCTCGGTGGAATAGCTTCCAAAGACCGAGAGCCCCGCCTCTTTAAGTTCACAACAATTTATACATTTCCCAGTAGAGTGTCATCACATGTTCAAGAAGGAAACAAATATGCTGTGCATCTCACTACAATAGACCATTCTCTTACTGCACAGAAATGTTGCAAATCAGCCAGAAACGAGCCGACATTCTATTCTACCTCACGTTCCATCTTAACAATGTTTCATCTTCAGTTCCTCGCAAACACAGAGAGAAATAACTATTTTCTCCAACAGAGGAAATCTTGAAATTAGTGACATTCTTTTCCATTTCTACTCCATGCTTTGCCAACAACTTTTATGAAGCTCATGTATATTTGCACCTTGTCTGGATAGTCACACCAAATGCCTTTTTTACCCTCAAAGAAGCTACCTAGAACTCTGTAACATATGTGCTAAACCTAATTTCCAGAGTTCTGTCTTGAAAAGTACAGAAAACCTTGAGTGTTCGTTTTGCTTCTTCTACCTTTTCAAGTCCATCTTTCATGCATTTTATGTCTTTTCACTCATTGTGATTTTTCTCTTCTTGACCATTTTTCCAGCTTCCATTTTTAGGCTATGGTGGCTGCTGCTATGATGTATAAAACGGCATCTGGGAGCTGCTTTGGAAGCTCCTGGCTGGAGCCCAGCTAGATATGTGAGGATCTGGCCAGGTTTGGGGAGAACACATGACAACTGCCAAATTCATGAACACCCTCTGGGATTCAGGAAAGATGGTAGAAATCATTACTGTGCAAAAGAGACTTAAGTAAATCCTAATTATAATTAGATAAAAATGAAAAAATCCTCCTCACAGGTAAGTAGAGGTAGAGCTTGGTGAAGTTACTTTTTGGAATAAAAGTCCTGGAATCCCCCAGCTGGCATGATCACCAGCTGTGCTCCTTGTAGGACTTTGATAGGATGCATTAAAATGATACAGTAGTTGTAGATCACAATAGTCACTGAAAAGTCAAGTTGATCTTTTTTAATTGATCCATTTGGAATTTATTTTACAATTGAATGGTATATTTTTATTGTTTCTTTCCTTTGTGTTTGTGTGTGTATGCGTATTTTAGATTGTACACCTTTGGCAGGACCCACTGTTTCTGGTTGCTTTACTTTTAAAAGTGCCATGTACATAAATGTTGCTATCTAAATAAGTGGTGATGGTAGTGGTGGTAGTGGTGATGATGATGGAATTACTGTTCCTAACCTGATGACTTACCTGGGCTTGACATGAAACTCTGGAATGAACTTACCAGAAAATTTCACTATATGTCATTTTTTCTTTCTATATGCGTCTTTGATGAGGGACATTGACTAGAAAGAATGCTTTAGTATCCTTTCTTAGATCACAACATGCTGAAGACTTAAATGTTTTATTTTGAGTTGTAATTCATGTAGACCCATTGTCTAATGTGCATTGAAAAGTGTAAGGCAGCAGATATGTTATAAATGCTTTAGTGGTTTTGTGGAAATAATTTGGGTTATCCAACATACCTAATCTCTAATTAGAATGGTTTGACATGTTTAATTTTATAAAGAGGCTTCCTAAAGCAGTGTCCCCATGATTAAAGCTGAAACAGAGCTACCCTGTGGCCATGTGGACACTATGTTTAGACAGCCTTTGTGTGTGTGTGTGTGTGTTTGTGTGTGTGTGTGTGTGTCTTCGTGTGTGTATACAGGATATATAAATAAACAAACAGCTTACTGCATTGCGAAGCTCTATGTCATTTTGCTGCATGGATGGCTGCCATTGCAGGAATAGAATCTGTGCCCCTTCAAGCAGCATGAAGATGCCTTTATTCCATGCTTAATGTTCATTTTGCTTTGCTATTGAATTAATCTCATTAATTTCTGAGTGTTGGATAATGCATGTATGCATGCTATAATCAGATATTTCCAGATGCGTCCTATAAATATTGATTCGCAATTGATGATTTAAAAATTGATCCTATTAACTGGCATTTCTTCTTCTGCTTTTTCCAGCTAATTCCTATCTCTTGGCACATTCATTCTGGCTGCCTAGAAAGGAAACTCTTGTCAGGGTTTCTCCTGATCCCTGTATTCCTGCTCCGTTCACAGCTCTTCTCCTATCTGAAGGTTGTTTTTGCTTTGCTCACAGATCCTCTGCCTGTGTAAACACACTGGTTGCTTATTCAGTGCATTCTGAAAAGAGAAAATAATTACTCTGGAAACAAGGAATAATAGATCCTATATCTTTCAACTTAATATTGATACTGTGTGGTCACACATTTTCTTGTCTTGCATTTTTGCACAAGTTATTTCAAATGATGTCAAGTATTAGAGGCGTAAAACTGGATTGAATGATAACAAAATTTCACAGAGCTACTAGAGTCTATTCACTTCCTTTCTTTCTATTGGTTTGCTTTGTTGGTTAGTAGGTTGAACTGACAGTCCAAACACCATAACATAATTCCTTCTGACTAGCATTTCAAAGGTAGATTGAAGGTAGAGAAGTTATGCAGAAAGAAAACACATTCCCTTGGTAGATGGGCCAGCTAAACTTGCTTCAGTCATCTTTTTTAGTGCAATCATACACCTAGAAAAACAAAAACTGACTTAAAAAAAAAGAAAAGCTTCAAGGAAATGACAAATTGAGGCTCAATTCTCTTATGTTCACAAATTAAATCCTTGATTTGTGGCTGTAAGAGCTGGTAAATCAGAAAGGCAGAAATGGACAGAAAATGAGATGTTTCTTCGGACAGAGTATTTCCCACAAAGTTTTCCTCCCCCTCTCCCATTTTTCTTTCCTTCAATGAAGTTTGCAAAGCCAAGAATTCAACTAACATTCTGGGACTTTACAGTATGCAGTTTGTTGTATGTGTCAGATTTTATAGCAGAAACATCAAGTGTGTTTAGGCTGCAGAGGAGATTGCCCTAATGCCTAGAAGACACTTTCAATCCTTGAAAGTCTTTTGCAGGTTGAGGATGCAGATCTGGAGAGTAGCTCCTTCCAGAATTAAATGTAAAACATAGAAGGAATGGGCTATGAAGAAGTCCATGGTTACCTGACAGCTGGTGGCATGCAAACTGGCCAAAGGCAGGCAACCAATGCTTCCTTAGCTTACTTGGCGCAAGGGCCATAAATCTGAATCACAGTCAACATGAGAAGAGGAAGCATTCCGTCTCAAGTCATGTATAGCAAAATTTGTGATTCTGTTCCGGATTTGATCATGCACTTCTTGTCTGAAAAGCACTGTTTCCTCATTTCAAAATTAAGGATGTCGTAAACAGTGAAAGAGGGATGTGGTAAGATCCCATTTGCAAAGTTGTTGCTTGCCAAGTGTCACAGTCATAAAACACTGGCTTTAAACTTAGGAATTGTGCTGTGACAGATGTTCATCAGTGATGAACGCTCTATCCATGGGATCCCTCCCTCCCTCCCTCCCTCCCTCCCTCCCTACCTTTGAAGTCTATGAAAAGTCTTTTTCTTAAGTCAGTGGTTCTTAACTTTTTCTTTATCAGGGACCCCTTGTAAATATACCTTGTTGCCAGGTACCTCCAAGACTTAACTCAGTGTTTAAACACTTAAATTTGGATTTAAATATTCAAATATTAATTGATTTATTAAACACTTTTGGAAACTGGCATTCAAATCCCTGCTCAGACACTAGATGATCTTGAGCAAGTCACATGGTCTCAGCCTTAGAGAAAGGGAAAGGGAAACCCCATCTGAACAAATCTTTTAAAAAATCCCTGTGGTAGGGTTGCCATAAGTCAGAAAATATTTGAAGGTGCACACTGATAAAGTGCCACTGACAGGGAGGTTCTTTCTAGACATTATGTCTCTCCCGTTTGAAAACTGATTTATGGTGACCATAAGGTGAAGTTATCACAGAGGTTTTCTTGGCAAGATTTGTTGCCTTTTCCTTTCTGTCAGGCAGAGAAAATATGACTTGCCTGAGGCCACCCAGTAGGTTTTCATGGTTGAGTGGGGATTTAAAAGTCTGGTCTCAGAATCAGTTTGGTTGTGTGCCCACACCTACCACTGTGTCTCTCAGCACCCACACCCCTTGCTGCCATGTCCCTAACAAACGTGACAGTGGCAAGTATATGTATGTGTGCACCCAAACTGCTCCCTGATTTGCAACTGAGGGAGCAGTTTTGACACCTGTATACACCCCAGTGCTGCATACCTGTTGCTGCCACTGCAGTTGGTGTTCAGCAGCAGGGCTTTGCGGATCTCACTGTGAGGGCTCCATAGACCACCGGGTGTCCATGGACTCCAGGTTGAGAACCATTGTCTTAAGTCTATCATAGTATTTTAGAAATGATCTCAAACAGTGATGTGAGGAGATTCAAACAATCAGTTCCTTGCAGTTGGTTACTGTCTTCAGACATACCACTCTCTGATATGTCTCCTTGCTGTTTACTTGTTTTACTTTGTTTACCTTGTTTTTACTTTGTTGTTTGATTTCAAACCAAAAAATAGTTTTATAATTGTTGTGTACCCATTCTAGCCTATTGCATATTTTTCTTTATTTTTATTACTTGCATTGCAAATTGCATAATTGGAAGAGAAGGTCTCATAATTCTGTTTGGGCTGCATGATGAAAACTGGCAAGCTCCTCACTTCCTTAAAGAATTGGAGGAGGTATCCTAGAAAATTAACTGCTGAACTTCTGTCTGTGTTTACCTTCTAGGTAAGCTGAAACTTTGGGCATGATCAACACTGGACTTCCGCCAGTGGAATGGCATCTAAGATCAGAATTGGTCATTTCCCCTCACTGCAACCTTCACGTTTCCCCAAAACCATATTTGCAAGATTTGTTGCCTTTTCCTTTCTATGAAGCTGAGCTGGTAGAGATCTGCAGATGATTCTTAGCTGACAGAGATCTGCATAGGAAGAAAATTAGCGACAAACACCAGCAGAACATCTAATTTTGTCTATTGTAAGCAATTAACTCAGCTGTACTCAAAAGATAGATAGCTCTAAGGGCATATAAACAGGCTACAAATGAACTCTGATCCAGGGATGGAGGATGAATTTGTTTGGTTTTTATGAGCTAACAGTTCATATATCCTGCAGTAAAAACTGAACTGGGATGTAATTGTCTTTTAGTTATTTTAAATAGGAATGAATATATGACATGCAGAAATCATTCATAACCAGATAGATGAACCTCTAGCAGCCTACCACTGCTCGTTTACAGATGGCTTCAACTTGTCTTTATGTTCGGTCTTCTTTCAAGTAACTAAGTTGTGAGTAGAGGGGCCTTGTTAAGAGATTTAGAACGGTCTGAAATAATGTGGATGTTCTCTCAGTTGCTTATGTATTCTGAGCTGATAAACTGCAAATTTGTCTTCATATCTTGGAACTGATCTTTGATTTTTATTTACCACCTATACCAAAACGATGCTGGTCTGTTCCCCCACCTCATTTTCCTTCTTCAAGAATTTAGAAAGGAAAGGAAAAGCCTGGGCAAAAAATAGCATGGAAAAGGAACCCAAGAGATTAGCCAAGTTGCAACACTGTAAATAGTAGGGGGGAAAACGTGTTTTAAAGCTTACTATAAATAGAAGCTATAACTTTTTTTCTGGTGTATTTATGGGATTATGCTACACTTTTGCTTTGGAGTGGGATTTAACATACATGCAAGAAACAAGTATGTTTGAAGATCAAGTTCTATCAATAGGATTTAGTTGTCAGCTGACTCATTTATTTTGGGGGTTTGTTCTGGTGAGTCTCAGTGCTTCTCAAACCATTTCATTACCTACCTGTGCAGAAATGGAATTTGGGTTTAAATCAGATTGTCAAAATATACTTGTCTGTAGAAATAACTCACTGTCCTAGCGTGAAAATGTGTTTCTGAGTATTAATGTTAGCCAATATGCCTGCTATGAGAAAAAAATAAGAGTAAGGAGAGAAAGTGGATTTTTTTCCCTTGTGGCAGGCATATTGGCTAACATTAATTCTTTTAGAGTGGCATCTACACTAAGGGTTGACAAATTCTGGAAACTGGAGTTAGCGTTTCTGACGCCAGGGACTCTGGAACTTGCTCCAGCTTCTCAAAACACTCCTGTGTTTTAACCTTGCTTTTCTGTTAAAACCAGGGGTGATGGGAGGGGAGTGATAGGAGTTATTGGGGCCCATCAGGCTGGATGGGGACCCGGGATGTGACTATGTTGTTGATTGCTTCTGGGTTCTATTGTAGATGGTTTTTTCACCTATTAAAAACTAAATCACAGGGATTTTTCTAGTTTCCCTCTAACATGAGCTGAGCTATTGTGCACATAAAGTTAATAAGGTTTTTATGTTGCAAGGACTTATAATCACAGAATTTAATGATAACGCACCAGTCCCAAAACTATCATAAGGCACAGTTTGGTTAGCAATCACACTGGTATCAGAGAAAGTGGCTGACCATAGGTTTTGGAAACTAGACATGGGTACCATAAATGCACATAGATACTGGGAACCTTGCACCCTCTCCCAAAGTGTGCTTAAATGTTCATTGAAATGTTTCATATAATATACCACCTGTGGATAACTTTAATGAGTGATCCCAATTTGCTTCTAAAATGTGGCTGAGACCGCAGTGCACACCACGCACCTTGACTGTCTTAACCAACCAGCCTTTTCTAGAGTTTACAGCTGATAATAATAATTCACAACATCTCTTCAGGATTACAGCGTATGCACTTTTAATGAAAGTATGGCTATGAAGTGGACAGTTTGGTGGATTGGTAGCTGTGTCATATGAAGCAGCCTGTGTTTGTTCCATCAGCTGCTGCCTTGTTTTGGGAATGGTTTTACAAGAAAAATCTTTTATTAGTAAAGAATCATACAGGAGTCCCCTTCTTTCTGATGACTTGTTTTATGACATTCCACTCTTTCAACTGTTGTAAGTTATAGACCTATGCCATTTCTTCAGCACGGGGTCCACTCTTTCATCAGTTCTTCTCCTCTTGCCTTCTTCCTGTAAGGAAGTGAGCCTCCATAATTCCCTTATGTTTTCTATAGGAATACAAGAGGAGAAGAACTGATGAAAGATTGGATTCCGTTTTTCAACTAATTCCGCTTTCTGACAATGCTGTGGTCCCTGACCCATCAGAAAGCAGGAGATGCCGGTACTAATTTAAACACTAGTTGACATCCCAGCTACTAACTGGAGTTCTCATGCCTGTTTTATTGTAATGGTTTAAACCTTTAATGGCACGTAATCAATACAGTAGTCCGAGAACTTCCTTCCCTCTTCCCTCTATCTTCCTTCCCTGCTCATCTTGGCTGGTCTGTAAAACCTTTCTCTCACCTTATTCTGTCACATTTGTCACCCCGTTGCCATATTGTAATATTTTGCATTTCTGTTACAGTCCACACCCATTTTATATGTCTGTCCCGAGAGGCTTCACTCCATCCATCCGATGAAGTGGAATGAAGTCTACCAAAGGTTGTGCTTGAAGTTCCTCTCAGTCTCAAGAGTTGCCACAGGATTCTTTTATATCTTTTTATGCTGATACACACTAACATGGCTATATCTTTGAGTAAAGATCCGTGTAACCTATATAGCATCTTTTCCTCCCAGCCTTTGACAGAGAAAAACTTTGTCAATATTCATAAACGGGATGGCATAAGAAAGATAACATTGCTGAAGGTGATAAATAGTCATTGTTTTGCCAGCAAATGTTTACAGGGATTCCCTGAAGCCTCTGACCCAATCTAGTGGAACTTCACCAGTTTCAATAAAAGACCAAACGTCAACACTATCACTTAGCATAAGCCTTAATGGCTTGTGAATTTAAAATACCCCACAACACATTTTTAGATACTGATTTCTGAATCCTTTTTTTTTTTTTGAAAAAAAGGGGCTCTCTACAGCACAGAAATGGACATACCTATAGAACCTCACCTCTGCTACTGCTGCTGCTTTTATTCATTCAACTGCTTGACTTTGGAAACCTAGCTTATCCTTTCAGGTTATTATCCATTATGGAGAGATTGGCTGGGCTGTTGTGCAGTGAGTACTCAATCAGGACTAGCACTAACAGCTTGCTTTGTTGTTGCTTGGAAGTCTTCAGGAGGAGTCGCAAGAGTTAGACATGTGCTAGGAACTTTTTAGTGAACTTCAGAAGGGTGAATGTAAATGTGCATCTATTTATTTGGCAGTGTGTGGGAGAAGGGTAGTCTTTCTGCTTAGATCCAGATTGTCACTAGATTATCATGATTCACAACTTTCTCCACACATGATCTTTGTGCAAGGCTTTCTAAAGCTTGATCTTTATAGGCAGTTTCCATGCTTGTCTTCCATTCTGTCTGTCTCTGTTCTAATAGCCATCATGATTTTTAAAGTGTGCAGAGATCAAAAGAACATAGCTTGTCAAAGCAGTCTCCCCTAGACTAGGGCCCATGTTGACCAGCAGTGGTGGGAGTTGTAATCTAGCACAATGGAAGAGTATCACATTGCTTTGACTCAGAATGTGACAGCCTGCTGACCACAAAGCACTTTTCTCTAGTTTGCATGAGTTTCACTGTTTCCTCATTTAGTTTCTAGATGTGATTGAAAGTGCTGATGTCACCTATTTAAGAGGCTTATGTGAGCTGGATCAGCATTCTCAAGGGAGCTCCTTCTTCTGTAGAACCTCCATGCATGTGTCACTATACCAGCCTGACATAATCAATCTTGTCTGATTTGAAAGCTAAACAGAGTTGGACCTGGTTAGTACTTGGACAAGAGATCATCAGGGATCTCCAGGAAGACTGAAAAAAGGATCATGTCAGAAACCCTGGATAGCCAGTTTCAGTCAGAGTTCAAAATAGAGTTGCCAGATGAGGAAATAGTTCTTCCTGTTAGACATAGTCTTCTTTTTGAACAACTTGCCAGCAGGTAAAATAGAAAGAGACAGCCGGAGCCTTGAAACTATCAACCATCCATTAGCCACATTATTCCTCGGCCCACTTTCCCCCTCCATCCTTGGCTTACTTCCATTGCTCCAAACTGAATTCAGAGTATAAAAGTAGTCTTGTCCTTCCCAGTAGGTTCAGACAAAAGCAAATTGCTGCAGCCTCCCTTAGTTTGTGTGTCCTTTCTCATTAATTTTTTTTGACGTCTTGACCACGCTTTGATGTTGCTCCTGGTTTTTATCTGTAAAATGACAAAGGGTATGCAGAGTAAGCAGGCACCTAGGATATCTTGCCACAGTCTTCCCACCATGATTTTCCTATTTACATTAATTATAACCAAAAGTGCATATCTGCATGATTGCTTTCTTGTATCCTGTTTTTCAATGAATTTTAAATTATTTTGATTCTACAGATTGTTTTAATTGGCTTTTAAAAATAACTTTTACATATTTTGACTGATGTTTTGGTATGTTTTTGATTCTTGGTTTTAATATTTTGTAAACTGTCTAGAATCCCAGTATTGGGGAAAAACAGGATATAAAATACTACTACTACTACTACTACTACTACTACTACTACTACTATAATAGCAGTTGCAACAACCACCACCAAATATTGTATGAATATATGCTCATTTGTTCTTTTATGCTGCATTTGTTCACTGTATAAGTGGCTAAATTACATGCCTGCAGTAATGCAGAATCCTGGAACCATGTCATTTGGTTGTCTTAACATTTACCTGAACTTTTATTGATAAAAGAATATTACTGAACAAAGAGAGTGTAGATAATTTTAAGTGAGTGTTGGTGTAATTCATGTCTATTTACGTAATGCACAAGGAATTCTCTGCCCATCCTTAATGACAACATCTTAATAGGATTACTTAAGGTGCCATGTGCCCAGTCAGTATCTTTCTCTCTGTCTCTTTGCCAAATGAAAGTAGACTTGGTTGGGTAGCTTATTCACAAAAGAATATGAAAACATAGGAAGAGCTGGCAGGCAACAGCTATTTTGCATAGTTTTATTGACACAATAAAAATTGCATATATGCATAAAAATTGAATGAATGTTGTGGGCCTGAGGCCATAACTTGGGATGCTTGCTCTTTCTATTTCCAGTGTGAGAGTAAGGGTGGCAGTTGTTAAGCCGTTTTGGAAATGGTAATTGAAATTTCAATTCGTGTTTTTCTAGTCACGTAAATGTTTTCCCACATATGTACATATTGCCAAAGAGGACTTCCAACATTGTTTTAATGTTGCATGAAATGCACATTTTGTAACCCACTTCAGGATTAGTGGAATACTAAAATGTGACATCCTTGATGTTTTATTCAAAATTTCTTTTTCTCTACAAAGATACTTATTTTGGTATCTTAGAGCCAAATCCCTAGATGTTGTTCCACTGGCAAATCTTTGTTTGCTTGTCTGTTTGTTTGTTTGCTTTTAGCAAACAGACTAGTATGGTGGCCTTGTGGTGGTTGGGTGCCTGGTTCAAGACCAAGTCCAATTGTTATTTCGAATTAAAGTAGATGCAGTGAAGGTATAGAACTTATATTTGTTGATTTTCCAAATGGCCATTTATTTGGTGGGTCAACTCTAATTGAGAATAACAATTTAGGTCTAAGTGCTGTTACCATTCTACATGTACTGATGAAGCATCTGTAGCTTGACTCATTGAATAATTATATCATGCACTCTGTGCGTGTGTGCAAACACACACACACACCTCTTCAAATTACCTGTTGACTTGTGGTGATATTGTGACTTTCCTAGGGTTTTCTTAGGCACTGAATACTTAAGAAGTGGTTTTACCAGTTTCTTCCTCTGAAATATAGCCTACAGTACCTGATCATCATTGGTGGTCTCCCATCCAAGTACAAGCCAGATTTGTGCCTGCTTAGCTACCAAGATCAGACAGGATCTGGTGCCTTTAGGATATGTAGGCCCGTAATGCACTACTATTTCTTAAATTTATAGAATATTAACTTCAGTTACACAACTTATATCTCCTGGAACTATCAATGAAAATTGCAGACTACATGTCCTATGGAGTTACACATTAACATACTTTAGTGATCAGATTTCCACTATTGTTCAAAGAGTGTGTAAAGATGTATCAGTGTTATGCCACTGATTTAAATGTTGTTTAAATGAATGATTGAAATAATGGTATTTCACTCACTGATTTAAATAATGATTTCAAGCTGTCCATCCTGATTTTCTTGTTGAGGAAGTTTATGATAAGAAAGGTTCCTGTCTTCAATTTAATCCTGCAGTTACTCCTTTTTGCAAGGGTGAAGTCTTCCTGGACAATGTGGGGAGGAAATCCGGCTTGGTTCTGAGATAAGCTTAACTTTAAGGAGGTTTAGTAAAGGAATGTTTGTTGTCTCCTCATTTCCTGACTTATCCCATATTGGTCAGGTCGTCTCATAATTCTCCAGGTGCAGTTCAGGGGACAATTCACATAAAGTGTTCCTTGCATGAATTGCTTTCAGTTGATTTCATGTTACAGTTGATTCTCTACATTTGCAGGTTTAACTTTCATGGATTTGATAATTTGTGAGTTTCTCCAACCCCTGCTCCCCCCCAGTGCTCTTTTTCTGGGGTAATCTTCCTTCTCGGCAGCTCCAGTCAGGCCACACAGCCTCTTCTCTTCTTCCTCTTCTTCCACCAGCCACTGCCTGGACAGCTAAAGACAGATTGCAGCCCAGTTTCTCAACACCACAAACCTTTTCTCTATGCCTTCCACACACAAGGAGGGTGTGAGAGGTAGTATAGGGCCACCATACTGACCTTTCCATCTGCTTTTCCCTGACCTGGGCCCTTTTCGCATGTTACCTTTTTGTGCTGCTGGGTTGGAGTTTTCGCGCGAGAAGGCTTAGCAGGAGCGCTCTCGCAAGCCGCCCACTTCGGCTTCTTCCTGGTCGCGCCCCGCCCCGCCTGCACCCTGCCCCACCTCTTCCTTCTGCAGTGCAGCCTGGGAGTTAGAGGCTGTGCTGGGGAAGGAAGCGTGACCAGCGTGGCTCAGGAGGCTTTGCATGGCGGGTGAGTGTGTGCGGGGCCCGGGAGCATTGCACGATGGTGCACCATTTTCGACTTGAAGCCGAAAATGAAAAGATGCATGCCTGCTCTGCGTCCGGCCCTTGAGCATCGCGTAAATGTGAGTGCGTCATGCAGACCGCTTCTTACATTTACGCGACACTCAAGGGGCCCTCTTGCTTCCAAAACGTCGTGTGAAAAGGGCCCTGGCTTGGATTCTGGGTGCCAACTATTGCCACCATGCCTAAGCCCCTTTCCCACAGGCACATGCAGGCATTTTGATATTTGCTGTTTTTCCACTTTTGTGGGTTTACTGCACCCCAAACCCTAAAAAATGTGGGGGCCAACTGTATGTACTTCAGGCTACTGTTTCTTCCCCACCTTGTTAGCAAGGCTTGTAGGCCACCGGGGCCCCTTTCACACTACACTCTTATAGCACTGTGATCCCCTTTAACTGCCAAGGTTACATCCTTGGAATCCTGGTATCCTGGTATCAGTAGCTTGATGAGGCACTAGAGCTAGCAGTTGAGAATTCTAAATACTCCTAAAGCCAGCAAGCAAATAAACAAACTCAAATATAATTTTAAAAACTGTCAATAAACACAGTAGTGCTAAAGAGGGTGGGAAAAGCATGACAGAAGAACCAGGCATATATATCCACCTGAATATGGGCTAAATATAGATATAGATATCTGCTGAGATCTAATTCAGCATGAGTCTGAAAAGCAGAGTGAGGCAAGTTCTTTCATTTCTCCTATCTTTGTTCTCTTTGCTGTTTAAGGAAGTTGTGAATCATTTCTGAAGACTGGAGGAAGCATGTTTGGTACATGCTTCCTCTTATTGTCCTTTTGGATCTCTTGGAGTAGAACATGCAAAAATAAATATATAAATACATCAGAAACACGAACTTGAAACTGTTCTCCCCCCTTTTTTTTTGGTGCGTTGGCGTTGGTGGAGAGCATTTTGTTTGAAAGAAGATTGTCGTTGCTTTTGGCTTAACATGATCAGTTCAGCCAACCCCACTTCACTGGTGTGAACATCTGCTGCCAACATGCTTGTTTTTTGTACAGTTTTATGCTATAGCTTGCTGGCATTGTCCAGCTGTTATGATACTTTTTTTGTTGATTTCTTGCTGACATTTTTATACAGCATTACACACTGGGCAGCTGACAGTACAGTTAAGATTCTCCAGGCAGGATAAAGAGATCTTTTTTCAGAGCTTCCAAACCTTTAAAGCCTTTTAAAAGCTTGATTTTCACATTTTCACAGTGCTGAAAAGAATACAACATAGGTGCTTGATGAGCTTTTCTGGGAAAGCTGGTCCACAAATAGAGGGCAAAAAATGGAGGCTTTTTACACTACCTAATTATACTTTAATCGCCAAGGTTGCATTCATTGGAATCCTGCCACTTGTAGTTTGAAGAGGCATCAGAGCTGTTCTCTGATTAGTAATTCTAATTACCCTCCCTAAACAGCAAATCCCAGGATTCCACAAAATGTTGCCATGACAATTAAAGTGGAATAATACAGTCTTCCCTCCACATTCTCTGGTTTGACCTTCACATATTTGATTATTCATGAGGTGCAGGTGTGTCGTCTCCCCATTGTCCTTCCCCAATCTCTTGTCTTTTACCAGGTGCAGAGAAGTAAGGCAAGTGTGCCTGGGCAAAATGCAAGGGAATGGGGGAAGGTACATGCACACCTTCCTTTTTCCCTCCAGAGCTCCTATTCCCATTCCCTTATTTCTGGTCTTGGTGCTAAGAACACGTGCTGAGGCAAAAGACAATGGAATTACGGGTGGAAGACATGGGCTCTGCCTTCCCGTTCCTTTGCTTCTCATCTCAGCTCTGAGAAGGAAGTCTTGTACACCAGGGCAAAAGGCAAGGGAATGGGAAATGTGAGTCCTGGAAGGGAATGAGACAGAGTGGGGAGTTATTTGCAGTTTTCCCACTTTCGCAGGGGTTCTATGCCCCAAACCTTTGTAAAAGCGGAAGGCCACTGTAGTGCTATAACCATGTAGTGTGAATGAGAAGTGTACCCAGAATGTGCCTCCAGAACTGATAGGAAAGTCTGGGTAGCTGCATATAAAGAAGATGATCCTTAATATGCATCCTGTAGATGGTCCTCCAGGAGCAGGGCCAATTTTCACTCCTCTGACCTCTCTTAATGGCTGTATTTTCCCCAAGCTTGAATTGCCATTATGTCATTTCCATTTTGTTTTCAGCTGAAAATTGGCAGTTTTTGGAAGGGGCAGGGGAAAGAAGGTCAAATACACATGAATCACCATCTTTGTGTGTGTGTGTGTGTGTGTGTTTTAAATGTTGGGTATCCAAGGGCATTGGGAGGTCTATTTGGGGGGATTTACATGGCTGCAAAATAAGGTTTGGGGTGCACTGTGATCACCACTGTTTATATGCTGTGGGGAAGGGCTGCAGTTCAATATTAAAACATTGGCATACCAGATATTCACAGGGTAAGTTCTCAGTATCCACATAGGACTGGGAAAAACTCCTGCCTAGGGTTTCACAGAGCCAGTGAAGGCCAGTGGTGTGTGTCTCCAGATATTAGACTTCAACTCCCAGAAGTCCTCATTATTGATGCTGCTGCTTATGAAAGTTGAAATTTAACAGCATCTGGGAACCCTAGCTTGGGAACTACTGGTGTAGATAATTTGTGCTCAGGGAAATCAATGGTCTGCCTCAGTGACTTCCTATATTTTAGGTTTGGAGAATGGACATTCCAGATATTATTCAATTAATGGGGCTTATAGGCCGGAACCATGGTGGAGGGGGGACATACTCCCCACCATTTCTGAGTGTTTATTCCAGACTGTAAAATGGCACCTTTGGGTTGGCACCTTGAGAAAGTGAGCAGAATCCAGCTACGTCATGTTCACACTACAGTTTGGGTAGAACGATCTAGATCCTCCCACTGCCATGAAGGAATACGCAATTAAAGCACTTTGAAAGATGTCCATTCAACCTTTTTAAAGACCTCTAAAGATGGAGATTCCACCACACTCCCAGAAAGCAAGCTTGCTTCATCTACTACATGATATCCCTTCAGATATTTAAAGATAACTGCCATGTCACGCTTCTCTTCCCCAAGCTAAACATCTCCAGCTCCCTAGGTCATTCATTGTAAGGCTTGGTTTTCAGATGTTAGATGATCTTGGTTGCCCTTTTCTGGATATGTTGCAGCTTGTTAACATTTTCTTTAACTGTGTTGCCCAGGACTGGACACAATATTTCAGGTGAGGCCTAACCAAAACTGAATAGAGTGGTGCTTCTGCTTCCCATTGTCTGGACACTATACCCTGGTGATGCAGCCCAGAATTGCATTGGCTTTTTTGGCAGTTGTATCACACTGTTGAGCCATGTTTAGCTTGTGGACTTCTAAGACCCCCAGATCCTTTTCACATGTACTGCTTTCTAGCCAGGTGTACTCATCTTATATTTGTGCATTTCATTTTTCGTGCCTAGATGTAGTATCTTCTTACATTTATCCCTCTTGAAATTCATTTTGTTAGTTCTGGTATAGCTTTCTAATATGTCAAGGTCATTTTTAATCCTGTTCCTGCCCTCTAGGATATTTGCTAACTCCCCTTCATTTGATGTCATCTGCAAATCTAATAAACATCTATTCTATCATCTAAGTAATTTATAAAGATGTTAAACAACACAGGGCCCAGGACAGTACTCTGAGGCATCCCACTCATTACTTCTCTGCAGAATGAAGAACAACCATTGGCATACACTTTCTGAGTTTTTGTTGTCTGCCAGTTACAAGTCCACCTAAGAATAGTACTATCTAGCCCACAGTTCACCAGCTTGTTTGCAAGAATACCGTGGGGGACCTTTGTTAAAAGCCTCACTGAAATCAATAACTATATCCATATCACTCCCTTACTTGTAATTATTAACCAAATAGATTATGTGTGTGTTATATTACTGATAAAACATATTCAACATATAAAAATCTATTTGGAAAATGGAAGTAAATTTGTGTTGTCTTATATATTGTTGTGTGCCTACAAGCAATTTCTAACCTGTGATGACTCTGATATTAATCTATCATGGTATATTTTGGCAAGATTTATGGGGGGTGGCATTGCCTTCCTCTGAGGCTGAGAGAGTGTGACTTTTCCAAGGTCAGCCAGTAGGTTTCCATGGCTGCGGTAGGATTTGAACTCTGGGGTCCTGGTTTCCTACTCCAACACTTAGACCACTAACATGTTGGCTTTCAATATATATGATCTGTCTTGAATATTTTTTCAAAAAATGTGACTACTGTAAAGCAGACTGGGGATCAGTATCTGACCCAAGACTGGAGGCAAGATGATGAAGCTATAGAAGGAAGAGATCTACATTTTTCTTGCCTCTGTCTTGTGCCTTCCTTCCTTACCCTTGCACAAGTTCTGGTATAGAAGGGCACCTTCCAATCCACTAGCCACTAATCTTTTCACATCTGGGGAAATCAGACTGCTTTTGTCAGCCTAAATAAGAGAACCATTTCTCTGTTTACTACATATTTTACTCTATTGAATGGGTGTGTATGTGACAATTTAGCTCTCTTCTGTTGGATCAAGGGAAGGGATAAGCACGTGCTCGCTTTCTCCTCCTTCTCCTTCTCCCAAGGCCAAAATGAAAGAAGAAAATCTTGGCTTCTGTTCTACAGAAAGCAGATAAGATAGAGGACAATCTGTGTCAGATCATGCCTTCTTCCACAGAGAGCTTAGAATGTCAGGCTAGAACTGAGGAGACCGGCTTCAAAACTCTTCTGTGCTGAAGCTCATCTGCAGATTTTGACCCAGGCACAATATCTCAGCCTAGCCTAATGCAGTAAGTTGCTGCAAAGATGAATTGGCAGGCTGGAATTATGTATATTTGTCTTGAATTCCTTGAGTTACCAAGGTACACTTTTCCTCTGCAAAAGATGTTATAACCTAATTATATTCTGGGTGCTCAAATAACTTCAATCAGTCTTTCAGCAATGTTGATGGCCATCTGTATAGGGAAGGTTTGCCTGAGCCTACTAAATATCAATGCTTTACAGAAGCAAGAAAGTAGGTACTTCCAGAGTGTTATCTTCAGTGGTTGCTGGGGTGGCTGGATTCCTACTTTATAGTTGTCTGTTTAAATGGTTGCTAGAGGATACTCTTCTGCTCTTTGAAGGTGTTCTCTGCTTGAATGGTTGTGTAAAACCAAATTTAAAGACAAAAGAAAAATAAGGAAGGAGAGCAGGACCTTCCAGTAGCTCATCAGTGGTTAGGCCAGGGGGAACCATTTGAGCAGGCATATAGGCCACTTTAAACATCTGAAAGAGATGTCATGAAGAAGATGGAGTCAGCTTGTTTTTCTGCTGTGCCAGGGACCAGAACATGAACCAATAGATTCAAATTACAATTAAAGAGATTCTGCCTGAACTCTAGAAAGAACTTACTTACTGTAAGTACAGTTTTACAGTAGAATAGACTTTAGTACCTTTAGTAGTGCATTCCTTCATGACAGATTTGGACTAGGTGGTCCTTGTGTCCCCTTCCAACTCTAAGATACTGTAAGATAAGTGCTACCATACATGATGCTGTACAAGTAAAAGAACAACAGCACAGCTCCCTGCCCTCAGGCTTACAATCTAATTAAGACATGAAGCAAAAGGAAACAGAGATGGCAGTGTGGAAAGAGATTAAGTCCAGCAGATACTGCCTTTTCTTCTCTCTCTCTGAGGCCAGAGTACTAGCAGTTGGGATGGAGGGAAGGCTTGTCATCTGCTTCTGATCTGTTTGGTGGTCACGGTCTTTCCCAGCATCGTGAGATATATCTGAATCCAGCTGATGGAGAGCACCAGGAGAAGAAGGCCTCTACTGTATTGATGTCATGTCTTGTCTGTCTGTTTTATGAGAGTGGGACCCCTGCCATTACCCTTGGTCTTAGTCTGTTCTTTTTTTTTTTTTTTTGTACAACAACTCTGCAAAGGATGCTGGCTCAGGTAACAAGGAAGTAAAGGGTTAACAAGGGAAAGGGCTTCTGTAGGAGCTGTTTCCAAACTTTGGAACTCCCTCCCCAGGGAGACTAGGATGTCCCCCTTCTTGGCCTCCTTCCACTGACAGGTAAAAATTTTCCTCTTCCATCAGGCTTTTAGAAATTAACTGCAGTGGGCTTGTAATGGTGTACTGGTTAAATATCTCTGTAGATGTTTAACCATTTTACGAATAACTTGCATATCAATATTAATATACATTTACGATATAGTGTATGTGTGTGTTACTGATATTTTGGTGCATTTTTTATTTATACTAGTTTTCATAATTGTAAGCTGTTTTGAATCCTAGGGAAAAAGTGCAGTATAAATAAGTAAAACAATAACAGTAAAATAAACATCAGCAACAGCAGCAAAAATGACAACAATAAATAGAACTGCTAAAGCAATGGTGTAAGTTAATGAGAGGGACCCTTGACCAGTGGCTTCATAGAAGTTGGACAAATTTGGACAGGTCTGGAACACTCAAAGCCAAGGTTTTAGAAGACAAGGCTCCAAAACATGTTTGTGAATGGAGCCCAGGGATGGAGGAACGAGGGAGCCAGTTTTGTTTTTGTTTTTTTACTACTTTTTTGCCTGACTGGGGAAACAAGAGCTGAATATGGACAAAAGGTTGAGACTCTCAGCTTCTGTTCAACAAAAAACAGCAGCCTCAGTGTGAGTAGAGTAGGAAATGTGGTAGGCAGACGTGTCAGGCCAAATTCTCTTTATTTTTGATCTGGCTGGATGTTGGTATAAAACTAATTTTTGTGACTCTTTATCACCTTTTTAAGGTGTGGCTAGAAGAAGGCTGCATATAACTTGTGCCTTCTAGTGTCAAGTAACTTTCTTATCTGGGAGGAAAACTTTCTTCTTACAAATTCCTCCTTTTCCCCGTCAGATGTACATTAGGTGCCCAGTGCATTAATTGTACTTCTCTGCTTTAGGGAAGGGAAAAGCTCCAGGAGGAACAGGTTTACTTCACTGTATCGGAACAGTTATTCCTGACTCCCAGAAGTATGTAGTGTGTATATGTGTGTGTATGTGTGTTTGTTTGTGTGTAAACAGAGCTTCAATATTCAGCGTCTCCCACCTGTTGACAAAATTCCCCCACAAGGGAAGGTTGTAGGAACCTATTCAGAGAGCTGTATGTGTGTATTAAATAGAGGCACAGGACACCTCAAAAATGAAGGTTACTACTTTTACCCAACAGTCTAAGATGGGGGATAAAAACCTTCCGCAGTCTTTCCGTAGGGGCATTTTGTTGACAGCAGTGAGACACAGGATGCTTAACTAGATAGGCCTTTGGTCTAATCCAGCAGGACAGTTCTTAGGTGTTGCAGTTCTACTTAAATTGTCAAGAATATTTTCAGATTTGCATTTGTATAAATGTGTTAATTTGTATAAAAAAATGCAGAGAAGAATCCTTTCCCCCATTATCCTCTTTTTAGTCTGTGTGTGTGTGTGTGTGTGTGTGTGTGTGTGTGTGATATCTGTCTGGTTTGTACACACTGCCTTGGTAGAGTCCCATATTTTGGCCTTTTATGTGTTTTGTTTTGAGATCTATGTGACAGATGTTATTTTATGAGAACTATATGATATCAACCTTAACTATAAGTGCTTGAAATAGATTCTCTGTGAACAAAGTCTTACATCCTTAGGTTACAGGGAAGAAACATGGTGAAGATTTTAAACTTGGCTTTGTGGAATTGAAAGGGTTAAGTTGAAGAAGCTATTGCTAAGGTAGAAAAATATAGAAAAATAAGGTGAGCGGATGCACCCTTTATCTTATCAAGAGGCTTAGGTATGTGCTTAGCAGTGCCGGGAACCTAGGGAGTTTTGATGTTGGAGAAATGCTCCCTTGGTACCAAAATACATCATTTTTGAAAGATGTAACCCAGGTCTGCCTGACCTGTAAACACTTCATATATGGTCATATGTAATCATTTCCTGTAACCTGTTTACAAGAGGGTATAAAAAGAGAGCTAATACCTGGATCGGGGCTCTCAGGCTTTGGAAATCATTCCACTGAGATCCCTGCAGTAAAATAAACTTTTATTTTTGCTTTCTAATCTGGTGGTCTCAATTCTTGGCGAGCTACTTCAATTTGGGGGCTCGTCCGGGATATTGAGGGGCGTTTTGCCCACTTTGGCGGACGCCAGGGCGTCGGGGCCGTCGCCTCTTTCCGACGCGACCCAGGGCGCCCCTGACTTACTTTTGTCAGAAGGATTGACTCGGAGTGAGGCGGCGGCTCTGGCGGTGGTGTTCCAGCCCAGGGACCCGAAGACGGAGCAGAAAGCAGAACCCTCCCACGACTGTTGGTGAGTGCCCTCCCTGCAACTTCAGGGAGAAGAGGGGCCTGATCAACCCCTTAAGTCTTGCCTTAGTACCCCACTGTTGTGGGTGAAACCGCGAGGCTTTTTGGAGGTGGAAAAAGAGGTGGGAGGTAGTTTGTTGGCGTGAATGTGGTGTGAAAGGAGGGGCGCAAGGTGTCGCAGTTCGCATTGCATACCGTTGAGAGTCCGGGTGCGTGGGTCGGCACAGAGAGAGTGGTGTCTATCCCCCTTCGTGTTGGCGCGTGAGACCCCTTACTCACGCGCCAAATCCCTTTCTCCTAGTGTGTCTTGTCCACGTTGGGAGGAAATGGGTGGGGGGCAAAGGCGGCAAACCCCTTTAGGTTGTATGTTAAAGAATTTCAAGAAAGGATTCAGTGGGGACTATGGGGACCCCCCGATGACGCCAGGGCGTTTACGGAATTTATGTGAAGTGGAGTGGCCTTCTTTCAAGGTGGGGTGGCCTCCGGAAGGGAGCTTAGAACCCGCTCGAATCAAGGCAGTGTATTCAGTAGTGGTGGGTGAGCCTGGCCATCCTGATCAGTATCCATACATAGATTCATGGGACACAGTGGTTACAGAGAACCCCTCTTGGTTGCAGAAGTGTCAGGAACAAATTTGTAAGGCTATGGTGCTGAGGCAGGACAGGGCCAGACGAAAGCTTGGAAAAGCCCAGATTTTGCCTGATTCAGCTCCAGAAGAGCCCACTGCCCCCCCTCCACCGTATGTGGTGATGCAGCCAGCCCCGCCACCACTGGCTTTGGAAGTACCACCGCCTGCTCCACTGCCACCAGTACCTCAGACAGCCTCACAACAAGAGGGAGTGGCTGGGGGACTGGCGGATTTGGCCCCAGTTACCCATGAAGAGGAAATGACAGAGGAGTTGCCAGGTTCCAGTTTGGCTGTCCAGAATAAGATGACACTCAGACCCAAACCCGAACAGACTGGACCAAAAGAAAAATCCAAGAGTAAGCAGGTCAAGATTAAACAGACAAAACCCCAGAAGGAAGTAGAAGAAGTAGATGATTCGGATGGGGAAAGTGGAGATGTGATTGCACCATTGCGACAAATCAGTCAATTGGTGCCAGATCCCACCCAAGAGGGTGGTTATCGGCGAGTCCCGAGTTACCAATATACTCCCTTCACCACGTCTGACCTCCTTAATTGGAAGACCCATTATGCTACTTACACAGATAAGCCACAAGAAGTAATTGAACTTTGTTCCAGTATTATGGCCTCACATGTCCCCAATTGGCAAGATTGTCAGCAGTTGCTCCTGACTTTGTTCACTACTGAAGAGCGGAGGAGAATAATTCAGCATGCAGAACGGATAGCTAGAAACAGGGCACCTCCTGGAGAGGCGAACCCTGAGCAGTGGATGAGAGGTAGGGTCCCCTTGGCGGACCCAGGATGGGACCCGAACCTCCCAGCACAGTTGACTATGCTCACTGATTATCAAGCTCTACTAGTGGAAGCTATGAGAGAAGGAATGAAGAGGCCTGTTAATATGTCCAGAGTATCAGAGATACTTCAGGGACCCACTGAACCCCCAGGAACATATTTGGAAAGATTACTTGATGCTTATAGGCAGTATACTCCTGTGAACCCAGAAGACCCAGGCAACCAACAGATGGTGAATTTGGCCTTCGTGACCCAAAGTTATCCAGATATAAGGAAGAAACTCCAGAAACAAGAGGGATTTGCAGGTATGAATTTGAGCCAATTGTTGGAAATTGCCCAGAGAGTATATGTGAATAGAGACCAAGAGGAGAAACGGGAGAAGGACAGGCGGATGCATAAGAAAGCGGAATTATTGGCTGCAGCTTTGGCGACAAAGGAAGGGGGCGGAAAATTGGAAAAGGAAGTGGACCTCCATTGAGACGCAATGAGTGTGCCCTCTGCCGACAGGTTGGGCACTGGAAGAATGAATGTCCCAGACAGAGAGGGATGGCGAACAGGGGAAGAGGAATGGATCGAGGAAGAGGAAGGGGAGCAAATCGAGGAAGAGGAAGAGGAAGAGTAGTGGATGGAAGATATGAGCAGGGGATGGACGAAGGGTTCGAGGACTTCATTGGACTAGCTGAAATGGAACATTACGATTAGGACAGACCGGGCCCCCTTGCTCTCGGCCCCGGGGAGCGTATGGTCACAGCACAAATAGGGGACCGAACCATCCCCATGATGGTAGATACGGGAGCCACCCGTTCAGTATTAAATTCTGCAATAACCCCAAAAACTGAGAAAGCCATAAGAATTGTGGGGGCCACGGGGAAATTGGAAAAACACCCTCTCTTAGAAAAAAGGATTGTGGATCTAGGAAGACATCAAGTCACTCACCAGTTTTTGTATTTGCCAAGTTGCCCTGTGCCCTTATTGGGTCAAGATTTGTTGGCTAAATTGAGAGCTCAAATTTCTATTGAAGAAGATGGGACGATGGAAATAAATTTTAGAGGACCAAAGAATATCTCAGTGACTTATCCAATGGAGGAGGAGTGGCGAAGGTACCAGATCATGGTTTGTCAAGAGCAACCCACTATATTTGGACCCCCAGGCGTGTGGGCTGAAGACAACCCACCTGGGTTAGCCCGGTTCGTGGCCCCCATAGTGGTAGAATTAAAGCCAAATGCTATGCCCACTCGTGTAAGGCAATATGATCTACCCAGAGAAGCCCTGGAAGGGATCCAGAAGCATTTAGAACGGCTGAAGAAGTACAATATAATTCGGGAATGCCGCTCTCCCTGGAATACTCCATTACTCCCAGTATTGAAACCTGGGACGAAGGAATATCGTCCAGTACAAGATTTAAGGATGGTAAACAAAGCTACAGTAACCCTACACCCAGTGGTACCAAACCCATATGTCCTGATGGGACTAGTTCCATCTGCAGCTACTCACTTCACTGTTTTGGATCTCAAGGATACCTTCTTCTGTATCCAGTGGCCCCCCAAAACCAGGAAATATTTGCCTTCCAGGTGGAAGACAGCATTACAGGCCAGAAGACCCAGTTCACGTGGTGCCGCTTGCCTCAGGGGTGGAAGAACTCGCCAACGATTTTTGGGACATCATTGAGTCAAGACTTGAGAAAATTCCGATCTGAACCCGAGAGACGAGTTTTGCTGCAATATGTGGATGATCTACTGTTGGCCGCCACCAGTGAGGAGGAGTGTAAGGAAGCCACAATGGAGTTGCTCCAGCTTCTGTGGGAAGCAGGCTACAAAGTATCTAAGAAGAAGGCCCAGTTGTGCCAGACAGAGGTGCGATATCTGGGATTCCAAGTGACTCAAGGGAAACGAGCGCTAGGCCGAGAAAGGAAGGAGGCTGTGTGTGCTCTGCCTGAGCCCCGGAATCGGAAGATGGTGCGAGAATTCTTGGGTGCAGCTGGGTTTTGCAGAATCTGGATTCCTAACTTTGCAGTAATGAGCAAACCATTATATGAAGCTACCAAAGGTCCGGAGAAGTCTGAATTTGTGTGGGGAAAAGAACAAAAGAACGCCTGGGAACAGATAAAGAAGGCGCTGATGGAAGCTCCGGCGCTAGGTCTGCCAGATGTAACAAAGAAGTTCACCTTATATGTTGATGAGAAGAATGGAATAGCCGTGGGAGTACTGACACAGATGTTGGGATCCTGGCATCGCCCAGTGGCATATCTCTCTAAGCAATTAGATCCAGTCGCTAGAGGATGGCCTGGGTGCTTCAGAGCTATAGCAGCAACAGCCTTGTTGGTAAAAGAAGCAGATAAGTTAACCTTAGGCCAGAATTTGATGGTAAAGGTTCCACATTCTGTACTGGCCCTCATGGAGTACAAAGGTAGCTATTGGTTCACGAATAGCCGAATGTCCAAGTATCAGGGAATGTTGTATGAAAACCCTAGAGTGAAGTTGGAGTTGTGCACCACCCTGAACCCTGCAACACTGCTCCCAGCAGAATCTGGAAATATACACCACGACTGCCTTCAAACCATGGATGAAGTATACTCAAGTAGACCAGACTTGCGGGATACCCCATGGCCCCATCCTGATGTCACTTACTATACAGATGGAAGTAGCTTTGTGCGAGAGGGGAAGCGAAAGGCCGGCTATGCAGTGGTCACGGCAGATAAAATAATAGAAGCCAAAGCGCTACCTGTTGGTACCTCGGCCCAGAAGGCAGAACTTATCGCTTTGATCAGGGCTTTAGAGCTGGCCAAAGGACTTACTGTAAACATATACACAGATTCAAAGTATGCCTTCACTACCCTGCATGCGCATGGAGCACTGTACAAAGAAAAAGGATTGATCAATTCTTCAGGACAAGAGATCAAATATGGAAAAGAAATAGAGCACCTATTAGAAGCGGTGTGGGCCCCTAGTAAAGTTGCTGTGATGCACTGTAAAGGACATCAGAGAGGGCAAGATCCAGTGGTCCGGGGAAACCGGAAGGCAGATGCTACTGCAAAGGAGGCTGCTGAGAGTGAACTAGTGAGTGGGAAGGAGAACCTGCCCAGAGAATTGGTAGTACCACTTTTCCAAGTCTCCTTGAGTAACCAGACCCCTAGATACACCCAGCAGGAGAATGAGAGGGCTGAAAAGGACCTGAAAGCTATAAGCGACAAAGATGGTTGGTGGGTCCTACCAGATGGAAGACGGTACATACCCCAATCTATGGGATGGCCAATCGTTCAGAAGGCACATGAAGCCACGCATCTGGGAAAGACAGCGTTGGCCCAGTTGTTAGCAAAGGATGTGTTTATAGATGGAATGAGACAGTACACCATGCTGGCGTCATCACGGTGTCAACTCTGCGCTCGGAACAACCCGCGTCAAGGACCCAGATTGGAAGAGGGAACCCAACATCAAGGATCTACTCCCTTCGAATCCCTAGTGGTGGACTTCACCGAGATGCCACGGATGGGACAATACTGATGTATGTTGGTAATGGTGTGCACTCACACTGGGTGGGTTGAAGCATATCCTACTAGAACCGAGAAGGCGAAGGAAGTAGTACGAGCTCTACTCCGAGACATCGTACCTAGATACGGGTTACCCCTTCACATCGGATCTGATAATGGCCCGGCCTTCGTGCACGGAGTAGTTAAGAGTTTGGCAGAAGTCTTAGGAATTACTTGGAAATTACATTGTGCGTATAGGCCCCAAAGTACTGGGAAGGTGGAAAGGATGAACAGAACATTGAAGACTCAGCTTGCAAAATTGTGTCAAGAAACTAAGCTCAAATGGTTGGATGTACTCCCAATAGCTCTTTTGAGAATAAGATGCACCCCTCATCGGACGACTGGGCTGACTCCATTTGAGCTGCTGTATGGAAGACCCCCCGGCCATCCTGAAGGGATTGAGAGGGGACATTCGAGAGCTGGGGAACTTAACCCTCCAAGAAGAAGTGCAGGCATTAGGGAAAGCTCTAGAGAAGGTAAACGCCCATGCTTTGGAGGTTAGACGAGTTCCTTTCCTCACAAAGGCCCATTCCTTCCAGCCTGGGGATGAGGTGTGGGTTAAAGATTGGAAAGGGGAGCCTCTATCACCAGGCTGGAGGGGGCCGTATCACGTGCTGTTAGTCACCCCCACTGCAGTAAAAGTAGCAGGGCTGAAACCTTGGATACACTACACCAGGATAAAAAGGGCGTTTACTGATTGGGCTGTAATTTCATCACAAGAAAACCCTTTGAAACTGAAATTGTCCAGACGAAAGGGGGAGAGAAGATTCGGACTAGACTCTGCCGTGGTCATACCAGGGAATTGACCACTCTACGCACAGTCAGATACGCAACAGGTGAATGAAGACTCTAGGCTAGACCCTACTGCTGCCACCCGCTGGACGCTGGTAGCTCTACGTACGGTCAGACCTAGCAACTGCAGAGGAGGAAGATTGGGACTGAGCCCTGCTGTAGTCACTCCGGAGGCTGACTATTCTACGCACGGCCAGATCCCCTACAGTGGATATGGGAGAGAAACAATGAATATTAGTATTAGTGATCTAATAATAATAGTAGTGTGTATATTTTTTGGTATTTTAGTATTTTTGTATATGTACAGAAGGAATTTGTGTGGAGTAAGTAGATTTGGGTCCGAGTGGCTCCGAAAATGAAGTGGGTAATGTTGATCGGGATGTGGAGCGTGATGGGTGGAGTAGTTGAGGCTAACTGGTTCAAACGACATGCTGTACACATGTTCCAACAACACGGACCCAATGTCACCCTGATCTATGAACATCCACAGACTGTAGCAGATTTCGGTTTTATGCCCTCCCTTATTAGTGAACCGGGAGTGGTTGTAGGAGCCCTACAGTCAGCATTGAGAGGGAATCCCAATATGTTTGCCAAAGTTGATAGTAATATAAACAAGACTCGATTTAGGCGGTTGAAGTTTTATACTTATTCCCCCGGAATGTGTTTTTGCTGTCACCATAGTGGATCTTGGAATTCTAAGTGGAAAGGATATATAAAATATTCCTCATTTTATGGTAAACTGGGAAATTATTCAGCATGTAGTGATAGATTCTATTTGTATGGCACATATAATAACTCCTATCAACCCAAGGGGGACTTAAATGAAACTAATTTTGGAGATTTATACCCAGAATATCCCATGTTCACTCCTAATTATACAGGGTCAGGTAGTATATGCTCTGGATTGATGGCTAGAGACCCGCATTTATGGTTCTGCTTTAATGGGTGGGCCACCAACTACCACCCAGGGACTTACCAGTGTATAGGAATAGGATATATGACTATACCTGTCCAAGTTTTCCTACCAAGACAGATCAAACGAGTTGGTAGTAAGAAACGGCATTTAGTGGGACCACTGGGAAGTCAGTGTGAGGATCTGGTCATCGTGAGGCCACAGTTGTCTGAGAGTGAGGGTAGTAGAGTAGGAGGAGGACTGATTACAGGGGTCCTCACTTTGGGATCCTACCCAGGAATTATGGCTCAAGAAAATCGTAGGAGCATAATAGGATTGACTTGCAGATTGGAGAAAACTATAAATGCGACTGGGAAATTGGTACAAGCCCTCCAACAAGAAATTGAAGAGCTAAATCAGCTATTGTTACAACATCGAATGGCCTTGGATTACTTGTTAGCCAGAAAAGGGGGGTTTTGTACCATAGTCAAAGGAGGATGCAAGGTTGCGTTCCATGATTTGAACAAGACTATAGAGGATGAGATACAGCAGTTGCAAGGGTTGATACAAAATAATGACAGTGGCATTAGTAACCCCTGGGATTGGTTAACTTCTTGGCTTCCAGATCTTAGCTGGTTAAAAACCTTGTTTCTAGGTATTGTACTTTTAATTGTAGTAGGGTTCTTAGTAATGGTATGTATTTCTTGTGCTATGAAATGTGTACATGCCTCTCTCTCCCAAGCTATGGAGGGGAAGGCAGCTCATTTTGCTGTTATGGCCTAAAAGCAAGCTTAAGTATGTCAAATTGCGTAGAATTTGGCATAAAGGGGGGAATGAAAGGGTTAAGTTGAAGAAGCTATTGCTAAGGTAGAAAAATATAGAAAAATAAGGTGAGCGGATGCGCCCTTTATCTTATCAAGAGGCTTAGGTATGTGCTTAGCAGTGCCGGGAACCTAGGGAGTTTTGATGTTGGAGAAATACTCCCTTGGTACCAAAATACATCATTTTTGAAAGATGTAACCCAGGTCTGCCTGACCTGTAAACACTTCATATATGGTCATATGTAATCATTTCCTGTAACCTGTTTACAAGAGGGTATAAAAAGAGAGCTAATACCTGGATCGGGGCTCTCAGGCTTTGGAAATCATTCCACTGAGATCCCTGCAGTAAAATAAACTTTTATTTTTGCTTTCTAATCTGGTGGTCTCAATTCTTGGCGAGCTACTTCAGAATCTTATTGGTCATAGATGCTTCTGTAAGCTGAGATTCACTGTTTATTCCCTAAGTATATCAGAGCTGGAATTAATTTGTGCTAATAAGCAAAGACAGTGGTGCTATTACATGGGAGAGAAGTTGTGGTTCATTCCCACTCCCCAAAAATGAGTTTCTTTCCTCTATAATAAATATCACTCTTGTCTATTAAAGTATCAACAACTCATATTCCTTTTACTTTAGTGAATTTCCAGATGTCAGGAGGAAGGTTTTTTTTTTTATAAAATGCAAACTACTGAAAGTATGAGTCATAGCTCCTAACAATTAAAACCTAAGGATTTTTGTTGCCAGAATGTCTGCTTTACATTCTTAATTTCCTTCCTGCCTTCTTTATATGTATTCTTTAGGTCAGGGTCGGAAAGTATTATCCCTCAAGATGTTTTGGACATTAATTCCCAAGAGCCCCAGCAGAATGGGCATTGGTAGGTGATTATGACCCAAAATATCCAGAAGGCCAAAGATTTCCCCATCACTGTTCTAGACAAACTGTCTATAATTTTAAGTTAAGTTTTCCATTTTGTGAATAGGCTAATAATTCTTTCCAGTTTTTAAGACTATTCTCTATTGTAAGCTCTTGCATCCAATGTAATTTATATAAATATAAAAAGAATGAGAGCCAGTGTGGTGTAATGGTTTGAGTATTGAACTACAACCTGGAGATTAGGGCCATAGAAACCCACTGGGTGATCTTGGGAGCATCACACATTCTCAGTCCCAGAAACCCCCATGATAGGGTTGCCTTAGGGGGTGCCATAAGTTGGAAATGATTTCTAGGCGCACAGCAACAACATAAAAAGAAAGTTTATCTGTATCAGACTAGCAAAGCATCATATAGTTTGGAGCCTCTATCTGTGTTAAGTTGAAAAGTTACAAAACAATTTACGTCTGAGTACACTTGAAACCAACCACCAGCCAGAGAATGTAAGAGAAATCTGTGATGCCTCTAACTAAACAGCCCTTATTGCTTGTATGAAGCAGATATTGAATTAGTTTTCCTTTGCTAGAAAGTTGAGAATCTGGATCTCTTTTGGCACCAGTCACTACTGATCTTTCCCCTCAAAAAAGTTTCAGATGTTTTGCCACCTCTTTCAACTCCTGTGGAGCTTTGTGGGCAAACGGTATCTCCCCTGACCTTATGTAACTTTGTCCCCAAAGTGATTAAATTATCCCTTTGTTGACTGGATGTAGCTTGGTTAGTAGTCACCAGATAATGGCATAAACTGGTATTATCACACCAGTGTGTAGTCATGGTTTGAGTTCACCTTCTTTTCTTCAGGTGTTTTTTTTTTTTTTAAGTCTGTGCATATTTGAATGTTTGCTGAATGATGAGGAACATTTCAGTGCATGGGTGTGGTTTTTTTGTTTTTGTTTTGAAATGCAATTGGAAGTTGAGACATCCTATGCGTGTATTTTCAAAGATGCTGATGTTTATTTCTGTATTTCTGTGGTCTTCAAGGGACTAGATAAATTATTTTCCTCTTCTTAAATTTGTTTGGGATCCAGCTGTTTTATGCTATTTTGACCTATCACTGTATTCTGTTGTTTCCAGAGGAGTTCCTTGAAGACATCTACTGTTATTTGTCTGCCTTAGAACGAGCAAATTCTACTGGTGTCACCCAATTTAAAGTAAGCTTCACCGATTTAATCTTAGGACTTGATTAAATCTGCATCCACCAGCCTGTTTAAGATGGGTCAAGTACTTTAGTTTATGGAAGAAGAGGAAATTGTTCCAATAAGGGGCCCTTTTTTTTCTTTTTTGTTTATTTAACTAGAGTAATAGATAGTCTTAATTAAGAGTCAATTTATTAGCCTAACAAATTAAACTACTAAAAACTGAAACTCTCGGTAAATATAGCTTTTCAAGTCAGAATGGTTCTTGCAAGTAGGCAGAGATCGTGGGGTGCAGGAACTGGCATCAGGTTATCAAAGAGGAGAGCTGCGTGTGTTCCAACTGCCAAAGCTTGTGTGCTTCCCACAAGTGTAGCAGAGATAGCTGGCCTTTACAATTCAAATTCTAATCCTAAAGGTTTCTGCATCTAATTAGTTTCTGCACATAGAATGCGTGTGTTGAGCCAGTTTTTTCCTTTGCCTAAGGCAGAAAAACATTTTAGGCTGACACTGATGTAAATTCTAATTATTATTTTTTTTCTTCAAATTGTCTTCTTGGTATAATACTCAAGCTCTAACGAGGCTAACCCTTCCATGTCGCAGTTGGACCTTACAATAAGCCATGATTTTTAGCGTGCGAACAGCCTGTAAGAAGGCTTGTGTGTGTGTTCCCACCCCACCCTTCTCCATCCCCTGGAGATCAGAAGGTTTTGCTTCCAATTTGAATTAACTGTGTGGTTTTGGCATCAGAAGTTAAGAGGGCATGCCTGGCTAATTCAAGATGTAAAACCTTAGGTAGGCATGAGGAAGGGGGCGATGGTCTAAAACTCTGGGAGAGTTGGTAGACTTGCTGATCGATAGCCATCTTGCGATTATAATATACAAGATGGCTTACAATAAAAACACAACTAAAAATATGTTTAGCTATATTTAATAACTGGTAGGAAAACATGTCTGACCAAGAATAATGTAATTTGTTAAACATAATTGATGAAGAAATAGTTTTAAAAGAGGGCAAATTAAAAATAGTTTTAAAAGAAACAAATGTGCATCTGCTAAACCTTCTATATCAAAGAGTTCTGAAGAACAGGGACCACCAAAGGAAAAACTCTGGCTGGTCTGTGATGAGGACAATGCAGTATTCATAGCTGAAGGTTATTCTGGAAATGTATCATGAGAATGTGGTGCAGTTTCTTCCCTGATGGCAAAAATAGTGCCATTGGATTCCAGTAGTAACTCAGTAGTTGGGTTATCCTGGTTCTTAGAGGAGTCCCACATGTAGCATCTTGCAGCTTGGAGAACCGAAGAAGGAGGAAGCGCATCTGATTCTGACTATTCCACTTTTAGCAGGAATGAGGGCAGGCTTTCTTTGGTGAAAGAGCTATGCCACACTGTTTTAACTCCTGCTTAGCAGACTAAAACTAGCTAATTCATCACTGTCCTCATGAAGGACTCTGTGTGTTTTGATCTTTTCTCTACAGATCTCCCTTCTGGTGTTGTGAGTCAGAAAGAAAGGGTTTTGTGTATAAGGGAAGGGTGAGAGAACATGAAGCATACAATAACCAGACTCAATCTCACCTTTAGCTGCAATAATTCCCAGACTCTTGTCTTAGAGTGGGAACAGCAGGTTGCCAAACTCTCTGTCCTTTGCAGAAATTCCAATATTTGAGAGAAGATTTGGCAGGAAAGAAGAACACCGAGAGATATATGAGAAATTAAGATACGTGGGCAGCAGCTGTTTGAAAATCTCAAGCCAAGCCTGAGGTTGGGGTGGGAAGCCCTGGTGGGAAAAGTAGTGCTAAAAAAAAACCCAGAAGAAAAAATAAACAGCCTGACCGGGGAGGCTGGGCAGAACTGTCCGTTGAGACTGAGAGAGAGGTGCAGGTCACTGAACCAAAACAGTCTGTGTGGGTCATGGGGCATTCTTGCAATTTGACACAGGCAAATCCCAAAATAAGATGAAAGCCTGAAATGAATATTAATGTGACTGTTATGGAAAGGGAGAATGTTCGTGTGACAAATGTGTGTGTATTTCTTTTTTTCCTTCCCTTCTTTCAAGTTGGTGATAGAATCTAGGGGGTTCGTGGCTGGTAGGGATGAATCACAAATGGATGGATCGCATTGTTCCATCCCTGTGCTATCCACTTGTTGAAAAAGACTGCTCTCCTATCTCACCCCCTTAATGAGCTCTGTAACCATAGCAACACCCACTGGCAAACAGGGAGATTACAGTACCACTGTTGTCCAGCCTATAACGTTCCCCTGCTCCTCTTGGCACACTGACCTAGAATACTGCCCTACATCCTAGCATAAGGTTTCTTTTTAATTTCCCCCTCTTGGTGAGATTTAAAGTGCACAAGGAGGGTAAAGTTAATTGCTTAGCATGTTGGATATGAGAAACCGCTTCTAATTAGCTTTCAAGCAGGTCTCTATCAACAGATCTGAGGAAGTGGATTGTAATCCACAGAAGCTGAGCTAAAACTGTTTTATGGGTGCTACAAAATGCTTTTTCTTCCTCCTCTCCCCTCCCTTCTTTTTATCCTGAAATAAACTAATGTAAATATCTCTTGAAGAATTGCTTTCAAGCAAACATTAGTTCTTATCTTCTTTTTTTTAAAACCCTGCACTATTTTTGGGGTGTGACAGCTGTTTTGTTTAATCAGCCAGATGTGTACAAATGTGGCTGCTTCTCTATTGTGTTGTTTAATACTGTTTCAACAGTTAAAAAATATATATCCAATTGGGACATTTCTCTTGCTTTTGACTTGGTTGCTGTATATCAGTTGGTTGTTATGAGACCTTGGTGGCCGATTTACACGACAATGCTGCTCACATGAGTGATGTTTACTTGCCTGAGCAATGTGATATGGGAACAGCAGACTCACATGAGTATGCTTCTGTCTTCTTCCAGAAGATGGAAAGCTGCAAGTGGTGGTTTTTCATTTCATGGAAGACAGAATGAGTTGTTCTGTGTGTTCATTGTTCCTGTTCTGTCCTGGATAGAATTAAAGCATGTGGTAATGGAGAAAAACAAATGACTGTCATGTGTCGTAGAGACTGAAGGACGCATGGGTGTCTACCATGAAACATGCAATAGGAACAGCATCTTTTATTGCATATTTAGCTGTCCTTGTGTTAGTCTGGTAATAGTGTCCACTGATATTCTCCATTAGTAAGAATCTGCCATCATGGCATCCTGTTTCAGATGATGAATTCGCAAGGCTTGTTCAGAGCCTTGCAAATTGAGTCTAGGTGAGGATATGATGCCTCCCTATATTTAAAAGAGAATATTGACTGTGGGGGCTTGAGTATTTATTCTTTATAATAGTGTGAGCAGAGATGTCAGTCAAGTTGTCATCCCAGTTCTTGATTGAATTGGCTCACTGGGCCTTCCTAGATATTTGACTAAAGAAAAGGATTCAGACCAATTTTTAGGAGGATGCTACCAGCAATTACCTCACTGTGATCTGACTAACATCATATTTTAACAATCTGTTATTCCATTCCTATCTTTATAGTCTGTAGCTCTGTGGTTACAGTACATGGAAAAGATTTATCCTATGTTATGCCAGCTCATAGAATTAATTTTGGGCAGTCTCTGTGTAGTCTCTATTAATCCTCTGTTGTCCCACTTTTCCAGATTCTTTTAAAACGTCCTTGTTTCTGTCTTTTCCTTCCACTTCATCCTTTTGTCCTCAGCTTACTTCAGTTCTGCAGACTGAGGTCAAAATGCAAGCTACAAGTAGTTTGCAACTCAGCAATGCTGAGAAGAGAAGAAGGGTAGAATCTTGCCCTTCCCAATAAGGTCAGGAAAAAGCAAACTGCTGCAGCTTGTCCAAGTTTGTCTGTTCTTCATGAATAACTTTTACTATACTCTAATATTGCTTGGCCATACATGTCCCAGTTTTCATCTGTGAAATATTTGAAAGTGGTGTCATGGGCTTCCAGGACCTAGACTCACACAGAGTCTGAGACAGCAGAACCTGCTCTGAGCCCTGGCACAGAGACTGTTACAGCAGAACTTGCAGAGCAGACAGTACCACCACCTGCTCCAGAGACAGAAGTACCAGCCCCAGCAGGGAGTCCTGCTCGTTCTGATGTGGAGAATGACCTATCCATACCTACCTTTGCCCAGTGTAGACACTAAATTCGTCATTCCCAACGAATTTGTGCCAGACACCAATTAATCAAGCACCAGCTGCACTGATCTTGGAACCTATGAGAACTGAGCCTTTCCCCTTTAGCTTTTGTCAGTGATTAATTGACCATTTCTCCCATGCTTCCGTTTGCTTCTTTTGTCTGTTGTTGCCTTTGACTTGTGTTTATATTGCCTGCCTCTGACTTATGGACATTGTTGGGACTGTACTTGCTTCTCATTTGTAAGGCTGTTCTTTGCTAAAGTAAACTGACTAATGACCTGTGTGTTATCAGCTTCTCCTGGCTGCCAGTCCAGACCAAGTTTGGACAGATTAGGACAGGTATGCTGTAACCATTAATTGACTTCTCACCATCTTATGAGAGCCAGTGTGGTGTAGTGGTTTGAACATTGGACTGTGATGCTTGAGACCAGAGTTCAGCTCCCTGCTTGGCCATAGAAACCCACTTGGGTGACTTGGGTGTGTTGCACACACACTGCCCCAGAAAACCACATGTTTGCCTTAGGATCACCATAAGCTGGAAATGACTTGAAGGCGCACAGCAACAACACCATCTTAATATGGGTGTACTGGTTGCATGGAAATGGTGGCTTTCAGTCCTGGTTTGGAGTGCTCACAAAACCCATACTTTTCAATTGTTGTTGCTGTGCTGAGCCTCATGCCAAATATGTTTGGTGGTGGTGATGGTGCGGATGAATTCAGATAGATAAAAGAATTTGATACTCAGGCTGTGAGGGAGCATACTGAAACAGTATAGCTGAGCCTGATCTAATGAATTCTTGCCAAATCCTGAGGCATCTTAATAAATAAATGTGGGAAAGTAAAGAACGAAAGATGTTCATAGTTGACTTGAGAATACCTTTAAAGACATCTGATAAAGGAAAAGAAAACTAATGTTAACACTGGTACACAGGGTGAACTGGATTGTTTGGGGAGGCTGGTGCTAACAAGAATCCTTCTAAGCAAAGAATAAGTTGGATTCTATCTGTTTATTGAGTGGAATCTATATTCTGTATTCTTCCCCAGAAATATTTAAAATACAGCTTCCTTTCTGAACTCATTTTCTCTTGATTTTGCCCTTGGTTATGATCATTCATAAGTGACAGCCTTGACCTAGATAGGCAATGAAGTTTGCTGCCCTTCAGCATAAAGAGAGAAACCTGAAGCCTTTCAAAGGTAAAGAAAGGGGCGGGGGGGGGGGAGAGAGAGGGAAAGAGAGAGAGAGAGAGGGAGAGCTTTCTAAAATTAAGCTCCATAAAAAAAAGAAGGCCAAGTTACACTTTGGAAATACTAAATTAAATGCTCTTTAGATAAACGAATTGAAAGTGTAATGTGTGTGAACTGATTCAAAAAGAACTGAATAATAGCTAAGAACTTGATATTCTGTGAAGGTGATCTTTAGAGAAAAAAAATCTGTATGAGAATAAATGTTTTTGTACTGTAGAATCCTGTGCTTTCAACTCACTAAATTTAATAGGACAAAATTTCTGTATTTAAAAGGTGGAAAGTATGTGCAAACTACCATGCTGCCCTCTATAAATTTCTGGAAGGAATGATGCTTACATATTTTGAGAATTTAAATTTTCTGTTGTTGTTGTTGTTGTTGTTGTGAACTGACACTTGCATCTTTAAGGATGCTAACATTTTCTTCTGTCAGTGCACCAGGAATTGTGACCATGAGCTAGTCCTTCAAAGTGGGCCTGTAGCACCATTCATCTAGGGCAGGGTTTTCAAAACAATATGCCATGACATATTAGTGCGTCATCTGAAGTGTGTAGGTGTATCACCTACAATCTTGGAAATGTATGTTATTAATTATAAATCATATATTTTTAAAAATATATGAAAGGTTTTCATGATATAAGTTGCGTCCCCAAACATTTTATTATTACAATTTATGTATGTGTCTGTATCTCTTATAAGGGGTTAATTTAACCTCCGGTTTGCCAGTAAAACTGAAATTACTGTGTCGTGAAATGATGCATGTCTGAAAAGTGTGTTACCAACATGAAAAGTTTGGAAAGCTCTGATCTAGGGTTTGGCCCTAGAACTGAACATTAAGAATTTTACCTTGAAGGACTATCTCATTGCCTCTAGCAGGTCTTTATCCTATCCATTTTGGAAATGACTTGAAAGCACGCAACAACAAAGTGTTAGCATTCATAATCTCATATGTGGAAAGTTGTCCTGCTGGACTTTCTATTGTGGGCTGAAAAATTGCTTGATATTGTGCTGATCGCTTAGGACAGTGTGCCAAGAAGCAGGGTAGAGTGGATGATCATATAATTGTTACAATGGATGGAACTGATACTCCTCACTTGTTTCCCATTGGCTTGTATATCCTTTCTTTTGGAACAACAGCATGGGTTTGTAATGCTCAGGCTTGCACAATAAGGTTCCAAATGAACAGAGGCGTCATTCTTTTATTCCAACCGTGTATCTTGGGGAACAGGCCTCAGCCTTCTTGTTTAAGGTTGTGTCCAGATTTCCTCAGGAGCAGAACTTGTAGAACTGCAATGCTAACCAAAACCCCACTGAGTTGGAGGAGAAACTGTTTGCCTTAAGGACCACTATGGGACATGTGAAAAGGAACCCGGACAGAACTGAAGTGGTGGTGAAAACTTGCCTATCAAGAGCACTGAAGGTTTTTCAGTAAACTTACTGTAGAATTGCCAAACTTTTGGCTGCTGAGGAACTCGGTACAATTTTAAAGTTACTTTTATCTTTTTTTGTTTTAAACATTCTCATGATTTCTCAAAAATTAGGGAGTGACCTTCAGTAGTGATTTTAAAAGCTGCTGGAATAGGTTGCTGCCATTCAGTATCCCTCATTTTCTGGAGTATTGGCTTTCTTCTCAAACTCAAAAGCTCAAACTTGTCCAAATTGAGAGGAAAAAATATCAACTTTGCTAGCAAGGTGATTTGCATGACATTAACCATCATTCTTTGCTTACTGTCAAAAATCTTTAAGCTTACAGTGACCTACTTAAGGGTCTTAAGACTAGATTAAAAATTCCAGTGAATTCCATGCACTACTTTTTAAGCATTCCTATGTATATTTTCCATTTTTGTTTCTATGGAGATAATGGTCAGAATTTCTGCAAGCCTATGACTAACTGTTTGTCTTAGCAATTTCCTCTTTTTGAAAGAGAAGCTAGTTTTTAGTGGATTTATGCTTCTCATTTAACATACTTGGAGGAGGAACTTTTCCGGAGCAGGTCTTTCCATCACCATAATTCCAGCTGCCAGCATTTGCGATAAACATTTATTTTTAAGGGTTAAGCCTGCTGTCCCCATTTACTTAGAATTAAAAAAAGGCAAACTTCCTCTGATGTGCTCTTGAATTCTGGTAATAATGATAAGCAATGTTGGAGCTTTAACATGACTGAACCTTGAGTTCATGAGCTGCCCCTCACCTCTTATCCAACACGCCTACAAGACTGAAAGACTTAGTATTTACTGTTAGTCATTATATCTAATCCTAGACAAATAGTGGCTAGTTTTATCTGTGATACAGGTCAGTGCTAGACAAAGTGTCCCCCTCTAAATGCTGCCCTATAACTCCCAGCGTTCCTCACCATTGGTTAAACTGATGGGAATTGCAATCCAACAGCATCTTGAGGTCTGGACTTTGCCCATCTTGGTATAGGGCACACAAAAGCAACATGAAACTATGGTTTATGATCCTGGGCTTGTTTCCTGATCGGGAGAGGGAAGAGATGTGGCCCTTACTATTTTAGCAAAGTTGAGAGCTGATGAGAGTTGGAACCTAACAACACTTGAAAGGCTTCGTGTAACCCATCCCTGCCCTGACTGTTCAAAGTCTCCACATGATAATAAAACAAAGTGAATCAAAAGTGGAAATGAAAGCTTCCAATCTCCTTTTATGCCCATGTTGAAGAAAAGGAGACAATAGAAATCTGGCTTTTTTAGATGTAATGCTAAACCATAGGATAGTATTACAGTCATCCCTCCACATTCACTAGGCTTAGGGGCACAGGAGTTCCATGAAAGTGAAAAAATCATGAATAACCCTAGGCCTTCCCAAACCATATTTAAAACACAAAAAAGTATGATCACCATATTCAACCCACTGTGGATTCCTTTGAGGCATCAGTGTTCCTTCACAAGGCAGAAGTGGATGGCTGGTGGTGTTTACTGCCACCTCCACTGCTCCCCCACACCATTTCAAGAGGGTCTTACAAGCCTCATTCGCAGTTTCTCAGTCTTGTGAGGCTTGCACTCCCTATTAAAAATGGCATCGGGAGGCAGCAGAGGTGACAGCAAATAATCTGTGAATAATCAAATCCACAAAAAATGAAACTTCGAAATGTGGAGAGCTGACTGTACATCCAAACTAGAACTAAAGTAAAAATGTAACGTGTTACCAACTGATTGCCAGTGTAGGTCAGAACATTTGCAACATACATGTGAAGCTTTTTTATCCTAGTCCCTAGGTCAGTATCCCTTTCTCTTGGTTTTGTAGGACAAGATTGAGGAAGCTAGAGAATCCACTAGATACTGTGGAAACAGCCATCTATCACAGTGTGGGAGCTCTGTGGGCCTTGTAGGATTGGAAAAGTGACTTCAGGCACCACAAAAATGGGTGCAGGTCACAGGCTGCTTTTTCCCCCAGCCCTGAGTTGTATGAGCGTGCCCGAAATCTAAGTTCCTGCAGGGGCCCATTATGTGTCCCACCACCCATGAGGCTAGACTAGTGGCTGCACATGAAAGGTCTGTCTCTGTAGCAGCACCCTGACTGTGGAACTTCACCAGTAGTAGGGCTGTGTAGCTCCTGTCAAAATGATTTATGACCCTCAGATTTGATTGATTTATGACCTGTCAAAAGTGATTGATTTATGACCTGTCAATCTCCTCCCCCGGAAGTGCTAGGGCGGGACATCTGGAAGGGGCCGTGTCCCCTCCCCTCCCATGTGCTCCCAGCCGTCCAATAGGGCGATTTCTAAATCGGGTTCTAAATGGGCCCCAGCGGAGCCACGTGACCCCCTCGGATCCACGCGGGCCAATCAGGGGGATTCCCTAGGCGTGTTGCCATTGGCCCAGCGGGGTCGTGTGAGCCCGCCCACCACCCTCGACCAATAGGGGCGAATTTGGACCCCTCGAATCACGTGCGTCAAACCAGCCAATAGGAAGACGCCCTTTGAGAGATATAGCGTGGGGAGAGAACGGCCATTTTCGCATGCCCGGACAAGTCCTGCGGGACAACATGGAGGGTACTCCCCATAGACATGGTCCTGCTTGCTATACTTGGCCTCTTTCACCTTTCAATATTCAATCTAGAAGGCGGTCACCGTTTGATGGCCCTGAAAACGCACGCTCAACAGTCTGGAGTATGGATTCTGCTGACCAGGACCCAGATCTTGAATGCGATTGCCGTTGTAATTTAAAAACAGCTATCCAGAGGATAGGGAAGATGGGAATTCTTGATACTCCACAGAGTCCAGATGCAGTGGACGGTCCAGCCACTCAGACTGAACAGGCAATGGAGGTGGGAAACCCTGACCCAACTCTACCTACGCTGGTTGAAGAGTTGATGAGTGAAAGCATGGATATTGATTCAGGCTATGAGAGCTCAAAGGTAAGAGCTTTTTTATTATTTAATATTGATGAGCAAGTTACCAGTTGCCAAGAAGAAAGGGGAATAGGTTGTTTTTAAAGCCACTCCCACCAAATATGTATCTATATTATTTCTCTCTCCTTGTTTTCCACACAGGAGGCAGAAGACATGGACGTTGATATTGCTGAGAAACAACCTGACAAGAGTTGTGTGACTGTAAATGTTCCATCTGCTCCTGAGGAGTAAATATGTTTTCTGCTCTTTCTAGCAATAAAAAGTAGTTTGATTACATCTGTGTGTTCATACTTATTTAGCTGGGAAAATGGCAGGGCATGAAAAAATCCTAAGGGATATATATTATTCACCAGGGGAAGTTGGCAGCTTTGGCGGCGTGAACCCCCTCTTTCAGGAAGCCAAAAAACAGAACCAAAAACTAAGGAGGGGGGAGGTTACCCAGTGGCTTTCTGGGCAGGATGCTTATACGCTACACAGACCAGCGAAAACTCATTTTAAGAGAAACAAGTTTGTTGTATTAAAGTGGATTCTCAGTGGCAGGCTATCTAGTTGACATGCATCATTTTTCTAAATACAACAAAGGGTATAAGTATATTTTAACAGTCATAGATATTCTATCTAAATACGCCGGGGCCTTAGCTTTAAAGGAGAAAACTGGTAGAGAGGTGTCCAAAGCCTTTAACACCATTTTCATGCAAGATGGAAGAAAACCTACAAATTACAACTGATCGTGGCCGGGATTTCTAAATAATACTGTAAGTGGTCTATTAAAAAAGCATGGGGTTCATCATTTTGTCACCAGTAATGAAGTCAAGGCAGGGGTTGTGGAGCGATTTAATAGAACTTTAAAAAACAAAATGTGGAGGTATTCACAGCTAGTAATAGTTTTACCTATATTGATGTGCTTCCCCTGTTTATAAAAAGTTATAATCAAAGTTTTCACCGAACAATCAAAGCAAGGCCCGCAGATATTAATGAGTAATTTCTAGCAGTGTGGAAAACAGTATATGGAAAGACTATCCAAACCAAAACGGAGCTTCCGCTACTCAGAAAAGGAGATCATGTGAGGATTTCTAAAAGCAAGGGCGTTTTTCCAAGGGCTATGAACAGAACTTCACCACAGAAGTATTTATTGTGGCCCAAAGTCATCAGAAGTACAAATAGACCCGTGTTCCTGCTGAAAGATTATCATGGGGAGGACATAGTCGGGAGCTGTTATCCTGAAGAGTTACAGAAGGTTAATGCAAAACAGGATCAAGTATACAGGATTGAAAAGATCCTAGCCACTAAAGGGCGGGGCAAGAGAAAGCAGCACCTAGTGAAATGGTTAGGCTGGCCTAGCAAGTTCAACAGTTGGGTGCTTGCTTCTGAAGTGGGTGAACCTGTGTAGAAAGGAACAAAAGAAAAATGGGGAAAACGGATTTTATGTCACACTCCCCAGCAATGCCTGTGCAACAGTTTTTTCACAAAATACAACTTCAAACTTTACTATCACTTTAGCCAGACCCCTGGAACTTCTGGGGGCCTGAGAAGTAGGTTTAGCTGAAATACAGTATCCACGCATTTGGGAAAATACTATCAATTCTGAGACAAAATTTGTGATTGCAAGTGAGAACAAGACATGGCCCTTCAATCTGCAATGTGGCTATTATTCCAGTGTTCCTCAACTGTTGGAAAACATGAACAACCTGATAACAGCGGGCCGTGACCCTCCTGAAGTGCTTCTACATTATGATCCAGTGGCCAGAAAGGTTAGGCTTAAATCAAACAGGCCATACAAAATCCTAACTGGAGGAAGACTAGCCCACATATTAGGACTGACTCCCAGTCAGCCAGCCAAAAATCCACCCTTAACAGCAAACATCACTGGGGGTTTCAACACCTTATATATTTACACAGATATTGTGGAACATCAGATAGTCGGTGACTTCTATGTGCCTTTGCTGCGTTGCGTGCCTGTGCAAGGGCAAAACAACGAATGTGTCAATAGTGGTTATGACAAACCTCACTACATCCCTGTAAGTAAGCATCACATAGACACCATCACCATTGAGATAAAGACAGACCAGAACCAAAAAGTGCCATTTCGCTTTGGTAAGGTGATTGTGAAGCTACACTTCCGTCCCAGGAAAATACTGAATCTTTAAAGATGGTGATCCTGAAACCATATGGTGACCTGGCCCTTTATAGAGAATTACAGGGCCCAGGCAGGAAATGGGCTTCCTGGGATCAGGGATCCCTGTTATGTATGGGTCTGGGCTTGGTGGGATTTTCAGAAGCCTTTTCAGAAAAGCAGTTCCGCTTTTGAGAAGGGCCTGACCATCATTAAACCCCACGTTAAAACTGCTGTTCATAATATTGCTAAAGATGTGGCTGGGGAAGTGACTCAGGCCGTGATAAATAAAATGAACCCCACAGCTCCACAAGAAGGATCAGGCTTGATGTATGTCCAAAGGAGGAAGGGTCAAAAAATAAAAGCATCACGAGTAAGGTTAATAGGTCCTCCCCGAGCCCTTAAAAGGAAGCGCGTGGGAAGAAGAAAACTCGGGAACCAGAGAGCTGTAAAAGAGGAGGAGAAGGGGGAGCGGCGGAAACCAGCTGGGACAGATATATTTTAAACACAATCATGGCTTTTATCCACAGTGGCTCTGAAGAATGCACAAAATCTGAATTAGATCTATTTACTATTGGGCCCACACAGACAAGTATTGAGAGAAGCTTGTATATTAGGTGCCCCCACTGACAGCTCTGTCAGAATCTGCCCCGCTAGATTTTTTTATAGCAGGAAGTGGGGAGGACTATATGGATCTGAATGATATCCTCCTTTATATTTCTTTGAAAATTGTTAAGGAAGATAATACCAACATTCTCCGAGATGCTGAAGTAGGGCTTGTGAATTATCCAATAGCCTCTATTTTTAGCCAGCTGGATGTGACTTTGGGGATCGTCTCATCAGTCAGAGCAACAACCGCTATCCTTACAGAGCCTTCATTGAATCTTTGCTGAACTATAGTGAAGACACCCTTGCAAGCCAATTTTCTGCAGGCTCATTTTACAAAATACAGCTGGAGAACATGAATCAGCAGATCTGGAAGGGAATAATGAGGGTTTTATTAAAGAGAAACCTGACAGCTGAAAGTCGAAAGGTAGATCTGCTGGGCTCTCCACACTGACCTGTTTTTTAAGAAAAAATGCTGCTAAATGGAGTTAGTGAAAATTAAATTTACATGCAACAAAGATGCTTTCATCTTAATGACCGATGATGCAAACAGCCAGTATAAAGTACAAATTTTATCAGCTTCCCTTTTTGTGAAGAAGGTGAGAGTGGCACCAGGAGTCCGGCTAGGTCATGCAGAAACTCTACTGACACGCAATGCTAAATACCCTGTGGATCGTGTAAGCATGAAAGTGTTCAGCATCCCGAGAGGAACCCGTGTCTCCAATCAGGAAAATCTGTTTTTGGGCCAATTACCCAAACAGGTGGTAATAGGTCGGGTTTGATAATGATTCCTTCAGTGGAGTTTACAACAAAACCCCTTTTAACTTTAAACATTATCACATCAATTTTGTGGCCCTATACCTGGATGGAGAGCAGATCCCAACAAAACCATTTCAACCCAATTTTGAAGATGGAAACTGTGTAAAGAAATACATGAGTCTGGTGCAGATTGCTGGCAAGCATATGAAAGACCGGTCTCTTTTAATCAACCGTGAGGAATATGCGAGAGGTTATACCCTTTTTCCATTTGACCTTACTCCAGATCAGGAAGGTGGGGATCACTATTTTTTGATCAAAACTGGAAACCTAAGAGTGGAATTCCCTTTCCAGGCCCTTGCCCACTACAGTAAATATGATCGTATATGGCATCTTCGACAATGTGATAGAGATAAATCACAGGAGAAACGTCCTTTTTGACTATATGTAAGATGGACAGCCTGCAATTAAGTCGCATCCTTTCTTCAAATCCTTACACGTGGAAGCTATTCTATGGAGTCTTCCCTGTGACATGCTCCCTAGAGAGAAGCTGCTACAAAGACCTATTTGCCTAGTCATCAACACCCACCCTCACAATCTCCCTGGAGAACACTGGCTAGCTATCTACTTAACAGAAGAAAACACGGGTGAATTTTTTGACTCCTATGGCACCTTCACCTCCTTTTAAAACCATCATGAAATTTTTAAAAAGAAATGCCAGCAAAGCCATGTTTCAAACCAGACAGGTACAAGCCCCAGACTCCGTGGTTTGTGGATACCATTGTGTGTTTTTTTCTGCAGCACCGCTGTAAGGACTGACATTTAAAAATATTTTAAGACTTATATTCTTACGATTTGCAAAGAAACGATGAAATGGTGGTAGATTATGTAAAAACAAAGAAACATGCCCAGGCATGCCTCAAACATGCCCAGGATTGTCTCAAACATGTTTCAACCTGCCCAGGGGGGTACAACCTGCAATGCTTTTCACAGGCGATCTTGCCAATAAACATACCCTCTAGGAAGGGTTTTTAAAAGGAATTTCTTGTGTATGTGTATTTTTTATCCCAAAGCAAAAGAGTCATAGACAGCGAAATGTATTTTAATTATTATTTATTTCTGTTTCTGAAAAACATCAGCAGAATCATAAGTGGAGCCACGTAGGAGGGCTAGTCTGTCTCTGTTTTCTCAAAGTCCTGCGGGAGAGGTAGGGTGTGTGAAGTAGTCGTGGTGTGGATTCGTCTGGGTTCTTAGGTTGTCCAAAACTTCTCTGTTGGCAGGATTCCCCACTACAGATGATGGAACGTTTAGTTCTGCCATGGCCGTCATAAAAACATCCCAACCTTTTGGAGTGTGTTTGGCTGGTAAGGCATGCATCTGAGTAATACTCTTGACCAAATCCAACATATTTGACCCCATTACTGATTCCCCTTTATACACAAATGAGCCTTTGTCATCCCATGAAGAAACACTCTGGTTTTGCTTCATTTTCTTTAACAACACCCTTGCTGCATTCTTGTATCTAGCAGGCAGGTTTTCCAGAACTTCTTGAAAGAGTGGCTCAGAGGGGCTTTCCAAAACATTTTGAGATGCCTGGTGTGGATGAGGTAGATAGGTTTAAATTTCCCTTTTCTGCTTCCTTTTGCCTGACGTGAGTTAAATACTTTTGAAGCAGAGCATCATATTGTTTAGCTTTTTCATATTCTGTTAAGTCAGTCCTCTGAAGAATCCTCTGCATCTCAGCATCCAAGGTATAAATGGCCTTAGTTCTGATGTTCTCCTCCTTAGGAATGACCCCTTTAATTGCTCTAGCTGATGGCTAGGGACCAAATACATCTTTTCTGCATGCTCCATTATTGATTGGCAAAAAGACTCGTTATTAAGGGAACCGCAAAACTTAACAGGGGTCCAAGAAAGCCCCCAGACTGCTTCACCAAATGCTTTTTCTTCCAGACCCTTCTGAGCTACGTCCTGAAGGGAAAACATAGAGCATGCCTTTTCTTAGTTTAGCAGGGGCACAACTTTGGGGATTAACAGACCCTTAAAAAGAAACATAATACCTTTACCTGCTTTTTCAGATGCCATGGCAAATTGTGTCTTTGTCCTGGAAGTCTTCAACAAAAATATGCATTATGCACCATTGTCAGAAAGAACAACCAAAAAATGAGAATTGATGTAGTGAGAAAATATTATGCTTCATTGAATCTGGAGATAAAATAAACAGGGGTAGCCTGAACACAGAGGGGAAGGAGAACCATGCATAGACATGCCAGCTTGAACAGACAGACTGTAGAGAGGCATGCTAGACATGCCCAAGTTGTCCAGTGAAACAAAGGATATGCGCATGCTCTGTGTGTGAGAGCGGTCTCTTTTAGAAACATCCTCAAGAGAACATGGAGGAGCAAACATACCGTCTCTTTGAATGTTATTGCGTATGGTGTGTGGATACTCACCCCCAAGGCACCTCAAAAAGAATATTTATTTCAACAAATTTCTTCCAGGGTTCAAAATAAAATGGAAGAAAAGTTACTTCCCTTGAAATAAATTCTGTTGAAACTACCAAGCACACCTTTCAGTTAGTGATGGAGGCAACGTTTGAAGATGGACAGAACAACTGGGGGGAAAAATTATAACTATTTTGTGGTTCTCCGGATTTATAACTAAGACTTTACTGCAGAATGGAAACCCTTTGCAAGACCAAGCGCTGCAAGATCTTTCACAGTATTATGCAGAATGTTTGATAAAAAAACATGGAGATGGATCATACAGGACCACAGAAAGGTAACTCTATTGTGTAAAGTGTAAAGAAACACATTAGTGTGCAGTACTTAACAATGTTCTTTTTCTTTTGTAGAGAGATGGGCCTTTAATGATGTTTGAGCAACACAGACAACCTGCAACTCATATGCCAAGAATGTCTTGTAGCCTTTTTAAAAATTTTTATAACATACAAATGGCTTTTTCTTCCTGTTTAAATGCTTTACTGCAATTCTAAATAAAAAAAAAAAACAAACATTTGCATTGTTTTTGTTTTTACACACTTCACTGTAGCTGTGACTTCATAATGCATATAGCACACATGTCATGGCTTTTCAATGTAGCGCGCGCGCGCACACACACACACACGCACACACAGAGGGAGAGAGATTTGCCCACAGAGGGAGAGAGAGTTGCCCTGTTTTTGTTTTTACACACTTCACAAATAAAATCTAACCAAACGTATGCATCAGGGAATGTACCATTTTAAACACCACACACACACACACACACACACACACACACACACACAGAGGGAGAGAGAGTTGCCCACAAAGGGAGAGAGAGTTGTCCCTGTTTTTGTTATTACACACTTCACAAATAAAATCTAACCAAACATATGCATCAGAAGAATGTACCATTTTAAAACACACACACACACACACACACACACACAGAGGGAGAGAGAGTTGCCCTGCTTTTGTTTTTACACACTTCACAAATAAACTCTAACCAAACATATGCATCAGGGAATGTACCATTTTAAACACACACACACACACACACACACACACACACACAGACGGGGGGGGGCCCTAAAAGAGATGGAAACTTTTTAAAAATAATAGAATTCCTCCCCACACACAAAATGCATGAATGGACTGGAAGAGAAAGAGAAAAATAGGATTTTCCCACGCAAAGGGGGGAATGCATGAATGAAATGGAAGAAAAGAGAGAGAGAGGAGATATACACACAGGCTAACAATATGAACATATTACTAGAAATGAAAGGGCTCTCCTGGGAGGGAGCACAAGTTCTGTTGAGCATCTCTTAAAGTTTCAAGAAGGCTCTTTTATAGTCTTTAGGACTGATGAACTGTAAATATATGGCATCCCCAAGTTTTAACCAGGAAGTTCTGGTCTGAAGGTACTGGAAATTTTAAACATTACCATTTTTCCTGTTTTTTTAAACCTATATACGTCATGTTTACTTTCGTTTGGCTTAACTTTTCTCTAGTATAGGCCATAAATCACGAAGCATCACACGCACTTAGGAAACAAACCTTACAAGGACCATGGGAAAGAAGATAAGCAGAAGTTTTCACACAGTAAAAGGAAGCTCCTTATAGACATTAGGATTGATGAATTGTCAATATGTTGTTGAAATCCACAGTTTTAGCCAGGAAGTTCTGGAAATTTTAAACATGTACACAGGCCATGGGAAAGGGGTTTAGCAAAAGTTTGCACACAGTAAAGGTAAGCTCTTTATAGCCATTAGGATTGATGAACTGTCAATATGTTGGCATCCCCAGTTTTAGCCAGGAAGTTCTGGAAATTTTAAACATGTACACAGGCCATGGGGAAAAGGGGTTTAGCAAAAGTTTTCACACAATAAAGGTAAGCTCTTTATAGCCATTAGGATTGATGAACTGTCAATATGTTCGTCCCCAGTTTAGCCAGGAAGTTCTTGCTCTGTTTTTCAAAACCACGAAAGGGTCCTAATAACATTTTATTCCTATTCAGGATTTGGGGAAAAGACAAATAAAACATTAGTTGATTTTCCTTTATTCAACACTTTTATAATTAAGAAATTTTTTTTTTATTCAACAGTTATTTACAGTTGTTAGGAACCATTTATAAGGTCCTTTTGTAATAACAGTTTGGACATACTCTATATATTCCTTGTCAGTAGGCTTCAGCATTTTATTTAGAAAGTGGAAGGATTTTTCAGCTCTCATGACTGCAGACAGAGTGTTCAAAACCTGATTCACATTTTCTTCCTTTAACTCCAGAATATTTAATCCATATGCTATTATGATGACTTTTTGAAGTACATTTGCAAAGCTTATTTTACTGCATATTTTTCTCAAATGTTTAGATATAATTTTGAATAGTTTTAAAATATGTCCTATACAACGTGTCTCACCAACTGATCTCCATGTATGTTCACAAACCTGTATTTCTCCTATGGCTGCCAGCTTCAGCAATGCTGCTGTGCATGGCTCCTGGGCATTCCTTTCAGCAACTTGTACCTCACCACTGCTTGTTCCAGGTTCCTGAAAATTGAGAACAAGGATTATTAGTTTCTGGTCTCCCCAAGGTAGCCCCAACTCTCCAGATATGTTTCCCTTTTTACCTGGGCTACAGCATTCTCTGCTGAGGGGAGTCTAACATAGTGTGCCACATTTGGGGCTCTGCCTCTGGTGGACAATTCTCTTTATTGTATCCGTACTGCATTTCTGAGGGGTGCTTGGCGCCTCCATGTTGTCTTCACAGGACTTGTCCGGGCATGCGAAAATGGCCGCTTCTCTCCCCACACTATATCTCTCAAAGGGCGTCTTCCTATTGGCCGGTTTGATGCACGTGATTCCGAGGGGTCCAAACCGCCCTATTGGTCGAGGGTGGTGGGCGGGCTCACACGACCCCGCTGGGCCATGGCAACGCGCCTAGGGAATCGCCCCTGATTGGCCCGCGTGGATCCGGGGTCACGTGGCTCCGCTGGGGCCCATTTAGAACCCGATTTAGAAATCGCCCCATTGGACGGCTGGGACCACGTGGGAGGGGAGGGGACACGGCCATTCCGGATGTCCCGCCCTAGCACTTCCGGGGGAGGGAGATTGACAGGTCATAAATCAATCACTTTTGACAGGTCATAAATCAATCAAATCTGACAGGTCATAAATCAATCAAATCGGAGAGTCATAAATCATTTTTGACAGGAGCTACACAGCCCTACTACTTTCACTCCAAAGGAGATCAAGTTGACTCCATTCCTTCTGAGTTTCTGACAGCAGTGAAGACTCTGTTATTTTGCTTGCCTGCTAGGTTCTTAAAATTAGGAGTGTCTGCTCTGGCTGCTTTTAAATCTGCTTTGAATTGTGTGGTCTAAGAACTATTTTTAAAGACAGGTTTAGAAGGTTTTTAATATTTTTTTTAGTTATATACAGTATTTAATGTTTTGAGTGCTTTTGTCCATCGTATATCACGTTGGGAACTTGTGTGAGCTGAGAGGTAGTAAATAAATATCAGAAAGAAGCAAGCAACTTCTAGAATCCCCTAGTTGCCTGTAGAATTTTGGTAGTCTAAAATGGCAAGTTTTTCAAGTTTTCTTATATGGTACTTATAAAATCAAAGTCAGTGTAGCACAAGGTGATTTGAAAATATTTTCACTCATCCTCATGCTAATTCTCACAACATGCCTGAAATTTTGAAGGATTGCAGCCCAACATTCGAGACTAGTCTTCACATTTCATTTTGCTGGCATTCCTGCCAGATGTTGCATTCTTCCCTTGCATGGCTGGTAATCCTACTAAGTTTTAAAAGCGATGAATCAAATTGCCATGAAATCTTGAGATCTCCATAAAAGCTCCATGAAATTTGGACTAACACTGAGTATGAATGAACAGCGAGTTTTGTCTGGCAAAGAAGTCTATTAAAAAAAAAAAAGCTGCCCTTCGTGACCCAAAAGAGGATTTGCTTCAGTTTGAGGTAACATGCTAAACTGCCAGCTTGCTCACCCCTCTCTGCTTTCAGACTGCCTTTTGAAACTATGGAACAGGGGTGAGGGGTGGGAGGAAAACCTCCAGAGTGCCATTTTACTATGTGCTTTTGAAGTAACGTCAGTCAAGTGTTAAAACTGGTTGCCTCATCAGCAAACTCTTGTCTACTCTGTGTGCCACTAGTGGCTGCAGCACTTGGCTTTCTCAAAGGGGACAACGTTCTGAAGGGACAGTGGGAACGTCCACCCATTTCCTCTAGTTCCCTCTTACCGTTAAAATTCCTCAGCAGCTCACCCTCATTGCAACCTGCTCTCTCTTTTCTCTCCTTCTCCTTCTCTTCTTAGTGTTGGAACTGACAAGACTTACAACTTTAGTCATTATGGGGCTAATTGGTCTATTGGTGTTATAGAGGACCTTCACCTGCTACTGTTATTGGAAGCAGTTGTAAAAGCTCTATAAGAGTAGCATTCTCTTAGTGAACACTCACTTTCTGATTTGCTGTTGCTGCAGTTTGCATCACATCCTACTTCATTGTGGTATTATATTTTGATATATTTTGCATTTGTATTTTAACTTGCCAAACTTGCTCATTTTCTCCTTTAACCTTTTGTACATTAAGAACCTATATGCTATTTTTATCTTTTAACTAGAATACGTAAAAGCCTATTTTTCTTTCCCTATTTTGTCTTCTGAATTTCCTTTTTATTTACAACATTTAGAACTCAGTGTTTCTGCACAGTCCATAACTTGACCCCTGTAGCATCAACCTTAACAGATCTCAAGTGACATTGAATTCACATGATAAGCTCTTTGAATGGATTTCGTGGCTACCACCCTAGTTTACTCCGTAAAACATGGAGGGTACCTCTAATGCAGTGGTTCTCAACCTGTGGGTCCCCAGATGTTCATGGGCTTCAGCTCCCAGAAACCCCAGCCACTATGGTCAATGTTCAGGGCTTTTGGGAGCTGAAGTCCACGGACATCTGGGGACCCACAGGTTGAGAACCACTGCTCTAAGAGCAAGGCAAAACCCCAAACAAGTTCGTGACCTAGATGTTGTACCATCTTGTCTGCTTAAGGATTTGTTGCTGTGTGCCTTCAAGTCATTTATGACTTATGGTGATCCTAAGGCAAACCTATCATGGGGGTTTCTTTGCAAGATTTGTTCAGGGAAGTTTTTCCCTTTGCCTTCTTCTGAGGCTGAGAGAATGTGCCTTGCCCAAAGTCACCCAGTGAGTTTCTATGGCCGAGTGGGAATTTGAACCCTATTCTCCAGAGTAATAGTCCAATGCTTAAACTACTACATCAGGCTGGCTCTCCTGGTTAAGGATGGACAGGGTCTTTCACCAAACAGGTATCAAGCAAGTTCAAACCAGGCCCAACTTGCTTAATTGGTTTCTACACCTGTTAAAAGTTGTGTAGAAGAGAATATGTTTTAATTTGCTAGCTTACTTATTTTGTCTTTTAGCCTTTAAAAATCATTTTTTAAATGTTTAAATTAGTCATGTTTGTTTTATTCTACACTGCTTTGAAATTGTTAGGTAGAGGGTGGGATATAAGTATTATATAATCTATCTGTCTGTCTATCTTCAGCCCCTCTTTTATTATCCTTCCAGAACTTGCACATCTTGAAGTTGTTCTTTGCAATTATCAAGGACCCACATCTGCTGTTTGCTGGAGCCTCATCTACTGCTGTAATTCATGGTCCTCTTTCTTATCTTGATTAGACACTCGCTTGCTTTAGCCTCCAGAGATTCCATTGCTGCCAACTGGATACTTGGCAGGTTTTTAGGAGAAGGTGTGCTGCGACCCATAGCTGAGTATGACCTTTAGCAATAGTTGAGGGTTGGCTTTCCTCCATGACCCTGGTTTATGTGCTGTCATCTGGTGAATGTGAAAGAATGAACTTGAATATGAGCACTTCAAAGCAGGGGCCTTTTTTTTGTGTGTGTGTTGGGGAGGGAGGATTAAATATCTCAAGATCCAGAAGGACAACGCAGCAGCTTGAATTGGCAACAGTTCAATAACAGAATTGGATCTCCCACACTGATAGGCAGGCCCTGCTTTTTCATTCATTAGTCCAAGTTTTGCACCAGTGCACAGTAATTGCACCAACTTCTCTGGGATCACATCAGTGTAAAGGAGAATAATTAGATCCTCTTCTTTTCTTCCTCCTCTTACTTTGAGTCTATTGACGGTACTTCTAATGCATTCTTGCTCAACTTTCTGTTTTAAGGTTAACCTCTTCTTTTTTGGGGGGCGGGGTATTTTGGCAACCTCTTTCTGCTGTTGCTAGTATTGGTGGTCTTTTGTGTGAGCTAGGAAGCAGTTATATAGAGGGGAGCATTCATGTAAACAAACAAGTGACTTCTTCACTAGTAGGCGGACAGAAATCTTTTATGGTAAGGACAAAAGTTGAAGTGTCAGCAATTCTATTTCCCTTGCAAATAGCTGTGTCATAATGGTTTCCTGTCTCTCTCATGCAATTGGAACATAAGGGTATGGAGGCTTTCCAAGGCGTATTTGCATAAGATCAGCTTAAGTTGTCATCTTAGGAGATTTTCTCAAATGCAGGTCTAAAGATCTGTCAATTTTCATACCCGTTTTGAAAACCCAATGGTTATTAGCATGACACAGGTAGTTTAAAAGATATATTTACACCATTGCTTTTTTTCTCTCTCTCTTAAATAAATCCTACCACCATCACATTGGTGGTTAACACATATGCCTTAAGGGATTTAGAGAGGATTAAGTTGGTCATATAATAGTATCTCTCTCTGTCACTGCAAGCAGGCAAACCACCCAAGGAGTACAATTATCATGTCTGTTTGTTGGGACTAATGAATTGCAATGCCTGCTGAAAGTGACTGCAAGCTGACCTTTCAGATAATTCTAATGAAGTGGAAAGTGTTTTTTTTTCCATTGGAATAATCACTTAATGGTTTAGTATGTTGGATCTGTTTCTTGCAAATATTTAAATAGAGCAAAAATATAATATTTGACTGCTTATATGACTGAATGCTGATTTTTCCTTTTCTTTTTCGGTATTGATGTAACTTTATTTGGGAGAAAATAAACTTTCTGAATATGGAATTCTCTCTCAGCCACATTTGTACTTGAAGTTGTTATATTCTTTGTGTTAAATACATTGATCTTATTTGAAACAGAAACAAGGAAACTGGCAGTTTACAAGAACAACAGCTATTTGACACACACAAGACAACATTTTCTCCCTTGAATTTCACTTCTCAGCTTCTCTTTAAGTCAGTATTTTAAACATTCACTAAATTCAAGGTCAAGAAATGAAGTACATGAAGCTGTTATGGGGGATTTTTCTAGCACTGCACATGAAACAAAGATGCAAGGACAGGAAATCCAAGGGGACAGAGATTAAAAAACTGCACTTGGAATTTTGTGTAGATATACAGTGGCCCCTCAACTTCTGCAAGTGTTCGGGGCTCAGTGAAGCTCACTCTCCTACTCCCTTATGGGGCTCCCTCTCTCATTTCCTTGCTTTTTTGCCTGGGTGGGTGTGCCATCCTTCTCTGCGCCCAGGCAAAAGACGTGCACATGGAATGGGGCAACCTTTCAGGTGAAGAAGGCACACATGAGCCTTTCATCTTCCATTCACTTGCCTTTTGTCCAGGTGTGGAGAAAGCAGGCAGAGTTCCCAGGCAAAAGGCAAGAGAATGGAGGGAGGAGGTGTGTGTGAGCCTTTCCCTTCCCATTTGCTTGCCTTTTGCTCAGGTATGGAGAAAGGAGGCTGGGTTCCCAGGCAGAAGGCAAGAGAATGGAGGGACGAGGTGTGTGCAAGCCTTTTCCTCCCATTTGCTTACCTTTTGCTGGGATGCAGAGAAGGAAGACAGCATGCCTAGGAAAAAGGCAAGGGAATGGGAGGTGGAGAAGCAGGCAAGTGGGCACCTTGCGAATAATCAGATTCACAAAGGTGAAACCAGTGGGTATGGAGGGAAGGATGTGGCATAGATTTGGGGCCAATCCATGTGACCATAGTATTTGCCTCTCTCAGTTTTGAATATGAATTGATCTCATGGTGATCCAGCCATCAGTAGGATTCAGAATCAGCCTGTGTGATAATGGGGCTTCCCATTATCTAGACTTAGTAAAAGGGAGATACTTCTCTCTTAAGGTAAACCAAGGGTTAATGAGGTGTTGGGATTAGATTACATTTTAGTGTGGGTCAACATCACAGGTCACAGGGTGAGAACTGACCAACCAAAAAGGAAAGAGGTGAGCATCTTCGGGATGCTTCGAGATGCTTCTTGTGAGAAGTTATAAAACTTCTGGAAGGCCATGTGGCAGGGAGAAGAACAAAGAGGAACAAAGGAATCTCCGAGAGATGAGATCTGGCCAGTCGTAGGCGGGCAGGCATGCTGCGCCTCCTGGCTCTCTCTTAGAAGATCTAAGCCTATGAACATCTGTGAGTACTAGAATAAAGTAGTTAGCCGCGTTAGGGCTTTTTATTATTTTGGAGTTAGCTGATCTTAAGAATGTATCTGTGCTTTTATATCTGTTTTTGTAACTACTTGTAACTTAAGCGTGCCTGGGAGGGGGAGCCTCTCATGTGTATTATTGTCTTGTTTATTTGCATGCCTTGAATAAATACTTACTGTAAAACCTCTGTTTCTCTCCATTCCCACGCCAGTCTTGGGCACACGCTAGATAGGACTTCTCTCACTCAGAAGGGGGGAGGTGAGAGGGAAGAAGGTCCTCAGCATAGAGACTGGTAATCCACTGAGCAGTCTCCCGCTGTACTGCTCAGATATTCAGAATTCAGCAGGTGGCGGCAGCATAATTAGTGATGCTGGAGGAATTACCACCCTTTTCCAAGGATGAGAGTCAACCTTGGGGGGCTGGCATGAACCCCCAGTACAACAGCCTGGTTGGCAACTGAGCCATTGCTGCCAACCTTTCCCGTCTATGAAAATAAGGAATGAGTTAGTTAACAGCATAATTGTGCAGAATATGTACTATCTAAGGCAGTGGTTCTCAACCTGTGGGTCCCCAGATGTTCATGGACTTCAGCTCCCAGAAGCCCCAGCCACTATAGTCAATGCTCAGGGCTTCTGGGAGCTGAAGTCCACGAACATCTGGGGACCCACAGGTTGAGAACCACTGATCTAAGGAGATAGAAGATTACAACAGAAGGAACTCAGTGGCTTTGGGCTATATCCAGCTTGAGTACTGGCATTTCCCCTTTTCTTTCCTAAGAGTACATTGTTGCTGCAAGATCATATGAAACACTTGAAATGCAAGATAATCTTTCCCACTTATCTTGGAATGGCCTTTCTAAATAGTTTTTTTTTGAAGAAAAGCTTTTCTTAGATCATGAAACTTGCATTGTCTCTGATTTTCTTCCACCACTGTAATATTTTTTTCCTTCATAAAAGACTGAGTTCCTCTATATGAAGGGAATGTCCATATTTACTTCACGATGATCCATTGCCAGAATGGGATAAGAGGTTGTGTCTTCTTCCCTTTCTCATTATGGAAAATTTGTTCACTGTCTGGAACGTGGGGGCCTTCGGCAGCCTGTTGCCTTTCAGGCCATTTTTTGAGGGAGGTGTTTCTAGCTGTTTCAGCATGAGAGACCCCCCACAAACAGCTGTTGGTCTGGTCCAAAGGCTTTTAAGTGGCTTTATTGCCCCCCAGATGTAGGGGCTAAATATTTTTTGGTTGGTGCTGGTTGGCCATGGAGGGTTAAAAGAGGTCCCACTGGCCTTTCTGCTGCCACAGAGCAGCAGGTGTTTTCTTTATAATTTGCATCCTTGCATTATGGCAATTTTTAAGGAGAAGTAATTGTTCAGTGCATGCAGTGAACATGGTACACACATGTGGCTTGAGGCATGTTAGACCTGGTATTAGCAGACTGTTGTAGGAAGCTTTCTTTCCCATGCAATTCCCATGCAAGTTCATTAGTGTATGATCTGGGCCATAGCCATTTTTTGAATAGAGTAATACTCCCCTTCCTGTGGGTCCTGTATATATATGGAAGGGCCTCTGCTTGTGTGGGTTTGAAGTGCAAGGTATATGTCCATTGCCCAATAACCTTGACCCCTACAGAAGAAAAAAGTATGGAAAAATATCATGGAGATGTGGTACAGTATAACCCCTTTAGTACAAATGATTTTCCTAAGTTTGGGGATTTACACAGGTACGGTTTCCCAACATGCACATGATATTCCCAACTACAAATATGTAACTGTACATTTGTCATTATGCATAAAGAAAGGGCGTATACACAGGTGTGATGCCCCATCATATTTCTGATGTTCCTAAGTAAAGAAGCAGCCATAGCCCTTTGTGTTCTGGTATCATCAAAGAAACTGTGCATTGCAACACTGAACAGGGGAGTATACAACACTGAAAATGTGAAAAGTTCTGGAGTGTTGCTTTGGGAGGCAGATTTATATTTTTAGCCCTATTATCTTTTAAGACAGAATTTTGGGGTTAATAGTGGATTATAGTTTAATTTTTCACACATATTACTTGGGGCTACAGTGCATAAAACAAATATAAGAGATACTTACACAGAACTACATCTGCATAAGATAAATTAAGTATGAAATATTCTTTATGAAAATATGTATGAAAAAATAGCAACAAAATTTAGGATAAGCCTTTCATTTGGCGATGTTGCTGTGAGAATGGAGATGGGCTTTGGTTGAATACTTTGTTTGCTTCCTATTGACAAAGGAAAAGTTTTAAAGGTTTGCTCTGTGTGTGTGAAACAGCACTGTATGTACATTTCTTTCCAATGAAATGAAAGCTGAATGTCAAAGAGATAAGCCCAAGACAGTGAGAGAATGAGGTTAGAAAGAGCACAACACAACACTTGGTAAAGCTGGAAAATGTTGTCACTCAGAGGTGTATGAAGCACTGATTCCTAGCTATTAGTATTCCAGTGAGACTTTGCCAAGTCCGAAACAAAACCTTGCCCTTCAGAAGAAAGAGATAAGAAAAATAGGCAAGTAAGTTTGACGCTTTTCTTTTCTTTTCTTCTTTTTTTAACATAAGCTGGAAGGTCACTTGAGTTACATATGTAATAACAAGGACATTTTTTTTGCCCCTCCCTCCATGGTGTAATGCCAACTGGCATGTTATCCTACCTTGCAGGATTGTGTTTGAGGGACTCTGTGTTACTTAAGGACATAACAAAAGCAGCATAGTCCTTGTCTTGACTACTCAAAGCAGTGTGTGAGTATGTGATCTCGCTATTCTTTTGTAATGTCATAGTAAAACAAAATGAGAAGGTCATAAACTAAAAGTAAATAAATAAACTACTCAGTAAATTCAGTCACAAGGTGATATTAAACCGCTGTTCTCTAATCCAGCTTTTTATTCTATTAATTGATATATTATTTTAGATAATAGGTGGGGAACCTTTGGTCTTCTAGTACATCTCCCATCATTCCTGATCATTGGCCATGCTGGTTGGGGCTTTGAAGAGTTCAGGTTCAAAACATCTGGAAGGCCAAAGGTTCCCTAGCCCTGCTTTAGATATTCCATGGTCCCTATTTATTCCTTCTATCCAAGCAATCATCACAGTAGTTAATCACCTCCATATAGAGGGAAAGGTTATCCTCAGAATAAGGCTCCATGTATCTGGTGGGCAAAGTATGGGTTGAAGGCCACATGTGGTCCTTCAGAGCCCAAAGTGGGCCTCATGAAACGCTCCTGTAGCCCCCATCATTTTTTTTAAAGTTCCAATTTACATGCGTTTTTTGGGGGGTTTTTTGCCTGTAAACTGGTGCCAGTAGGGTCTACTGGGCAAACACGGGGTAGAAAAATGCCCCCTGCCCCCTGTTCAGTTGCCTATGGCCATTCAAGCTGTTCCATTTGGAAGTGAGCAAACAGAGAAGAAATTGAGTCTGATGGTTTAATTAAATTTAATTTTTTTCTTCACATCCTTCTCACTTAACTTGTTTTTCTAGGTAAGATTTTTTATTGTACGTGTCCACTACTTCTGTTTATTTTATTTATTATATATCTTCCTGCCCTTTTTCCAAGGAGTTCAGGGTGTAACAAATAATTTTCCTCCTCTCATTTTATCCCTAAGACAGCTCAGCAAATTAGTTTAGCATGAATGTGTGACACTACTCGAGGGCCAGTTATCAAAATCCATGGATGTCTGAGTTAAGTTTTTTTGTTCCAGGTTCAACACTCCATTCAGCGCATCATACTGACTCTTTTACATGTCATGGAAGCACATACCAGTGCCTCTTTTCACTGCTTTGCCAATTGGCTTGGCCTTTTCATATCACCTGTACCCACAAATACATATCTTGTGGAAGCATTTTTTCTGCTGTATGACAAGCTGTTGTAGTGATGTTTTCCTACACTGATTATTACTTTGATTACATTGACTGCTGAAATAGAGACAAAACTAGGGTGTTTTTTTCTTCTTCTATCTCTACCTGGAGTATAAGTAAGTCTCCTTTCTCTAGTAATTGTGAGTATAGTATTCTATATAGATAGCATTGGGAGATTTGGTAAGCTTCTGCTTTTCTCAGTTATCTGGCCCCATGGTGACATAGGGATGTAGTACAAAACTGATGATAGGGTTCTTGGATGAAGTACTGGGGGAACAACTTGCTACTGAAATCACATAAATTGTACTCCAGTGGCTGGAATCAATCCCAGAAGAATAAAAGATAAGGGTTCTCAAACATAGAGACAAACAGACAAAAGAAATTTAAGGGACTTCAAATGGCAGACAAGGGTATAGCAGTAACTAACACATACTAAAGACATTAATATACATAAAGAAGTACACAAGGGAAAATAAAGATGAGGAACTTAAAAAATAACGAAAATAAATTGAACTAGGAGAAGTAAGGAAGTATAACAACAAGGAAAAGAGATGCATAGAAAAGTAAGGAATGAGAAGAGAAAAGAGAATGATAAAACAGACAATAAGGATTGAAGACGTGGAATATATAGTACAAAGATGAACAACCTGTAAAAGATTGCATTTTGAATGCTGTTTTTTTAGAAAGTATGAATGTATGATACTTTTGTTTTTTGTTTATTATTATTACACAGTTAAATTAAAAAAAATTGTACTCCAGTGGCTCAAGTCCCATCACATGGTCTTTCTCAACTAGTACTGCCCCTCTTTCTCTGAATATCTCAATCTGTCTTTTTATATAACACGGACATCTCTGTATCTCTTTAGTTCTGTTTGAGGCACCTCGTTTTAAGAAGGGTATATAGACAAGTTGAAGCAGATTCAGAGAAGGGCATCAAGGATGATAAGGGCTTTGGAAAGCAAAATATATGAGGACAGATTGAAGGAGCTGTGCATCTTCAGCTTGGTGAAGAGAAGACTGAGGAGTGACATGCTTGCTCTCTTTAAATACCTCAAGAGCTGCCACAAAGAGGAGGGTGCAGGCTTGTTCTCTGCTGTCTCAGATGGTAGAACTGGTTTAGTGGCTTTAGATTCTGGGTTTAGTGGCTTTAGATTCTGACTGAGCATTAGAAGAAACTTCTTGACAGTGAGAGGGGTTTGATGATGCAACCAGTTGCCTAGAGAGAAAGTGAGGTCTCCTCCTTTGGATGTTTTCAAAAGCAGCTGGACAGCTACCTACTGGGAATGCTCAAGCTAGAGATCTCGCATTTGGCAGGGGTTGGGCCTGATGGCCATGCGGCCCCTTCCAACTCGGATAATTCTGTGATTCTAGGATCACCGAGAAACCAAAGTGAAATGGAGCTCGCTTACAGGCAAAGGGCTAACTTCCAGTGCCAGAGTGTACGCCATTGTTTTCTTTTTCATCTGCAAGTACAATGATTTTTAAAGAAATCCAGGAAATCCTCAGAGATAGACTTCTGTATCACATGTAGTACATACCCTCCAACATTTCACAGATGAAAACTGGGACAAGTGTGGCCAAGCAACATCAGAATGTGGTCAAGATGGCAAAAGTTATTAATAGGGAAGAAAATACAAGCTAGGAGAGCTTCAACAGTTTGCTTTTGCCTGAGCCTATTGGAAAGGGCAAGACTCTGCCCCCTTCTCTCCTCTCCCCTCCTTGCTGAATTAATTGAGCACAAAGCCCTTTTGTACATTGAACTCAGTCTACAGCAATTGAAGTGAGCTGTGGATATGGCGGAAAGTGGAAGAAGGAGAAAAAAAACCCCCTGGGAGCTGAGAAAGTAGAAGGTAGAGTTTCTTCCTTATTCTCTGTATGCCCTGGTCAGGCTTCAATAAGCTATGCAAGGCTCAACTCCTTTTTCCAAATGTGGTCAGTGCAAGCTTAAAGTTATCCAACCACCTATTAGAATTAGTTCTACTTAAAGTGTTGATTTGGATCAGTGCCGCACTATGAGCCATGGGCTACTGGTCTCTAGTGAGTTTCCAGTAAAGAAAAGTGTGATTGTAGCCAATGGACACAAATATGATGACAGTTCCTGGCAAACTGGTGGTGGTGGGAAATTGCTGGTTCCCACATTGAATAGCCTAAGAAATACTATGGCTATTTCCGCCCTACACTGTTATAGTGCTGTTATTCCACTTTCAACATCCTATGGAATCCTGGGGCTTGCAGCTTAGGGAGGGACATTTAAAATTTTCAGCCAAAGAGTTCTTTGGCCTCAGTCAACGACAAACCACAGAAATCAACAGGATGTTGAAAGCAGAATAATAACACTAAAATAATATAGGGTGGAAATGGGCTATGTTAAACGATGTAGGCTATTATCAGTGTTCACACTTCTTTCCCTAATGAAAGAAGTGTGGATGTCAATAATTATCCATCATTTAGCTAACTGAGTGAAGTCAGTATTCTGTGTAAATAAAGTGAGGAAAATGTATTAAAAATTGCATGGATTTTAGTGAAAGAACTGGAGAAAATAACAAGTAGCAGAATCTAGAACAAACAAAGCATGGGGGGGAAATGCTGCTTGAGGACTCAGAAAAACTCAACAAAATTGGGATTTTCTTATCCAAAGGCACTGGATTCTGTTTGATCTTGGAAGCTAAGTAGGGTCAGTAGTGGTTATTACTTGAGATCACCAACAAGTATCAGTTTCTGTAAGCTGTATTTCATAGGAAAGAACTGGCAAAACCAACTCTGAGTATTCTTTGCCTGAAGAAAACCCTATAAGTCAGAAGGCAACTTGAAGGCACATCTATGTGGACACTAAAAAGAAGCTATGATACTATGTTTTAGTGGAAAGGCCAAGCTAATGGCTCACTACCTGCCCCCTCCAAAAGTGCCCAGCACATGCCTTCTTTGCTTTTAAATTTCTAAAAGACACATTTCAACAGGCTGCGGAATGAATCCTGCTGTGTTTGATGAAACTGATCCCAGGAAGACTTTCTCAGTGATGAGCTTCATCAACATGCCTATTGGCTTCAGAGGCTTCTTGATTGTCGAGGGCTGCAGGGAAAGTTGTTTTTATCCCCAGTGGTAGAACAGATATAAAACAGGACATTTGCCTTTCACAGTCTCAGCGGGACAAAATGCTGAGTTAATCAGCAGCCTTTAAGAACAAAGCTGGAAAGGTTTTCTTTTTCTTTTAAAACAAAGTAATATACCAGCTAGGGTGAGAACAGTGATTAGCAAAATTTCACACATTAGTAAGCTACAGCATAGCTGCAACATGTCTGATGATTTCAAACTTTCATGCATTTGGCATTGCAAAGGAAAAGCTGGATGCTACTGCTGAGCATCCAGAAGAAGGAAGAAGGAAACTCACAGCTTCATGCAGTTTTATATAGCATTTTTTTATTTCTATACCGCCTATCAACTAAATGTTATCTGAGCGGTTTACAATGTATTTTTTTAGCTAATTGCCCCCAACAAGCTGGGTACTCATTTTACCGACCTACGAAAGGATGGAAGGCTGAGTCAACCTTGGAGCCTGGCAGGATCGAACTCACAACCTTGTGGTTGCAGTACTGGCATTTAACCACTGCGCCACCAGGGCTCCAATATTCCAATATTTCTACAGCTGTGTAGATTTTCTGTACAATTGGTATGTATGCATGTGAACAAGGTTAATTTCAGTGTGGTAATACACTAGAATTTTTCAAAGTAGTGTTTAAAGCGGTTTTACTCAAGAGAGAAAAGATGGAACTGGAGTGTGGAATTTGAGTGACCTCCTAAATATTAGTGATGTAAAATGTTGACTGGAGAGCCAGGTAGTGGTTTGAGTGTTGGCCTGTGACCCTGGAGACCAGGGTTTGATTCTCCACTCAGCCATGGAAATCCTCTGGGTGACCTTGGGTATGTCATACACTCTTAGTCCCCAGAAAACCCCATGATAGGTTTGCCTTACAGTTGCCATGAGTTGGAAATGTCTTGAAGGCAGACAACAACAGCAACAACAACAAATGTTGACTGAGAGCCAGTGTGGTGTAATGGTTTGACTACAGTTTTGGAGAGTAGGGTTCAAATCCTTGCTTGGCCATGAAAACCCACGAGGTGACCTTGAGCAAATCACAGTCTCTCAGGCCTTTTTCCGCACTACACTGTTATAGAGCTATTGTTCCACTTTCAATATCCTGTGGAATCCTGGGGTTTGCCGTTTAGGTAGGGGCATTTAGAATTCTCAGCCGGAGAGCTCTTTGGCCTCAGTAAAATACAAGCCCCAGAATTCCACAGGATGTTGCAAGTGGAATAATAGCACTATAACAGAGTAGTGTGGAAATGGCCTCCGTTTCAGAAGAGGGCAAAGAGAACCCCTTCTAAACAAATCTTGCCAAGCAAACACTATGATAGGTTCACTTTGGGGTCTGTACATCAGAAATAACTTGAAGGAACACAACAACAACATCTTCACTATTTCCTCCCTGTGTGTGCACACACACACACACACACACACACCGATTTTTTTTTCAGAAATTGTATTCCCCTCCCCACACACAGAAACACACTCACACATGTATTTCTGTGCAGAATGATTTCTTGAAACACCTTGGGACTTGTGATTAGTGGGGAGAAACTGTGTACAATTCTCACCACTGTGTTATTCTTTCTGCACACCTAATACTGGATAAAGAAAGGGAAAAGGGCAACTATTATTTCCATTTCTACTTTTTCAAAATGAGCTTTAATTTGAAGAATCTTACTTTTTTTCATTTTCGGGTGAAATACCATTTTTGCATAGATACCATTTTTGCGTAGTTACTTTGACACCAGGAGGAGGAGAAAGTACTAGAATATTACTTCCCATCAGACTTGGTATCAGCACATAGTAGCCTTGGGCAGTTACTGTGTTCCCAGCATTCTACAGTGACTATTGCTGTACTAACACTAACCCTGTTCCACCCACATGATTGGAGTTACCACTTTACATCTCCCCCTACTTTCTGGAGTAATGCTACATCAAAGACACTGTGGAAGATTTAAAACAGCATCTTCAAACAATCTTGCTGCTGCTGGCAGGTAAGCCCAATGGGGCTCACCAATATAGACAGCAGCCCAATGGAGAATATGTAACCAGCAGCATTCTCAAACCTCAGGATAGAGCTCCATCTTTTGGGTCACTTAACAGTAAAAAGGACATGAAAGTGAAAGTAGAATAAACAGATGAACTTGCCATATGTAAAACCACCCTCGCCAAAGCAAGAAGACAGAACTTACACACTTCTTTCTTAGCTTAGGGCAATGGGTGCCAACTATCAACATTTTGGAATGCCTGCCTTAGAGAGGCCCACCCAGGCCCCAGTTTTGATATAGATTTTAGCTGGTTGCCTGAAAGACACACACGGCAGGGATGGTCAAAGGTCAGTCATCCAGTTGTTCTTGGATTATAACTCCCATCATCCCTAGCCAGAACAGTTGAGCCATTTCCACACTAGGCTGTTATAGTGCTATTATTCCACTTTCAACATCCTATGGAATCCTGGGGTTTGCAGTTTAGGGAGCGGCCTCCCTAAACTGCAAACCCCAGGATTCCATAGGATATTGAGAGCAGAATAATAGCTCTATAACAGTCTAGTGTGGAAATGGCCTTGGTGGTGAGGGATGAGGAGAAGTGCAGTCTAATAACATCTGGAAGGCTGCACTTTGCCCATTTTTGGAATAAAGCATTTTGCCTGAATTGATGATGATTGTAGTAAATACTTGCTTCTTACAAGTTTCCTTTTTTTTATGACTGTGGATATTTTATTTTTATTTTTCTATTTTTTAGTGAGTAATGCTTACTCCCTTATGATTATGTGGGTTTATTTTTGCAGCTACATTTTATGGTCTTTATTGTTTTATTCATTGATTGTTAGCTTCAACAAGAACGGTATATGATTTCCTTAAAACAAACACAAACAGGACTCCTGTTCCTTTTCTTTCCTGCTGGCTCTCTCCTTCTGCTGTGATCAGGGAGAGCTAAAGTTTCTGTTGCCAGGCCTCCAGCTGAAATCAAACAAAATTATTTATTTTTTTGGGAAATTAGCATGGCCCAGTGCTGCTATAATACTGTTAGAAATGGAGAGATTTTTCCTCTCTTGTTCCTAGGGTGGCTGTTGTTTTTTTAAATACAGTTTGGCATTACATGTACCCTTATGCTGACCATTATTAATGTTAACCAGACTTTTCCATCTTTATAAGGTTTGGCACAGGTTTTCATAGAAGGCATCCTTTGTAGTCCTTCAAGGGTTTCTTCTTCTTCTTTTTTAACCCTGTGACTGACTTTAATCAGTGTATTGATTTCAGACCATGCCTATTTACTGCTGTTGCCCGTCTCAGAAGATTGTGGGTAAACTTTCGAGAGAGGACAAAACGTGCAGGTAATAAATGAGTTTGGGCTAGGATATATATGACATTCCTTTTTTGTGAGTGTGGTAGCGGGGAAGAAAAATGTAATCTTTTTTCATATCTTGGAGATGAAGACAAGAGAATGACAATTAGGTGCAGCCTTTTGAGTTTCCGTGTTTCATAGTGCTCAGATCTCTTTTTGCTGATTTGAGCTAGAAGTTCTCATTGCATTTTTTACATCTCTCAGAAAGTTAGCCAGCATTCTGACAGAACATAACAACCCCTGAATTAAAACAATGATGCAGAATGGGCAGGGCGAATGGGTTTGTGTCAGCTGTGTGTGTGTGTGAGAGAGAGGGTGGGGGGAGAGGGAGGGAGGAAGTGAAATTGTTACTGCTGCCCTCATCTTTATGGATCTTAGTGTTGTAAGAAACAGAATGCTGAGAAGGAGATCCATCACCTTTTCAGACAAGCAGATGACAGATTTAGAAAGAAGCTAATAACCTCTCCTGTGCATGATCCTGACAGTTGATGAATTCACCATCATTCAGATTTACTGTCTGGGTGGCTTTTAGTAAACAAACTTTGAGATGTTTTTTAAAAGAATATGTGGAGTTTTTAAAAATGTAAATGTGAAGACTAAGCCCAGGAAACAGTGTTAAAACTTGAGGCTGCAGGCAAATTGCCAGCCACTCAAACCTGATTGTATAAAGTTTTATGGAGCTCAACACCCTTGTCCGTTGCTCAAGCAAAATTAGAACTGAGAATTTCTGCTTTGTCAGAGAAATGTATGCTAAGCTGAAGAGGAAGGGTTTTTTTTTTTTTTTTAGGGGGCTTTTTGGTAGCAAAAGTTAAAGATAAATATTTTGTTCATAGAAAGTTGAAACAAGTATATGTTTGAAACCAACTGGCAACAGTGGTCTGAAGAAAAATGGGCATGAAATGTCCTCCATTGTTAGGGTTACCAGATGTCAAGGCCTGAACAGTCTTTTCTAGTCCTCAAGGTGAGGGTGAGGAAGGTGATCTCAGTGCAGCACTGCTTTCAAAAAGTATGTGTGTATATTATTCATTTTTTAGATTTTGTGATTTAGATTTGAATGGCTTACTCTGGCAACCAATGCTCAATGCTTAATGTTACATGCTTAATGGCATCACCTGGGTCTGCCTCCTGTGATATTAGATGGATCACCCAAAGGCTCAGGTTTCAGGCATGACATCCCAGGACTTAGGATAGCCCTTTCACCCTGTCCACTGTGACCATGACAGTAGTGTACTCTTCAGATGACACAGTTTTAGACATGAAGGAATGCATGTAGATTGGGAGGAGATGAGTGATGACAGGTTCAAAACCTCCTGAAGACTTAAACACATACAGTTTATTGGACATCTACACAGGTCCTGTATGTGTACATGTGATACTACTAGAGATTCCAGCTATGTGATTGTAAAGAATTTGTTCCTAGGTAAGCAGTTGAATGCATTTAGGTTGGTGGGGATAAAATGGCTATTGCTGTGATCCCATCCCCCTGTCCCCACAATTACCTTGTGTACACTGATGTTTCCTGATAGTTGGTTCTCTAACTTTCTCTTTCTCTTCTCTCGCTTTTACAATGGCATGCAAGGCAGGAATATTTTCAGGCTTTCAGTAGTAACCCGTGAGTTCAAGTGTTCTGTGTAGTGAGCATGTACCAGGGAGCCAAGGATCATGCCTCTCTCTGAGATGCAGCACAACAAGAATGCCTGGGGAGGGGTCAAGCATATCAGCGGCTCAATTGGAGCTGCCCCATACTGGAGGAAACCTCCATCACTCCTTGTGAAAAATGCCCAATTCGTTCAGACACTCACCTTGTTTTCTTTGAGCCAGGAACTGGATCTGCAGGCCCCTCTGTCTTACTTGATTTTTCTGGCTTCAGATTGACTTCTCAGCTCTCTGGCCTTTGCTCTATGAATGACTCACACTAGCTGTGGCTTCAGTGTACACAAAGTTATCTGTGACAGCAGGTTACAAAGGATTTTCCCCATGGCTCTTTTCTGTCATATCCTGAACTATTTGGGAATCTATTTGTATCCCATTAATATATTGAAAAGAGAAAATACTTTGTTCATTTGTCATGCCCCACTACCTCCAAACACTGATAGATAGATAGATAGATAGATAGATAGATAGATAGGTAGGTAGGTAGGTAGGTAGGTAGGTAGATAGATAGATAGATAGATAGATAGATAGATAGATAGATAGATAGGTATTTTTTTTCCAATTAGATAAGACAAGTATTCAGTGGTGTACACAGTCTAGCGTTCCTGCAGTTTGACAGCTCATTGTGGTTCCATCATCTGGAATCTCAGGACTTGTAGTCTGGCAAGGAACCTAGAGTTCTGTGACAGAGGAATCTCAATACCATACCCTCCACTATTTCAGTTTGGCAGAGATTTTCCATACTTGTTTAGCTACCCTTAAAATGTCTCAGTTTCTCTTTTTTTCCTCTCAGTTCCCCCTTTTGCCCTATTTCAGTTGCAGCAAACTGAGTTCAAATTGCAGAAGTAGTTCACATTCAATTAAATCAACAGGGAAGGAGAGGAGCGGGTGGAATCTTGCCCATTTTGCTCAGGCAAAAACAAACTGCTGCAATCTATTCTAGCTTGTGTGCTTCCCCATTAGTAACATTTATTTTCTTGACACTACTCTGATGTTGTTTGGCCACAAGTTTTGATCTGTGAAATGTCGGAGGCTCTGTAATACCTCATCATAGGGCACGTTTTGGAATTCTGTAGAGTCGAACCAGCAAAATTCAAGTGTATCAAATAGCTTTAACTATAAAGTGTAGATACACACATTGTCTTGATACGGCTGACCTAAAACTTAGGGTTGTGTGTGCATGTGCACGCATACCTACACATGGACCAAAATTTTATATAGGTTATATAGTTTTATTTAGATTTTATATAGGCTTTGCTACATCAATTTAATTCTGAGTAAGTCTTTTTGCACCAAGAGCCAACATAATCTCAATAACAGTGCTGGACTGTTGCTATTTTGCTTTGTTTTTTATAGAATAGAGGAATTTATAATTTATGCAAATAAGTTTAAGAATATTATAGATGACTTTAGTTTGCTGCTATAGATGATTATTTATTGCTTATATGTATATATAATATATGAAATATGATGTGAAAAGTTTTTTTTAAATTCTAGACTAACAATTATTAAGTATTGGTATAAGTATGCTTGAATATCCTTTTTGGAAGTATTTTATACTATAAAACTAAGATTATGCAACAAACACTATTTTAATATTTGGTGCTTATTTTACTATACTGATAGATAGATAGGTAGGTAGGTAGGTAGGTAGGTAGAATTCTATGCGTAGCGATGTTGGGGCAGCAACCACCTTTTAATTGTTTGTTTTTTGAATGATGGATAGAATTATATGCTGTCTTATTTTTATTATGCACTTCTTTATTTTGATTGGTACTGTTGTCTTTTGTAGATATAGTATGTTGTGTCTGTGGTTGGTATGTTGGTTTTATATATTTAATAAAAATAAAAATAAAATGCTGGACTGTTGGTTCTCGTATGCAGTCATGAATCTCTGGAGAGCCTCAGGGAATTTTATTCTGTTGCAGCCTCACTTCGTAGTGGCCTGCCTCACAGATCTATTAAGTAGAACGAAAGAGAAGAACAGTTGTTAAGAAGAATATGAGAGTTACACTAAAAACATTGTGAGAATGATTGTATCCAGCTAAGGCACACTTGCCAGATATGTACCTGAAAGTGCAGGATTGGTATGAAATCTGTCGGACCAGGTTTATATACCTTGCTCTTGTAAGACTGGTGTAATTTTAGAGTTAAAATTAATATTGACAACCACGTGAACTCCGACACATTTTCCACCGTTTTAACATCTCTATTTTGCTTCTGAATTTCAAGAGGATAATTTAAATGTTGAATATTATCTATTTACCTAGAAATTCAGATTGCCATTTCTTTGTTAGCTTTTTGTGGTCCAAATATTGCCACCCCCACCCCTACTAAACAGCATTGTCTGTCACACCTCTCATACCAAATAGGACTGAATGCCTCTTAGCAAATAGTGGTAGATAGAACTGGGTGTGAAATAGCATTTTGAAGTATTTGGCAACTGATCAGCAAATATTTGGCAAAAAAGTAAAGATGTTAGTTTTCCAAGGTGTTTTTACAGACATCAAATTTGCTTTTCTGTGTGCTAGGATGGAACTCTGCTATCTGAAAATACAAGTGGGAGTTGTTTTTTTAAATAGGTAAGACACACAACAAGATCCTTCCATACAAAAACATACAGGAGGCAACATACGTTATGTTGGATTTGGATGGCAAGATAGGAATGCACACACTATTGTGATAGTTGTCTCCTTGGTGCAGTGAAAAGCAGCTAAAGCTTGGAAAGATTATGAATGCCTAGGAAGGCTTCATTAATTTTTTTTATATCCAGAGGGTATTAGGCATTTGAGCCTTTAGCTTTGGTTGGTTGTGGAGGATGGAAACCCATATCCTTTTTTCTTGGGCAGTTGCTATGAGGCTTTCTCTCACAATACATATGAGATTTATTATTGTGGCTCATACAGTGTAATGAGAACAGACATCTGTAGCGATCCTGTTCATTGATAGAGTAATACAGTGGCCTGTCAGGAAGGAATCAGACATTGGGCTTTTATTATTATAGAGTCTGTGTAATTTTGTATGCCAGTAGTTTCAGCTTGCTTGTACAAGATTCTTTTTTGTAGGTATATACACATACATGCGTGCAGCTGCACACATAGAAAAAGGGTACTAGAAATATTCCTCAGTTTTTGATACAGTACTAAGATTAATTGTTCTGTACATAATTATTGTTCCCATCTCTTTACCACGTTGTGCAAAATTGAAGGGTCATTCATTGTTTTTCTCAGATAGAAAGTCTATAATTAGATAATTGCTTCAGTCAACTTTAAGTGTCTTGAGTAATAAAATAAATACAAATATCTCTTATGATCCATGCCCAACAAGTACACCTAGCTCCTCATATAAACTACACTAGTGAGGAATATTAAATGGATTGTTTTTACACTTCTTTATTCCCCACCCACATTTATCTTTTAAATTCTGTGTTTTAAAACAAGTTTAGGAAGATAGCAAAGTATCTCATACTCCAGGGGTTCAAGTGGAATCTTTTCCTGGAGCCTTCTTACCTGAACATACCAGTGATTATAACTGAGAACTTCTAACTGTAGAGAGTGTTCTCTGCCACTGATCTGTGGACCCGCAAAATATCTAGTCACACTGTACCTCAAAGTCACATGAATTCAACTCAAGGATATATAATTTTAAAAAAATACTACTTCCAGGGATTCATGAACCCATTTTTAGTAATCCTTCTGTAGTTCTTTTGCCTAGGCCCTTAAAAGGTATAATTATACAACAATATATAAATGGTATGCAGCTCAAGTGATCTGTTCCTGTTATAAGGAATCCAGAGTACTGAATTAAGCACTTCTGTTATGAAACTAAGAAACTCCTCTGGCTGGTGATTTCCTTTTGTCTGTAAGAGTTCAGCTGTGAGGCCAAGGGCATGATCCAGAGGAGTGGTACACAGAGAGAATTGCTTCTGCCAGCAGAACCAGGAGGGAGGTGATTGTTCCTTCTGCAGCCCACCGTCATGTGTCCTTCCCAGCCAGTGAGACACCATCTGGAGCTGGTTCTGGGGGCTATGTAGATTATTGTAGTGGGCCAGGAAGAGAAAGAAAGTTGTATCATGCTGTCTGGTAGCTAAATGCTGGCTGTAGATCTGAGAGATGACTTTTTTCTCAGATGTTTTCTTACATCAGTGACTGCTGATACTAATATAGGCAGTTACCAGATGAGCTAGGAACCAAGTGTTTTGCTAGCAAGTTAAGCCAAGGCACTGGAGCAGAGGAAGAAAGCCAGAAGTTAGTCAAGAAATGCACAGAAGCACACCAGATCCAGGAAAGCCTTGTTGCTTAAGCAAGTAAGGAGCATTTTATAGCCATTGTTGTCAAATGGTCTGCCCAAGTTCGCAGGTCCTTTCAAGAACTGGAAAATACTTAATTGTCAAGAGGTTCTAAGTACGATTCAGGCAGCTTGCCATGTGGGCACCAAGCACACAGAACTATAGATTGACAGTTCTAAGTCTGGAAGTTCTTATAGTCACCCACTGATGATGTTCCCAGTCAGTCTTTGGGAGATCTGTCCTTGACCAATTCCGGGTGTGTGTGTATGTGTCTGCACAGATACCTTCATATTGGACACTAAAATATCATGGGATGCAAAAGCACGGAGACAATTCAAAAACATATGCTATTGCTCATGCCTTCCCACAGGTAGGATTTCAGCTGATCAAAAACGAATTTGCAGGCTACAGTGTGATAAAGATGGTATGAAATAAGCCCAGAGTCTACTTATGTGGGATCCAAGCAGATTTGAAGAAAAGCTGTGATGATGAAGTTGGATTTGTCTCTCAAATGCAGAAGCAACTTCATGAGTCTTTTTCAGTGTATTAGAATGTCATGTTGTTGTTGTTTTTGAAAAGCAAAGCTGTTTATAAAGGAATATATGAAATTACCAAAGTATACAAGGAGGTGCTGGGTTTTTTTTTAATTAGATTTAGTGTGGATAGAAGTCAGTTGGTAAATGCCAACATATATGCAAAGAAGGTCAGAGTGATTGCGTCGTGATACTTCTTCCAAATGTTGCTATTTCAGATAAAATACACAGTCAATCGAATTGTATTCCGAACCAGACAACTTTGTGTCTTTCTTCCAATTTTTTTTTTAAATACAGCACTTAGTTATGCATAGAGAGATTACAAAGTGAAAGTTTTCAACAACAGCTGTTTTTGTCAGCATAAAAAAATGCTTAAGTGGATAGGTGCAGAGACACATGCCAAGGAAGTGCGGGTTAGAAAAGGACTCCTGATTAAGGTATTTTGTTTGGTATAAGTTTTCATAGGCTAGCTTTCATGCCACAAGACTTTCTGTTCCTTTTGTTACCGCAGCAGACTAGTATGGCTACTCCTCCTGGAAACTGTCCCTATAGGGATGTCGTTGTTTTCCTTTCTTACCAAATTAATTGCTAATACCAGTATTACTTTAAAGGAGATTATGAAGATACTGAAATAATTAAAAGATTTTCCGTACCTTGACTCAGTCATTAATCAAAATAAAGATGACAATTAAGAAATCAGAAGACTTGGAAGGGCAGCTATGAAAGAACTAGATAAGATCCTCAAGTATCGTTGAATACTAAAGTTAGGACTGGCCATGCCCCTGTATTTCCAGTTTCTGTGTATGGTTGTGAAAGCTGAAAAGTGAAGAAATCTGATAGGAGGAAAATCAAGTCACTTGAAAGGTAGTGCTGGATGTCATTATAGATACAGAGTTCTATGGATATCCTGGGCTGTTTAAAAAGACAAATAAATGGTTCCTAGCCTGAAGTCTCGCTAGAAACTAAGATGACTAAACTGAGGTTGTCATCCTTTGGACATATCGTGAGAAGACCTGAGTCACTAGGAAATATAATAATGCTTGGTAAGGTAGAAGGCATTAAGATAACAGGAAGACTGCATTACAGATGAACAGACTTATTCAAGGAAACCACACCCCTGAATGTGCAAGATCTGAACAATGTTGTTGATGATAGGATGACTTTGAGGCCTCTCCTTCACAGGGTCCTAATAAGTCAAAATTGACTTGATGGCAGTTAATAACAACAACAATCAGCAGCCATGACCACTTTGCTTCAAGGAATACAGTATGGCTTTTTAGGAAGTTGTTTCTGAAATTACTGTTTGGCATGCATCTTAATTTCCCCATAGATTTGGCTTGTTTTGTTGTCGTTGTATATCTTCAAGTCATTTCAGATTTACAGCAACTCTAAGGCATTTCCTTTGCAAGGATTTTCTTTGTGAGATTTGTTCAGAGAGGATTTGCCCCTTCCTTTCTCTGAGGCTGAGAGAATGTGACTTGCCCAAGGTCACCCAGTGGGTTTCCATAGCCGAATGGGATGCAAACCTTGGTCTTCAGAGTCATTGTCTAGTTCTCAAGCTACTACACCATGCTGGCTCCTTACTATCTTGGAAGGTGCAGAGGAAATGAAATAGGCTGTGTGGGAAACTATGTGTTATCAGCTGTCCTGTTCACTACATGGTTGAGAACGCTTGCTCCTAGTTGCTAGAAAGTGGAGTTGTGAATGCAGGGTCTTAAGTTCTTAAATGTATTCCATGTTTTCCCCTTTCTTGGTCCTTTCTGAGTCCAGTGTGCTTTCTTTGACAAACTGAAAATATCTTTGCTATTTGCTATGTACACTCGCTATCTTTTGAGCAAATCTGTTGAGCAGTGGACTAGTTATATTGAAACTGACCTTGACGTGAGGCATCTCTTAGATTCCATCTGTATTTTTGGGGCAGAGCTCATGAATGTGTGGGATCAAATGATGGCTCTGTTATTTTGCCCTGTCTTCACTCACTCTGGACAGGCTACCTCTTTGGCAGATGATCCTATATTCTATTATCATCTGTGTTTCAAGAAGCTTTATAACTCCTTCTGTTTTGCAGTTGTCCTAAAATTTCTTGAACCAAAACATTTCTTGTTTTCTAACACGGATAATTATTTGCTAGGGCCAGCTGTGCTAGGGCCAGCTGTACTAGGGCCCTTTCAGCACACGAAAGGGATGATGGAGAAAACAGTGAGTGTCTTAGCTAGTCTTCTGTCCAGACTGCTCACACCTAGTTCAGCTTTGCATGAAATTGCAAAATTTGCGTGAGTGGAGTTTTATCTTTTGATCTGCCCTTTTTTTTTTTTAAATCCAAGCTCTACTAATATTATATGATATTGTTGAGTGCTGTGGGTGGAATTGCAGCTGTGTACATGCTTAGACATATAGGACCAATTGGAGAAAACACAGAGGCTAAAATGTCAAGGGATTACTATACAATATGATCAGTGCCAATGTGTATTATGTATTAAAGTATGGATGTAGATGTCTTTCTATGCTCACCAACATACGAGCAGTATGTTGATCTTTTTCTCCTTTCCCAGCCTGCTACCCCTTCTCTTCTAGTGTCCCACTTCGCTCCTTTTCTCTGTTACTGGTCTTTCTCTATTCCTGTGCTCATTCAGCCTTTCCCCCTGCTCACTCTTCTCTCTCACTTACCACATAGGAGGAGTTTCTTTTTCTTTTTTTCCTTTCTCTTAAAAGTTTTGTATTTGGAAGCCCTGCAGACAGAAGCAGAAGCCTGAGTTGCTGCTTCTCTTTCCATGCCTCTGGCCAACATAGCTGCCTAGCAGCCCTCTGAAGAAATGAGTATGTGAGGCTTTACTGCTACTTTCTGTCAGCTTGTTAGGGAATTACAAGAAACTGTGGGGGTTAATAACTGAAGAGAGTACTGCATGCTGCAGACAGATTAAAAATTAATTGGTTAATTAATTTCTAAAAAAAATAAAACAAACCTGAGGCGCACATTCAGTGGATCCCTTAATATGCACATCAAGTTTCAGGTGCCTAGTTTTCACAGTCTTGGAGCAGTTCAGAGACAGTTGTTGTTGTGTACATTCAAGTCATTACTGACTTATGGTGACCCTAAAGCAGTGGTTCTCAACCTGTGGGTCCCCAGATGTTCATGGACTTCAGCTCCCAGAAGCCCTGAGCATTGACCATAGTAGCTGGGGCTTCTGGGAGCTGAAGTCCATGAACATCTGGGGACCCACAGGTTGAGAACCACTGCCCTAAAGCAAGCCTATCACAAGGTTTTCTTGGCAGAATTTGTTCAGGGTGGTTCGCCCTTGCCTTCCTGTGAGGCTGAGAGAGTATGGCTTGTGCAAGGTCACTCAGTAGGTTTCCATGGCTGAGCAGGGATTTGAACTTTGTTCTCCGGTGTCTAGTCTAATACTCAAACCATTCCACCATTCCACCATGGCTGTTGGTACAAAGGCAGATATATAGTCTTCTATTAGTATAGATTAAAAAAACTCTCAGAATCCATATTTCCTTACTATGCTATTTGCTATTGTTTGCCTTCAAGTCATTTTAGACTTATGATGATCCTACTGTGGAGTTTTCTCGGCAAGATTAGTTTGCGGGGTGGTTGCCATTGCCTTTACCATTGCTTTTGCCAGGGAGGTTGCCATGGCCTTCCTCTGTGGCTGCAGATTTATGACTTGCCAAAGGTCACGTAGTGGTTTTCTATGGCTGAATGAAGATTCACATGCTGTTCTCCTGCAGTCCTAGTTTAACCATTACACCACAGTGGCTCTCATTCTTCTATTGTATGCAATATTTTTCTTGACTCTATAAAAGAATGGTCGTAATAACAGATTAGATAAACTTAATTGATGGCATAATCTTGTTGACTTCGGCAGGACTTACTGCCAAGTAAGTTCATGTAAGCACAGTCTGAAGACAGCTTAGGGAACTGGGTATGTTTAACTTGGAGAAAAGAAGACTGAGAAGTAACTGAGAAGTGATATGACAGATGTATAAAAATTTGGAGGGATGTCATGTAGAATATGAAGCAAGCTCATTTTCAGCTGCTTCAGGGAGCAGAGCATGAACCAGTGGATTCAAACCACAGGAAAAAGAGATTCTGCCTAAACTTTACATAGAACTTCCTTGATGGTAAGAGCTGTTTCACACTGGCATAGATTCTTCCTCCTTGCAAATCTTTAAAAAGAAATTGAATGGCCTTCTCTTGGGATTGCTTTAGTTGCATATTCCTACCTATTTGGGGTTGGGCTAGATGGCCCTTGTGGTCCCTTCCAACTCTGTGTTTCTGTGGTTCTACATGCTGAATATGTTAGTTGTCGGACGATGAGCTCTTGAATAGCACTCCTAATAAGAAAATTGCTGCAGCTAATCCTGAAGCCAATTAATAGGGCCAGTTGAAAATATTAAATCCTTTTTTTTAAAAAAGCAGTGTATTAGTCTTGAGCATTTGGTTATTTATTTACACAGCTGAGAACATAACAGCTAGTGGCATAGCAGACCAATGGCATGTCAGAAGTGCTTTTCAGCAGGAGGGCAAAGCACCCTGCCTACGTTTCAGAACATGTGCACTTATTTCAGAGTAACAGATTGCTTGTTCTATATACTGAGAGATAACTATGGCCATTTCCACACGGGGGTAAAACCCCACGCTGTGACGACCGGACACGGATGTCGTCTACACCGTGGGGTGCGCAAGAGCAGTGAAAAAAAGGGAGGTTCTAGACCTCAAACTGCTCTTGCGCGGCTGCGGGGGTGGCGCTCCGTGTTTTATAAAGACCACTTTTCAAGTGGTCTTTTTAAAACTTGTGCGCGCTACTCCGTTGCAGGGCCCCATTTAGAACTGCAAGGACGCGCTAGCGTGTCCCTGCAGAGCTGCCCGGGGGCGGGCTTCTGGCTGGCGCACTGTCCTGATTGGCAGAGTGCTGCCGGAAGCCGCCGGCTGCCATTTGGGGCGCCGCTGGCCGCCGCCAAGCACCACCAAGTGCCACCAATGTTTAGAGCAGCGAATTTGCACTGCTCCCCGCGGGACAGAGCGCCCCGCTTCAAGGTAAGCTTCATCCCCATGTGCACCACCCCGTTTCCCCCCGTTTCGCCGCCCCCCATGTGGAAAGGGCCCATTATTATGAAGAGTTAAGTACACTGGTGTGCATATTCATGTTCAGTCCATGTATTCCTTTGCTTGTCTGATGATGATGATGATGACGATGATGATGATGATAATAATAATGATAAAAATAATAATAGTAGCAGTAGTAGTAGTAGTAGTAATAGGTTGCTTTCTATTGTTCTGTAATGATATGGACAGTTTTCCTAAGGTCTTGGAGAAAGAAAGTGACAAACATTCTTAAAAGGTCTTGGCTTGAATACTAAGATACGTGAATGGGAGGAAGTGAACAGAAGGATTGGTATTTACTCCCCATCCGTGTTGTTCAAGAGGGCTTCTCCGATTTTCTGGAGCGGCTTTGTTGGGCGTGTGTTTGTGAAGATTACACAGGCAGCTGAAGGACAAACAGAGGATAGGAATTGTTCCTTGCATGAACTTCCTCTTTTCACTTATCTTAGTGTCAAAGACACTGTGTTTTTGCAATTTGACATCAATGAGCAAGCCCTTGAACCAGTGTCCTCATCTTAAATCTGTTCTTTTTCCTACCACCTACCTACCTGCACCGCTGCTGAAATCCAAAACTGTGCCTTTGCATCATGGATACAGGTGAATGTGCGGATATATCTGTTCATCTATCTTCATGATCATGTCAAACACAGTTCAGTAGTAGTGGCAACAGCCTCAAAAGTAACAAATTCCTTCCTTCCTTCTTTTCTTTTCTTTTCTTTCTTTCTTTTCTTCAGTGCACAGAAACATTCATTTTAAAATACCACAATCTGCAAATGTAATGGCTGTGTTTATACCAAGAGTGGGCAATTTCAAGCCTGTTTCTTCCAAGATGTGTTTTGTAAAAGTACTTGTTTTGCTTGGCTCATAGCTGGGATGCTTAAGAGGAAGTGTCTTCAGGAATACAATTTAAGGGCGCCACGGACCTTGCCTGCTGCCCTTCTTCCCCTCACTTCCCATTGTGGGACTTACAAGCAGTGTCTTTGAGAGAGCAGCTGGTATTTTAAAGACAATTTGTCATGTAGCTGAGATTCAAAAGATCATTGCAGTTCCTTGATTGGGCTGATAAGTAATTCTCCCTGCACATCTGCAGTTGCACAGCTGCTTCCTCCTTATTGGAGTTTTGCTTTCTCAGCCAGTCTGATGGATTTCCTTTCATTCTGCCTGCTCTCATAGTTCAATCTATTGAGCAACATACAGCCACTGATTTTAGTTTCTGGCCTGTTCTCTCCCCTGGGGGCTATGGAAGCTAGCAGAAGTCTTGCTCCATACTGCAACAATACTACCATATTCTCTGACCAACTTTAGAATAAACAAATTGCCTAATGTCCAGATAATTATTACTTCTTTTCTTCTCCTATTACTTTCCTCCAAAATATTTAACATAAAATAAAATACATCTAACTATATTTGGAAGTAGTCATACAAAGGCATGGGGTGATCAGGATTCCTCCCTTACCTCTTAAAGCATGTATCAAATCACTAATTAGGCAAATCAAAAGTCCAAGCATCTTGTATCAAGGTGTTGTTGTTGTTTTTGTAGTGGTGGTAGTAGTAGTAGTAGTAGTAGTAGTTGTTGTTGTGTGCCTTCAAGTAATTTCTAACTTATGGTGATCATAGTGTACTTGAAATCACAGGTAAAACATCATTCTAATTTTAGAATCTTCTAGAAAGAATCTTAAAATAACAACTATTTATTAATGCATAGAAGGAGCCAGTAAAGTTTTGCTTGGAAAAGCTTTTATATCCCAGCCATCCCTAACTTGCAAAACATGAGGATGAGACTTCCAGGGCAGGGACTTCCACAAAATCACTGTGGTGTGTCCAGTTTTGCATAGTACAGACCTCTGTTTGAAGGGCACTTGTTATTCCAAGATGCCCTTTTTTAGAAGAGCTGCCTGGTTTAAAGAATAGAGACCACACAAAGGATTACCAAGGGCCCTGAGGTTGTCCATCGTCCATTAGCACTGGACAGCAGAGCAGAGAGCAGACGTGCAAATCACTTAGTTTCAGTCTTCTCCACAATAGCAAGATGCAGTGTTCTTTATTTAAAAAGCAGAAATTAATTCTAAATTTGCATCTAAGAACTAACATGTATAGGCTTTATGCAGAAAGCTGTACTTGTGCTCTTTCGGTGGCGTAGCTTGACATGAGTGAGGAGCAACAACGCACGGGGTAGGGTGATGGCGTGTGGACGGCAGACAAGAAACGGCAGTGCCCCCAAAAAAGTGCTACCCGGCAGCACCTCCTCCCCTTGCCCCCCCATCCCTACACCACTGTACTCTTTTGAGCAAATACATTCCCCTTTTGGGGGAGAGCATGTTATGCAGGTGGTCACACTAATTTCCAGATATAAGAGAGCATAAAAAGATGTGAATAGTGTGCATATTAAAGAAATCACTTCCATGAATTGGGACATCCTACTGCACTTGCTGGTTGACAATCTTGCTTTGGCCATGAGGTGCTCTGTAAAATGTTCTTTCTCTTCCTCATTATTTCAGGAGGCAACCTGGTTGTTAACAGTTTCTACCTGGATATATAGAAGACCCACTAGATAGCCAAGCACAGTGTGATTAGCTTTCATTTAAAAAGAATATTATATATATCCAGTTTCTATCTGGATGTATAGAAAAGTGACTAGATATTCAAGCACATTGTGATTAGCTTTCATTATAAAATATATTACACACTTTTGAAGCTTTTTCTAGAGTAAAATATAGCTTGCATACTGGACAGTTTTTCCACCCTTTCCGTGTAAATTACTTCTCCTAAAATCTTAAACATTCTATCTGAGCTTTGGAAGACTGGTGGGGGGGGGGGAATAGGCTATTATCAACTACCTACAAACCCTGTAATGTGATATTTATAACTGATATAGCTTACAGCAATGTGAGGCATATAAAAATACTGCTGTGCTTTTTCTTGCAGTGTGAATGTGTAATAGCAAACATGTGGTTTGTTAAAAACATTATGATTAATTGGAATTTAATATCTCTTTCAGTAATTGCAAGTTTTCGAGGAGCAGTCCCACATGGCTTGTCACTGGAGATTGGAGACACTGTTCAAATACTGGAGAAATGTGATGGTAAGTGTTGACATTAGTATGCAACTGTCAGGTGGCGAGAGAGCTCAAGGTCATATTGTCTAATTATGCTAGTGCAGTAACCAAATGTTTGCTGTAGAGGAGAATCTGTCTAAATGGGGAAAAAAAAGGTACAGCTACACAACCAGAGATTGTAACAGTTATTTTTGGATTACGGATCCCAGTAGCCACAGAGGTTGGGGGATTCACAGTAGCTGTGGGATTCTTGGAGCTGTATTCCAATAAAATAGCTTTTCCCAGTGCTGGGCAAACTATGTTTCTATGACCAAAAGGTACAGAATTCAGGAGTGCCTACGTAAGGAGAAATAATGAGGTAATAAAATGCATCCAATCCACAACATTTCAGATTTAATCTGTGTCTTCAGATGCTACAGAGAAGGCAACCGTGTTTGTTGGGAAGATCATATGGTAGGCATGTTCAGTTCCAGTGTTGTAAGGAAAGCAAAATCTGTACATTGACACCAGCCTGATGTATGCCCAAATATATCCTAAATGTGTATCACCACTTTTCCATGAAGCTGTCCAGAACCATAGGGCAAGGAATCAATCATAACTGAACTAGTAGATTAATTAAAAATATATTATTCAAGAAAATGTTGTGTATGTAAGTCTTTTGGATTAAAAGAGTTTAGCACTGTTGTTGTATGCCTTCAAGTCATTACTGACTTATGGCGACACTAAGGTGAACCTGTTACAGAGTTTAGTAGGGTTGAGAGCGTGTTACACACCCAGGGTCACTCAGTAGATTTCCATGGCTGAGCGGGGAATCGGATTGTGGTCTCCAGGGTTATAGTCCAAGCATTCAAACCACTATACTACATTGACTCAGTATAGCATTAGAATACCGCAAACCTCAAGAATTACTTTGGTTCTTGATTTAAATGTTGAGTCTCAATCACCTTGAGCTCCTAGAAAGTGGGATGTATTTGAAAGGGAGGATGCCTTTAGTTACTGTCCTTTACAAGGCTTCTCAGTAAGAGAATTACTGATAGACAGCGCTAGTTGGAATAAACCTCCATAGCCTGTCCAGAAAATAGAATTAAAAAGTGCATTAGATTTTCTTCCCCCAAACTCCAGAAGTCAACAAAAACATGTGAGGATCCTAAGAACAAAAGAGATATTGTCCTTCATGTGGGGAAGAGTAGTGAAAACTTACATTTTGAAATAACTCTGGTCAAATGTGATTTTTTTTTAAAAAATGAACTTGCTGGAATATGCGGAGATCAGAAGGAAAGCCAAGGAAAGGCAACCATCACACATAGAGAATGCTGCTGTTTACATGTTGTGTGTTTACACAGAATCCTCCTTGGGTTTCACAGCTTATGCATAGTGCATTGCAAAGAGGATGGTCTGCGAAAGGGATCTCTGATTAGGTAGTATCATGATAGAGAATGAGCCTATTCTGAATTTTATGAGAATCTGATTTCAATAAAAGCTGTGTGTTTAGGAAAGTCTGCCTGTACTCTGTGAAATAGTGTGATATCATTGTGTTTATGTCTAGCCAGTGAATCATAATATTACTTAGTATCTGGATTCACCTTTGTGATGACCTGTAGCTCACATCTAAACAGAAAAAGTCAGTTTGATGTGAAGGGATTTTTTTTTTAAGAGCTGAAGTTCCAGAGGTTTATTGGACAACAAAAGTTAATGCTGAGTTTATTCTGGCAGTGCAGTATGGTGCCAATTTATCAGGCGTTCTAGAGGGTACTGTGAAACTACATCAGGGTAAAGGTATTGGTCACAAATGAACATTAAGTTTGATCCAGGTGAAAACACAGAGAGAAAATAAAAGAGTTCAGTCTTGACCATGATTTCTCATCCAGAAATACCACTGAAGGGTACCGGACTTGCTAATACATAGCTATGTAACAATGGCATCCTACAAATATGTTTTTATCCATTGCTGAAATATTTGTGGCTTAGATCAATAATTTGCCTCAATTAGAGTAAACCCACTGAATCAATGGAACTTCATAGTTGTTACTCATCAATTTTCCATTGGTTTAATGGATCTACAGTAGCTGGGATTAAGTTAGATTTAGACCTGTATCTATGGATTTCTATCATCTATCTATGAGACACCCTGCTTTAAAGATAAATGCAAGTATATAATAATTGTTATTTTTCTGCAGGCTGGTACAGAGGATTTGCCTTAAAAAACCCAAATCTCAAGGTAAAAACTACTTCTGTTTCTAAATTAAGTTTCATGCAGTGAATAGCTTGAGCTTGATAGTTTATTGAGCTGTCACACAACACGTAAATTGTCTGGCATAACAATGTGGCAATACATTTTTAAACATGAAAGGGAGGTGTAGCCCATGATGGACTGTTAGTGGCTGTGCCTGGGGCACAAAACAGAGATGGCTGAGAAACAAAGTATATGAATGGAAAAGTCCTATCTTGCATGCCCTAGGTGATGAGGAGTGCTGTATAGATGTAGCAAATTCATTCAGCAGCTACAAGTCAAGCCCTACTTACTCACTAGCATTGCAATGTGCAGTTGGTTTGGGGGAGTGGGATTGCAGTGCCGCCTTTCTCTCTGTGAAAACAATAGAAAGCAAATTGTAATATGAAAGAGCACTGGGACCCCTGGGGAACTGTAAGGTATCTGGGAACTCAGATTATAAAAGCGTGGAAGAAATCTTCCAGAGCACAAATGGGTCAGTGGCTTGACTCTTACCCTGTGAGAAAGGGATAAGGTGTGGATGATCCAATTGTTGCCTTTATGCCCTGGTTTAACCAGGAGCCTTTCGTACTACACAGTTATAGTGCTATGGTACCAGTTTAACTGCCATAACAACATCCTATACAATCCTGGGATTTGCAGTTCAGAGAAGCGTATTTAGAATTCTCAGCCCAAGAGCTCTAGTGCTTCAGCAAACCATAGGCCCCAGGATTCCTGGCAGCTAAAGTGGAATCATAGTGCCATAACTGTGTAGTATGAAAGCTGTCTGGGTGGATTGGGAAGGAAGAGAGTGGGGATATGGAATAAAGCTCAAGGAAGAAGAAAGATAGGCTCACTCCACTCTTGGGCTTCTTAATACCCACCCTTTCTGCCATGAAAGGTAAGGGGATAACAAGGTAAAAATAAAGAGGATAGCAGAAGTTTCTCCACTGCTGTGCCTGCTTTATAATCAGACTTGAGTTTCTCCTTGAGTCTTCAGTCTACTGTCTTCCCCAGGAGCTAATTTTTCAGAATGGAAGAAATAAAAAGCACTACACATTTTGAATGTCCCCTTAGTATGTGTAAATACATGACGTTCCATTGCTATTTGCTTTCCACTAGTACTTTTTAGTTTCAGTCATGAATTACTGTGTCTTTCTTTTTCACAAATGCACAGACGTATGTATATGCTTCATTTCTGTGTATTTCCTCTCTCTGTTTTTGAAGGTTTCTTGCATTTATTGGACTGTTTTTCTCTTTCAGGGTATCTTCCCATCCAGCTATATTCACTTGAAAAATGCATGCGTTAAGAACAAAGGGTAGGTAATGATTCAGAGCTCCCTGGTTTTAGCTGATGACAAAGTGCTGTAGGGAAAGTGTGTGTTGATGAAGTAATCATCTGGAGTTGGATAAAAGTATTGGACCAACAAAGAGGCATGTGGCACCTGATAGGCCCAGTGCAGAGAGTGTCCTGTGAGTTTTCATATGACACCACATTCTAACCTTCTTCTAATTTTTGAAGCAACCATGGTTCAGTGTCAGTTTTTTTTTCCAGTAACCATGTTACATGTCAGAAATGGGTTTTTAAACAGTGGCTTGACCTAATTGCAGATAGGTAAAACACCAGCAGTGGAAATTTGCAGTGCTTAACTTGGAAAATGAGATATGTGTGGGTGGGTGGTTGTGGGTAGGTGTGTATTTCATATGGGGGATGGAAAGGAGTATGCAAGCTCTTGATCTCCTGCCCATGATTAGAAGAAGCAGGGAGCTTATATTTGCTGTGGGTGTATGAGCAACAAATGTTAATCTCTAAGCTGCCGCAGGATTCTTTCTTTCTTTTCTTTACAACAGTCTGAATACAGCTGTCCTGCTGGAGTGAAAGCATTATTGGTGATTAACATAATTTACTCAGGGCTAAATGGACTGCAGCTGAATGGACCGTAGCTTGCCAACTCTAAAATATTTCTTAAGGGAAAGGGTTGATTCTAATTAATTACAATTTGTAGCTTAGTCCCCAACCTGGGACGTTTCTTGATACTACTTCCAAAAGGCAGTGTGAACCAAGCTGAGTTTAGTAGAATGCTTGATGCTCTGCTGCAGTGATTGTTTGCTGTAGAGCCATCAACATATGGCTGGCCTTCCCGTGAGGCATTCTCTTCAGGCAGATGCTGAATAGTGCCGAATGGTGCAAGGTATTAGAATACAGAGCTCTGTGAGTCAAATAGCCTGCCCTATATCTCGTAAGTGAGTCTGTTTCCCTGAGATGAACAGTAAAACACAGTCTTGTCTGCTTTGTTGAAGTGTAATTTAACTGCTGGTCCAGTCAATTTCATTATGGGGACTGAGGACAGGAAATATTTTTTCCCCATGCAGCAAAATGTCCCAGTCTTGCTCTGACCTCACATAACAGAATATTTTGTTGTCTTTGTTACTGATTCCAAAGGGCAAAGAACTGAACTGAAAGAAAGGTGGTGAACTGAAAGAAATTATGTATAGGACCAGAAATCCCAGGCAGTTTGAATGTTTTTTTTTAAAGGTTTATTAACAGTAATGTTGCTTAAAATGCTTGTTTGACATTTTATACTCTCTGGTTCTAACAGGCAATTTGAAATGGTTGTTCCAACAGAAGATTCTGTTATTACAGAGATGACATCAACCTTAAGAGACTGGGGAACAATGTGGAAACAACTTTATGTGGTAACTGATTATGGTTAAAATTTCTCATTATTCGGATCCTGGACACTTGGAAAAAATATGCTTTGAATCAGGCATCTCTCATATCTGTCTGAATGATCCTAATTCAGAATTGGGGGTTAGAGTTTATCCAAATTAAAAAAATATTCCTATTAAAATATTTAGATATAAGGGTTTTTTTTTCTTTTAAGTGACTTAATTTGGTGGAGGGCGTCATATTAATAGAGACTTTAGGTTGCTCCTCAAAACATATTTACACAGCATAGTTAATCAGAACAGTTTCAGTCTTTTAAATAAAATTATTAATTTTCCTTTTTGTAATAATATTTCAGTGACACTATTGTTCACAATACACAGTAGTGCTCTTTTCTGTATTGTTTCTATCATGCTTTAAGTGTTATGCTGCAAGAAAGGTGTAATATACAATACAATACATAGGATACAATACAAGAGTTAACACTGTAACTTTAGGTGTTTTGACCATGTGAATATTTTGACCACAATTCTCAAACTCTTTTTTATCAAAGTTTCACTCCAGAGGTACTGCAAGCTTTTGATTACATACACACTACACACACACACTGCTTGTTTAACAAAGGGAAAGAGTACAACTGGATGAAGTCACGCAGTCTTCCAGGTGGTAGTTATAGATGTCAAAATAGAGTCTTTAAACAATCTGTTGAGTTCTATGTGTTACATTTCAGATGTATCTACACTGTACTTGTATATCCATTGCATATCGTTTTAACTGTCAGGTTGCATCATAAAGAATCCTGAAAGGAATCCTGAAAGTTAGAGGCGATACTTTTAATTTTCTCCTAAACTATCCTGTGAATTATAATTCCCAAAGTATACTAAATTAAACTGATATAACCCTCAGTCTCTCTCTTCTTCTTAAGGTACCTTTGTACCTTCTAATTTTGTACTTTCTAACATAATCTTAAAGCAGATGATGAAGGCACTGAAATAGTTCAAGATTTTGCATACTTTGGCTCAGTCATTAATCAGAATGAAGACTGCTGTCAAGAAATCAGAAGAAGACTAGGAAAGGCAGCTGTGAAGGAACTAGACAAGATCCTGAAGTGTACATGTAGTAACCTTTAACATACAAAATTCCTCTTCCAGAAAGTCTGGAAGACCACATACTTTTTTGAAAGTAATATGAATAGGGGAAAGACATGTAACAACAACAGAAACAAAATATAGAATCTTCTATCGCAACTGCATATCAATAAAAATATTAAGAAATTAAAATTGCAATCAGGTGATTTAGTTTTAGAAAGCAAGGAAATGGGCTGGCTACCAAAAATCATTAGAATCTGACCTTTTTTACAGTGCCTTGCAACTTTGGGCTTTGATTCAAGATAAAGAAATTTTTTTTACAAAGAAAAAGCCCACTTTGATGAGCAGAAGTAGCTTGGAAAAACTGACCTTGGTTCTTCAAAGTGGGAAATGGTGCTTTTATACGAATGGCTGTCTAAAACATTTTGAAATAGAAATCAAATGTACTAATCCCATGTGTATCCCAAAATCACATAATAGAATTGTGAGTGGAACTAGGTTTCAGTCATTGGGAAACAGTCCTTTAACTGAACCACTTGCTACCCTGAATGGCCATAGACCATCTCTGATTTTGCTGTTTCCTTGCAACAGCTCAAATACAGCAGAGGATGTGAGAAAGCTTCTAAAATCTGGTGTGGGAAAAGTGTGACCTGTGGGCCATATGCCATTCCAATTCATGGCCTTCACAGTCTCCCAAAGCCCCCTGAATCCTTCACAATTTTTTAAAAAATAGAAACTTTTTTTGAAGTGAAAGTTGTTTGAAAATTACACATACAGGCAAATGCCTCCTTAAATAAAAAGGTCTTTCAGTGGAAAGACAGCTGGGAGGAGGCCAACTAGAGTTCCAGAACCTGGGAGTAGCCACCCAAAAGCAGTCACAGGCACCACAGATCTGCCTGTGATGGTGATACAGGTGCTTACAGACATGTAAAATCTACCTTCCCAAAAGACACAAACCTCCTCAAAACTCCTATGTTCTCTCATGTGCCTTCTTTTCTCTCCATTTCTCCTTCAAAATGAGAAAAGAAAGTTATTCAACATCACTTCTTGCCATTTTGTAGGAAAAACAGAAGAAGAAGAAGGGTTTTCAGGTGGGGAGTGACACCTGTGAAGGGACTGGGTAGAGACTGGGCCCCTATCCCTGATACAGGAGTCCCCCTTGTTCTAGATTATATAAGCATATCATTTAACATCAGAAGAAGTCATATATCCTCAGCTATATGGATGCATAGAATAGGGATAACTCAATTTCCTTTATTCCTACTCCTTCATAAAAGCTGATGAGAACATGGGGACTGGGCGACTTGGGCATACAGCCATGGGTGTTGATTTCACATATGTATTCATGCATAAACTTCATCATATGCAATCGCAGAGCTTATCACCAAGTGCAGTAGCTGCCTCTGACTGGGAGGACACGTATATGAATGAATCATATGATTGAAATCAAGATGGTCCTGCCAGGAGAAGAGTTTGCCTCTGTAATGTCCTGATCTGTTTTGCTTACAGTGCCATCTGCAGATATCCTAAGATTAAAGATAGCTTTTGTTAAAACTTTTTTTAAAAACAGATAGCCTTTTATAATTTAGAACTGACTTGGATTCGGGCAGAAAGTAGGTAGATTAACATAAGTGGTAGTACATAACAGGCATTATGTCGCTTACCTGCTTTAAAAGAAGAAAGAATGCCAGAGGTGTATTAAAAGTCAGGTCAGGGTTCCATCTAGGTCAGCACCAATGCGCTGTACATTGGGATGAGAATTACATGGTCTTTCAGATGTTGCAGAACTGCCAGTCCTAGTTAACATACTCTATGGTGAGGAATGCTGGGAGCTGCAGTCCCACTACATCTGGAGGGCCATGTGATTCTCTCACCTGGTCTACACTGAATGGCTCCCTAGAGTTCAGGTTGGGTTTATTCCTGCTCCATCTGGACATGCATAGGATTGAATTTTAGACTTTTGGTACACAAAACACATGCTGTTCTATTGAATTCTGAACCAAAAGCATATGGTCTTTCATTGAATTCTGAGCCACAATTATTTTTATTTGTTCATTGTACTTCAAAATACCTGTTTATCAGTTTGGTCTGTCAACAAGTCGATGAATGAGAAAGCTGACTGCAGGAAGTGGGTAGAAAGGGCAAGAACAGGAAGAGCCTTCCGTATTAGTCTACATTGTCTTTTCCTTATCAGACATACGCACACATATACACACACACACATGAAATAGGAGTGAAGAAGCAAACCTAGTATCAAAACAAGTATTACTTTTGCCAAGCTTTTATGGATTATGAAAGGATGAAAAATATGTTTTATTTAAATGGAATGAACTTAGGTTGTAACCTCATACAGCAATAAAAACTGATCTTAAGTTTTGTTCCTTTTTTTGTATTTCTTGGAGGCAACACAGCAACAGTCATTTATATCAGACTTAATGATCTTAATGATCTTAATGATCTTGGCAATCTAAGAATGTCATTATGTGTTTGACAGAGAAACGAAGGGGATCTCTTTCACCGATTATGGCACATAATGAATGAAATCCTAGACTTGCGACGGCAGGTACTAGTGGGACATCTCACTCATGATAGGATGAAGGATGTCAAACGGCACATCACTGCCCGGTTGGACTGGGGCAACGAGTGAGTAAGAGACAGACTATATTACCTTTACTGCCCTTACTGTGTTCGTAATAAGATAGTTAAAAGGAAGCTGAAATCTCTGAGCAGGGCATCAGTAACATGAAACATGAAAAGGAGTCAGCTTTTCCACCGGAAGAAGTCCTCATCCCATCATTGGTACCCTTGGTGCAGTTTTGTCCTTCTAGCTAATTTTGGGAATCAAATGAGTAGTGTCCAGAAAGGATCTTTAAGTAGAACACACTTCCTTATAAGCAAATGTGAGTGTCCATTCTCCACACTTTTCAGGTGCATCTTCGCCTCCAAGCCCAGCCTGGAGACTATCATTATAATGGGTTGCTGTGACAAGTAGGCAAGGAAGTTCCATTACATGGGAAAAATCCCACTCCTAACTACATTCTGTAGTTTCCACAGCCCTGCCGATCATTCAGCCATGACATAAAAACCCATACACTGCTGTGATCTCATGCCACTGGGGAATATGTGAATATTCTAGTTGTTGGGGCTAAATGCATAGATCTTTCTCACCGTACTGGCATGCTAGCAGGAGGTTATCAAAGACTATCAAGTTCTGCCTCCTTCAAGAGAACTTATTCTTTAGGATTCAATTCCCAGAATCCTTCACTGATCATACTCACCAGGCTTGCTGGGAGCTATAGGGCAAAAAAGTAAGTTTCCCGAGCTCTGATATTTGTGTATGTTCCTGAGCAGCGTGTGGTTATTTCATGAGGCTCTGGTGCCCCGGGTGAGTCTATGAGGATGCACGCTGTGTAGTGTTGTGTTGTCTCGAAGCATATTGGATATTCCTGGTGGCAGTTTTATATACTAGATTGAATCTCATTAGTGAGTCACCTTGATTCTGCTCTGATACCAGCAGAGATTCTTGCACCAAGATTTCATTTTATCCTCTGACAGCTACAATCAGGTCAGTTTCTTTTCAGTGGTGTATGTAAACAAGGGGGAAAACCCACAGGCAGAAATCATTCAGAAAACCTTGCCTTTTTTTCCCTGTCATCTGAATATTTGCTTTGAGAATGCTGAGTAAATTGGCATCTCTGTTAGAATTTTTACAGCAGGCAAGCATTTACTTTGTGCGTTTGCGCTCTCTAAAATTGTGCCATATCAAAGCCTTTCACTCTGCTGTTACTAAATGCAGAATACTGTCACTTGTTCGGGAAAGTGAAAAATTCATAGAGCAACGTGTTGACATTGAGTGTGATCTGGATCTTGCCAGGTATGGCTCCTGCTGCTCTTGACAGTACCTTGCAGTTTGAAAAGCCAACAAGCTCATCACTATTCTACCCATGTATCATGTCGAGGAGAAAGAAATAAACAGGATGAGCTTTTCTAGTGCGATATTACTTGGAGAATGGCAACACAGACTTAAAGCACATTGGCACTTGCATTCCAGTTCAGGGATATGTTCCTGCAGTAAGCTGATGGGACATAAGGCCATTCTGACTCATTTTTCAAAAGATGCCAACTGTTGAGGCCTTATTATCTGCTTTCCTAGCAGATGAATGGAGCAGATGCTGGAGAAGGAAACATGCCTGGAGGATATATTTTGAGTTTTAAAAACTTGCAGTATGGAAAATGGATGTCACACTGCAGCATTTACTCTGGTTTTGTATTATGGTCAGGGCCAAACCAAGACATTTTGCTGCCAGAGGTGGAGCAGTGAGTGGCATCTTACCTCATCACTCCAGTCAAGGTGTATAGAACCCACCCAAAACCAGGCAGATATCATGGCACAGGAGGAAGAAAACCCCATAAGCCAGTGATTCTTAACCTTTTCTTTACTGGGAACACCCTGTAAAAATAATTTGTTTGAATTTAAATATTCAAATATTTATTTTTTAAAGGCTTCTGGAGACTAGGATTCAAATCCCTGCTCAGATACTGGGTGACCTTGGGCAACTCACATCCTTTCAACCTCAGAGAAAGGCGAAAGCAATAAATCTTGCCAAGGAAACCCCCATGACAGGTCCACCTTTGGGTCCCCATAAGTCAGTTTTCAAAAGGGAAAGGCTTGATGGCTAGAAAGACCCTCTCCCTTTCAGTGGCACTTTGTTGTTCTTTGCCTTGAAATCACTTCCGACTTATGGCAATGCTAAGGTGAACCTATCCTAGGGGTTTGTTTGTTTGTTTGTTTGTTTGGCAAGATTTGTTCAGAGGGTATTTGCCTATGCCTGAGGTCACCCAGTGGGTTTCTATGGCTGCGTGGGGATTCAAACCCTGGTCTATAGAGCCATAGTTTGGGTGTGTGAACACACCTTCTGCCATGTCCCTTTCATCAGCGACATGTCAGTGGAGGTAGTGGTGAAAGCTCCAAAACTGCTTCCTTGTTTGCAAATGAAAGCCAGGTTTGGATGTGCGCACATGCCTTCCACTGTGTCCCTGAGTGCCCACAACCTCTGCTGCTGCATCCCTGACGAAATGGGCAGGGTTGCAGGTGTGTACGCATATGTCCAAACTGCTTCCTTGCTTGCAAACGAGGGAGCAGTTTTGGCATCTGCATCCCCTCCACGCTGCCATGTCCCTGGTGCCACCATTGTTGTTGGTGTTCAGCAGCAGGACTTTGTGGATCCCTTGTGAGAGCTCCATGGACCCTCAGGTTAAGAACCACTGCCATAAGCCATTTTCCCATAACAGTGAAAAGAAATTAACAATTTGATTTTACTTCAGGACACCCCAAATCTATTGCCTAGGGCAATAGGGGCTTGCTTTGTATAACGTCCTTATGTTTCAGATGTTTGTGCCTAAGGGTATCACAAATTTCCATTAAAATTGGAGATAATAGTAACTCCAGCCCAGGCTATGAGATCTGCTGGAGAGGACCTTCCCTCTGTCCCAACATCTTCACAGGTGCATTTGGTGGGAACACAGAAAAGGGCCTTTTCAGTGGCTGCTCTCAGGCTCTGGAACTCCCTTCCCAAAGAGGTCAGACTGGCACCCTCCCTGCCTACTTCCTGGAGACAACTAAAGACATTCTTATTTCAGCAGGCATTTAATATATGATAATTGTGACGAAAGGTGCTGGTTATTTTAATTGTGATTGCTTTGTTGTTTTTAATATGTATTTTAATTTTGTTTTAGTTACTACTGTTGTGTAATATGTGTTTTAACTTTTATATGTTAGAATTTAAACTATGTTTTCTTTTTAAACTATTGTAAACCGCTTTGAGTCCTTTTGAGGAAAAAAGCAGGGTATAATAAAGGTAATAATAACACCACCACCACCACCACCACCAACAACAACTCTTAGCATCTCTGAATCTGAGTCATTTATTATAAATTCTGATTCCTGAGATGGACAGGCAGATAGACCAACATACACAGAAACCTAAGTAATACATTTGGCCCTCCACATTTCTGGGTCTTACTTTCATGAATTTTATTATTTGCAAGTTTTTCCAACCCCTGTCCCCTGCTCAAGTGCTTCTTATCCAAGTGCTTCTTATCCAGGGAACCTTCCCTCTTAGAGGCTCCAATCAGGCCACACAACTCTTTAAGAACCCACCTCTGATCCTCCTCCTTCTCCTCTACCAGCTGCTGCCTGGCCAGCTAAAGATCAGTCACATCCTGATTTCTCAGTACTACAATCCCTCTTGCAGTGCCCCCCTCCACCCAAGGAAGGACATGGGCACGAGAGAGGAATTAGGGCCACCATGCCAGCCCACTCCCTTTCCTTCTACTTTCCCAGATCCTGGGTGCCCACTCTCCCCACCATGCCTCAGCCCCCTTCCTACAGACACACACATTTTGATACTTGTGGTTTTTTTCATTTTTACAGGATTCTTGCCCCCTAGTGAAAGTGGAACAAACTGTAGTTTCTGTGCCACTGTCATTGGTTCATTTTAAATGTTTCTAGTCTGTGTTGTCAGCTGTGTGGGTTATTTTTCTATGAACTCTCACGTTTAGGAATCAAATCTTTACTTCAATATACTTTAGACCAGTGCTACTCAAAGTGAAGGTCCCTAGACTGTCATTCGTCCATGAACTGTCACTTTGCAGTCCACAGAATGTTTTCAGGAGTGAAAGAAACAGTTTTAGCCAACAGGCTCAAATATGGTACAGGTGTCTGGTGTATTACAGGAAACAATTATGAGTTCCTCCCACTGATAGCCTGAGAAGTGTTTCTTTGAGTTAATATGGAGTTAGATAAGGATGATGATGTGGTGTTGCATTAAGAGTCTTTGAGAGTGGTGGTGAGGATGAAGATTAATTCACATAGCTGTGTGTTAGGGCAAGGAGATTTTAGAGATGCTTTCATATGGAAATTTTCCAGCACAGGTTTAGTAGCTTTTGTTTTTCTGCATAAATGGTTGGCTGACTGCTTGTTTAGAAGCAAGGTGTCAGGCAGCTGTAGACATTACTGTGAGAGCTTTAATCTATGATATCAAAGGAGCTGCGTGTACAGGTTAAAATTCAAAGATACTTAAAGTGTTTCCATTGCTTTGCAAGATGAAACAGATAAGTTAATCATGTTTATGCCATCTGGTGAGATTTTTTTACTCATGCAATTGTTGCACCATTTAGTTACAAAAGGAAAACTGAGTAAAGATATTGTTGCATGGGCAACATTTTTCTGAACTGCTCTATCATTGTAATTCCTTAGAACCTACCCACTTACATGATAAGTAAGCCCTGTCATGTGTCATGAAGGGCTGGAGAAAGAGGTACTGGAACAGGTGATCCCATGCTCCTGGGCAGACATATCTTCTGTTCATCCATGCAGAACTTTGGATCCAGGCCTTGGAAAAAATTGCAAGATCAAAATGGCAGCAGGGGAGCATAGATAGAAAAGACATAGATAGAAAGCCATGTTTCCTGGGAGATATAAGGAGCTGATAAACCATTTGTGTTGTAGACAAAAGACTAATGATTATTTCCAAAATTTACTTTTTTACCCTTATTGTATTCCCATCACCATTGTCTGCCTCTTCAGATTTCTTTCTCTGTTATTTCCTCTGTCACTTCTCATCATCAGTATTATTATTTAACCTCCAGCTGTCTTTTCTTTTATAAAAGAAATCAGTCTGCTAGATTAGAAAATAATTAAGTGTACTCTTTGTTGTAAAGATTACAAGATAAGTGCATGTGAAACATTTTGAATCATCCCAAGTTTTACATCAGTGGTAGCAATGGAGATTGTATCTAACTGTGCTCTTGTGCTGGATTGCATTCTGTAGAAAGCGCATATTGCTTATTGTTTTTCCTGTTACTGTTGATGATTTTGAAATATTGTAGTGGATAAAGATAATGAGAAATTGGATAAAAATTTGTATGCTTTTGGAAGCTTCTGCTCAGATGCCTTAGAAAGTTCTTCTCTAACCAGACTTTCCGTATTCACTTACAGACAACTGGGACTGGACTTGGTTCCAAGAAAGGAATATGCAATGGTAGATCCAGAGGAAATCAGTATTACAGAGCTGTATAGACTGGTAAGCACCCCAGCTCTCTAGGTTAACTGAAATTTCCACAGTAGGAGGCTGCTACTCCATATGTAACCTAGCTGTTAACTATGATTGAACAATTAGGGTTGGGTCGTGGAAGCACGTGCTCTCTCCTTTCTTGTGAACTTATTGTCCAGGTGTCCCTTTACCATGAGTACGTATTCTACTTGATCACTTTTAACTGTAGTTAAAACCAAATATGCTCTGAGGAAGGAAATGAGCAGAAGGTTTTCTCCCTCCATGTTTTGTGTGGAAAGACGGTTTGTGAGGATTTTAAAGCCACTGGATTGCAGCCGGAACATACTAAATATGGATTTTCCCCAAATCTATGCATTTCTCCTCTTCATTGGACTGAAATATTTGGTTATGCCAATTCAAAATGAAATGCTTTGTGAATTGTGAATTCTTTAAAAATGACAGGAAGTACTCAGTTTTGAACTTAATGTTGAAGCAAAATAGTACATTTTCAACGACGGCTGTTCTTTGCAGCAAAAGCAATCAATAAAATGGATTTTGTACCTGGGGACCCCAAGTACTTCTTTCTAATATATTAATTATTATTTAATTGTCCAATTATTAATTAATAGTTCAAGAATTGTATGGTTTGCCAAAAAGTGAGATTCTCCAATACTGAGAGATCCAGTGAGAGGAGAAAGGCTTCAGTATATTTCACCAGAGAGTAATGTGTTTTTTAGAGATATCAATCACACAGCTTTGTTTTCGTTTTTAAAAATTGTGTTTAAGTTAAGGCATCAGAATATGCAAGATGAGAATTATTGGAAATAGCAGTATTGAGTGGCTAAATTGCTGAGGTGACTGTTTTGTAGACTTTATGAAAAGCTTTTCGAATTTCCATTTCATTACTGCCTAGCTATGCTTTTCTTTCCAAAGGTGAAAACATATATCACTAAAATATGCATTACATGTAATGAAAACAGCAGAAGAGGCCGCGTTATTTCTAGCATGCCACTGAAGATATTTCCATAGTGGAGGAAAATCCATAATACTTACCAAAAGACCAAGATGCTTTAGAAACAAATTGGCCCACAAACACAGGGAGACACAGAGAGGCAAACTAGCACCAAATAATGTCTTCTGCCAAAACTCAAGTTTAGTATCTATGGGATGGTAGAGTTATTCCAAATACAGCCATATACTGCCCATTGCCTCCCTTCCAAAACCTGTGGAGGGGGGACAGTTACAAAAAAGTTAGGCCAATTTTGTTTCTGTGATGCAATTTTATACAGCATTGGTGTACTAGATTAAAACAAAAAAATGGTCAAGGTACAAAGCTCCATTAAGCATTGAAGTTTATTAGTTCTCTTTGGGCAAACTGCTCTCACCTTTTCCCCCTTCCTTCTTTTTCCCCTCTCTCCCTCTCCTTCAGCCCAACCAACCTCACAGATTGTTAGGAGGTTAACGTGGGTGATGGGAGAACACAGTGTTCCACCTGTAAGCCTGTGGAGAAAGGGTAGGATAAAACAATCAATTAAATCTGGAAGTACAAACTGAGATAAGTGGGTCCCTTGTTGGGAGGAAGGTGGGATATAAGCTAAATAAATAAATAAAAATGATAAGTGCAGTGGAGCCAATGTTGTTTACTAAAAGTATTGGTTGGCTACCAAACTTAGACACAGCCTGGGGACCTCTTTAAGAGGCAGCCTCAAGCCCTTCCCTGTATGACCTTAGAAGAGAAACGTTGAAAGTTGAAGCTAGTTTGTGAGGTTAAAAAATTGGATGTTGTGGACAAAAATTATGTGACATGTACTGAGAAAATGTAATTTTAAATTTTATATTACTCCTTGGCAGTTACAACTGGTGTCAGTGGGATCGTCATATTCTGCTCCAGGTTTTACAGTACTTTCAATTTAAAAAGAGCTATCCAAGGTTCTGAACCTATTTAGGGGGTAATTTGCATCTGGTCCCTGAAAGCATCTTTAAAGCTAGGTCTAAAGGCTGGAGTGTATCCGCCATCTACTGAAACCACCAGCTGCCTCTCCTCCATAGTCTATTTTCATTTCACATAATAAAAACTGACCGTTGCATTTTGTTGATGTCAATACCTAGATGGAGCACCGTCATCGCAAAAAAGACACACCTGTTCCAGCAAGCAGCCACCATCTCTTTGTTCAGATGAAGAGCCTGATGTGTTCCAATTTGGGAGAAGAACTGGAAGTAATCTTCTCTCTTTTTGATAGTAAAGAGAATCGACCAATCAGGTAGTGCTGATATTTTCATGGAAAAAATGCAAAACTTTTGTTGCTTCATCCGTTTTGCTTTTAATGCGTTTAGTGAGTGGGATTGTGTCATTTTGGCTTTTTGAATTTGATTCTTGGATCTTGCAGAGAGGGTAGATACAAGCATACATTTATATTATATTTTTTGTTGCACACTTTAAGAAAATTTAGTTGTACTTTTTTTGAGTATGTGGGTAAAGTTGCCCTGTCATTGTAGGTGGCTTTTTTTTCTCAAATAGGAGAGCATCAGGGATTATCAAATAAGAGAGATATTTGCATGTCAGAATAAGGAGTATTCATCAATAGTTTTTAATGTATTTTTAAAAAACTTCTGAAAGTCATTCCACTGAGATTTTTCTATATGCCTCAGCCCTCTGGAAGCCTATTTAGAGCATATAAAAATGTGCAGTAGTCAAATCAAGTTGGATGGTTAAAAAGTTGTGACGTACCTATGAAGACTTTACTGTTTCCATGATATTTCTTTGCATGTTATACTGTGTATAGCACATATTCTGTTGATCTTGTCACCATTGAACAATACATTCAGAACTTCAGGTTGCAATGGCATGCAAACCTATCATGGGATAAGTGACATGAAAATTTTTGGAATTTACTTCTCAGTAAACATCTATAGCAGGGTTGGCGGAACTGTGGTAGATGGGCTGCATGTACCCACAAAGCCCACTTTTGTTGCTCCCATAGCCCACTGATTATTCCTAAGGTCCTCCAACCCCAGTGTTTAATTTTTGTGTGTACTGATTTTTAATCAAAACCAGCCCTTAAATTGTCCACCACCTTTACTTTTAACCCCCCCACCCCAAAAACCACTACCCTCTCAAAAAACCAGATGACTACCAGAAGTAATGCAGTGTCATTCCTGGTGCAGGTGTGGTAGATACGAGACACAGCTTCACACACACATCCAGCAATTGGCCACCCTGATTTGTAGAACTGTACTATCAGCTGGGATTTAGTTCTGACCAGGCATCTATAGAATTGCTCTGCTATTTGGGATTTACTTCTGAATAGACATCTCTATTGTTACAAAGTCAACTGCGATTTCCATCTGTGTAGATATCTATGGAGTTGTGCTGTCAATTCTTTCAAGTCCTAGAAGAATAAGCACAGTCCTTCCACCAGGAATTAAGACAACTGAGGTGATACTTGGTTTTGGGAAGGGCACAACCTTATTTTTTAACAGATACTATAGTGGGGGTGGTACCAAGGCTAATGTCAAACAGAGCAGGAATCCCAATCTTGAGGTGAGTGTTAGGATGTATTCCACTGGCCACCTGCAATAGAGCAAGATACACCGGCTCACAGGGGACTGAGGCAAAAGCTCCAATGCATCTTGTCATTGTCCATTCCCAAATGAATAAGCAGAAGACTGGACTTGACAGATAAAGCACACCATGTTGGCTAAGTCCCTAAGTGTTGATTGGCTGCCAAGACCCAAGGATATGGCTGCCAAGTGCCAAGGATATATTTCTCTCTCCGAAACTCCTCACGCCTGCTGGTTTTGAAGGAGGGTCAGGATGAGCAAATCCCTCATCCTTGGACACATCCATATGCTCACAAAAACCCAAAGGAAATATCCTCCCTCCCCACTGTGCTTCCAAAAGAGTTAACTGCTTGCCAAAACAGCCAAACTGGAAATAATTAAATGTCAGACGGATGGAACAGATTAAGTAAAAAGCCAAAACATCCAAACAAGAGACAGTTTCATGCCAAATCAGCCATATCATGATTAACTGAACTTTTGCCTCCTTTCGCTATGTGCATCATAAAGTCAGCAGAGTAGAGTGTGATCCTCTGGAAATCTTAGAACGCAGCCAAAACATTACTTCTCAGGTTCAGTAAAAATGACTAGAAAACTCATGCTGTCATGAGAAACAGAGGGTGGGAAGGTGGGTTGCTGCAGAAAAGTGTTCTGGCTCAGAATGTTGTCCCTGGAAAGGGAATGTCTTGGGAAAATGTACAGCAGCTCCAAATTGGTTGGCTTTCCTGCCCATTGCTCAACTATCAATAATCCGCATTCCTCCATCCATGGGGTGGAGGGCAAAAATGTCTCCCCATCCAGGTACATGTCGGGAGAAGAGAGAGAAGTGAATCTAGTTTATCCCTTCCCGCTGAGCCAACAGTAAACGTCTGAGAGTAATGTAGATTCCACCTGTTAGTAAAAGTGACTAGGGCTGGATGTTACATTTGGGTTGTGTGTCCATTTAAATAAATACACTCCTGCTTGGTTAACCCTTTGTCTTCAGATTGTGCTATTACTGCAGTCAACACAACACAGTATACCCATATTCATATTCAATTACTTGGAGTAAGATAACTTCCTCTGCACTTCATACCACTGTTTTTTATTGAGATAGCATTGTACAGAGTCATTGTGGTACCACTATAGACCTCTGACTGGATACTTCCAGTGACACTGTGGATGATGATACTCACTCTCTCCTTCATTTGAACAGTCTTGAATAGTGTGCCATTTTGATTACTAGGAAAGTCTTTCTCTCTGCCATTATGTGCTCATTTAGTTGTTCAAAAAACATGGAAGCCTTGAGCAATGTACTCTTTTATATGCAATTGGATAGCCCCTTTCCTATTGAGGTTTTTATCCCTTCACCTCTGCAGGTTTAGCCTTCTTGCAGCTGGCAGGTTCCCTCCTCTTCATGCTATCTCATGCTACTCTGAGAAGGTAGTGGTATAGTGAACCGGGAAAACATTACCATATTTCCTAAAAACAACATAAAAATAAAAATAATTTTCCAAGCATAGTCACCTGTAGTACTACTGTCCAAAATATATGTACATTTCAGTTTTGTAGTTGAAAGCTGTCATTTTGGTAGGGTAGAAATATTTATCCAACATTTTTAGACTATGCAAATATTAACCATATTCCAATCCTGTTCTGAGCCATTATTACCCTGACTAAAGGTTTGGGAGCCAGTGTGGCTTAGTGGTTTGAGCACTGGACTTTGACCCTAAATTCCCCACTTAGCCATGGAAACCCACTGGATGACCTTGAGTGTAGCACATACTTTGAGCCCCAGAAAAACCCATGATAGGTTTGCCTTAGGGTCACCATAAGTCAGAAGCGACTTGAAGGCACACAACAACAGATGTTGATTTGGCGCAGCTTTCCCCCTAACCGCCACTGCTTCCTCTACACTGACCACTCACACTGGTAATCCTGTCCAGTGAGGAACATAATTATAAACAAAAGCCTTTGATGCTACACCAGTGCATGTGGATATGTATTACTGAGGGTGCATGAGAACTGAAAGTGTGTAAGAGGATCAGAACTGAAGTGTACAAGAGGATATCATAATGCTATGTAACTACCAAATTTAGGTACACGATGTCACTGAAGATAGACGAAATCAGTTTAAAGGTGAAGTCAAGGCAAAGTAAATTGATAGGACATTTCCTTGGTAGTGTTGAGAAACTATTCTAAAAAGGATGTGGTTTTCACTGATATTAATTTTTGTGAGTTGCTATGAAAAGTTTCAAAAATAAGATTTGCCTGGAAATAAGTTCTATTTAGATCAGTGGGCTGCATTTCTATAAAACACAGCTATGATTGATGAGCATTTCTCCACTGAGCTGGAAAGAATAGTTGCCTACCCCAAATTAGTAACTTGCCAGCCTCCTTACTCAAACCATATTAGAGTGTCTGTTTTCAGAAAGTGAAATATAATATGTTCTGTCTCTCCTCATCTCTGTTTCTCTCAGCTTCTGACAAAAGTTATGTTTGCATGGTTATTCTAAGGAGCCTGGCCACCATATTATCAGTTATATTTTGTGTCATACAAGTCCTGCTACATTCTCTTAAAACACACACACACACACACACACACACGCACATTAAAAACACCAAATGTTATAGCACTGCATGCTGGATGGGGATGATGGGAATTGTAGTCCAGCACATTGGGAAGGCAGCAGGTTAAAGACATTTATCCTAGATATTTACAAATCCTTTGAGAAGTCTTATTTTGTTACTGCCAAACTATCCTTTTGTTTGCAAGGCTCAGAAGATACCAATCAAATGTGCATTGTGTGCATTGAGAACAAACCAGATTATTTGTAACATGGAACAAGTTATTTCCGCAGTGGAGGAAAATCCATAATGCTTCCCAGGCTTTGCCTCCTCTGCATTAAAAGCCATTAGTGGAATTTTAAGCTGCATTACAACTGCTACCTGCTGAGAATTTTCTTTCTAGATTTATTTATAATGGATATATGCTTGTGTGATGTTTGGTAAGGAAGACAGATACTTTGAGTTGTAAATAAATAATTCACCAGCTGTCTGAAGATAGAATACCCATTATTAACATATTAAAGTAAGCCTCATCTCTTATCCATTGTTGTGCTCAGAATTACGCAGTGCTTAGAACCACATGGTCTGTAAAACAGAATGAAAACCACAGGCTCAGTGCTCTAATCCCTTCTTTGTCAAAGCAACAGCAGTAGGCTTGTTCAGCTTTCTTGTTAACAGCAAACTTTGCCACTGTATCGCATTCAAGCATTGTTCTCCACCACTGTAAATACATATCTGTTTCCTTAAATCTTTTTAAACTGGAAACTTTATTGCATTTGAACTTGTTTATAAGCATTAGTAAACACGGATTTATTTTTATTATGTGAAGATCACTTCAACAACAAGAAAAGAAAGTGAAAATGAATTAGTTTAAAAGAATAAGCCAGCAGATAATAAAATCACAAATAAGAAACCATTTATGTATAACTTCCTAGATGATATCACCAAATGTCCAAAACTATGTCCAGGCCTCGCTGATTTCTATATACTATCTGTTAATATGTTGAAAGGATTATGAGGTCTGTTCATTGAATAATAGAAGGTAAGTATTCGGGTTTATAACACAGCAATTTGAGTCTTTTAACTACTTAAATGGCACAGAGGATCAATTTCCATTCCATTCCAAGTTATTTTCCAATAGCAAACTTGGTGTAGTGATTTGAGTGTTGGATTAGGACTCCAAGAGACCAGTTTTTTGAATCCCTGCTCAACCATGGATATTCTTTGAGTGACTGTAGCCAAGTCATACTCTCTCCAGTGTGGAGGAAGGCAGTGGAAATAGCGGCAACCTTCTTTGAATAAATCTTCCCAAGAAGACACTAAGCTGTGGTTGATTTGAAAGCACATAAAAGCTACATTAAAGATAAATAGTGCAAGAGCATATGCAAGTCCAAAAAACTCAAAGCAAAACCAGTTCAACTGATCATCCTCTTGAAAATGAAACTATCACCATTGTTATACATTGTTGTGCTCAGAACTATACAGTACACAAAACCACATGGTCTGTAGAATGTAAGAACAATCACAGGCTCGGTGCCACGGTCCATATGGTATATTCAGAGGAAGTCAATGACAAATACCTCTGAATAAATCTTGCCAAGAATACTTTATCATAGGGTCACTATTACGTCAGAGTCATCAAATTGAAGGTACGTAGCAGCAAAAACGTTAAATAGCCAGCGTGTACTCAAAGTAGTCATTATCTTTATTGATGCTCATAAGACAAGGCTGAGATAAACAATAAAAGTAGCATAAATAATAATCTTAGCTTCTGAAGATTGATGCATGGACCCATGAATTTTAGAAAGCAATATTCTAGGATATTTGTATGAACAAGGGCTGGGATCCAAAGTGTTGGAATTCAAAGAATTGCATGCCACTTTGAGTTGGCTTGACTTTATTTTTTGAACACCAAGCTCCTGTGCTACTTCAGAAGCTGTTTTTCTAATGATCTACCCCACCCTTCAAAGGGAGGTTGCCCTGAAGTGTGGAAGGTCCTATTTGAGAAAAGTAAGACTTTATGTTCCCTTGAGTTTGTGGAACCAATCTATTATTCTTCCATAGATGGGTAAAGACCTTTTTGTTTGAATTGGCCCTTGCAGGCTGTTTGCTCAAGAGAAATTGTTCCATTGTTTCATTGTTCTTTTTCTTTTTAATGGTAATGCATTTAACTTCTGTTAATTCTGTTGATAGGTTAATTATATAATAGTATAACATAATGATATGGTTCGATGACATGCATTTTTTAGTAGTGTCTCTTTTAAATTTTTTAGATGATGTTGAGTCTTGGACTGTGAAAAAGATGGGATATAAATAAGGATGATGATGATGTGGTGGTTATGATGATGATAGCTAATAGTGTTATTTGCAATGTGTCATCCTCTCATTTTCTCCCCTGATGGATTTTAGCATCTTAAGAATTATGGTAAAATTTGTGTACATGCCTTTGAATTTATATCTTACCGTCCTGTTTTGACCCAGTTTTTAAACAAGGTTTCTCAGAATGTGGTGACTTGTGGTACAGACAAGAGTTGAACCATATGTGCTGAGGCAAGCCACTGAAAACTGTTAATGTTTTTGGGAGTTTCCCTTTTGATAGTAAATGTGTAAGAGAATTGTTACCTGTTTCCCCTCAGAATTGTCCTGCAATAGACCGTCGTATTATCCAGTCCTTTGCTGAATGCAGAAGGGCAGGACTGAGTTGACTTTTATCATACTGAAGTGTACAGAAGCTGATCATTTCTGTCAGCTCATTGTAGCAGAGACTTGTGAGTTAACAAAAACTTTGCTGGCTAGCCTCGATAATATTTTTCTTTGTTTTGGATCATGTTATCTGATGGAAAATATATTCTGAATAGCCTAGTATTATTTATTGTCTTGAAAACTTGGGGAAAGCTTGGACCAATAAAACAGACAGGAAAATGAGGTTTAAATAGTGTTGAAAAAAGAAGGGTAGTTCAGTAGTTAGTTTCTGAGAGGCAAAAGGGATTGTTGCCTTAGGCTGTACCACAAACCTGTAATTGCATCGTACCATACTGTGGTATATATGGAGACAGTTTGCAGCTGGGCGCCAGTGAAGAAAGCAGAAGAGACAGATTGTGATTCATGCTGGAACAAATGAGCTGTTGCATTTTCCTGTGAAGTATGCAGGCATAGATCACTTTGATGCATTGATAGTTTAGTCTTTGACCTATGAAAGGTGGAATGAAATGCTTTCTTTCTACCATTGGCAAAAGAATGATGGAGCAAATTAAGCCAGGCTAGTAAGATGCCAAGAAGGGCAACAGAAAGCAAATCACATCTGTTTGGAGGTACACAGCACGGCTTGTTATGTTTCTGAAATCTCACTGCCCTAACAAGATATTCAAAATATTCAAGATATTAAAAAACATCATTTGCTTCTGCAAGGCTGTTTGTGATTTTATCTGAAGTTTGCTCAATTAACTAGAACTGATCTAGCACGCTTCTGGTTTATAGACAGTACTCTTGAGTATACTGAGACTCATTGCAGTGGCTTGGATGGTCTTATGTACCAGCTATTCTAGTATGGTGCTGTAGATGCCATTAGGAAGTGTGAAAATTGTCCTTGAAAGTGGACCTTCCTGTACGGAGAGGGTCAACAGTGTATACTTCCATCATTCAACCATTCAAGTTTAGGAACAACCAATTCTTATAGCGACTGAACAAATTTAGGAAGAGTGCAACTGAGCTTGGTAGTTAGCTGAGCAGACATAGCTTATACAGCTCAAATTAAGAAAGGAGGCCCAGTTTTTGTTTTTGTTTTCTTGTTCTATTCTCTGTATTATCAAGTATGGAAGGTGAGGGAGCTGCTGCTGTCACCTGTAGCACTTGTGGCATGTTCCTTTTCTTGCCACAAGATGTGGTCGGGTACACCTGCAGCAAGTGCAAGCTGGTCACCTTCTTAGAGGTCAAGGTGAGGCAGCTGGAGGCACAGGTTTCTAATCTTCGTCTTATTAGGGAAGGTGAGGACTTCTTAGATAGGGCAGAGAGGACCTTCCTGAAGACCGGATATGCGGAGGAGCTGCCTGACGAGGAAATCAGTTCCGTGAGCCAGGAAAGCGATGCTTGGAGGAATGTCACACGGAGAAGTGGAAGTGCCAGGAAGGAAACAGAGACTCTCAAACTGCAGAATCGCTTCAACGTTCTTGGTGCTGTGAATGATGAGGAACACCAGAAGTAGGGAACACAACATCAGCAAGAAGGAATCCAACTTCTGCAACTGGAACTTCAACACCAACAGGACAGCATCCAACCTCGGGAAGTCCAGCACTCCCGACCTCAACACAATGCCCAGGCAATCCTGGAAGAATCTGCTTGTCGAAGAACCCCGGACAGGCCTCAGAGGAGGCGAGTTCTGGTGGTTGGGGACTCCTTGCTCAGAGGAACCGAAACGGCAGTTTGCAAACCGGACAAGCTCAATCGAGAGGTCTGCTGTCTTCCTGGGGCCAGGATAAACCACATAACAGAGAGGCTAGCCAGGCTGGTCAAACCCACTGACCGTAAGCCCCTCGTTTTGGTTCACGTTGGAACCAATGACACGGTGAAGCGCAGCTTTCACCACATCACAAAGGACTACGAGCTTATGGGGAGAAAGCTTAAGGACCTTGGTGCGCAGGTGGTCGTTTCATCAATCCTCCCTGTTCAAGGATATGGTGCACGAAGGGAAAGGACAATAGTAGAGGTCAACAGCTGGCTCCGCACATTTTGCCACCGCCAACAGTTTGGCTTTTTGGATCATGGCTTGAAATTCCAGGAACATGGGCTTCTGGCAAGGGATGGGCTGCACCTCACGAAACTTGGCAGGAACGTTTTTGCAAACAGTCTCACACGGAGGATTAGGAGGGCTTTAAACTAAGTACATCTGGGGAGGGAGACAAGATTATTCAGGACAAGGACCTCAGCAAGTGCAGGGGAAAAAGGCCCAAATGATATTGGCCAAGTAGGAATAGCATCCAATCGTGGGAGGGGTGGAAACAATGCTATGGGACTTGCAGGAAGGGCACGGGGACTTAAGTGTCTCTACACTAATGCACGGAGTATGGGAAACAAACAAGATGAATTTGAACTCCTAGTACAGCAAAATAAATATGATTTGATAGGCATCACTGAGACCTGGTGGGATGAGTCTCATGATTGGAATGTAGGAATAGAGGGGTATAGCCTATTTTGTAGAAATAGACCAAATAAGAAAGGAGGAGGAGTAGCCTTATATGTCAAGGATGTTTTCACCTGTGAAGAGATCCATGACTTGAACACCGGAAACCAAGTCGAGAGCATCTGGGTAAGAATTAAGGGAGCGAGAAACAATAGGGATATTATAGTGGGGGTTTACTACAGACCTCCAGGCCAGACTGAGGACCTGATGGCGCTTTCATAGACCAAATGACTGCACATTCAAAAAGGAAAGATACAGTAATAATAGGAGATTTCAACTACCCAGATATATGTTGGCAGTCAAACTCTGCAAAGGCGGCAAGGTCCAGCAAGTTTCTTGCTTGTCTTGCAGACAATTTCATGATCCAGAAGGTGGAAGAGGCGACAAGGGGATCAAATATTCTGGATCTGATCCTGACCAACAGGGAAGACCTTGTTAATGACGTAGAACTGGTTGGATCTTTAGGAGAGAGTGACCATGCCCTATTAGAATTTGGCATTCAGTGGGGAAGAGAAGGCAAGTGTAGCCAGACATTCGTCTTAGATTTTAAAAAAGCAGACTTCTGTAAACTGAAGGAGCTGCTGGCTGAAATCCCGTGGTCAAGAATAGTCAATGAGAAAGGAGTTCAGGAGGCATGGGAGTTCTTTAAAAGGGAGGTACTGAAGGCACAGGCTAAAACTGTGCCATTAAGGAGGAAAAATGGAAGGCATCTGAACAAACCGGAATGGTTGACTAAAGAGCTCTCAGCTGAGCTAAGTATTAAGAAAAACATGTACAGGAAATGGAAGAAGGGGGAAATCACCAAAGAAGATTATAAGCAAGTAGCCAGGAGATGTAGGGAGAAGGTCAGAAAGGCTAAAGCACAGATCGAACTTAGGCTGGCCAGAGACATTAAAAACAATAAAAAGGGCTTTTTTAAATACGTCCGCAGCAAAAGGAAAAAGAAGGAGACGATAGGGTCACTGCGCAAGGAAGATGGTGAATTAATAACAGGAGGAAGAAAAAAGGCAGAACTCCTCAACACCTTCTTCGCCTCAGTTTTTTCCCAAAAGGATAAAAACACGCAACCTGGCGGTTGGGGAGCAGGTGAGGAAGTGGGGGAAATGCAGCACAGAATAGATAGAGAGGTAGTACAGGAATACCTGGCCACACTGGATGAATTCAAGTCTCCAGGGCCAGATGAATTGCATCCTAGGATTTTAAAAGAACTAGCAGAGGTCATTGCGGAACCTCTTGCTATAATCTTTGAAAACTCTTGGCGGACCGGAGAAGTTCCGGCAGACTGGAGGAGGGCAAATGTTGTCCCGATCTTCAAGAAGGGAAAAAAGAGGACCCAAATAATTATCGCCCAGTCAGCCTGACATCAGTACCTGGAAAGATCCTGGAGCGAATCATCAAACAATCAGTTTCTAATTACTTAGAAAACAATGCCGTAATTACGAAAAGTCAACATGGGTTTCTCAAAAATAAGTCATGCCAGACTAATCTTATCTCTTTTTATGATAGAGTTACTTGCTTGATAGATGAAGGGAATGCTGTGGACATAGTATATCTTGATTTCAGTAAGGCCTTTGACAAAGTTCCCCATGACATTCTTGCAAAGAAGCTAGTAAGATGTGGGCTGGACAGGGCTACTGTCAGGTGGATTTGTAACTGGTTGACTGACCGTACCCAAAGGGTGGTCACCAATGGCAGATTCTCATCCTGGAGAGAAGTGACTAGTGGGGTGCCACAGGGTTCTGTCCTGGGCCCGGTGCTGTTCAATATCTTCATTAATGACTTGGATGAAGGAATAGAGGGCACGCTGATCAAATTTGCAGATGACACCAAATTGGGAGGGGTTGCTAATACGCCTGATGACAGGATCAAAATTCAAAAGGACCTGGACAGATTGGAGAGCTGGGCCAAGGCTAACAAAATGAACTTCAACAGAGAGAAATGTAAGGTCCTACACTTAGGCAGAAAAAATGGTATGCAGAAATATAGGATGGGGGACACGTGGCTGGCTAACAGTACGTGTGAAAGGGATCTAGGAGTCTTCATAGACCACAAGCTGAACATGAGTCAGCAGTGTGATGCGGCAGCCAAGAAGACCAACGCAATTCTTGGTTGCATCAATAGGAGTATGGTGTCTAGATCGAGGGAGGTATTGGTACCACTCTATTCTGCATTGGTTAGACCTCATCTTGAATACTGTGTCCAGTTCTGGGCACCCCAATTCAAGAAGGATATGGATAAGCTGGAGCAGGTCCAGAGGAGGGCAACCAAAATGGTGAGGGGCCTGGAAGCCATGCCCTATGAGGACAGACTTAGAGAGCTGGGTATGTTTAGTCTGCAGAAGAGAAGGTTGAGAGGGGACATGATAGCCATGTTTAAATATTTGAAGGGATGTCATGTCGAGGAGGGAGTGGGCTTGTTTTCTCCTGCTCTTGAGACCAGGACAAGGAGCAATGGATGCAAGCTGCAGGAGGGGAGATTCCGCCTGAACCTCAGGAGGAATTTCCTGACAGTCAGGGCTGTCCGGCAGTGGAATGTGCTGCCACAGAGTGTGGTGGAGTCTCCTTCTTTGGAGGTTTTTAAGCGGAGGCTGGATGGCCACTTGTCGGGAGTGCTTTGAGGGTTTTGCTGCATGGCAGGGGGTTGGACTGGATGGCCCTTGTGGTCTCTTCCAACTCTACATTTCTATAATTCTATGATTCTATGATTCTATCTGCAGAGGCAGCGTTTGAACCCAGAATCCCACAACCAGCATGGCCACTGGCTCTTACACTGACCAACCTGGCTGGAAGATTATGAGAACTTTAGTCTGAAAAAGTAACCTATAAAAAGGTCTATATATGTCAGCTATAGATGAGTTTATACTTTATAAGAGTGCATAAAACTCCCGTTCAGTTCTGATAGGAATATTGCCACTTACACAGTCCAGTGGCTTCTAGCTTCTAGCATAAATGTCTACCTCATTTGGTGTTAATAACACTCTTAATTAACTCATTTAGCATTGAATGTGGCTATAATGATTGTCATATTGTAGGTTTATGTGGAGTTACTAAGAGAGAACACTAATTAATGATAATTTACAAAAAAGAAATACAGGGTACAATTCAATAGCATTAGTCTGCATGACTGACGGAAACAAATGTACCTAACTACTGAGCATGAGAGCCACACCACTGTAGTGTAGTGGTTTGAGCATTGGACTAGGACTCTGAAGAATAGGGTTTGAATCCCTGCTCAGCCATGGAAACTCACTGAGTGACCTTGGGCAGGTCACATGCTCTCAGCCTCAGAGGAAGGCAAAGGCAAACTCCCTCTGAACAAATCTTGCCGATAAAACCCCATGATAGGTTTTCCTTAGGATAACCATAAGTCAGAAATTACTTGGAGGCACACAACAGCAGCAACGACCAAGAATAGGGGGCAGTTCTAAAAATGCCATTAATTGTAAGGGCAGATAACTAAGCATGTATTACATGCTTTGGATGTAGTTAATGGGGTCTGAATTATTGTATTACTGATTATACCGTAAGTAGTAGTGGTAGTAATAATAATAATAATAATAATAATATTCTATCCCGCCTCTCCCAGTGGATCGAGGCGGCATTACAAGAACATATAAATACATTAAAACATTAAAATGTACCCCATCCTCCCCATCCACCCACCCACCCTTCTATCCCCCTAAAACACATTAACTATTAAAAACAAATTAAAAACAAAATTAAAAACAAAAATAAGACATTAATTATTTCAAGTTGCAATTATGAAATACTCTTATGAAAGTTGGGAAGAATTTGTACAGTCTTAAATTTGTGGATATTATTGGATTCTTCAAGTTATCTCAGTAGACATTGAAGGATGCCTGTAGAGAGAGCTAGTTTTCTTGAAGGGTGCATAGTTGTTAAGACACACTGTGCTTTAACCTTCCAATGTGATATGTGCATTGATATATAGACACACTTCTTTTATCTGTTGTAGTAAATTGGCATCAACAGTGATATAGGCAGATTACATGAATTTATGTGTTTTAATAATATTTTGCTTCTGTGCACCATTCAAATAAGCATCTATTGTAAAAATGCTGAAGTCATGAAATACTACTGCTTTGTTCAGAAGTTGTCTTTATTAATGTTTATTACACCTGCACACACACATACATATACCCCAACTGAAACTGAAGACTTTTGCCATTTGCGATAGTATGTTAAGGCAGTTTGACTCAAATTTGCTGGAGGGCCCAATTACAGTGTTTCTCAGATAAAGCTGATTCTTTAATCAAAGCTATGTTGATTTTTTTTTATCAGATCTCGTATAAACTCTACTTATCTGTGTGCATTTTAGGAATTCCCACAAGAGAAATTCTCATTGCTGTGGTTAAAAGAAAAGTCATTTACTGGTGCCTGACTTGTTCTTAAAATTGTGATTATTTTTCATCAACGTAGCACTTTGTAGTAATTAAAACAGTGCTGTTGATTTTTATTACCTGTCTTCATGAAGACTTGGTGAAGTAGTCCTCAATTCTGTTCTCATTATATAGGCAGGAGAATGATGCCACTGAGAGAGAATGAGTTAATTGGGGTCAGATTTGGATGTAGTGCTCCAGAACTTTGGGGTGTAAATATCCATAAGTTTGTATTTTTGGGGTCACTATCATTTGACAGGCTACGTCAAAGAGACACACACATATACAGATTATATTTACTTGAATGTTTGAGCATTAAGAACAATGCATTAATTCTTGTATCTGTCAACAGCAGTTAAATTCTGACGACTCAAACGGGCAGAAATTGAGTCTGGGATCTTGACGCTGCTGGAGGTTTTGGTTGAGCACATTGTCACTAATCTAGATTTAAATCCCGGGAATCCTGGGCATATTGAACAGTGTTAGTCTTGTACTGCATGCCCGGTGATTTTAAAGGTACTTCATTAATGGGACTTCGCTTTCTTGTACATGTAGCCGGGGCTTAGAATACAACAAGACAATTAGTTGATATTTTAATGTGTTAGTCTCAATACTTCAGTTGCTCAACTGAGTTTGAAGTGCAGAAGTACTTTGCATTTAATTAACTTGGTGTGGGGGGGATAGGGAGAGGAGAGGAGGAGGCACAGTCTGGCCATTCCCAGTAGGCTCAGGCAAAAGCAAACTCCTACAGCCTTTCCTAGCTTGTCTTTTGTTCTTCATTAATACTTTTACCTCTTGATTGCAGTCTTATGTTGCTTGGCTGTACATGTTCTAGTTTTTATCTGTGAAATACTAGGGAATATGACAGCCTGGTGGGAGGTGCCTAATACACCTGGCAACTGTCCCATTAGCTAAGCTGTGTTTCAGTTTTAGCCAGTGAAACATGAGAAGCCACTGGTGGAAGAACGTACATTTGAAGTGGTAGCTGGCAGAAGGAATTTAGGTTCCTGCTCACCTTCCTCATTACACTTCAGAGCGTTATTAGAAGCCAACGGCTTGGTGTGCAACACTCCAACTGATCTTTGCAGCACGCTTGCTGCATTGTATGTTATGTTACATTTGGAAGAACCTGGATTTGCCTGTCATGCTCATTCATACTGCGCCTGGCATCCTTTTGTTTTACTCCTGTTGTTGTTATTGTTGCTACATTTATTTGTATTCTGCCTTTCTCCCAAAGTTGAGACCCAAGGCAGCTTGCAATTCAAAAACACAACACTGCTAAAAACATACAAAAAAGTGAAGATTAAAAAAAAATAGGTTTAAACTTTAGACAATATTAAAATGATTTAAAATTATATTTTAAAAGGTAAAATGCCATTAAAAAGTAAAAAAAAACCCTCAACAACACTAAACCAGAGGAATCCCTACCAATGGAGAAGCCATCAGCCTACGTTCTGTTGTTCATCCAAATTAGAGTAGACCCAGTCAATCAGCTGTGAATGGCTCTCCTCTAGTTAGGACTCACAATAGGATGTAGGCTGATGGTTTCTACATTGATAGGAATTTCTCTGTGTCAGAGATAGGAACGGTGCAGCCCTCCACAGGTTGCTGGACTGTGACAATTGACAACCCTAGCTAGGTTTGACAGTGATGAAAAAAACTGGAAGTTGCAGTCCAACAACATCAGGAGAGTAGCATGTCTCCAATCCCTGGTTAACTGTATTGACTTCATCCTTGTGTCATGTATACAGCATACAATTATTTAATGCACACGTCAGTTCATATCTTCCCTCCATAATCCTGTAGCAACATTATTATTTCAGTTAACTGGCCACCAGAACTGCAATCACTATTAAAAGTTGTCCTGCACATATCGCAAACAAAGAGCAGCCCTCAAAATATAGAAAGAGATGGGAATCATGCTGCCTTCTAGATATTATTAAATTAACAACTCCCAGCATTCCTCACCATTGACTGTGAGGGCTAAGGTTGCTGGGAGTTGCCGTCCAACCTGAGGATGGAATCACAAGGATGAAGCCAATGGGCCTTTTCCCCTTCACTGTTAACTTTCAACATCCTGCAGAATTCTGGGGTTTGTAGTTTACTGAGGCCAAAGAGCTCCCTGGCTGAGAATTCTAAAGGCCCCCTCCCTAAATTGCAAACCCCAGGATTCCATAGGATGTTGAAAGTGGAATAATAGTACTGTAAGGCCCAATATATTTAAATCGGACATAGGAATTGTGTTACCCTCTAGACATGTTCTTTGATGACAATTTTCATTTGTACTAAGGGCAGCTGTTAATTGTGATTCAAGTTCTTCTGACTGGTAGTGGCAATAAAAATGTCCCCATAAGATAATGGAGGAAAAGGTATGAAATTATTTATGCATTTGTTATTTTAATTGTTTTGCATATTAGAGCTCTGTAAATAGAATGTCACTAGGCCAGAAACACCTGGTGTATGATGCTGATGGTCTTTTTTTTAAAAAAACAACAACACTGTGTTTTATCGTCAGCTCTTAGATGTCTCCTAAAATCCTAACCATCACTAACCATACACATCTACCATCCCATTAAACTACAAAGGTCTGACTAAAACTACAGGTTTCAGCCATACACTAAATCTGTGGTGCATATCTGCATAGCATTTTACATTTGCTGTATTAGGGAGAGGGCTTATCTTGCACTGTTCCTCAAAATTTACTCCTGTGTAGTACTTTTTTTAAAACATATTAAATCACTCTGTCATTTCTCCCTGGAAAGACAGATACAAATGTAGAAATTCTCAGCCACTGCTTGTGAAAGATGTTGCTGTGATAAGATATTCTGCTCGTATGTGTATATTTCAGGTCTGTGTCAACATGATATGAGGGCTCTGTTATTGCTGGTTGATGGTTCTTGGCTCCTTCAGCGTCAGGTTAATCTGCTGCTCTCTGTCAACTTAAACAGTGTTACCTTCATATATCACACAGCCCTCAAACGAACACAGATATATCATCCATGAAGACAGAAAGTAAGAACAAGATTTATTATGGCCGCATAATGGCTGCTGTTTCTTTCTCCCCCTTCAAAGAGCTAAGGCTTGGTTAGTTTCTTGTCTCCTATGAAGTGAAATTTTTCTGGCCTCTTATTATTGTATATATAATCTAATTTTTTTTTTTTGCTACTCGGGTGTTCTTTTCTTAAATTGAGCCACTATGATTCATCCTGTTCAAAGATCCTAACAAATGCTTACTTCCCAAGAACTATATATCTGGGATAATCACTTGTATATAGGCACCAGATCCTGTCTGATCTTGGAAACTAAGCAGGGTTAGCCCTTGTTAGTACTTGGATGGGAGACCATCAACATATACCAGATGCTGTAGACTATGGCCCTTTCCACACGGGGAAAAAAAAACGGCTTAGGGCGACTCATCCGGAGGTCGTCCACACCGTGGAGCGCGCTAGAGCGGTTTGAATAGTGGAGGTTCCACACCTCAAACCGGGCTAGCGCGGCCGCAAGGGGTGGCGTGGCGCGTTTTTTAAAAACCACATTTTATGAGGTTTTTACGAAACGCAAGCGCGCTAACCCATTGCAGCGCCCCGTGTGAGCTGCCCAGGGGCGGGCTTCCGGCTGGCGCGCTGCCCTGATTGGCGGAGCGCCGCCGGAAGTCGCCGGCCGCCATTTTGGGCGCTGCCGAACACTGCCGAAACTCGCCAGCGTGTGGAGCGGCGAACGCGCGCTCCCCGCAGGGACGGAGCAACCCGTTTTCAGGTAAGATCCGTCCCTGCGTGCGCTGCCCCGTTCCCCCATCCCCCGTGTGGAAAGGGCCAAAATTTCTGAGCAAGGGGCTGGCAAAACCACCTCTGAGTATTCCTTGCCTAAGAAAAGGCTATGAAATTCATGAGATCGCCATAAGTCAATAGGTGACTTGAAGGCACGTACACACGTGTATAGACTCAAGGCCGAGCTATGGCCGAGCTATGGCTGCCTTCTCCAGGAACAGCAGTCTCTTACTTCAGATGAACTACAAAAACTACAAAAACAAGGGATGAAGTTGAAGAGTCATGGCTGACTTCTCAGCTACAAGAAATCACTGACATTTACTCCTAGGAACTTCTTAGTGCCATCTTCTCTGCCCATTAGATACTTGTATAGATTTTTTTTTTTTAAAAAATGATTATCTCTAATAGTATCCCAATATGCAATGATCTAGACAACAGGTAGACATGATCCTAGGTTCAGAAGGCCACTTTTGACTTCTGTGGACTGTTTGCAGGCCACAAAAGAAGGCTTGACAGTGACTAGTCAGCTGACTGGAACTCACTTCTGTTTATTATTTTTTTTATTGTCCTGAGGGAGGGCAAAGTATAATTTTTGATTCCTGCAAAGCCACTCTGGAGTCAGTTTTTGGGCCCAGTTTTTTTTCAGCTGGTATTTCTTACAGGGAAAGAATTAGAAGTTTAGTGTAATCAAATGGAGCCAAAGTCCACATGGATTCCCCCCACATAGCCATCTATATAATTCTCATTTCAGATCTAGATTCTAGGTGCTGATGCACTAAAAGGATGTGGCCCATGTAGCATCTGGAATTCTGCATGGAGGTAGAGGAACTCTTTCGTTAAGATTAAGGCAGCTCTAATTTAGAACAAAGCACTTCATTAGCCTGCCATTAGGCTCAGGTAGATAACAATGAAGTCACAGAACTTGTTTTAAAAAAGAAATTGATGACAAGTGCAGGGGGATGTTGTCAAAGTGTGTTGTGGCACTTTTTAAAAACATTTTTTGCTTAAGGAACCAAGGTGCAGTGATGCTGATATGTTAGTAATGAATCTGGTCTGTAATGATTTTTCGTTTCTAAGAGTCTCATACCTTCACAATACCTGACTTGTATTTTTCCCCAACCAATATATTCCGATGTCTTGTTATCTTAAACTCATCATTAAGATACAGTAGCTATCTTAGGTTTAAGGTTTTATTTTATTGGATAGGTGTTTGGTTTCTAATGTTTCTGTGCAGTGTATCTTTTTTTCCTTATTGATTTTTTAATTGAGATGATTCAAGAGTTCTTAAGGTAAAAGAAATAAAAACACAAAGGGTAGAGAAAGTAATTAAACAACAGAGAACAATATCCATCTTTACTATAGGATGACACATGTGGTCTTAAGTGAGTAGAGAGTGTTACTCATTTTTGAAGGAAGCTGGATCCCAAGAAAGAGGTAAACGGAAGACATAAAAAGCAGTCATGGATCAGAGTGTCTCATGCAAGTCTGTGTGGGCTGGAAACACCTCTTGTGAGTTCTCGATTAGTCAGTATTGGCATGAAAGGAGCTGTTAGAGTTATCACAGGTCTCAGCATGCATGACTCCTGTTGCCTTAGGGCCTGGAGTTCATGGACAGATATTTCCTGCTTCTGTCCCTGAAAGGAAGCAGTGCAGCAGCAAAAATGACACACGGGGTAGTGGAGGGGGGAGTGTTTGGAGGCACCAGTATATTTTCCATTGATTTCTGCCTGGAAATAGCATTTTGCTGAGCAGGTGGTGTGACATTCTATTTACTGTTAGGACTGTAGGACCTGGGACGTAGAATACCACTGAGGTTGGTCTGTTTTGCAAGGCGTGGGCAAAGGCTGAGAAGGTGCATGCGTGAGTAGCAATGGAAGCACCAGGGAAGAAATAAAGGCAAAGCAGTTCTTCAGGGGACAAATCCAGCCCAATTCAGATGTTCTCGCTCACATGATAACAGGTGTGTAAAGGAGGGTGAGCAGAAAAAATGCTTCACTGCCATGGCCCTATCATTGGTTCATGCTGCTTTCTGAATGTCGTAAAGGGAGCCTGTGAAGTAGGGAGTGTATATGGAGTCATGAGCTTCAGTATCCATAGCATCATGGTTTGAAATTGCAGGAGTCTGCAGTCCTGGAAGAGGCACCCCACTTCAGACATTCTCCCTGTAACAGCTGAAGAAATGCAGTTGCTTATCATCAAAAGTCTCCATAGCCAGACCCCCCAAAATGGTCCAAAAATGCAGGCAGATGTGCTGATCTAGTATCAACAGTGCAATTCTAGAAATTCTTATCTCCATGAGAAGTAGGCTTTTCTAAAGTTTAATAGCTCTTTGTTGCCCATTTAAAACCAAACCACCCAAAATACTTTGCAACATACAGCAAAAGGGAAAGCTCACAAAAATATATTGTTCTGGGAAATTTCCTCCCTCCTCCATTACCAGGTATTATGAAACAACAACAACAACAACTGCAGCTATACTCAGACTGAAGCCAGTGGGATGTGGGTAGGGATGGCACATTGGCCCTTCAGGCTCTGGCTGCACTACATCACTGGATAATCACGGGCTGGGAGATTCAACAGAGAGGTGGGGGGCAATACTAGCAGCCTTGCTGTCTCTGCTTCATGTTATTATGATCACTTGAGGGACTGCCCAAACAGAACTGTAGTCTGATAAAATGAGTTGTAGTTTAAAGGCAAAAGGGTGGCAGTTACTGTGTGGGTGGGATATCTGCCAGTGTTATAGTTTTATACAGGATGAATGGACAGAGATAAGCACCTCGCTTATGGACAGAGAATGGACAGAGATAAGCACCTCGCTTATGTGCTGAAACATATAAGGATATGCTGAAGCTGGCCTACAATGATCAGCCAGAAAAGAAAATCAAATCTTGTTCCATCTGTGATGTTTAGAATATATTTCATTGTAGGCATACCAGTAGTATGCATCTTCCAACCTTGTGCCCTTCAGATGTATTGCACAACAAGTCCCATGACCCCCAGATAACATGGCATTGGTCAGTCAAATGAGATGACGGGAATTATCATGTTGTGGATGTGACACATTTGCCTTTGTTAGGTACATTTCTTATGTGGCAGAGGAGACATGCTGCTCATAACTTGCTGACACATTTGCTATGGTATATGGGGATGGAAGACAATGGTAGAAACACACACTACTTCACTTACATAATTAACAATAATTTAAGGAGCTGTAATTATTTTAAGGATTGATGCTTCCACACTGAATGACAGTGCTTCTAACAAGTGGAATTTGTTACAAAACTTTGCAATGTGTCAGTTTTTGTACTTTGCACTTGTCATTTTTCCAGCTAGCCATTCCTTCATTCAAGATGCACCATTCCATTTTGTCCCCCTATTTTCTATCCCTGCTTCTCCAGCAATGGCCAGTTGGTATGTTGTAGCACTGAAAGTGCTCAAACATTGCTCAATTGTTGCAGCAGCCCCCTCAAGTTTTTTTCCTGAACATTTTTAACATATCCAAATCTTGAGATTTTCCCAATCCTACGAGTGCTGATCTTTAAGTGTAAACAGCAACCACTAGGATTCAGCTGAGGGATGGGAATTATGTGGCCCTCCCGATGATACTGGCTCAGTCCTAGCCAGCGTAGCAAATGGTGAGGAATGCTGAGGGCTGAAGTCCAAGCACATCCAAAGGACTATGACTCCTACCTTATATTTTGCTATATTAATTTCATCCTTGTGAGTGATTGTAAGGATTACTCCAGTGTTGTTAAACTAATTTTGTGGTAACAATGAGAAACAAGTGCCCAACTCTCAAGTGCAAAGGTGTTTTCTTGAATCCCTCATCAAGCCAATAAATCATATACTAAATAATTAGATTCAGTTACAAAGATGCAAGAACACACAAGTGGCTTTCATATGATATAGATTTGTCCTTAAAAAATGCACCTGGAATATAAAGTGAGTCAATGTTCTTGCAGTCTCGCTTGGTTCCTTTGAACGTTTAACATTAGTAAGTAGTAAGAAAAACAAAACTATAAAACTGTAAGTTTTGAACTATAAAATGCTTACTAACTTTGCTAACAACAAGATCCAAGATGTCAGGGACAGTAAAACACATTCCCTACACATGTAGGCAAGCTGGAGGAATTTGCTTCATGGAACCCACAGAATTCAAGGTAGACTCCAATATGTTTCTCCTCTCCCACCTGTATCTAAGAAAGCATTTTGGATTGACAGATGGGGCAATTACTGAGTGGACAGAAAGGGACAGAGTCGAGAAACATTTCCATAGCCTTTCTTTCCTTCTTCAGTCATAGTCTCTCAGACAGTTTTAACTGAATACAGCAGCAAACTGCCATGTTATATACAGTTGCCAGTTCCTACTCTAGACAGTTCAGGCTGGTTTTTAGCAACTGACTGTCTGCTGAGGAAGGAACTTTTAATGGTGGAGGTGCTATACTTTTTCTTTTGTTTTTATGTTGCAGGAGCCCAGAGAACACAGAGACCACAGAGCAAGAAAAAGAGTAATTTATTACGCGCGGGCTTTTGGCTGGACGTCTCCAAAAGACCAAAAGCCCTGAATTCAAGTTTCACAGGTCTTTTATAGACAAAGTTCACAGCATACACAAAGATCACAGGCAAAGATTGCGGGCATGTCTCGGTCCGCCCCTCTGGGGTCACAAATACCACATGCTGTTACTAGCTAATTACCCCCGCACTCAGACCCCGGAAAGTGCTTATCTACAATCTGCAATTACCGCAGCCAGTCAATAAACGACACCCTGGCTACGTGATCAACATCCTAGCTACGTACCATTTATGTTGCAGGAGCCCAGAGAACACAGAGACCACAGAGCAAGAAAAAGCGTAATTTATTACGCATGGGCTTTTGGTCTTTTGGAGACATCCAGCCAAAAGCCCGCGCGTAATAAATTACTCTTTTTCTTGCTCTGTGGTCTCTGTGTTCTCTGGGCTCCTGCAACACTCCCTCTCATGTGCTTTTAAGCAGTTTTTAAAAATTGTTCTTAAGTCAGTTATTGTTTTAACATAATTTGTTCAATTATAACTTTTTCTCTTTTTTGCTGTATTCATTTCTTAATTGTGTTGTGACTACTTTGGGTGCAAACACTAGGAAAAAAGGCAAGAAAAGTATATAGGCATGGATATTCTCAACCCAGTTGGGGATTTTTTTTTAAATGCGTCTGCTTCTTAATTATGTTATGATCACTTTGGTTCTTGTGCCAGCAGAAATAAAGTTCCTGCAAAAAGCAGTGGAAAACCAAGGTTGTAGTGGAGATTCCAAAGCATCTTACAAACATTGGGATTCATTGGCACCCAAAAGAGTAAGATTGTGATTAGCTGTTTCTGAATCACCAATTGTGCTAGCCTAGGGCTAGCTCTGTTATTTGACAGAGAGAGGCAGATATTGCTGGATGGGGAGCAGAGAGGTGCGTGTTGGAGAATAGGGGTATGTGTGCAAAATCTCCTTGCCCTGCCCCTTCAGCAAGTGTGCTGCCTTCAGGTCCTATACTGTCTCACTGTTGAAGTAATGTTGTTGCTGGGATTTCTCAATAAATTGCAGAACAATATTAGTATTTCCCTTATATATGTGTACAGTATGAACGCTGGATGAGCATTCACATGTACATGAACATGTGTGTTCTTGTGTCTGGTTAACTATAACCCATTCAGGGTTCCTGGTGATAAGTACACAGATGTTTTGAAAACTGAGTGTGCATTCATGTTATGCTGTGGGGGGGAGCCTTGGATGTCCAGATGTTCAGTACCCAGCTGGCACGGACAGTAGAAGGTGACTGTGGGATCAGTAATCCAAAACATTTGGAAGGTCACAGGTTTCCCACTCTTAAAGTCTGCTACCCATTCTTTGCTGTGGAAAGCAGTCAAAGTAGAGGAAACATGTTTGTCACATAGAGTGTGAAGCTGCCATCCATCAGGTTCTTGCCAGAAAGGCAGCTGCATATGTCAATGCTCAGCTTAATTAAACTGTTGGGTGGGGGGCAGACTTATTTGGAAGCTTCTGTTCTCTTTCCTAACTCTCAGGTAAGCTATTTCTGGCAGCTCCTCTTGGTAGTTGTCAGCATCTGTAGTGTAAGCAGGAATGATTTATAGAGCGTGAAAGAGGAGATAGGTGGGTGCTTCAGAGTCTTTTGTCTTGCTGCTTGGTCAGAAAGCTACTGTTACTGTCATTTGAAACAAAGCAAAACAAAATCAGTAAAATGGTTGAAAAAAGGGTTTGTTGCTTTGACCTGTAGATGTAAGGTTTTGGAGTTTTTTAAAAATATGAGTGTTTGTAACAGATATATTGATTGGAATCTGTTGCGTGGAGAACATTCCTCTTAAAAAGGCTAAAGATACACGTGTCTTAATTGAGATTCTGGAGAAAGAAAATAGTTCATCTCAAAGCAGTGACCCATATTTTCCATGCTTGATTTACATTCTAGCAAACTGGAAAGTAGTCTACACCTGCTGCCCTGTTCTGCAGCTGACACTTTGACTATTCCACTGGGGGAAAGGATAACATGGCAAGCTTACACCTAACATTGCTAAACTCTCTCTTCTTGTAGTGCCCTCACATATGATAGAGGGCAATCATGATAGACGCCCTATTCTAACCTCTGCATATCTACAGGCGTCACCCCCTGACTTCCATGTATTTGAGGTGGACCAGCAAATGACACCCTTCTCCACCTGAATCAAGATGCATAGTACATAAAGATGGACAAATTGTTTTTGCCCATGAAAAATGCCGTAAGTGCCCCTCCACATCCCTGCTCCTAGTAACAAAAATACAATAATAACAGACCAGCAAGTTGTTGCCCCTTCTTGATATGCAACATCTATCATCTGTAAGCATGTCAGTCTGGACACTTGGAAGTCAGGAGCCATACTAGCAATCTCACAAGATACGGATAGTAGTACTCCTGTAAACGTGAAAAACACGTTTTCCTAATTTTAATTCATACTGTATAGATTAAATAGTTTCCAAGGCAGACTGTCTGGTTTGCTCATTGGAAATTATTTTAAAAGCACCATAATTGGAAGTAACAGCAAGTCCCCAGTTAAAAATATCTTTGAATGAAAATACATTTGGGGTAAAGTGCCCATTATACTTCTGTGAACAGTATTTCACTCTTAACACAAGTTAAGAGTTTTCTTAGTTATCACATTATTACAGTTTGCACACATACCATGCCCTTGCCAAAAGCATTCCCCCTCTTTCTCTCTTCCACTCCCTTCTCCCCCTTTTTGAATAGGAGAAGTTAACATCCAGCCTAAGGAAGAATTCTGTGGCACTAATAAAGGTATTCCACCAATACTCATGATGAATAGGTTTTATTCTGTGGCACTAATATTAGCATTATACCAATGCTCAGGTGGGATATATTTTACATCAGTAATCATTGTATTATGATGTAGGTATTTAATAACAGATTGGTTAATTACATAAGCCTGCATCATCATCATCATCATCATTATCATCATCATCATCATCATCTTTCTTACCTCTTTCCTCAAGGCTTGAGATGAGCTACATCATAAGTTAAAATACAACTAAAAACACATAAAACCATTTAAAATACATTAATTTAAAATTAATAGCTAAAAATTGACTGGGTAGGTGCTCTGGAAGAGATAGGTCTTTAGAACTTTTTAAAATTCAGACAGTGTGTTTTGCTGTCGAATCTCTTCCAGCAGGCCATTCCACAGTATTGGGGCAGCCAATGAAAAGGTCCTGCAGGCAACCATTTCCAGTCTAGTCCTGGCTGGTTTAAGTAAATGGCCCCCAGACAACCTGAGTGTACAGAGTGGATTGTATGAGAGGAGTCGACCCTGTAAGTAACTTGGCCCCCAAACATGCAGGGCTTTAAAGTTAACAACCAACATTTTGGCAGCCAGTGGAGTGATTGGCAGCCAGTGTAATTGGTAGCCAGTAGAGTGATTTATAACAAGTGTCATCAGGAAGAGTAAACAAGGTTTTCCATGTTAAAGCTGGTTAAATAAAGAATTAAGGCTTCTTCTCCTGTGGATCCTATACGGATACATAGATAACGTAGCCAGAGATGGACACAGCATATTACGTAAGTTGGTTCCTTCCAGTGGATCTTCCATTGGGCAGAAGGGTATCAGCTAGCTAAGAAGAACCCACAGGGTCAACCTTGCTCACATTTGTACTTTAAGATTCTTTTTATGTATATATGAAGGGAATATGGGAATGAGCCCTATTTTAACAGAAAATACTAGTTTGTCATATTTTCCCCTGGAGACAACTGTTTTGCATAACAGATGTCAAGGACAGGAACAATTTAGTCTGTCTCAGGCAATCTATTTAGACTGGCATCGCAGATGCAGAAAAAGATGAGGAGAATAATTGGAAATGGGATCTGTGCTATTTCTGTGAAGGACTGTAAAATACTGAGAGCGTACTGTTGCTTTAGCTATGGACACAAAATTTCAACACCCAAATCCCTTGTTGACCTGCTTGCTTTAATCTCCTTACTGTTAGGGTTCTCTCGCTCCCCCCGCCCCAATACTTCTCATTGCAAAGCAGCTGAAGTAGACTGTGTACGACATATTTCAGCTGTCACATGCTTGGAAGAGTGAAATAAAACCGAATGACATTATTGCAAAGGAAATGTCTTGTTCTTCAAAAAACTTGTTCTTGCGATACATATCAACTTGGAAAAGGTGATTCACTGTAGTGTCGCTACTTGAATTTTATTTTCTTCCCATTTTGTAGCTGTATTCAGAACCCCTATGGATAGTACTGCCTTTTAATGTTATCAAACCACTTTTTAAAGCTGCAGTCCTATGCACCTTTTTTTGCAGATAAGTTCCATGCAGTTTAAGGGGACTTGCTTCTGAGTAAGCATGTATAGACTTAAGCTCTCATTTCCTTTATGTCTTTGCTTTGGAGCTGTGCCTAAATGTGTTTAGAAATTAATATCTTCAGGTATGAGATTGGCATAGATAAGAAGCTCTCTTGTAAGGGATAGGTTCTATCTTATTTATCTTGACTCAAAATTATTTTTCAGATTGCTTGTAAAAATCATTTTTATGTTTTTGTTTCTCCATTGCATTTTTCTTGCAATCTTGCTGCATTCAAAATAGGAAAAGAAGGCTTTAGCTTTCTAGCAACAGTGAAGGAGGCGCTATAACTAATGCTGTACAGAATTTAAGTATTTTTACTTTGAATTATACCTCCTTATCCTGACTTTGCGTGGTTTAGAACAGTGCTTCATAGACTATCTGATGTGAGGGACTGACAGGTTTCCCCACTCCCACAGTGCTAGGGACTGGTACACTGTTGACCAAAACTGTTTCTTTCTTTCTTGGAAACTCTTTGCAGACTGAGCAGTCAATGGTTCATGGACTGGCACTGGTCCAGGAACCATTATTTTGAGTAATACTGCTTTAGAAGTATCAATTATAATTTTGAGCAAGGAAGGGGCATATGGAATTTTGAGTGCACTGGATTTCCTCCTAGCAATGTATGTGCATGCCTTTGTGTGTCTTTCTGTTGCATCTGCATATTTTCCCTTTAGCACATACTTATTGAACTGCTGCTCATGAGTGTACAGTTCTCTTTCCATATTCGCAGGTTTGAGACTTGCGGATTTGATTATTCACAGGTGGCTTGCCCCCCATTTCCCCCTCCCATTCCCTAACGCAGGGAGAAGATTTCCTCCCCTGCCTTTCCCCTGCCAGCTATGGCACCAGCAGCTGGTGGGAGAGTGAAATGGGAGGGGCATCTACTCTGCCCAGCTCCCCTTCCAGACAGCTGAGGGCTCCATTGTGCCAGGGACAGGCGGCAGAGGGAAGTGAGGAGAGCGATCTTGCACTCCCCCCTCTGCACCCCTGCGCCACCAGAGGGATCCCTCACCATCTTCCCCCCACCCCCGCTGCACGGCCAATTGCGCTGGAGCTGCGGGCTCTTAGATCTTTTCTTGCTGGTCGCCATGTGCCCACATGCAGCTCCAGGAGTGATCGCTCCAGCAGCGGGGGGGGGGCGCGAAAGAGAGGAAAGATTTTTTCTCTCCCTCCTATCTCCTGCCCATTGCTGGGGGGGTTATTCACGGTTATTTCACTTTTGTGAGGGTTCTCTGCATGTATCCCTCATGAATGTGAAGGGCCTACTGTACTTGCTTTGGAATATCATCTGGATTTTCTATGCAATAGAGCAAGTGTGGTGTAGTGGTTTGAGCATTGAACTACAACCCTGGAGACCAGGTTTCAATTCCAGCTTGGCCATAGAAACCCCTGAGTGACCTTGGGTGCGTCTCACATACATAGCCCCAGAAAACCCCATGATAGGTTTGCATCGGGTTGGCCATGACTCAGAAATGACTTGAAGGCACACAACAGTACACTGAATACTGATGCTGGTTCTTTTTCTAATTACTATGAAGCTAGGGTTGTGGGTTTGTTTGTTTTTTTGAGACTTAGAATGATTTTGTTTCACCATATTATATATCTTAGATGCTTCCAACAGTTTATTTTAAAAAAATAGATAAGAGTGTGTCATGGCCAGCAACAAAAGGAGAATACTGCCTTGAAAACATCCTGGCTATTGAAGGAACTTCAGAAATGAAGTTAAAGTACAATGGAGGGACTGACAAGTCTTGAATTGTGTAGGTAGCCCAAAGCACACAGGGATTTCCCCTGGCTGTATGCCACATCTTTGAAACACACTGCAAGTTTAAGGACAACCAGCTCAGAGCTGGTGAAGGGAGAGGGTGTCTGATTCACACCCTTCAACTGTTGCAATTTGGCAGGGAGTCTCGATTAATCCTCTGTCATCCTACCTTGTCAGCTGAGTTTACAGTGTCTCTCTTCTCTCTTCCTTTCCCCATTTCCTCCCTTTGTCTTCACCTTACTTCCATTGCTGCGAAATGAGCTCAAAGTGCAAAAGTAGTTTGCACTCAATTAACTCAGCAAGAGAGAAGGTGTGCAGAATCTTGCTCTTCTCAGCAGGCTCAGGCAAAATTGAACTGCTGCAACCTCTCCTAGCTTGCATGTTCTTCTTCATTAATAACTTTTATGATCCTGACCTCACTCTGATGTTGCTTGGCCGCATGTGTCCTGCTTTTCAGTCTGTGAAATGTGGCTGTGTAAGCTTGAGGCTCTGAGTTCCTGGGGCAATGGACGCATGGAGCAATGGAAGCTTATCTTGGTCTTTGCGGAGCAGTTGGAGCTCTAACCATGCAGCTAATGTAGAGACGTGCCTTGGCATCTTTGCTGTTCTCTATTTGCAGCCAGAAATCCCTGAGGTAAAATAATTTGCAGATTACCTCCCATGTGTAGGACTGGGGAAGGAGAGCTTGGAGTAGTTACTATAACCACGAGCCGTGGTGACTGTTGGATTATGGATACTGTAATCCAAAAACATGTCCCCCTGTCGCACGAGTTCTGAGAGGAAGTCTTTGGCTTGACTTCCTTACTTGAGTCTGCTTGACTCCTTGCTGTGGAGAGAAGGTTGAGGGAGATTGTCAAAGCTTAGCTAAATGACAGATGATTTACAGACATGTGTGACAGTGCCCATCAGCCTGCCCTTTTAAAAGCTGTGTTAGGAGGGGAATCATACAAAATGTAGAAAAACCAGGTAGTGTGAGACTTAATGTGAAATCTTACAACCTGTTTCTGTTCATCTCTTTTCCAGACAGTCTTTCCTCAAAAGGTGCTGAGTGAGGAGGATAAATACAATTACACACTTAGGCATGTAACATACATGTCGGCTGTTAAAAATCCATGGTTGGCTAAGGACAGTGAGTAACTGGGTGGAAGAGGGGGCGAGGAGAAGACTAAGTAATAGAAATGCCTTTGTTGTACACAACATACTGTGCAGATTGAAGCATGCACAGAAAAAGGCCACTCTAAAGAGTAGGTAGATAGAGGACTCCTTTTTGAATTGGGTATATATCCTTTTTCTAGAGGCATGTGGATGCTGGGAAAACGAATCCATATTTGGTGTCTTGGGGGAAGTGAGAAACTGGAGTTTAAAGATGCATGTAATTGTGTGTAGTATTCCCATGTAATGTCACATGTTACATTCAGGGAAACGGTGGTGTCATATATGTAGCTGCCTTGAGAAACTGGTAGTTACTGTGGAAGCTGGGAGTTAGTGATGCTGTTGAAGTCGACACGGAACTTGCTGCTGTTCTTTGAAATGCCCTAGAAATTCATTTTTTTTAATAATTTTTTTATTACAAAGTTATAGATATCCATATTTACAAATCTCATAGTAAAAATGAAAAAAGAACATTCAATAATATTTTACAAATGTATATAAAACAAAACAAAACAAAGTCAAATTTGTATATCCAAAAAATATTAATCAAAATAACATTTATATATATCTCTGATTTTTGTCTTATACTATAGTGTATTGCTTTTACTTGTACTGTATCTATGTCATAACATATCAGATTTAGACATAAAAAGTTTGCTTAAATTAATTTCTTATTGGTTATAAATTTCATCCTTATACTTTTGTGAGTATTCTACCTATACATATACAAATCTGGCTTCCTTCCTTCCTTTCTCTTGTTTGGTTAATTAGTTATTTTTCCAAGTTTCCTCTGATACTTTCATATTTCTAGTGACTTGCCTTATTACTCTTAGTTTTAACCCTTCCCTTTTCTCATATCTTTGCTTACAAATTGTCATCTCTTCTCTCTATATATATTCTTATTTTTCATATTTCCATCTGTGTCTCCCATTTTTGTTGTATGTATCTTTTAATTGGTTTCATTTCATCTTGATTTTTCCCTTTTGTCTCACCTTTAAGAGCCATAGTCAGATCGTCCATCAGTATCAATTCTATTAGTTTGGTTTCCCCTTCATCTATATCTGGAACAGTTTCACTCTTCCAATATTTTGCATATATAATTCTTGCTGTCAAGACCATGTACATTATGACTCTCCAGTATTTCATATGATCTTTCTCTATTTGGTGAAGCATATTAAAAGAAAGATCTCTGGGGACAAAGGGATATTAAATTGCAATATTTCCATTATTTTCTTATGAATATTTTTCCAATATTTGTTGACTTTGGGCCACGACCACCACATGTGAAAAAATGTTCCTTCTTCTTCCTTGCATTTCCAGCATTTACTGGGAGTCTTGTATATTTTCTTTAATTTTGCTGGGTTTAAATAGCATCTATAGAGCACCTTGTAATGGTTTTCTTTCAGGTTTTGGGCCAATGTGAATTTTTGTGTGTTCTTCCAGCTTCTTTCCCAGTGTTCAAGTCTGATTTCATGCCCTATATTCCTTGCCCATAATATCATCAACTCTTTAATTGTTTCCGTCTCTAATTCTCTATTCAATAATAGTTTATATAATTCTGGCACCAGATGATCTGTTTTCTCTACTATGACTTTCTCAAATTCATTCTGATGTTCTTTACTTTCAAAACCTTCCAATTTTTTGTCCATTTTGCATCTTTCTTTAAGTTGGTAATGTAAGAACCATTGGCAAAAATGATCTTCCTTTTCTAGTTCCTCTCTTGTTTTTATTCTTAAATTTGTCTCCGCTTTTACTATAATGTCCCTGTATCTGAACCATTTTTCTTTCGGGTCGCACCATCCTCGGTATAAGACTTCATGTGGGGATACCCATAATGGAATTCTATTGTATATCTTCTTTTTGAATTTTTTCCAGGTTTCCAATAAGGCATGTCTAAGGTAGTGATCTGAGAAGCGTTTGTCTACCTTGGCTTTATTGTACCAGAGATATGCATGCCAGCCGAATCTCAATTCTGATCCCTCCAGTTTCAATACTCTTTCATTCTTAAGTGTCATCCAGTCCTTTATCCACGTTAAGGCATTTGCCATATAGTATAATTCCCAAGTCTGGTACTCCAAATCCGCCTCTTTCTTTCCTGTCCAGAAACTCATTTTTTCAAATGCTTTCCACTTCTGCAGATCATCACACCACAAGCTGCTCCTGCTCACCCAGTAATAAAGTTCTTCTCAACATTCTTTCCACCTTCCTTGTCTTATATGTTCTTTAGGTTTTCTTTTTAAAACAAACAGTAAAAATGAAAAAAAAAAAGATTGTTTAGACAGCTGGTGCTGAGTAGATTCCCAGTTACTAGGAATCTCAGGATTGTAGTTCAGGACTAAGGGGGACAGAGTGTGAAATGTTTTTGTTTTTGTTCTAAACACAGAGAAACACCAGAGACCATGCTGTCCTGATTCCTGACTTGGGTATGTTTTGGCCATTGACAATAATGGCCAAATCCTTACTAATGGGAAGTCAAAGTTAGTAGAACACACCCGCCTGTCTCTGGAGCAGATGAACCATTTGAATTTTGACCTGAGGAAAACAAGAATAATGAGAAGAGACAGTTCAAATAAAGCACAGATTTCTGGGACTGATTTCGATGATTGCACTGCCTGTTTACGCTTTCTTTCACATTCTCAGCTTTTACAGAACTGCTGCACGTCTTGAATCTTTCCTCCTCAGCCCAGGAAGCTGCCTTATACCAATGTCAGGCTATAAGTCCATGTAGCTTACCATTGTATATGCTGCCTGGCAATATGGTTCTCCAGGGTTTCACGTTATGAGTCTTTCCCTGCATGGGGTTAGTCCTAGGAGTGGGCCAGGTGCCTCAAGTAACAAATCCTGGATAGCCCACAACAATGTCAAAGCAGTGGACGGCAGAGGTGTGTGTGTATCCTGCATCTGCTTAGCTATACATTCAGCCCACCACATTTGCAGGTTTGACTTTCACAGATTTGATTATTTGCAAGTTTCTTCAATCACTGTCCCCCACCTCAGGTGCTTCTTTTCTTGGAGAACCTTTCCTCTCGGCGGCTCTGATCAGGCCACGTAGCCTTTTAAAAACCCACCTCTGGTCCTTCTCCTCCTCCAGCAACCAGTGTCTGGCCAGCTAAGGATAGCTTGCAGACCAGTTTCTTAGCATCACAAACCCTCTCTCATTGCCCCTGACAACCAAGGAAGGAGATGGGAAAGAGAGAGGAAGTATAGATCCACCATGCCAATCCACTCCCTTTCCCTTTCCTTCCCTGACCTGGTTTGGACCCTGGATGTCCGCTCTTCCTACTATGCCTTGACCCCCTTCCCATAGATACACGTTTTGATGTTTGTGATTTTTCCATTTTTACGAAGGCCCTGTTCGCCTAACCCTAGCGAATGTGGGGGGCTGACTGTACTGTTATCTGCAGGGGACCATTGTTGTCTTGTAGGATGATTTTACTGCCAGTTCAGACAACTGATGTTTGAGGAATGAAGAGTACTATTCTGTCCTTTGCCTCACACACCAAAGTGTCTTAGGTTGGCCTTTCTCTTAGATTCTTTTCACGCTAGACAATTATAGCACTACGCTTTCACTTTAACAGCTACATCCTATGGAATCCTGGAATTCGTAGTTTGGTGAGGCACTACTGCTCTCTGGCTAACGATTCCAAATACCCCTCCCTAAACTACAAGCTTCAGGGTTCCATTGGATGTTGCTATGGCTGTTAAAATGTGATCATAGCACTAAAACTACGCAGTGTTAGTCCAGTGTGGAAATGCTGTGGATTGATCTGAGACTGTTTATATGAAAAGCACGTGCTCTACAACTTAGCCTACATATTTTTGAAAGAAATCTGGCACTGGATATTGTACCTAATGAGCCGTCCTGCGTAATATTTTTAGTGCTGGACTGCAAACTGCAGGTGAGAAATTTTAACAGTAGGAACAAATGTTCAGATTTATTCTCTGCCTGCATAGTGAACTAGCAAGGAAACTATTCTGATTTCTCTTTCTCCCTGGTATGTTGTTTATGAGTACATAAATATGTTTTTCACATGTTGGATTATTCAGACATTTAATCTGAATGTAGTCTGAAATGGTCTAGTCCAGCAACAGGTAAATCATTCTGAATCTCTGTTTTGTGTGTGTGCGTCTGCCTTCAAGTTGCCTGTCAACTTTGGCGACCCCATTAATTTCATATGGTTTTCCTGGGCAGGGCAAACTCAGTGATGATTTTGTCAACTCCATCTTCTGAAATACAGTCTGCAGCATCTATTATAGAAATATAGTGTTCATTGGCAGTCTCCCATACTTTCTCATATTTTAGGGAAGCAGAGTGAGAATTTTAATTGCTTTTAAAATTTAATTGTTCTGGTTTTTAACTGACTCCTCCGGAAACCACTTTGGGCCTTTCTGCACTACACTGTTATAGTGCTATTATTCCACTTTCAACATCCTGTGGAATTCTGGAGTTTGTAGTTTACTGAGGCCAGAGAGCTCTCTGGCTGAGAATTCTAAATGCTTCTCCCTAAACTGCAAACCCCAGGATTCCACAGGATGTTGAAAGTGGAATAATAATACTATAATAATGTAATGCGGAAAGGCCCTTTGTGTCCCTCTAGAAAGATGGCATACAAGTGAAATAAATAAATAAATAAATAAATAAATAAATAAAGCAGAGTGCTTACAAATAAATAAAGCAGAGTGTTTATATGACAATAGGACTGATGCAAGAACTCATCTACTTCTTGTTCAAACATGATTCACCATTTAAAGAGAAATCTAGCAGGCTACTGCAGTGTAAATGTGCTTTTTCAAATCTTGCCCAAATAATTTTCTTGGTTCTCTTTGCATCTGAGGAATTATTTTGGACCTAATTTGAAGACCCAGTGAGGACAATGGAGATGGACTGGATGACAGTAATAAACTGGAAGTGGAGTTTGTGACAAGAGCATTGCCATGAGGGCGTTTTTCATTCTGTTTTAGTAAATGCATTTTAGAACAAGCTTGCTAAGTGGGTGGTAAACAATCAGCTAAATTTGAAAGCCATACCTAAATAAAAGGGCACGACATTTCTTTCTCCAGCTTGAAAATGGTGAAGTTTTGAAAAGTGATAGGGAGGAAGTAGTGGTAACTGTCAGGAAAGGTGACAGATGAAGTATGATTACTCTAGTATATAATTGTACAGACAATGTTTAGTTGATTTTATTGTGTAGATGCACACATGTTCTGGTGTGCTTTTGCTTTCACAGAATCACATTATCTGGTAGACAGTATTTCAGGTATTCACAGTAACTGTTCTGGTTTCTGGAATCTTCCCACCCTCCATCTCTTTTCATGAAAAACTGAAGTTCGCACAATATCCTAAAGTTTGTTGTTAATCGCTATCCTTTAGGTGTCCTTTATTAATCCAAGATAGTGAAGACATACATACAAATGCTAGCATGCACTTCAGAGATCTCTGTCATTTCCTACTTGGTTTTTAACTCTGCAGATCCACAAAGATCCACAAACCACATGAGAAAATTACTCAGTGTGCCTTAAAGAAAACATTTATTTCATACTCTTGATAAAACGTAAGAGCTCTGTATAAAAATATGGAAATTTAGAATTTAGGGGATCGCTATGCCATAACAGCCCGTGAATGAGTGGGATCCCAAACACTGTACACTTAGCATCTATAAACTGGATATAGAACCATAATGACCCACAGCAATCCTAATAGAGATGTGGGTGAGTTCCCTAGGTGTCTAGGAAAATGCTCTGTGGGAGTGAGTGGTGCCAAAGGATTCAAATTACCATCCAGAGACCATCAATTGGGGTGATGTTAGGGTTATGCCATTGGAAGAACCAGTTTCCCTACTGGTTCCACAATGCACTCAGACCCATTAGGATCATTCCCACAACATAAGTGACACTGCATCCATATGGAGGCCTGGAGCTAGAGGTATGATTTTATTAAGCATACATCAAGTAGTCCTGAATTAGGAAGTGTGCTCTTGATAAGAGCCCTGAGCCAGAATGGGTTGAGCATTAAGCTGCTCAGGAATAGAGTCAAGACATATTCTCTTGCTGTGCAAAGTGATAGGTCTTCTGCTAATTCACAGTGAGAGAATCCATCCAGTGTGCTACTCTGAGGCCCTTTTTGCACGGCATTTGCCATGTGAAAGGGCCCCTCGAGCGTCACGCAAATGTGAGGAATGGTCCACATGATGCACTCACAATCACGCAACGCTCCAGGGTCTGACAGGCGCCGCTCGCGCACTTTTTCATTTTTGGCTTTGAGCTGAAAATGGTGCACGATTGCGCATCGCTCCAGGCCCCTGCGTGCACTTGCTGTGCAAGCAGAGCTCTGGAGCCACAGTGCTTGCACTTCCTGCCCCAGCGCAGCCTGGGAAACTCCCAGGCTGCACTGCGGAAGGAAGAGACAAGGTTCTCGCGCAAACAGGCGGCAGCTGCAGAGCTGAAGGAACCAGGATGCAAGAGCCTCTCGCTGGAGGCTGCTTGCACGATCCCCACACCCCAGTTCCATAAAAAGGTGCGTTGCGGAAAGGGCCTAAGATCCTCACAGTGAGAGGATCCTGCCAGTTTGAGGTTTTTTCTTCTTCTCCCCAGATTTCCCACATATGTATGTATATGCCTTCAAGTTGCCTATCAACTAATGGTGACCTCATTAATTTCATAGGGTTTTTTCTTAGGCAACAAATAGAGCTGGTTTTGCCAGTTCCTTCTTCTGAAATATAGCCTCCAGCCCCTGGTATTCTCACGTACCCTGATGCAGTTGCTGCTTGAGAAATTTGACTTGCCTGCTGCCTTGGATTGTTTTTCTTTTTGCTTGTCCTTCTGATCTATGACTGTTGCTTAGAGGGCTTGACCCTTGCCTGTCCTGTACTTGGTTGCTCACCTGACCCCTTCAAAGTGACATTTGTGGTCCTCTGAACATTAAAACCTGACCAACTGGGGCTTGACCTCCTGCTAGGCTCTGACAGCTGCTACTGCCCTAAAGTTAAAAATTTGGCATGTTAGTTTTAACTTGTTTAAAGCAATACAATAGCAGCAAAAGTATTTCTGCTGCCTGTGAATATCCAAAGTGAGCTTGTTAAATTTTTTCTTAAAAATGCATCACATAGGAACTTAATCTTAACTAAAGGATGTTCCAATTTAGAGAATATACAAAGAATATAACTGCTAATATTACCTCTTCTCTTGTGCTCCTGAAGAGGTTTGCATAGATGTTCTGATTATTTTTACTGTTGCACATGGAATAAAATATACGTGTAATAATCATTTGACCTTGACAAAAGCCAAGGAAACAGCCAAGAAAGCTTAAAAAGGAATGTACAGAGAGGTCTCTTGTTTGTATTGGCATCACTTAATAGGATGTTTGGAAGGTAAAAAAAATTAGAAAAGTATTGAACTTGGAACCTGCTTGCTCTCAAATTTACCAGTTTGCTCCTATCAGTGTTGTTTACTGAGCCAACTGCTAAAATTAGATGCCGCTTTCATAAAACTAATTCTGTGGATTATATAGTTGGTGGCTCAGGACTGGAAGCTATGTGCCAGTCTTAGTCTTGAGAAATTTGTCTTTGTTTGCTTTGTTTGACAAATCTGCTAAAGCTACAACTAAAGTGGAATTGAGAGCATCTTAAACCTTTTCCTCTGCACTGTTTCGTTCTGTAAAAGTTGTCCAAAATCCCTAGCTGTTTTTAGCCATTCAAGGAAAAGGTAATGTGCATAATCCCTTTTGTCTTCTTGTGCAGTTTTTTTGTTTGGTTTTGTTTTTTAAGAAGGGATGGTATAGCTGAAAGCATGGAAGGAAGGAGAAGTCCACTTACCTAGTTTGCAGCTTCTGTGGCTGTTTTGTCAAAATAATAGTTCTTCCAACTTGATGACTCCTAGCACTCCCAGTGAAAAGACACTTGTGGAACTCTTACTAGTCTGTCTTCTCTGTACATATGTCTGTCTGTCCATGTACGTATGCATGTATGTAAGGAAAAGAGCTGTAGGAAGCAGCTGAAAAATATGGGAAGATTGTGAATGGAAAGCAACCATGTCTGTAGCCGTGTAAAATTCCTGATTGAGGCAAGATGAGCGCGCAATAAAACATCACCTGGAAGCACCCAAAATGTAGGAACATGCTGCACACAACTGTGGGTCACAAGTACTTCAGCTATAAGATGGTTGTGTAAATTGCTCAATCTTTCTCTCATTTTTAAAAATAGATTAAGAAATCCTACTATGCTGTGTATTACACCAGCGCTATACAGTCTGGTACCTTCCACATAGTCTGAAGTTTTGTTATTATATTCCCTCAAGATAATTCTGTCACAAGGTTTTCTTAGCAAGACTTAGTCAGAGGAAGTTTGCCACTCTTAGGCTGAGAAAGTCTGATTTGCCCAAACCAGTGGGTTTCCATGGTTCAGTGGGGATTCGAACCCTGGTCTCCCAAAACCCTGATCCAACATTCAAAACATCAGATCATACTTTTTTTGAAGTAGCATTCTTGTTAACCTTTGTCTCTGGCCAGGCTGTCTCTGCATTACCGAAGTTGTGGTCAAGTTTCCTATCCCAACACTGTATTAGCATATTTTTGCTCTTATTGATCCCTTTCAGAAAAGTTGCAAGGAATTTCTGAACCAAGATTCCCACTGGAGTTCCAGTGCTTGGTTTTGGACATTATGAATATGTGGTAAAATGGAGAGAACCAGTGTCATATGTTCATCTCTGATTAGAAATGTTTGAAAATAGAACACAACATAAATCTGCTAATGCAGAAATGCATGGGGATTCCCATAAGAATTTGATTGGCTGTGAAAAGTGAAATACATAGAACTTTCATCTGTTTTAGCAAAACGCTTCTTATGTTCCTATGTACATTGTTACTTCTTTAGGTTAAGCAAGAAAGATTTGTTGATATTTCTGTTTTATAATTTTTGTGTCTTATGAGATAACGCTGACCAATCAGACTGATTTTTTTAAGGACTTACATGCACTTATATTGTAATATCTCTTAAAATAGTTTTGCGATATTTCTCATTGTTACTGAATTATTTACCCTATACAGTGACTCTCTTGAACTGTACCATCTGTCTTTGATTTAAAGTCAGCATTCTCAGCCATGGTCCTGTCTTCATGTAATTTTGTATTTTTACCTATCATGAGCTCTCTTTTACCATGTATCAAGAAGATTAAACTTTGTTCCAAAGCTGAAAAGAAAAGTCGGCTTCATTTTTTAATCTGGGAAGGTTTCATTTAGATATAGTGAAAGAAACATGTTATTTTGCTCAAATGTGTTGAATATATTTTCTCCTTCATGTGCAATAATAATGTTGAAATTGTCTTAATGCTGTCCATGATATTATATTACTTTTCTCTTTACAGCGAGAGATTTTTTTTAAGACTTAATCGGAATGGTTTGCCAAAATGTCCAGAGAAGCCTGAAAGACATTGTTCTCTCTTTGTGGTGAGTCACTTCACTTGTTCATTTATTTATCACTTGTTCATTTATTTATTAGCTTTGTCTTTTTGCCAGTCACCCAACTGTAAGAGTAGAGTGCAAATTGTGAGAGAGAAAAAGAAACAGAACTGTAGTGTCCTAGAAGAAGTTGCAAGAACAAAACAGCTTTATGGTGCAGCCTCATTGTCCCTTTGACGCAGTATCTTTCCATTGGCTGTGAGGAGCTTTACCAAATAGATATTATGGCCACCTGGACATCTTTTCAACTAAACCTTAAACAAATTTGTTTAAAATTTAACTGGGATTTTCTTCTTCAAATGTAGGTTCAGAGACATGTTTTAAGGTGTGTTTAACATATTTTGTTTCATTTTCGTGGGATTTACTTGACAGTCAGTTTAGCTGAATGGAGCAGGACTCACAAGTAATCATACAGATAGTCAGGTAGTATAGATTTCAGGCTTAATATGTGCGAGTTAGATAGTTTGGGGCATCCCTTTTTATTTTGTATTTACTTATTCTCAGAGGAAACCCTTGTGATCTAGAAAGTGACACTCGATGTGTTGCAGTTAGGCACATCACATGAGATAGGCCAAATCATAGTTTCAAAATCCGGTTGGAATCAATAGCAGACTGCACTTGGCTACAGTTCTAGTATTCCAAAAATGAGGCACTTTTGCCTGACGTCATCATCCCACCACAGTAACAGGTTCTTTGTGGTCCAGGAGCTATAAGCTATACTACTGCACAACATTGCTGCTGTCCAGTTGCTGTCCTGTTCCCAAGCATTGCAAATCAACCGTATTTCATTTCCAGAAAAAATCCATGAAGAGCCTCCCTTAGCACTACAATCCCATCAGCTGGGTCAGTGTGGTTCTGTAATAGTGCTTGATAATGCTTCCTGTTATCTCAGATCTAGGAGTGGGCGGGGTGTGGGTGTGCCCAGCTTGTCTCTCCCTCAGCAACTCCCATGGCATGGCAAGTTTGGAACCTATCACCTCTCTTTATTTGTTTTAAATTTCTCCCTTGAGTTAATTTATTTTATTTTTTAAATACATTTTTTAGTGTTATAGCATAAAACTGCAATAGTGTACTGGCGTGTCATGACGTTACACCATGGCTGTGCTACTATGACTTACAAAATGAAAACAGAACAACCCCCCTCCCAAACCATCAGGAACTGTGGGGTGGGGAAAAGACAGAAAAGGGAGTAATGAATTATACTGTAGTGTGGAATGAACGTTGGTGGCAATAATACTATTCATCTGCTTAAGTTGAAAGTGTGAGGTAGAGAACGTTCCTAACCTGACACCATCACAGAAATGGCAATGCTGGGATTGTAATGGAACAGCGCATTATTGAAGTATGGTGTGGAAAGAACCTAAGTCTTTGACGCTTTGGCATGCAGTCCTAAACACACATTGAAGAGCAGATAGTGTCAGAACTTACTTCTGGTAGAATCATAGGGATGGAACCGGTCTCATAGGATATCTAGTCCACCTCTGTGTTCAATTCATAAAATCCAAGGCTACAGTATGCCCAACAGATGGCTGTCCAGCTTTGGTTTGAAGACCCCCATTGTGGGAAAGCCCACTGCTCCTCTATGTGCTTGTTTCCACTACTGAAGAATTCTTATTGTCAAGTTTATCCTAATTGTCTGAAGATCACTCTGGCTAAACATGTTTAGCACTGTGTGGTTAATCAATGTACTAAGGCTAGGCAATTAAATATATTGAAACTATTCTTTATCTCCTTGTTTATTGATTGGTCTTCAGTATCCTAGAAAGAAGCAGATTATGTTTTAACTTTTTATCATCTGGTTTTTAGCTTTATCTTGTTTTAACCCTATTGTAAGGTGCCTTGGGCTCCATATGAGGAGATAGTGTATAAATAAAATGAAATAAGCAAATAAGCACATGCTCTTACATTTTACGTAGCACTTTAGGTGTTGTAAATCTTATGCATTAATAATATAACAAAAAAAAAGTTAAGTGTCGTATATTAATTGTAGATTATTTTTATTCATTTATTTTTTTCAGGATTTGGGAAGCAGTGAGCTCAGGAAGGACATCTACATCACTGTCCACATTATACGCATTGGTATGCTTATTTATTTCCCCAAAACTTTATGTTACCAAAACAGTTAAGACTGCATTACAGGTGGACAGATTCAATCAAGGAAGCCGCATCCCTGAGCTTGCAGGACCTAAGCAAGGCAGGTGATAACAGGGGCACTCTCATTTGTAGGATCACTGTAAGTCAAAATCAATGTCAGTTAATAACAACTTATAAAATTTGATTATGATTTAGTACATTAGTAATCACTATTCTTGTTGTCAGTATTTTAGGGCCACCAGGTAGTACTCAGTCTGTCTTATGTTTAAAACAATTAGTAATATGCATAGAGTCAGTTAGGAACAATTTTGGGCTGGTCTAGATAAACAGCTCATTACATGGTAATATAGGACTTTAACCTTTTCAAGTTGTGGGTGAAAGGTCGCATGATTCCATGGCATGCTCTCCACATTGTTGCCTGAAAACAATCAGTTTATTTATTTATTTTCTTTGCACAGTATCCACAATATTTGCAAAAGAGAATAATTCTAATCATGATCAAGAGAATATCGTATAAAGGGGTAGCCATGACCATCTGTTGCTGTAAAACGAATAAAGAATCCTGTGGCACTTTAAAGACTAACATACTTAGCAGAGCAGAGGCTTTTGTACACTGTAGCCCCACTTCATGAGGTACATGCGCTGTTATCCAGTTCTTTCACCCAGACAATTGTACAGTCTTGCAGCATTTTTTGTTGTTAAGTTAAGCTATTTTCCTAGACTGGGAATCTTCAGGAGAGAACGGTGAGAATAACACATTAAGTATAATCAATAGTGGGTCTTTTATTGTTTTTTTAAATATGCCCAATAAGTGATTATTACACAACCAGGCTTTTTTTTTTAAGTGTTTCATTGTTGATTACAATAAATGTATCTTTCCCATCTTACTTTCCTTAATATGCCCAATAAATGGCCACTGAACTGCTAGCATGCTTTGGAGGGCTGCTCACAAAAGTGTTTTCCTTACACATTCCTTATAACAGGGAAGGGGAATATTTGGACCTACAAATACTGGAATGTGGCTCATATCATCCTTCACCATTAGCCATTGTGGTTAGGACCAGTGGGAATTCCAGTCCATCAATATGTGGATACTTACAGGTATCCACAAATGTCCTTTGCACCATGTGCCAGTTGTAATGTGTGAAAAATGCACACAGTTGTATTTTGCCAGAACGTATATAGTGGAAAACAATTTTTTGCAAATTAGTGTTGGGGCAGCATTCTTAAATAACTCTTTGCATACATTAGTGAACTTCCAATGCAGGTAAAGGAAGCAGAATCAACCTTATCAGCAGGGATGGGGGGGTATTCTTGAATCCTCTAACCCAGGGAAGGGGAACCTTTGACTTCCAGATGTTTTGAATAACAACTTCCACAATCTCCTATCATTAGTCAGGGTAGATGGGGCTGATGGAGTTGTAGGCCAAAATATTTGGAGAGCCAAAGAGTCCTTGCAGCTTAACCCTTAGTGGGCCAGCAGCTTCCATTTATCCTAGGTATACTTTGGTCCCTTAATTTGTCTTTCATTTGTTTCTGCTTTATTCTTGTAACATCAGGCTTTGATAAGAGAATGTGCACATGAATAAAGACATTATTTCTTTCCTAGGATGGTTTAACATAATGGTTAACGTTATTGTAGACAAATCTGATTTAATCCAAAGACAATGTTGAGGTAGTATAGAAGAGAAGAGTGGTTAATCTCCTTATTTAAAGAAGCTGTCATATGGGCTTCACTGAGTTAAGTGGTGTAATCCTTACCCGTCATTCAGAATGGTGTTTTCTCTTTCTCTCTCCCCACACCTCCCTTAGAGCATCTTACCAGCTTCAACTTTAAAGACATTGTATTGTGGAATACTGAATGTGCTTTCATTTATTCATGACTACTGTTGAACATATATTATTGGTGGTAGTCAGCAATTGCCTGTGCTGTGGTAGTTTGACAAATGACAAAATGATAATGTTAGTAGCCTTTTAAGCAATATTGTACATTGGCTTTTCAGTTTTGCAAGGATTTGGGGTGCAGAACCTTCTTGAAGGTGGAAAAACCATGACTAACCCTCCTCTCGACCCCCCCGCCATTCCCTTGCCTTTTGCCTTCGTGCAAGTTTTCAGTGCTAGGGCCAAAAGCAAGGGAATGGAAGAGGGTAGCTCAGAGTGGGAGAAGGAAGGCTTGCCCATGCCTTCCCCTCCCCTATTCCCTTGCCTTTTGCCAGAGGCAATGTAATAGTATGGGGGAGCTCTGGAGGGGAGAAGGGGGCTGCATGCATGCCTCCCCCACCATTCCCTTGCCTTTTGCTTGGTTATACTTGTCTTCCTGCTCTGTGTCTGGAAAAACTCAAGGGAATAGGAGGAGAATGGGGAAGACGCACACATGCACTCCATGAATAATCAATTTTGCAAAGGTCAGATCTGAAAGTGGGGAGGGAAGTCTTTAATCTCTTTCTGGAACTTCAAGCAGTTTCTCAGGGAAGGCTGATATAAAAACTTCATGAAATGGAAGCAAAACCTTCCTCCCATGTTACTGTAGGAAGTACCTGCTGAGTTCTTCGTCTAAACATTTCAAAGGCAAAGAGGAGATTTCAGTAGCAAATCAGGAGCTGGGCAGCTGAGTGACCTGGAAAGAAAGAGAAAGAAAAAAGGGTTAGAAGGAGGGGTGATAGAAAAAGCAATAATGTAATAGAGCATTATTATTCGTAGCATTTAGGACAGAGTTCAAGTTAGATGACTTCCGAATCACTAATATACTACCTTGTTTTTTTTATTAGTACTACTACTACTACTACCGCTGTTGTTGTTGTTATTAATTTCTATCTCTCCTTTTCCCCTGTTCAGGACTCAGAGTGGCTTATAACAAATTAAAAAACGTAGCATTAAAGATTTAAAGATGCAAAAGTTAAAATGAGATTAAACAGTCAAAATTAAAACCAGATTAAAACATATATCATTAAACTTGTGCATGCACACATTCCCCAGCAAGATAATTAACAAGATCCAACATATCCAACTTTGACTGGCTTTTCTTTTTTTCCCTCTCCCCATTTTCCTCCCCCTGCTTTGTTTATGAAGTTCCTGTATTTTTATTTTTATTTTGGTCTGTTTGATGTATAAGTGAAAACAATGTCCAACAAAGTTGCTTATGCCATTACAATTCCCAATTGTGTGTGTGTGTCTTAGGGCTGTGAATAATATTAAGCAATTTTCTTGTTCCTGATAAGAGAAGGTATCTTGGCATACTGAGACACCCTGTTGAAAAAAGAAAGGAGGGGATGTCAGCCATTAAGAGGTTGTTCACCCAATGTAAGAGCAAAAATACAATATTTTTTGCACCATCACTATCAATAGTAAAGTTCCTTTTTCTCATAGAACATTGCTTTTTTGTCCAAAAGACTCTCCATATAATACAAATAATTCCTGAAATATGAAAAATGATCAAGAAATCAGGAGAGCTCTTGTAATTTCACTCAGTGGAGGAAATCAATGATTTTTCTTCTTGTGTGTGAAAATGAAATAAGCACAAATTTAAATTGCTAATGTGGCTGTATGTGTTTCTGGGATCTGTTTAGAAGAAAAAAAACAGAGCTTCATGGTCCATTCAATGGAGTCTGGTACAAAAGAAAAGAATTAAAGAATTCTGACACCAAGAATTTGTTTTGGCCACTAGAAATGAATGAAGTTTACTCTGCCCTGGGTATCCTAACTTTTTTTTGCTTCAGCAGTGCTACTCAAAATTGGAGAAGCACATCTATTAAAACAAGTAGCAATCAGAAAGTGCCAAGGCAATGTAGTGGTTTGAGTGTTGGGCTACAACTCTGGAGACTAGCGTTCAATTCCCTGCTCAGCCATGGAAACCCACTGAGTGACCTTGAGTGCGTAAGACACATACACAGCCCCAGAAAACCCCAGGATAGGTTCTCTTTAGGGTCTCCATAAGTTGGAAATGACTTATGGCACACAAAAGGCACACAAAAACAAGAACAAAGCAGTCAGAAATCCTTTCTAATTGAGTTCTAGACAAATGTCAGTATCATTCAATGACCTACCAATACATTTCATACCTGCTTTTTCCATACTTAGTTTAGGGGACTTAGGCAAGGAAGAGGCAGGCCCACATCTGGACTCAATGACAGGGCATCCTCTTATCTTCCGAGGTTCTTTTCTCAACAGGTAGTGGAACACTACATTGTTGTGAGGATAAAATGTATGTATCCTTTCAGGTATACAGTGTGCTTATAGGTACAGTCAGATATTTGAGAGTGAATTCAAATAGATCTTTCTTCTGTCACAAAATTCATTGGTTTATGATATTTTGAGGGGCTGAACTGCAGTGTGATGCAGGCATTTCAATGCACATTAGACAAGAACTGAAGAGTATTCAGGAAACTGTTGCACTAGTGTAGGCCAGTGTCTAGACTACATATTAATTGGGGGTTTTCATCTCTATTATAAGATGGCGGAAAAGTCACCTTGCAGTAGAAGATAATTGTGAATTCATCCTTTGATTGCAATTTTAGATTCTAGAAATGTTAGCTATGAATTTTAAATGGAAGACTTAGTATGCTGTTCGTCACGTTTTCTGTTTGAGTTGCATCTGTTCAGCTACTTATGATTTCTGATCTTGCAAAGCCTAGAATAGACTTTGTGTATATGCAGTTTCATTTCACCAGTTGGACTGCAATGGATTTTTAAGGCCATGTAGCTTATTTTAATATAAAACGGACATGACAGGCAAAAAGGTTCAAGCAAGAATGAAGATTGCTAGGAATAATGTGCCTTTTGTCCCCACATAAATTAAACATATAGCTCATGTGAGTTTATAAGAGGGAAAGATTGAGGCAGGGAGCAGACAAGCTGCTGAAAAAATTGTCAAAACATGAGCAGTGAAAACTTTTGATAGCACGCGGATGAAAATCAGCAGATGTCTCTATCTGTCCTTAAATAAAGGGGCATGCCAAATGGTACAATTTTTTGTTATTGTTGCTGTTTCTTAAATTATTGTTTTTAATTTCTCTCTCATCTCTGAAAATCTTTTGTTCTTCCTTTTTTCCCCCTATTTCTTTTCCTGTTTGTTCTTGCTGTCATATATATTTTCTTGTTCCAGCTGGGTCAGGAGATTCCCATTACCAACCAAGCAGGGTCTCACAAAGTCAGTCAGCGTTGCCAGGATAGCACACAGAAAGCAGAAAGTGTAGATCATGGTAAGGTATGCAGCACCATGGATAGTTCCATGAGTATGAGAGATTTTGCTCTGACAAAGACCAAATCACAGAGAAGACTGAGCACAGCTGATGTCTGACAAGAGCCACATCTTGACCTAGTGTTGCAAGAAATCAAAAAGATGTTTGCTTTGAAAGTGTTGTATGGGTACATCTTGCTTTCTGTCCCCTTAGAGGGATTTTTCTAGAGCAGGAGTGGGTAACTGTGGCCTCTTGTTACTGATTTGGGACTGCAGCTCTCATAATCCTTCACTGTTGGCCCTGCTGGCTAAGGCTGATAAGCCATAGTTTTCCTTCCCTGGTTTAGAAGAAAGCTGAGAGGTCTAAAACCACCCATCTAAGGTACAGAAACTGGCATCTTCTTTCCCTGAGAAAAGGCTTAAGTTAGAGTGTGATTGTTCTCCTCCTTCCCCTGTATCTGTTTGAGATGATGCTATCTAGGTTTCTTGTGTCATTTTGACAGGTCGAATGGGAGCTGGTGAAAAGAAAAATGCTAGCAATGTACAGTACCGACGACCTTTTGGTTGCGCAGTCCTCAGCATAGCAGACCTACTAGCAGGCGATACGAAAGATGACCTCGTATTAAAAGTGTACATGTAAGAGAAAGTGTATTTGAAATTCATTGCAACAGCAGTTTTGATGTCTAACTTTGTTTTTTTTTTAATAAATAGACCATCATTGGCTTTATCAAAGGTTGATTAAGGGATTAGTGGGTATCTATTTTCAATATGTGTTAACTTTTCATTTGTTATTGAAAAATGATCATGGACCAAGGAGGGGGCTGCAGCCGAGCAGTACAATACATGTTCTGTATGCGGAGATCCCAAATTTAAACCCTGGCAAGACTTTCATCTGCATTCCTGGAGAGTCAAAATGGGCTAGACAGGCTCAGATCAACTCAGAATAAGACTGCTTCCTAGGTTTCTACACATTTTGATAATGTTTTTATAATGTGTCTAGTTTTCAACTAGGTTTTTTTGGAAGCAGCAGAGAGGCACATTTATAGTTATTTTCTGACTTTTCTGACTTGGAGTGTTTGGGGAAATAATAGAAAGCTACAGAGTGAGATGTTATCACCTATACTCACTGGGAACTTTTGTTATTTTCAGGGTTAGTACTTGGATTATGAATCACCTCGCTGTCTCAAGGTCAATACTGCACAAGCCTGTTCCCCTCCCCTAGTGTGTTGAATTATAGCTGCTGGAAGCAATGTTTTTCAGAGCAATTTAGTGTGCTCTTATTTTACTTTAATTTTCTGACAGTTCAGTGGAAAGTGTTCTCTGCTGGATTCCTCAGCAGTAGAGAGGTTTGCTTGCCAATTGCATTCTGCTTTTGTAAGTGTAATTTTTTTTTTTAAAAAAAATAGCATTCTTTTTTCTGTAGCAGACAACACATGACATTTCAGTTCTGGCTACTCTTTAAATAGAAAAAATAAATTCTGATTTAACTGGATTGTAGAATTTGAATGAGTTTTGTTGTAAAAACAATTGAAAATGGCGATTTTGCTGGCTGGAATTGGTCCTTGCAACTAGCTTCCTGTAGGTTCCTATTTTTAGTACACATACTACGAGAAGATTCCTTTACAAGATTTTTAAACTTTCACTTATATACCATCTATAGATGGTAAATGGTGAGTTCTGCTACCTGGCAGTCAACTAGGGAAAAAGTTGTTCTGAGATAGCTGTGTTTTCCATACAGCAAAGTATAAAATCCAAAATACACATTATGATGGTATATTCATTTGGTCAACCAAATGTCACAAAATACATCACATTAGCTCACACAGCGAAGCTGTGTGAAGTGTGAAGCTGGGACAGGACCAGGTCTCAAAGGAAGTTACTTTGACCTACTAATGGAGAAGGATTCCTAGTATTTCTTTTAACTTTTTGATTCAAGCCTCCTGAAGGCCTCGAAGCAGTATGGCCACCACATGCACTGACTTTCCTCTGAGATGCTTAAACCTTAAGCAAACATCTGAAGCACGATGCTGCTCTGTAAGCCTCACATTGTCACAGTTCTTACTCACCTCCCTAAATAGTAACATCTTTGCCTGGTGAAGAATCCTGTCAAACTTCAAAAGCTAGTGTGATGTATGTTGTACCTTTTGGCTGGTCAAATAAAAATACCACTATGATATGTGTTTTGGATTCTGTTGTACTAGGGGAAAACATTTCTCTTTTAACATACAGAAAGAACAGATCTCCACATTACCTAGGATATGGAATATGGTCTCTGATTGCCCAGCAAACATTTCTCTTCCACTGAAACGAACATTCCTGTGGTGTCATGTTAGTACTTAGTGAACATCTCCCATCCTCAAGATCACTAGTGCCTACCTGCTATTAACTTTTCCCCCCACTCTTCTAGAATATTGGCCTAAATCCAACAGAGTTGGAAATGTTTGAGCATGTTCCTTTCAGTAGGCTTAAGCATATCTTTCTTGAGATTTAGTCATGCGGTGGCATGTGTAGGCTTAGAGCTACGTGACTGACTGAGTCTACCCTGCCAGCTGTTTCTGAACCTTTGACTTCTCCACATTCTCCAGCTTATCCTTTTCTGGAGAAAACAAAAATGGGTGCATTGCCACTCCTGGAAGTCCTCAGCAGTGGCAATATACTTTAAACCGATTTCAGCCTCCGTATCATTAACCATCAACATTTATCCATTTTCTAAAACCTAAAGAGGCTACTTCTGGCTACTACCCATCCTTTTTTGGCAGTATGTGTATCCCTTCAGAGAGTCCCAGGAAGAGAAAACTGACTCCTAGACCTGCCACAGTTGTCCACCCCGATGTACATCAGTACCATATCTGGACTTTGTTGGTCATTTTACAGTGCTGCAAAGCTTGCAGCTAGCCATGTTTCTTGCTGCTTCCAAACACTACTTGTAGCTCCAGCGGTAGCACATGATGTCAAGAGCATGACTTGATCCATAAGCTAACCAAAGGGATGTTTTAAATCTGGGGATTCTTCTAAATGTGGACCTTAGATACATTCTTGCATTTTATAGTTATATAACACTTCTTGTAAGCAGATTACTTTAGATTCATTGTCACTGATGTTGCTCCCATTTTGCAGATGGGAAGATGTAATGTTGACATGCACTTTCTAACTGGAGAGGGGCCTGGATTTTACAACATTAAATATATATTCTGCTTTATAAAATGTTGAAAACGTTCCTTCTTTTGCAGGTGCAACACGGAAAGTGATTGGTATCAGATCCATGAAAACATCATCAAAAAACTAAATGCTCGTTACAACCTAACGGGATCCAATGCTGGTAAATTTCCTGACTTTCTTTGGTGAAATTTGAAATGGCAGAGTGATGTCACAGGTGGTGTTTTGGCTTGTCAAACATGAAGAAATTGCACGTTGCTCTCTACTCAACTTTTGTGCTTTCTGGATATTGTTACAATCCTGTGTGTGTTTATTTAAAGTTCCACTATGAACTAAGGGAATGAGTTGAAAGAAAGTGTAAATAAGAGGAAGAAAAAATCACTGCCTTGCATGTGAATCACCCCACAGGGCCCTTAAGAGAACAAGGTTGGAATCCTGCGCATGTTTTCCTTATAGATTGCTAATTTAGAAAAGTATTCCTTGCCTATCTTTAATTAGTCAAAATCACAGGCGCTGATGGATGGATTTGAGTAATTTATGTGAATTTTTTCATGCCAGTAGTGTTGTTGTTCAGTAACTGGTAGTTCACTGGATGAGGTATAGATAATTTTTCAGCTATATTTGGAGCAATCATTATGATGCTGAGAATGCATGTGTGTATTTGTGCTCCCACGAGACACAGTATGCTTAATGTAAGCCACAGTGTGTGGTTAAGTGATTAGACTTAGGCACAAACAGTGAGCAGATTTTCCTTCTCTGCATCAACAAGTGAGATCTTAATTTGTAACCAGAGCTTGAGACTAAAATTCCCAGAATCCCCCAGTCAGATTGACCTCTGGGTCATGCTTGCTGGAGCAGTCTGAAAGTTATAATGTAAAAACTTTTCAAAGCTCACATCTGTACCATTGATTTACTATAAGTGGCTTAGTAAATAAAGCAAAAGGTGCATTTCTGACCCTTTGGCATGCATTTAAAGAAAATGTCTGGTAAGTACAGGTCTTCTTAATATAATATTTTAGTTTCTTTTCGTGCATATGGATGTCCAGGGCTGCTTTGCATAAGGTTGTCTTTTTTCTAACCTAAGCAGCCATTTAGTGTAATCCAAGACAAAACAGCAGTATTGTTATCCAGCTAATATTTTTGGTCTGAGAATGGCACGATTTAAATTTGGCTTCATTCTGTAGAGAACATCTTACTAGATTAATATCAGAAGTATTTTCCCCACTGAGCAAAGTTATCGAAAGTGGCAGTACTTTGTGCATTTTTTCAATTTTTTTTTATTTTAAGATTTTTTTGGAGGGGTTCAGAAGGGGATTTTTGCACTATAAATTGTACAAAGAAAACATTGGGTGTTTTGTGCAAAAAAAGTTCTAAAATGTGGAAAATATTGCCGTAGTAGTTGTTTTTTTAACAAGGCACCTCCCTATTTCATCAAAAATAATAAAATCTGAGAATATTCTTTACCTAGCTAATTGGGATTTGGGGCCAAAAACATTCTGTCATCAGGGACAGATCAGCAAAAAGCACCCACCTTGGCAACCCTCATCCTGGAATTCCCCAAAGTTAGTTACTTTGGCACCTGAAAGTGAAAATCACACAGGAGTTTCTTCAGAGCATTCACGGTGCAGATACAACAGTATTCGATTAATAATTAACATGGTCCTGTCCTTTCATGGAACCTAAAATTAGCTGCCTGAAGTGGCTGTTCCAGCTTGCCTAATGGTAAGGCTTTCCCTGTTTAAATCATCTCAGGCTATCTTCTGTCAGGTCTCTTGGTTCACCCTCTGCCTGGGTTCAGAAATATATCATCGCTGCTTAGAGAGCTGTGTTCTATATTAACTCTGACTAACATCCGTAGAATGTCTTTGTTTAATTACTTTACACTCTTGTGGCAGGATATTAATCTGCCATTTTAAATCCTTCATTACACTTCTGGGGCAAAGAGATTATGTACGTTATATTTTGATGTGTTTAAGTATCTATTGTCATTGAAGGCTGCACTCTGAAAGAAATTCAAAGCAGGAATGATGCTGAGATCTTGTGATTTAACATAAATACACACAGCGTGAAAGCATCTCGCTTTGTTCTCAATAAACGAAAAACCAGCGCAAGTGAACTTTGACAGAGACTTTTTTGGCTCAGCAATTATTACTCAATTAGGCTTAATTTGTAACTCGATAGTGGAGAAGTATTGTTGAGGATCAAATGTTTAGATTTTTCCATTTATAGGTTTTTTAAAAAATCTCTGCAGTACTTGGAAGATACTGAGTAGTTTCTCAAGATTTTAAAAATGGCTAAGAAGGGATTCTCCCACACTAACAAAGACAAATGGATTGCTTGATTGGGCATAGCAATATGGCTTGTGAACAAGACTGTATATCTTTACAGGAAGAATACCAAAGCAAATAAACAATGGGAGGTTTTGTCCTTGACTGTTAGTTAATAGCTAAATCCAGATACAAACATGACAGAAAAGTAGAGTTAGTGTTACTGGAGGAGTGTGGAAATTCACTTGGCACCTCCTATTTAATGCCACTCAAGACCTCTGCCCTCATTTTATTTTTTCATTCAAGCCCTCCCCCAAAAATCAGTTTAAAAACCCCCAAACAACTGCCAAAACATTTTGTCTTGTTTTCCTCTACCACTTATTTTTGAACAAAACTGGAAATAATGTCATGTCGCCTCATTTCCTGATCGGCTGAAAGTTGCCCGTGTGATCTGCTGAACTGTTGTAGAGGTAACATGAATAAGGCATGGGCTCATGCTCTCCCACTGATGGCTTGAATATTGGACCAGGACCCTGGGAGACAAGAATTCAAATTTCTGATCAGTCTTGGAAAACCACTTGGTGATCTTGGGCAAGTCTCATTCTCTCAGCCTTAGAGGAAGGCAATGCAACCCCCCTGTGAACAAATCTTGCCAAGAAAAGCCTGTGATAAGTCAGAAACAAGCTGAAGGCAAACAACAACAGTTTTTTACATCCCCAACTCATGAAACCAAGCTTAATGAAACTAAGCTCTTGTTTTTAATGGTTTTCAGTTACCGCTTTCAGATAGTTACTTTTAACCTTTGCGCAATGAAAAGTTTTAAGCGTTTTCTGTTTTAACTTGTGTAAGTTGGGCCCCAGACTGGAGAAAAGGCCGGATATAGCAATTTAAACTGAACAGAATACATGCTCTTTCTCCTAGTCAACCTTGCCTCATTGTTGTTGTTGTTGCTGTTGCTATGTGCCTTCAAGTCATTTCCAACTTATGGCACCCTTAAGGCAAACCTATCATGGGTTTTCTGGGGTGAGAAAGGCCACCCAGTGAGTTTCATGGCTCAGTGGGGAATCGAAATCTGGTCTCTGGGGTCATAACCCAGTGCTCCAAATCACTATACCACATTGGCTCCCCACGTTGTCCTGTTTTCCCTGTGTTTCTTCTCTTGTGTTAAATGTTGCTGTAAGTTCCTCAGGACACACCTGTCTGGTTGTTTCCCTATAAAGCATCGTGATAGCAATATGTAAAAAATGATTTTTAAAAAGATAAAGCAGGGGTCCATGATGAGTTGGAGGTAAAATCCTTTAATTCCCTAGCCAGCATGACACTGGAGTTGTTACTAGGCCCTCATTTTCATGGACCTGCCCTTGACAACAGGGACCCGTGTAGTAATCCAATACGCTTCTATGTACAGACTGACTGTCTGTCTAATCTACACAGTCTTTTCCTCCTCTGCATCCTACATATATCATGGTGAGCATTTCATTAGTTTGTAGCAAATCTTCCAAAATTCTATTATCTTTATTTTCACTGGCTGCAGTGTACTGTATTATATTTCCCTCTTATTATGTATACAGGCTACAGTATTCTAACACAGCCATATATCTCAGCCGATGTCATTGCAACGATTATTATCTTGTATTGGCTTACTTTTTGTTTCCATTCTAGTGCAATTAAATTCTGCTAGATTGGGAAGGTATTTTCTTTTTTCTTTCTTTCTTAGCAAACCATGTCTAAATAAGTAAAGAATGTTTGCTAGATAAGCTTACTGTGAGCCCACCTTACAGCCACGGTTTAAGAATAAAACTGGAAGGATAATTGACAGAAAGCATTTTAGCAGGAAGTCTGTTATATAGGTCATCTGCAGTATGCCTTATTCTTAAAACTCTATTATTAGCAGCTTATACTGCTGTTGGTCCAGAGTCTGGTGACCAAGTTGTTTTATGTGAAGAATTCCCAAACTTTTTTTTACTTATAGAAATTCTTTCCATTGAATTATATGGTGAACTATAAAAACAGCTATTGAATTGCACAAGAAATCTACATGCTGTGGTTAGTACTGGCTGACAGTATAGATTAAGGAACCAGAAATGTTAGTTACTATCACTCCTGGCCCATGTCACTAACATCCACGATGCTTCAAACGAGAATTTAAACTCCTGTTGCTTTGTGTTTTCTGTTTTTAGATTGCAGCTGACACCATGGTTTCTCCATGGAGAGAAATAGTTCCAAAAATATCTCTGTTTGTGTTTCTGTGAACACTTATCTTTGTTACTCATTATTATATTGAAAGCATTCATACTAACCAACAATTGGTTTTCAAAAGCTGTGCAAAGTTTAGAAAGGTTGCATTTTGGACCACAGCTCTTTGAATATCTCTCAGCCAGCATCATCACTGGGAACTTGTGATGTAACTTTTCTGAGACTTTGAAGTTGGTTGTAATAATTCAGATAGAGTGGCAGAACAGTAAGAAACCAAATCTCATGACTGTATGTAGGTGTGTAAGTGCATGCACGCACATTGGGTTTAATGATATACTTTTTAAAGCAATGTTGGCTTAAGCAAACTGTTTTGTTGTTTATCTTATAGCAGAGGTATCAACTCCTGTCACTCACTGATTATGGTTAACTTTTAGTTGGATTCAACTGTTAGTTGGATATAGTGGGGAACATGCTCTATAAAAATGTTTCCTGTATTTAAAATACAGAAGGTCTGTGGAACTGTGCAAGGCACAGCAAAGGACCTCACAGCAAAATTAGAACTGAGAAAGCTTTTGCTCCTCAGAAATTAGTGGTAATCCCAGTTCATTTTTATTCATTTTAAATGCCTGCACCTTGTACTAGATTTTGTTTTTTTAAAAAGAAAAAAAAAAGAAGCAGCAGAATTAGCCTTCTCCCCAGTGAAGAATAAAAATGCATGAACAGAGGTATCAGTTTCCCTAAGTTTGATATCTAACATAATACATGCCTGATTCCTGTGGCCTTGGGATTTACCTAGGGCTTATTAACACATATGTGCATATGTGCACTATTTATTAGGATCACAGATGTGGATCACATATCAACCTGGAGCTGGAAGAGACCATAAGGGCCATCAAGTCCAATCCTCTTCCCTACAGAAATACAAATCAAATACAAATCAAAGCATTCCCAACAAATGGCTATCTAGCCTCTGTTTAAAAACCTCCAAAGAAGGAGACTCTACCACACACCAAGACAGCATAGTCCACTGCTGAACTCCTTTTGCCATCAGGACGTCTTCCCTAATGTTTAGGTGGAATCTCTTTTCCTGAAGTTTGAAGCCATTGCTGCATTGTCCTAGTCTCTGGAGCAGCAGAAAACAAACTTGCTTCCCTTTTAAGTATTTAAACATAGCTATCATGTTGCCTCTTAACTTACTCTTCTCTGGGCTAAACATACCCAGCTCCCTAAGCCTCTCCTCATAGAGCATGTTTCCAGCCCTTTTACCATTTTGGTTGCCCTCCTCTGGACATGTTCCAGTTTTCCAATATCCTTTTTGAATTGTGGTTCCCAGAACTCAACAGAGTATTCCAGGTAGGGTCTGATGAAAGCAGAACTTCTTTTTGTTCCTTAAAGGATACCAGACTCAACAAAATACAGAAAGGCATTTCAGATTTTATCAGCTCTTAACTGAAAAGAAAGTTGAAATGCTTTTAAAGAATATATGGCCCTAGTGACCATTATTGATGTCTCACTTATCTTAAGGATACTGTGAAGTGTCAGGATGTGAAGTATCCCTGTATTTTCACTGAAAGGGGTTAAGGCTTTGCTTGCTTTCTCAAAGCTTCAAGAACACATGAGAAGCAGTAGCTGCTATTGCTGTGACAGCAACCAAATTTGCCTTGCTTGTCCACAGATAAGTCCATTTCACATTGGACCAAAGGAAAGGTAGAGGTGATGGCATGAGCTCTTGTCACTAGTTTTGTCTGTGAGCATCCACCTGTGAATGTGCTCATCTGTGTGAGTAGCTCTTCTCTGTTTTTTGCTGCTTTCTGAGTAGACGTTGGACCAGGTGGCAAAAATTGACTGGTTTCTTTCTCATGCATTTCTTCTCTTTTCCCACTGTTATTCCCATTCCGTTCCTCTTTCTAGATCAGATTTTGGGACTCTACTTTTCCTGCAGGGAAATTCATGCATACTTTTGTGCATGTATTTTTCAAATGTATGTATTATTCTAACACGCACTTTTTCCATTGCACATTCTTTTGTGTGTGAGTGTGCATTTGTTCTTCCAAAATGCATTGTAGACTTCACAATTCTGTTGATTTGCAAGGCAAGATAGGTTCCATTGGCGGTCTTGGAAGATGTAAAATGGATATTTGGATACAGAATGGTTCATTCCATGCAATTCTTTTCCATCCACATAAGAGATGGCCGCTAATGACCGTGAAGAAGCCTTGTTTGTTGAAGAAGTTGATGAGGCCTCTTCAGATGGCAATTAGTCAGGCATATAACTTTACTAGTGCTATAGCATTAGAGCTAAGACCGTATTTTCTTTAGACACAGGTTGAGGCACTTGTGTTGACCTATATATCTCTTAAGTATTTTGTATTCAAGGTAGCTGTTACATGGCACCCCACCTCTCTCAACAAACCAGGCTCTGAGGATGCCCATGACATCCATGTTGTGTATTTAGACAGGAAAACTCCCAGTGGAGAACTTCTAGTGAGTGTGCATAGCTCCCTTTCGGTAACTCCAGTAACACATCATATTCCAAGTCTAATTTGGGACAGCTGGAGCAAGGTTATTTACTTGACTAATGCCATTATTTAGCTATCATCTCAACACATTTGTTCGAGCAATGTAAAAGAATGACCCAGCTGCAATGAATGAAAAATCATAATAATATACTCATAACCCATTCTAGTGACAGATTTTTTTGCTTCCCTCATCTTGCCATCTTCAGTATGATCTAAATAATTTCATTTATTTGCAGATATGTCTGAATTTAAACTTTTCTTTTTCTTGTTGTAAGACTTTTCTAAATTGGTTCTAAATAGAAATCTTCCTTCTCAAAAATATAACTAGTGGCCTCTCAGCTCTGTAATATTGGAAGTCTGTAGCATATTAATTTTTTGGTTAGTTTCACATTAATGTGTAGAAGTCTTTAATTTATTGTCTCCTCAGCTTTTTTCCTTCACATATGTTTTTTCAGCGTCCTCTTTCCTCTATCCGTTTTCTACTTCTCATACTTCCTCACATGTGACCCTTAACGATCCTTTTTTTTTGGCATCTTTGTCTCCCACCTCCGGTCTGTCACACAAATCTGCTCCTTTCCCTGTATGAGATTTTAATTTGAGGCAAATTAGCAATTTTTTTCAGTCTTGGTTTCAGAATACCATGTTCACTTTTATTCCTTGTGGAATTTGTGTGTTCAGGAACATTCTGTGTCAACACATATATTTAGCCATATTAGTTTTACCAGTTTAGCCAGGTTTAGCTACCACAAGCACAAAATGTTACTGTCTTTCTAACACAGATATGTACAGTTCTTTTAACTCACACTATTTATGTGTTTAATGAGTAGATAATAGCACTTATTTGTATGTATCAAAGTGCCCATGTGATAGAGAAGTGGGGCAGAACCTGTAATACTGCTGTCGCCATGTGGTATTTAAACAAGTGAAAGGGAGTTTAATTCAAAATGCTTGGCAGTTACTTCAAGTTCTGGATTAAAAGCTGTTGTGGTTGATAGTCTCCTGCTTCCCGGACAAAATAGGATTCCCCCAATGGAATCCAACAGAAAAAAAAAGAAGAGGTTGGAGAAATCTTTAAGTGCTGATTAGATTTAAGGTCTTGAACTTTAAAGTGTTTAGGAAGAATAACAGGATTTAAACGGCACCAGGCAGTGCAGAATATCATATTATTTTAGCAGATGTCTTCTACTTGGAAATAATTGGACTCTGTAGCAAATATATCTTTGTCTCTGAGACAGTATTTCTTATTTTAGCCCATGAAATCACTCATCTAGATTTATTTGTTAAGCAGTAATAAGTGAGAGTCAGTGCCATCGACTTCTTTCAGGGATTTGCAGTAGTGCTGATGTCTAAAATCCTTGCACTTGCTTCTGTTCACATCTGATTTCCCAATATTATGCTCTCCACAGGTTTTGGACTACAGCTCTCTTAATGACTGACCATTAGCCTGCCACTCATAGGACTTGCTATCCCAAACATCTGGAGAGCAATAGGCTGAAGAAGGCTGATTTACATACACTTAGCGAATGAGTTCAAGGGCATGCAATCATTCCTCTGATGTTACAGGATGTAATACAAGTGTGAGCAATTGCTAGGGTTTGGGGGGTACTGCATATCTGTAGAGCTCTGGAGAGTCTCACCCATTTTAGTTCCTCCACTCCTATTCCCCAAATTTGGGCTTTAACTATATTTTGTTTCCCAAATAGCTAGTAGCACCCCTACAGTATTTATGAGGTATTACTGGCTATTTCACTGTATTTTGGGACCTTTTTGCATCTTCCGCGCCTGTTTTCAGGCTTTTTTCACCTCAGACAGGAAGTGACCATAAGCTTACTGTTTGAGGGGAAAAAATCCCTGTCTGAGCCTAAAAAAGGTTAGTCAACTCCTCTGCAAAAGGCTCTCATATGTAGCAAGATGTCTGATAGTGCTTCATGGGGCTTTAGGAGTCATCACTGTTTATTTCAGGGCCATATTTTGCCCAGGTTTTATGGATATTCTTGAGGGCTTCACCTTGCCTTCCACTGATACAATGGATTGAGTCTGGTATTTTCTGAATTAGAAATGCCCACAATTTTTTTTTGTCTTGATTGACAGACTTAGCTAAAAATATTTAGGGTTTTAAGAAGAGCAAATTAAGAATTTCCTGTTTATATGGATCCAGTCCTGTTTTATTTTTTGCAAGCTAGGATTTGTGGCAGGTACATGGAGTTGCTGTAGCCTGCCAGAGTGTCAGCGTAAGTCCTTTGAAAAGTTTTGGCACAAGATCTCACTTACCTTTTCTTATAGTAAAGACTATGCTGACACAGAGGAAGGGGAGCTAGAGATGTTGCACCTAGCCCTTTTTAAGTTTCTGGTCCTAGTCTGGGATTACCTTTCAGTTGTGCATGAGCACCCTCCTGACATACTTCTCATCTGTCTATTTTAGAGAATTAAAGTGAGAATTAAAGGGTCCCTTCAGAACAAAATGCTGTTAACATCCCACCCTGTGTGACCTGCCCTCCAGGACACTCTGTTCCATTCTGTCTTCCGTCCAATTTCCCCGTTCTTCCCCATCTTTTCTTAGTCACTAAGGATGTCCCATTCTTGCTGGACTTTTTTAGGGGGGCAGGGTTCCTCACCCCTTTCAGCATAGTATTGGTCATCTCCAGACTGTGTAGAGGCTGTCTAGAAGGGACATTTTTTGACACTGTGAATATATGTGTGATTTTCTTATTCTCTTGAGGAAAGAGTCAGGTGCTTATGAATAAACATATTATTCTTGTCTACATTATATATGTAGTTCTCATCTCTGTTTCCTCCTTTTTCCACTACAGGCCTGGCTGTCTCTCTTCAACTGCTACATGGAGACATTGAACAGATCAGGAGGGACTACACATCCATGTTTACCCATGGAGTGTCAATAACAAGGAAGCTGGGCTTTTCCAATATTATCATGCCAGGTAGGTGGCAAAAGCATAAGAAAGATGTGAGAGAGAGAGAGATAAAATGGATAGAGATTTAGAATATTAAAACTTAGAAAGGTAGCTATGAAGCAATCTGATAGGAACTCAAATATTCAAGTGTAATGATATATAATTAAGAATTAAGGTCAGAATCAATCATGCATAGTATTATCAGTTTTTATGTATGGTTGTGAAAGTGGGACAGTGAAGAAAGGACCAACCCTTTTGAAGTGTGGTACTAGAGGAGGGTTCTACAGAGATCATGGACTGCTAAAAAGACTAATGTATGGGTTCTAGAGCAAATTTGGCCTAAACTCTTTACTAGAAGCTAAGTTAACTAAACTGAGCCTTCGTATATTGGACCTGAGAGATGTTGTGATTCATTGGAAAAGGCTATCATGTTCAGTAAAATTCAAAGCAGTAGGAAAAGAGGAATACTGCACTACAGATGGATTGATTCAATCAAGGAAGCCACAGCCCTGAGTTTGCAAGACCTGAGTAGGGCAATTGATAACCAGATCTGTTGAAGGTCTCTCATTATAGCGTTGCCATATGTCAAAGTCAATTTGCTAAAAAATAACAGCAAACAATTAGATACATAGATATATTTCTATCATAAAGTGGACAATTAAGGTGTGAGAAACTGATAATGTGCTGTCAGTTGGATGAGGAATGGACAGATAGCCAGTGCAGCTGTTCTACACATAGATTATACATGTTTCTAACTCCCTTGCTTTGGCAAAGAGATAGGCCTACTAGTATTCCCCACTAGTTGAATCTTGTGAATTGTTTTTAAGAGCAGCTCCACCTGGGCCACATTACAGTTGTCTGTAGGATTCCCAGATCTCAGATCTTTGCCCTGTGTCTCAGGGCCTGACCCCTCATCTCTGGTCCATAGGTCAAGATGAAGAATCTCAAGGCAAGAAAACTGCCATCAAAAGTGTGTGCATATGTGTTATTTTCCTCATTTTTATGTATGGTGTTTTTGATCTGAATGGCATATTCTGAACTATTGTGGTTGATGCCTAATGTTATCACTAGGGACCACTCTTTTAACATCACCAGCTACCCTCCTCCAATGTTATAAATCTGTGTCTCAGCTTTGGCCCCAAAATCTCAGGACCTGGGACAGGAACTAGCAACCCTAGTTGTCAGTCACTGAACTTCCAGTCTGTGAATGATGACACCGCAGAATCTGTTCTGTTACCCCTCCCCTGACATTCTTTCAATGATTTTTAGTTTTAATCTTTCTAATATGTGGAGTGGGGGTGGGGGTGGGGAAGAGGATCCCATGGCACACCAAACTAAGCAAGCACTGGACAGGAACAAGCTAGATCTAGGTGGGTAGCAGTAGTCTCCCATGAGGAGATGATTGGATTTGGAATGAAGCAGGAGAAAGAAAAGTTCACATGACAGTTAGCAGAAAGACTAGGACAGCAAAATATCAAAGGATTTTGATTTAAGAGATTATGCAGCATCTTGTCTGTATCGGTAGAAGTGTGTGGTGAGAATTTTGGGAATTCTACCTCTTGGAGTCACTGGGTTAGTTATATATCAACCAATCCAGTCATAGCAAATATTGGCATGTGACTGGAAGTCCATACTCTTATGTTTTGGGAACTGTTACATATATAATAGTTAATAGGTAATCTTGTGGGGATTTTTCTTACACCTAATACATATTTTATAGGCTGTAATCAAAATATTTTTGCTTGAGGTGCTGCAGCCAAAAAGAAATAATTTCTTACACTGCTCAGACCTTTCTTATTCTTGGTTGTTCAGTCTTATGCCCTTTGCAAGTATCAGCCTGTAATCAAAGGTCATTATAGTGCCAGGTTAATCCATCCAGATCACATGCAAACTTAACGTTGCACCCTCAGAATCAATTATTGAGGATGATTTGATTTCTGGCTGAAGTTTTTAAGGGCTGAAGCTGTTTAATTCTTGTTAGAATCATTAGATTGTTAAAGCCTCCAGTTAATGTCTACAGCTCCATGCTCATCTCATTAAAAGTGAAGCTCCCCTCATTGAGTATTAAAAGGAGAAAAATGATAAATTTTTCATTAAACAACACAGTACAGATGTAATCCTATACCCAGTTGCTTGGAGTAAATGTCACTGAATCAAGCAGACATGTCTACGACTCTGATTCAAACCTCTAATCTTAATTTTGTTCATATCCCCAACTCCTCCTAGCTTTGTTTTGTTCTTTCTTGTAATCTGAGATAATACTGTCAAGCAGACTGGAAACTGATATAACCAACGCTAACAAGTAACAGCTTTTACTGAATACCAGGCATCCCCATTAGCGTGGTCCCATTCTTTGCTTGCAGCACATGATATAGCAGCTCTCTGCTGGACATTGTCACATTTTCCTTTGACTGCTATAAATAATTTTTCTTCTTTTGACTTCCCATTGTGAGACAAAATAGTGCGGTTATCCACTATGGAAATGTACATTTCAGTCAAACAGTGTGTAGCTAACCAACCACTGGTGGACTTTGGCTGCTCAGGGCTGTGCAGCTTTGGTTGTAATAGATTTTTCTTAAATATAGATTTCAGCATGGCATTTCATCAGCTCAGTAATTGGTTTTATGCTTTTGTTTGGATACCACACAGCTTTTGTCCTCTCTGCAATGCTGTAAATGAGATTTTTATTGAATGGTTCCTTTCTTACCATAATACTCATGAATTTCATGTTGCTAATCACAGCCAGACAATACAGAAAATAAAACAAAATAGAAGGCTGTCCTTTTTGTCCCTAGGTTCCATAAATAGCACATTGCTTTACGTGAAATGGAACCCCATCTGCACAAAGCTTTGATATCTCCATTGCTAGTTCCAAGTCACTTTCCAGCTGTCCATGGAGAGGAATTTATATCTACTTTCTTGGAGCTCACTCATCCCAGAACCAACTCTTAACCTTTCTACTGGGTCACAAAATAAATTGGAGGGATGGGAAACAACAGTAACAGTTCTCTAACAAACAGTAACAGATACTTTGCTTTGCTGCTGAGGAGCCTGTGTAATTAAGCAATGCAGCATAGTTCAGATGCTGAATGTGAGCACCATCTACAGGGAAGCATTCCATCAGGGAAAATAGGCGTCTTTAGAAATCAGGTCCTAAGTTGTTTGAATGAATCTAACTATCTAATCTAGTCAGTCTACCCAAAAGTTAAAAGAGTAGTATTTTATTACATTTCAATTTCTGGGTTGCAGTTGTTTTAAAATAAATCTAATTCTGAGATCAGATCAAGTCTTGGAACATATGAATGATGCTTTTGGGACTTAATTATGTGTCAGTAAGTTATATAAAGTACATTACCTAATATTCACTATACTTACTTTGCATTTTTATCCTTCAAGTTCCTTCTGGCTAACAATTGTGCATACTTTCCTGCAAGTAACATACGCTCAACTTATTTCCAAGTGAACATGCTTGAGCTAGGACTGTGAATTTGTTTTTAGGCAATTGGGGAGAAATGAAATGTTTTCTATCATATTTAATTTTTATTATCATTCTTTGCTAATATTTTGTATACCACCTTTGGACAAAACAATGTAACCAAAACATATTTGCACGTGTATTGAAATGTGATTAAACAAAACAATTTGGTGTAATCAGCTGTGAAACACGTTTTAATTTTAGTTGCTTATCCTCAGGATATTTTAAAATGTACCTTGCTATTCTACAAAGAGGAACATAAATTTATTTCTTGTTGGACAATAGAGTGGTGCATCATTCCAGAATGAATAGTTCTCTGGTTCTAATAGAAGTCAATTACAAAGTCAGTTACAACTCCAAAAAGGAAGGGTCTGAAGCTATGCGACAGTCTCAGATTAGGGAAATAATTCCTAATTAATTTTTTTCTTGAAGGAAGTAACAAGTATTTTTATCATTTTTCTACCAAGAAAGTCGTTGAATACTATGTAGTTTTTGAAGCTCATTTGCAAATAAGGACCCCTTATGTGCAAAATTCATGTTTTTGGTTCATTTTTCCACAGAAAACAGCCTTTGCTGCTTAGAAAACAGCGTTTTCTATGCAGAAAATAATGTTTCTATGGAGAAATACTATTTTCTACATTTTAATTCTTTTTTCTGTGCAGAATTTTTCTGTGCAAGAAAAAGCTTGTTTTACACACAAAACAACCATGTGTGACTTTTGTGCAGAATAACTCCTGAACTGCAAAAATTCTTGTCAGTCCAGGTTTCTTCTCATCATTGTCGACACACAGACACAGACACAGACACACACACGTATAATATTTTTCTATAATTTTTCAAATATTCTTGAATATTATTCCTTTCCCTATGATTGAGCCTAAAAGAGGGGTTGAAAGTTGACGTAACCTTTCCATGCCTTGAAAGAATGTATGAGATGGGCTGTGAAGTCTAACTCTAGTCCCACTGCTAATGCAACCAGTGGTTGCTGTCCTCTGTGCTTTTGAAATACATTGGGAATGACTCTACATGCATAGTTTTGTACCCATGTAGAATTCTGTATGATTCCTATCTCACTTAGAACTCTTTTATAATCAAGAATCTCTCTCTATATTTATCAGTACATTAATCCATATATGTTTTGAATACACAGTGCCTGTAGGGCATGGCAGCAGACTGAGTAGTCAGTGAAGAGCATGGCTGCAGGTCATGTTGGTAGTGGAGGCAAGGCCAAAACTTGTGCCCATGGAACCTCCTTTTCTTCCCCAGTGCAGACGTGTGTGTGATAAGCAGTCAACCCCACTAATACCTAGCAGACTTCCTACATTTTTAGGAGCGACCCTGGCCAGGTAGAACTGTTCAAAGTAAAACTGATTGGGCCCTGCAGTAGTATCACAGGCATGCTAGAACAGATTTAATATGTTCTTGTTTATCTTGTTTATCCATACTTCACAAGAAACAGGCCAGAGTTTTGTTCCAGTTGAAATTTCTGGATCGTTTCAAGGTAGTAACATGTATAGTAGTCCAACATATCAGCAAATGAATGAAGCAGTCAGGCTTGTCTTCAAGCAAGAGATGCAGCTATTGTATTTGACAAAGCCAGAATAATGTACTCTTGGCGACAGCTACTGCTTGAGAACCCATCAGCAATTCTTCATCCAAAAGTTTCCCAAACTGCAAACATGCTCCTTGAGGAGCAGAGTCAATTACCAGTAGTTTCCCAGTTAACTGGTCCAATCACTCTCTTGATGTCTTCAGCTCTGTCATATGTGGATTGACCTTCAGGTTTATTTACCTAGCCCAGAACTGACTTTAGATAGTTGATTGTAGAAGCAATGACAGCTCTGGAATAGAAGAGAAGGGGAAGTAGTCATCATCATGCCAATGGACTCACATTCTCCAATATACCCCTGGATTATATTTCAAGTAGTTTTGTGTGTAGCATAGTATATACAAGTATAGTGTAGTGTAGTGTAGTGTAGTGTAGTGTAGTGTAGTGTAGTGTAGTATAGTACAGTACAGTACAGTATACACAAGTATAGGGAATCACACTCATCTCTTTCTGGAAAGAATCAATACACCATAATGCAGTGCCATCCAAAAAGATACTGTGGTTAATTGTCTCCTCTGGGGATCTTTAAGGGCAAAACTAGATGAGAAACCATTCATGCAGCCAGCAACAGTGTGAATGGCATTTAAAAAGTAGATAACAGACATAAGAATCCTAATCTGGCAAAGTTTTTTTTTTCTTCAAAAAATGTCTTCCTCTCTACTATGATCCCGGTGTGGGTCTTTGCATCTATATGTACATATAGATGGATGGATGGATGTGTGTGTGTGTATTTTTATTTGATCTATATCCCATCTGTCTGCAAGGCAGCTTCCAAGAGCCCTCGTGGTGCAGCGGTTAAATGCTGATACTGCAGCCACAATGTTGTGAGTTCGATCCTTCAGGGCTCCAGGTTGACTCAGCCTTCCATCTTTCTGTAGTTGGTAAAATGAGTACCCAGCTTATTGGGGGTAATTAGCAAAAACATTGTAAACCACTTAGGGAGTGCTTTGCACTGATAAGCGGTATAGAAATGTAACTGTTATTGCTATTGCTTCCAAAATAACTAAAATGGATGCAATAGAGACACAACTTGTATGTATTAACTTAATTATATAATTTGAACAATGTAAAAAATTTTTTTGTTACTTTGTGCCTTTAAGTAGTTTCTACCTTATAGTGATGTTCTCACAGGGTTTTCTTGGCAACCTTTGTTCAGAGAGGGTTTGCCTTTGCCTTCTTCTGAGACTGAAAGTCTGTGACTTGCCTAATGCCACCCAATGGGTTTTCATGACTGGGGATTTGAACCCCGTTCTCCAGAGTTGTAGTCCAATGTTCAAACTGTTATACCATGTTGGCTCCGCAATGTTAAAAAAAACACACTAATAATAAAAAGCAGTAAAATATTTAATAGTCCAGCATATTCATTTTAAACTTCTGACCATAACTGGCAGTGAGACTCTTCCAGTTGGTCATTTGCTCTCATTTAAACTAATAGGAACTTTCTCCAATGCAAGCTGGGGTGGGAGTGTAAGAATGGCTTTCCAGACAGAGGCAAAGAGTTAAAGCTTCTTTTCCTCTTTCCAGGGCCTTGATATCAGGGACCTTGTTGCTGCCGTTTGTTGCTAAAAATCCATCAACAGAATTGCTGATTGCATGGATGGCATCTTGTTTAACTAGCTGGTAAAACTAATTTTTCTTTGTCTTTGCTGCTCCGTTGAAAACTGCCAGATACTGTTTCCTGCAACACTCACATACAATAGGCAGAACACTGGTCTCAGCCTCTTTCCTTGTCTTAGTACATTTCTCACAAATCCCACCTACCAGCACCTGCTAGCCTTCAAGGTCATTTTATGAGCAATCAAGCTATACGAAAGCACCGACAATGACATTTCTTTGCTTGAGACAGTCCAGTACTATTCTCTCAACAGTCATATTCTTTGGTCTTTGCAGGCAGTAGGTTTGGTTGTTGTTGATGATGATTTCAAAGCATATAAATTGAATTAGAAACCTTTTATTTTCTTCTTACCAGAAGCCTCTGTCACAAAAGATTTTCTCATTCTCTTAGCAACTGGAAATAAGTTCAGTATATTACATTTAAGTAAATCAGAGCTGAAGTATAAACATCCATAAAACTGTAATGGCCACCTACAGGGTACATGTCTTTTTTCAACATCTGTTCTTAACACTCTCTCTCTCTCCATCTCTCTCTCTCTCTCTCAATCCCTTTCCCCCCTACTCTCTCTCCCTCCCCTTCCCTCCCTTTTTAAATGCTCCTTGAATGTGCCAGAAAGTTAAAACTGTCCTAAATGAAAATAGTATGTGAACAAGTGTCTGGTCACACTTCACTCAGTAGATTCAATAAACACATAATTGCTTTTATTCTACCTGCCCCTCTCCACTCTTTCTTTCCTCTTGTGACCTTGATTTATTTGATGCAATGAGAAATGTGGCAATAAAGGAGTGAGTCTAGAATGACAGGGAGAATAAAATTGCACAGGGTATAACTGCTCTTGACTTCTGTCTATCTTGCTTCTCTGACAGGATGGAAAGTTAGGCTAAACAATTTGGGGATAGATATCAGGTGTTTCTGCTGCCTTTGCTGTGCAGCAGGGGTGGGGACCCTTTTCAGTCCAAAGTCAGTTCCAGTCTGAGAAGGATCGTGGACCACATTCACTTCACTATGATCAGCGATTGTCCACAGAACTGATAGGGAATAGCAATTAAACGTCCCTGGAGTTCAGTGGAGAATTAAGAAGAGGCTTCATTCAATCTTTGCTCCTCAAGTCTAACTAACAGAATTATATCTAAAGAGGTTTTCATAGCTTCAGCTTTGCTACTGAGATTGAATCTGCCTTAACACTGAATATTGGCTGTGACAGCACCTGGTATATAATGGATCCTGTAACAACATTGGGGTGAATTACTTCTCCAAAGAATTGTTATAGCAATTCTTTCTTAGAAGTTTGACTGAAAAGGTTAAAACATTAATGCAGAGTAAGATATATTGCTGAGAACCACTCTCACTGTTATCAGAGCATATGTGTTCATTTAATTCAAGGGAATTAGGTTTATTACTTATGGTCTCAATCCAATTGCTACTCCTAGCTAGAGTAGACCAACTTAATCAGTGAAACTTCTTAAATCTTAACTTACCAAATCTCCATTGATTCAATGGATCTGCTCTAGTTGAAACTACTAACTGGATCTGTGTGTCACCTCTAGGTTGCCGGTTCACTTACGGTGACCTCATGAATTCTTAGAAAATAAATGCTCATAGATAATTTGCCATTGCCTTCTTCTGAAATGTAGCCTACAGCACCTGGCAGTCTCTCATCCAAATAGTAACCAAGGAAAGAGCTTCCAAAATTAGATTGGCTTGCTTACTTTCAGATCTGGGAACAAATGTGTTTTCAGTTAAAGAGAAATCAAAAGGATAATTTTGTTTAATACTTCTAGATAAAGGATGGTCAGTTCATGATATGTTTACTTATAAGCAGAGCAAATGTTGCCTGTATTAAGAATAAAAGCCTCTCCATGCCCTCTTGGGGAAGGATATCCTACTGACTTCAACCAGCAAAACTTTCAATAACTTAAGCCTGAAAGAGCCCCCTGTACCACTAGACTTAAGTGGGCTTTCAAAGACAAGCTTATTTGGAAACTACTCTCAAGGTATAAAAGTATCATACTCAGTGAAGTTGCATATTATTCTATTGAAGGCAGCTGTGTATTGGTTAATATAAAAATGATGGGGAAAAATCATCTGGTAACTTGTTCTGGAGACCACTCATGTTACATAGTTATAGTGCTTTATTCTACTTTAACTGCCCTGGCAACATTCTGGGATTTGCAGTTTAGGCAGGGGCTTTTAGAATTCTCAGCCAGAAAGCTCTTGGGCCTCACCAAACTACAAACCCTAGAATTCCATAGAATGTTGCCATGGCAGTTAAAATGGAATAGCATTATAATTGTGTAGCATGAATGGGTCCTGAAGTGAAGTGTTCAATATAAACAACAGAAAAAAGGCATAGCCAAGCTTGACCTAGCAGAAGAACATTTTTTGTATGTGTGTGTGCATACATGTGTGACAATGAGATATCAGGAAACAATAGTCAGGTGCAGAAAGTAGCTATCTGCACCCATCTTCCTTAGTGGTGGATGCAGCTAGGCCAAGCAAAAGTATTTTGCTTGACTAAGACTAATTAATTTTTAAATTACTAATACTGTGTGAAATAAGATATTGGGCCTAGGCATTATTTAACTGATGGCTTTTTGAGCCCAGATGTGAGATGTCCTATAAAATAAGGACATTTAACTTTCATATCATTCACTACCATGTCCTACCAACATCATAGTAAAGTACCTGCACAAGATCTAACAATCTCTTTATTTCTTCATGATCATCAAGTTTGTAGCTAGTTGTTGTTGTGTGCCTTCAAGTTGCTTCCAACTTATGGTGACCCTATCATGGGAGTTTATGGGGGCTGAGATTGTGCAACACATCCAAGGTCACCCAAGTGGGTTTCCATGGCCAAGTGGGAAATTAAACCCTGGTCTCCAGGGTCGTAGGGCTCATTAGCTTACCATAACCCCTTTATCCACACAGACTCATGCCATGTTCTTGACTTTGAAGTAAAATAATTGGCTTCTAGATTTACCTAGCCTGGTCACCTGGGGCCAATTCTTACAGTGCAGGCAACCAGTCAATTGACTATAAACCTGTGCAAATTTTCTCTTTCCCTGACTAAGAATTGCCTTAACTTTCATTCTCAATGTTGAGATGTTTGGTTAGCAGACAGTTGTTGCGAGGCAATGCTTCTGACTTGAGTTGCTTCTTGGTTCCAGAAAAGTCTCCCATGTTTCCATCTTAGAGTTTTCAAAATGCAGTGTATATTATGAACACTGGTGAAGGAACTAAGTTATTAGAAACAGAATAAGAGATGAGTGGATACAATCTCTGTCCCTGCATGGCAACCGTGTCTCTTTTGCTGTGGGATCAGCTGAGAGCCTCCGAAACCTTTTCCTGCCCTACCATTTCTTGCAATCAGTAGAACTTTCTGGCCAGTTTTCTCTGCTTCAAATCATGAGGTTTTCACTACATTCTTCTTGACTGTTGCCAGCTAGAAGGGTAAAAGAGACCACCAAAGTGACAGTATCAGATGTGGGGGATACATGCCATACTGAGAAGATTGACCCAGAGATCCCCAGCCTTGAGTTGAAGCATGAGTTTGGAGTGGGGAAAGAAGAAGTTCTCCTGGCAGTGGTGAAGTAGTGAGGAGCATAGGGAAGGGGACAGAGAATTTAGGACCGAGTGAGCGTGGCAGCAGTGGGAGGCTGGTAATTCACTGAATTAACAGCCAGAGCCAATTTTTCATCCACCTTTTCCCCTCACCCCCTGATTCCCTTCACGTCTGTAAAGAAGCCCCCACCCCGGATACGCTAATGGAGATTCAGTGTGTCAGTGGTGACCATTGGAGAGTGCAAATCCTTGCCTTATTTACTGGACTTAATCCTCTCTCCCACACTGCTATCCCCACTTTCTTTTGTGTTATGTCTTAATTAGATTGTAAGCCTGAGGGCAGATTGCTGTTTCATTGTTCTTTTGCTTGTAAAGCACTGTGTACAGTGATGATGCTAAATAAAGATGATGATGATGATGATGGTGATGATGATGATGATGATGATGATGGTGAGCTTAGGTGTGACATGATTGCGGTCTTTAAATACACTCAGGTCTCTGGGGGCCATTTACTTAAGCTGGCCAGGACTAGACTGGCAATGATCACCCCTCTAGAGGACCTTCTTGTTGGCTGCCCCTACCGTGTGGAATGACCTGTCAGAAGAGATTCAACAGAAAAATATGCTGTCCAAATTTTTAAAAAAGTACTAAAGACTTATCTCTTCCAGCAGGCCTACCCAGTCTATTTTTAATTGTACTTTTAATTATGATATATTTTAATTATAGTATATTTGTATTTTTAATAGTCTATGTTTTAGTATATTTTAGCTATGATTTGTTTTTAGTTGTTATACGTGCTGTAGCCCACCTTGATCCTTGGAAGAGGTGGGTAACAAATAAAATTTGTTTTTGTTTAACTATCTCGGGGACTGTCAAAGAGAGGAAGAATCAGGCCTGTTGTGTGCTACTCCAGAGAACAGGACCAGGTCTAATGGTTTGAAGTTACAGGACAGTAGATTTTGATTGAATATTAGAAGGAACTTCTTGACAGTAAGAGCCAGCAGTGGAACCAATTGCCTAGAGAGGGGTGGTGTCTCCTTCTCTGGACATCTTCCAAAAGAGGATGGACAGCTATCTGCTGGGGATGCTTTAGCTGGGGGCCCATAACTCTGTGGCTCTATGATTAGAGTTTCAGAAGAAACATGGAACTGAGTTGAAGAATGAGTTGTGCTTCCATCTTCCATTTAAAAAATAATGAAATTCCAAGGACTCATTGATGCCAAGATAAATGGGTAGATACTTTTGTGTAATCCTGTGCATTATTGTGCATTTCTGTGCTTTATTGGGAATTATTGTTGTGATTTCCCTGGAAAGTAATTTTTTACAACACCACTCTGAAAAAAATGTTCTTAGGAAAATGTCTTTATAATTAGCAGACTATTTAGCTAGTTTTATATTGTATCTGCAGCATTCATTTTTCAAGGTTTGCTGATTTCTTTTCTAATAAGAGACTCATTCACACCATTCTAGGCTTTTAAAAAAGGAATAATTGGGTAGCTGACAAAAGGCAGCCAATTATCTACGTTCCCATCTCTCCCTTTGAAATGTGTCTAATTTACAAATAAGGGAGACTCTCAACTAGAAAAGAAGTATACAGACGGTGTGTGCCTTGATCGCATCTGTGTCCATGTCATGTACATGTGCTGGGAAATATAATTGGCTACAGGAATGCCATCCCTACTCTTGTTGCATTACACTTGAAGCAATTCTTTGAGTCATGCAGAATCTTTACTAGTTAATCTTACCAGGACTGGAGAATTTCAAGATGGCTTAAATTTATCATAAAGGACAGGATCCAATTCTGGATTTCTGCTGATGGAACAGCAGAATCTTGCCAAAGCAGGAAGGAGGTGCTGTAACCTGCACTCCGGCAACCTGATCCAGATTTCTAGGAGCATCCCATGTCCCCTGTAAGTTTTCAGGCAGGGGCATGGGGTTGGGAAACGGGAAGAAAGTTCCATTGTGCTGGCATTGTACTAAGAGTGCCACATTGCATTTAGGCTATAGTTTTAAATCTTTTAAGTGCTTTATGTCAAAAACGAAGAGGTTAATTATGAATTGAGATAACCTTTTGTGACTACAACACGTACCAGGCCTTCTGATTAAAACAAAAATGGAATGCTTGTTTTCAAACTACTCTTTAGCTCCATATTTGAGGGTATAACCCTGATTCTTGTTGTAGCCAGGAGACAGGCATCACCACTCCTTGCTCCTTGATTGGATGTTCATGTAGGCATATCTAGCTGCTTCTTTGTAAGCCACTCCATGCAAGCTGGCGTGGATGCAGGCAGACAAGAGCCCCCCGAGTGTTTGTTGTCCTATGTCCTAATCTGTTGCTTTGTTTTCAGTGGTTTTGTTTCCTAAGTCTTTTATGTTGCTGTCATTCTGTGTCCCAATAGAACTTCCTCCTTTATCTGTCTACATTAACAGTTAGCAAATCATTTTACTTTAATTATTTGGACTCAGTTTGAAACATGTTACCCTTTTGCATTTACAGATGAATGAATCCTCTGTGTTACAATCTACTAGGGCTGTGACAGATTAACAGGAAGAATGGATTATGAATTAATTGCTAGGGTGAATTAATCTTGCTTGGTTTATATCTTTAAATGTAAAACATTCACAGTTATTTTAATGTTATCTGTAGCATTAATTAAAATGGTTCTGGCTCCCTCTCTTTAATATATTAAAATTAGCAGTATCCCATGTACAGATTGGTTTTGTCTTGCATTTGTTTTCAAAATACTTCTTAAAGTACAAAAAGCAATTTGCTACATGGTTGACTTTCAAAAAAATGTTCATAATGCCTTTCATGACATACTAAGCAAAATTATCCAGCTTTGCACTGAGTGAAAAAGGTTGGAATAGCCCTTAATTCAGCACCCTGAAGTATTGAGGTAAGTTATAGAGCGTTCAAAGTTGGACATAGTGCTCATCATACATATGTGTGTGTGTGTGTGTGTGTGCATGTGTGTGTATGAAACCGTGCACTCTGGAACTTCTGAACATGCCTCCGGCTGTAGTGCATGACTATAGCTCCATGTGGAGGAGACTAGCAATTGAATTGTGCCTGCTTCTCAGCAGAGGGAACCATATAACTTTTGACTCATGAACTCCTCTTCTGTGACTTCTTACTGTATTGATTGCAGTTATATATTGGTTAAGAAGATCTGCCATCTAATGGCTGATGTTGGTACTGCAGTTTTAAAAACATTATTATTACTAATGCATTTTACAAAACAAAATAAGCCCAGATTCACACTCCTTGGTCCCCTTGGTAGGTATGTCAGATTTCAAGCATGTAGATCGTATGGAGTTATGATTCTGAAATGTGGACATTTCAATTAGATGTGTATGTACTAATTTTCACTCTTACCTGATTAAACATATTTCAGTCAATTATTCTATTCTATTGTCACACTATGCCAGGGGCCTTTTCACACTACACAGTTATAGCACTATGATTCCACTTTCACTGCCAAGGTTCCATCTTATGGAATCCTAAGGTGAAGAATTTAAAATTCTCTATCAGAAAACTCTAGCAACTCACCAAATTACAAATCTCTGGATTCTGTAGCTATGTCAAGACTAATGCTGGTGTAACACAGTCAAATAATCAAATACACTAATGGCAGGAATTTCAACAGTACAATAACTATAAATACAAGTTGGAGTTACAGATGTACTCCCAACATCATTGGTAAGTAATAGTTGCATCTACAGCATCACTAGAAAGTTTGCTGATACCCACCACTGGTGATGATGTGAAATGGCTATGTCTCCATGGCAGCCGTGTAAGAAAGATGCTACAAAACACGTGTAAGAGACACAAAGTGATGGCATCGCTCTGTTCTGTCTACTCCACCTCACAGTCCAAAGGCATGTTGTCAGGGAGAGGCCACAGCATTCTTTCTTACTTGTGCTCCCTAATCTTCTTAGCTTCCTTTCTTGTTGCAATAAAGTCCTACTACTGGAATAATAACACAATGATTTTGTTGAGAGTCAACAGTGGACATGTGATAGACATCAGTGTAATTGTCTCTCATACATTGTCTGACAGAGCTCATGGTTTATAGATATCAATCATATTGTCTCATAATATAGGTAGCAACTTGTATTGTGAACTTTCTTCACTTGTTTTCAGCCAAGCTTTAGAAATAGTGAAATCCAAATGGATATTGAAGAATGTATATTGAGAGCACCCTCTTAGTGGGCTTATTGCCCAATTTTTCTTGTTGCTTCAATTAACTTTTTTTAAAAAAAGGATTGAACCTATGTTGTTTCTGCTTCAGTGAACCTTCAGCTTTTTTCCCCATCTTCTATAGGTGAAATGAGGAATGATTTATATATCACTATAGAAAGAGGGGAGTTTGAAAAAGGAGGAAAAAGTGTGGCCCGGAATGTGGAAGTAACAATGTACATTGTGGACTGTGGTGGTCAAATTTTAAAGGTAACGTCTATCCACACTTTCTGCTTCACTTTCCCTATGCGGTATTCCAAATGGTTATCTTCTATAGCTGGGAATAACTAGGAGGTTCTATGCATAGGGCGCAGTACATAATCTAGATATTAATGAGGTAAAAATAGCAGTAATTTTAACCATGCAACTGGGGCCTTTTCCCAATGCAAAATTGTAACACTATGATTCTACTTTGACTGCCATAGGAAATGGAAATGTAGTGCAAATAGAAAGTGTTTCATTTCAGTGGAGGTTTCAGCAAGTTGATTTTTGCTGATAACCTGTTCCCGTTGCAACTTTTTTTAAGGATATCTCCCATGCTGTTTCAAACGGTACCCCTATTTATGGGGACTGCAGGCAGAAAGGGGGCTGGTAGGGGCCTGGAACCATTTTCAAGGGCAAGGCTCAGCCTTGGCAGACAAGTTGTGACTAATTTTGCCTTCTTGCCAGAGGAGAGCAAATTACTTCTGCCATCTATTATCATTGAAACATCCTTAAATATGAAGACTGTTATAGGTGTCCTTCAAGTACTTAGTGTAGCATAATCCCAAGTAACGGCACATAGGATAGATTGTAGACAACATTTATTATTCCTGGGAGGCTCAACAACAATAGCTGTCTTAAAATTTCTTAGTGCTTGATCATTTGATACACCTCTGGTTGATATATCCTGAGGGGCCTTAACTACCCAGGAACTTTAATCATGGTGTGTGTGGGTGTGTGTGTGCACGCTAAACTTCTTGTGACAGGCCCTTGCTTCTTCCAGACTGGTATGGCAGTTCTCCAGTCTGATAGGCACCACACAGCTCTGCGTTCTCCCTTATAACACCACCTTTGTGTAAAAGGGTGAGGTTTTTCAGTGTCTATTTAGAAGCCCTTAATATTTTTATACTAGCATGTTTTCTCTGTTTCCTTATGAACTACATGCAGTTCAGCCAAGTCAGTACAGTAGCCCCTCCACATTTGCGATGGTTAGGGACACCCTTGCAAAAGTGAAAAAACACGCATGACTCTCCCTCATCATTCCGCTCCTATTCTTCTCTGGAGCTTCCCTGCTCCTGTTCCTTTGCTTCTGGCCCCGGTGTTGTGCAGTGGGGAGAAGAAAGACACAGTAAAGGGCTTACTGATACTTTCTCCTCAGACGGAGGCCATTTCCGCACTAGCCTGTTATAGCACGATGATTCCACTTTTGACATCCTCTGGAATCCTGAGGTTTGCAGTTTCGGCCCCAGGATTCCAGAGGATGTCGAAAGTGGGATCATCGCGCTATAACAGGCTAGTCCGGAAATGGCCAGAGAAGAGGGGAGTTCTGGAGTTCTGATTACTTCTGACAGCCATCTTGAGAAAGGAGCGCCTGACCAATCAGCAGCCAGTACACAGCAGAACGTGCAACCACATGGCAGAGAGGCTGCACCCTCATCAGCGGGAGGGGAATAGGAGGGGGATCACAGAGGGGGCTCACCCGAATGGAAAAACAAGTCAGTTTTAAGCACAGCCTTGCAAACCTGGGGTGAGGAATGTAAGGGATGGGAGGAGGAAAATGGTTGGTGGAGAGGAAAACGCGTGCCTCACAAATAATCAAATTCATTAAGGTCAGACCCATGAATGTGGAGAGGCTACTGTAGTTATAAAAATAAACTGTAACATTTATTTGGATAAACATAAAAATAAAGTATGAAAGTTCATATTCAGGTCAAAGTTAGTACAGTTCTTCAGAGCACTTTTTAGACAGTTCATCTGTATCTTTAAACTCTCATATAAAACACAGGTATCATATAACAACCTTGTGACTACACTCTCACAAAAAGGTCAACTCTCAATCTAGGTCATACTTTCTGACCAGATTCTACTAGGGTTCAGTTACACTGCTGTCTCTTACCAGGCTTCCACTGAGAATTAACCCTCCCCACACAGACACAGCCTCTGACTGGCTTAAGGCCTCTACTCCATAGCTTCTCAGTAGGAATTTCCCTTAAGGACTAAATATCAACAACAGGTACTTGGATATATATGACTTTTTTTCTCAGACAACAGTCCCTCCCAATCACTACTGAGCTGGATTTGTCTCCTGAGGAGCTATTCTGGTTGCCTAGCAACCTGCTTCTAGGCTGACTTGACACTTCAGGTAGCTGCACCCCTAGAACTTCATCACACCTCCCTTGCCTAATCTTAGGGGGGGGGTTCAAGCCCTCCTTTACCCCCCTATTCTGAGGTCCATGGAGGCACAGGAAAATAAAATTGTCTTCCTTTGGTTTACAGAAGCAGATTGTGCCTCATTCTGCTTTAGACTGAATGCAGTCTGCCTCAATTATTCATCAGTCAGCATAGGATTCTACACAGGGGACACTGTTTATAGAGCTGCAGATGTGGAATGTGTGCAGACACGCAACCTGTGCTTGATCCTTTCTGAGAAGAAGGAGGATTTGCCATTTTACATATACTGTTTTTTTGCCTCCTTTTCCCAGGAAATTTGCCATCTGTTTTTATCACTGAAGCAATGTCTTTAAGCTGTTTGTTTTCTTTATTAGGATTTCATTTCCTTTGGCTCTGGAGAACCACCAGCCAGTGAATTCCACTCCTTTGTGCTGTACCACAACAACAGTCCCAGGTGGGCGGAGCTGCTGAAACTTCCCATTCCTGTGGATAAATTCAGGGGAGCACACCTTCGCTTTGAATTCCGACACTGTTCCAGTAAGACCTATTCATAAGTGGTAGTGCTTTGGAGTTGCGTTACAGTGTGTTAGAGAGCTTCTCAAATGCTTTCCATACCTGCTGGACTATAATAGAGCTCCTAGTATATTCAGTCTGTGAGGTATGGGGAGGGGAGGAGCTCATTTAAACATCACAATGCAAACGCTAGCTATCAGTTGGCGTGAATAGTTTTGCCTTAACAATATTCTGTGGAAGGGAAGACTGTTCTTTCAGAATTGAAGACTGCACAAAGCCTTTTAATACTCAGACACAAGTATTTGCAGCTGTGAAGTTTTTCTTCAATCTTTGTGCCACATTTTTTTCTGATGGTATTTTTTTACATGTTTTTTAACTTTCATAAGGCAGGATGTCAATGACACACCTATCAAACAAATAGAGAACAACAGTTAAAAGTATGAGTGGAGAAAGATTGGCCTTCCAGATATTCTGGACCATATCTACTAAAGTCCATTAACAGTGACAGTTTTGGCTTGGGACTTCTGAGAATTGAAATCCCAAATATCTGGAACTACATGAACTGCTAAGCTTTAATAGAATTGTCACATTTACTCACTGTGATAAGAACAAATCACAGAAAAAGGGTGAAGAGCAGATACAGGCAAGAACATCTTCTTAGTTTGCTTCAATGCTGGGCAAAGTAGTGATAGGTGACAGTTATCATTCACTGGTAATGAGCTGTTAGAAATCCTTGCCTTCTCTCAGATGTTGTTCTATGGGCAAAAATAGGTTGCCAGTGTGGCTTGATTCTCTAACTATACCATGCATTACAGGCAAAGGTGTACACAAAAACCACTGTCTTAATAAGCTTTGATCATTTCATGATTTCAAGATTCAAATGTGAAGTAGTTTCTAATGTGGTTAGAACTGATGGATTTGATGTTAATCAGATTTTTTCATAATAATGTCACAGATAGTGATATCAGTAAAAAGTCTGGTTCTTATGGCACTAGTATACTGTAAGTGATCTTGAAAGTACACAATTTTGAAGCATATCCCCCCTCCTCCCGGTATATCAGTTCAGCATCAAGGTGCATGCTTTTTCTAAATGAGTGGTATGATTCCTTAATAAAGATGAATGTAGGATTATATTTACTATAGGAATGTGAACTTGTGTGCTGGTAAAATATACCCACAACAGAGAGAACTTCTGCCATGAGCAAGTAACTTTCAACAGCCTCTTTGTGAATGATTCTTATTATGGCTATATAGAACTATTTTTTAAATTTTTACTTTTCACTTTTAATTTTTATTTGGTCATTACACTGTGAATCTCTGCACTTCTCACTCCTGTACTGTGTTTCTGGTTGCCTCTCGTGGACTTCTAATTCAACTGAAATCAGGGGGAGTATAGTCAGATAGTCCTGTCCATTGTTACCTGTGAATGCTACATGCAACACTATGCTAGTGGAAGGTCTGCTAACAAAGTTTATTGTTCTTCCCCTGTCCTCCCCACCCCACAACTCTCCTCATAACATGAAAACTGGCTTTGATAGTGTTTCTGAATTTGGGAGAAGGCTATGGGGAAAGCAGGTTTGCCCTTCCTCCAATTATTCAACAGCCCTATTAGATCCTGATCTTAATTATAACTGTCACCACCTTTATTGTGTCATCTAAGTATTTTTTGGAAGTTATAGCTGAAGTTGTTTTTTACGGCCTCCATGTGGCTGTGATATCCTGGTTATTAATTGTGAATGAGTGACAAAGGCTATTTGAGTCTGAATCTATGCATTATCATTTCCAGCCTGGAATGTGGTGGATTTTTAATGTATGTGTGTGTTTCAGCAAAAGAAAAGGGGGAGAAGAAGTTGTTTGGTTTTTCTTTCGTCCCTCTGATGCAGGAAAATGGAAGAACACTGCCAGATGGCACTCACGAGCTCATTGTTCACAAGGTAATTTTACTCTGAAGTCAGAGAAAAATGCAATTTGTTCAGAGGGATGCTTCAAATACCTAAGGCTGCCCTTAGATTCACGCAGGTTGAATCAACTGCCAGAAGAATACTAGGCTTGTCATTGTGTAAAATAGCCTTTCATTATGTCCTTTCAAGCTTATGCTGTTGGTTCTACAAATCTTGTTATGTATTTCAATGCTATATCTTGTGCTTGAGTAATTTCCCTTAGGGTTCACTCCCATCTTTTGCTAACAGACTGTACGTGGACAATCAGCTGGGAGGGTAACCACATCCTTACCTCACCTTTCTCTTTCTCCTCACTCCTATTCAATTTAAAACACTGTGAGATTTAAAAAGGTACTATAAAAAAAGACACTTCTGTGATATATTGTCTCCTTTTATTAGTTATATGAATCATGAGAAAGGTGATTGTGTTCTCCTCTCATTATAATGGGTGGCAGGATGTTTAAGGCTGGAGTTGATCTAAGTATTTAAGATGTGTGAGGTTTTTGTTTTTGTTTTTTTGAAAAAGTTGAAGGTTATGTTATGTATTTCACTTCCCCAGTTATGTTGTGTTTTTGAGCATATTGTTGAAATGAAATAAAAACATTTAGGGACATCTGGTAGCAGCATATGTGGTCGGCTGAAGCATCAGCTTCACAATGTGAAAAATTGTGAATTTTTCACAGACCTAAATTGTGATTCAGCATAAGCCAAAAAAGGATTTTAAAGCTCAGTCCATATGCATCCACAAGCCTAAAGTAAGACATTAGACATTGGAAAACCTATATGAATATTCTTGTTTTAGAATGAGTTAAGAAGCCCACTAATATGAATATATTTGTTTTTTACAAGTAGACTGGCAGGTAGAAGCACACTCACTTAAATTATGTTGTCCTATTGACTTTATGCTGTTTACTTTACAGAAATATGACCTTCATTGTGAAATTCTATAGTTCATTTTGATTTACCACGATCTTTGACTGTATCTTCCTTTTAATTGTATGTGCGTTGTGTGTTTGTACCTTCAAATCATCTGTCAACTTATGAGGACCCCATGAATTTCATAGGGTTTTCTTAGACAAGGAATACCCAGAGATGGTTTTGCCAGTTCCTTCCTCTGAAATATAGCCTGCAGCACTTGGTACTTACATTGGAAATCTCCCTGTATAGAATCTCTTAAAAGCCAACATCAAATGCTTTCAAAAGGTTTACATTTCTCAGTCATGTAACAACATCATGTGACAAAAAAAGTATATTTATTGTTGTTTCTAGAGCTTCGTCATTTTTTAAATAAATTAAAAACTTTTGACCACTATTTGATTTATTTAGCACCTAGCACCTAGCACCGAGCATGTGATGATCAATAAAAAATGAGAGAGCAAGTCCTTGTCTGAAGGGATTTAGAAATTAGATTTCAAGATAAAGGAGACAACTAAAGAAGGGGAAGGAAGTGAAAGCAAGAATTAAAAGGACAAGTAGTTATTGCAGTTCAATATACTTCGGCTTATACTTTGGTCCAGAGCCCCATTCAACAGAAGGAGCAGTAAGGCTGGTTCAGCACATTTCAAATAAATAAGTACCGGATAAATCCATTAAATTGCCTAATGGCATCACTGTTTAGATCCAGTAGTCAAGGATTTGGGGAAAAGGGATTTTGAGGAAGCAATTGCAGAACATCAGCTATGAGACATTGTGAAGTCATTGTGGAGTTGGTCAATGGGAACTGGGTGGGGATTGCACGCAGAACTGAGAGTTTCCAGTGTGTAAATGTACTAAGAGCCATGAGATTTTTAAGGAGGTCAATTAGAGGCAGTAAGTCTGAAAGAGAATAGTAAAGACTGAGAAAAGTGTACTGAAATAACCCAACAGAGAGAGGTAATTAGCAGATTTTACTGTTTTCCAGTGAAAATCAGTTTTATGTGACAGTTTTATTCTTCATGTTATTTCATTTTTATGAAGTGAGTTAAAATGCATATTTAATTTAATTGTTCTCCCAGTGTGAAGAAAATGTAAGTCTTCAGGATTCTAGTCGCTACCTCAAATTCCCCTTTTCAAAGGGACACCTCCTTGCAAACAACCACCAAGCAGTAAAAACCACTAAGGAATCATTCTGGATTACATCTTTCCTGTGTTCAACTAAACTCACTCAAAACGGTAACATGATGTATTATAAAAATAGTGTGAACAATAAAAATGCAGTACTTGGCTTGTTAACATTAAGATGTACTGTAATGTGTTCTGTTATTAACCTTGGCAAGATGGAAGCCATTGATTCATCAGCTAGTGTGGAAAGAGGTTTATGAGACTAGTAGTGCATAGAACTCAAATTGGCATGGATTTAGTGCAGTGAGGCACATTTGTTAAGCCAGCACAACCACGAAATAAGAATTTAATCTTAGAATTAGCCATTTATTGTTTCTTTCTTATGTGACTTACTGTATTTGCTGATATATAAGATGTACTTTTTTCCCCTAAAAAATACCCTCTGAACATGGAGTGTGTCTTTTACCACCAGCAAATACGGTAACACTGAATACATAGGGAAGGGAGGGGGGACAAAAGGAGTTCTCCCTGCCCAGGCAAAACACGAAGGGGGGAGTAGAGAAAGCCTGGTGTTGCACTCCTTACCTTTCCATCCACTCCTGTGCATTTTGACTCTGCTGGGAGTTTTCCCTGCCTCAGCAAAACAGGAAGGGAGGAAGTGAGGGAAGCCTGGTGCTGCACTCATTTCATTCCCCTTCTCTCGTCTGCATATTGCCTCACCAGGGAACTAAAAAAAAATTCCTGAAAAATATCCCTTGAAGAGAAGAGTGCATCTTATATGTTGGTGCGTCTAATATGCCGGCAAATACGCTAGTTTAGTTTAGTGATAGATAAAATATTCAGAAAGTTTTCTGAATGATCTCTGACCTTAGAAGTAAGGTATTAAAAGCAACGTGTTACCTTTTGGATTAAGGGAGCAACGATGCCACTTTCTGGGTGTTATTGTTACATGTTGACGATGTAGCATTCTGGATTTTATTGTTACATGTTGACAATGGTGAAGGAGGCTGGCTGCTTTCTGTGTTTAAAAGGCTTTATAAAAGTTAAAGATTAATATTAATGCATTCTAATACTTTGAAAATAAAAACTAAAATAGTAAGGGTTTTAATTAACATTTTAAGCTCTGTTATGAATGATTGATTGCACTAGTTGTTATTTCAGTGTTGGGGGTTATACATTAACATATCTGTGCTCCAGTAAAATGAACAGAGTGAAAAAGTACGACAATCCTATACGTGCCTTACTCAGAAGTAAAGTTCATAAGGTTCAATGAGAGTTACTCCCAGTTGGTATGTATAGTGAAGGTTCTCAGACACTGGCCCTCTGGATGTGTAGGTTCCAGCTTCCTGACCATCAGCCATTCTAACTGAGGCTTTTGGGAACTGAGGTCCAAAGCATCTGGAAGACTAAAGGCTGAGAACCATTCAGTACAAAATGCAGTAGGCAGACTAGTATCAGGTGTGCATTTAGAGACCACATAATACCAGTCTTAAAAGAATTCCACTGACTTCCAGTTTGTTTCTAAGCTTAATTCAAGGTGCTGCTTTTCACTTTTGTTGTTGTAACGGCCTCGTTTCTGACTGATGGTGACCCAAGGTGAACCTATCACAGGGTTTTCTCATTAAGATTTGTTCAGAGAGGATTTGCCTTTGCTTTCCTTGGAGGCTGAGAGAGTGTGACTTGCCCAAGGTCAACCAGTGAATTTCCATGGCTAAGTGGGGATTTGAATCATGGTCTCCATAGTTGTAGTCCAACACTCAAGCCACTGCACCGCACTGGCTCTTGCTATAACACCCCAAATGGCTTGGGGCCAAGATGTCTGAAAGACTGCCTTCTCCCGTATGAGCCTGTCTGAAATTTGAGATCCTTACTGGAGGTCTGGTTGAATATTTCAACAACTCATGAAGTTTGGTTGATATGCACACGCAACAGGCATTTCTCTGTAGCAACACTCCAATTATGGAACTCATTGGCAAAGGAAATTAGGCTGATTCCGTTTGTTGTTGTTCCACAGGGCCTTTGAAGTTTGAAACTCCTTGATTGATTTAAAGTTATATTTTAAGGATTGTTTTTAAAAGTGTTTAAAGGGGTATTTTAATGTATTTTCAATGTTTTATAAATCTCTGTACTGTTTTAAATACTTCTATTTGTTGCGTATCACCTCAAGAGCTCTTGCAGGTTGGGAAGTGATATATAAATACAGTCAATCAGTAAATAAAAACTGTATTGCAATTTCATGACTTACTGGCACTTTTGCTGGATTGTATCCATTGTCTCTCTCTGTCTCTCTCTCCACCTCCATTCTTTATGATGTTAATCTTAACACATTTTTGAACCCAATGCCATTTGTGCCATCTTGAATGTTTGCTGTGTAGGGGACATGCTTGACCTTCTCAAATGGAGAGCCCATCCAGAAAAAATTGTAGGCTGCCTCTCCAGATTGAAAGAAATTGATGGGTCAGAAATCGTCAAGGTATGATTTTCACTTTCTGCTTTATTTTGCCTGTGACAGCAAAACAACAACAACAACAAAAATTGCAGATATTTATTTCTTAAATTTTCATTTCGTCTAGTTTCTTCAAGATACACTGGACACTTTATTTGGAATTTTAGATGAAAATTCTCAAAAGTATGGCTCCCAAGTATTTGATTGTTTGGTAAGGCATACTTCATTAACCTTTTTGGTCTTATTTTAATTTTGGGAGCTGTCACATTAAGGAAATGAAACTAATAAACAAAATTTTTGTTATTCCTAGGTCCACATAATTAATTTGCTGCAGGACAGCAAATTCCATCATTTTAAGCCAGTTATGGACACCTACATTGAAAGTCACTTTGCAGGAGCACTTGCATACAGGTAAAAGTGTATCTATACCTATAGATATATCTACCTAATCAAATTCAGTTTGGGCAATTATTGATGATCTTCTTTCATTGACTAAAGGTGGACTAAACAAATTAATTAATTAAATTAATTGCTTTACCTTTAGAAAAATAGCTCAACTTTCAGTTAGCCCAGTTATCATAATTCCATTTCATGTCAAACAACCATTTGCCTCTAAGCAAAGTGATTGTGGTTCATATATCACCTTTAAGATTATGATGATAGTAGTGATGATCATGGTGACAAAGATGAGATGATGGTATTTATTTATATGCCACCTTTCCCCAGTTTGAGAGCCAAGATGGCTTGCAACAATTAGGACAAACATAGTTTTAAAAGAGCATAACTTTTGAGGCTTAGAGATATTGAAAAAATATAAATAGGCTGTCAAAAACTGTGAGTGCCAAATTATTCTTCAGTCCAGTTAGCCCACGTGTCTTAAACTTTGGAATAAGGATCCTTTATCTTCATGTGCAGTTGCTTAAATTAACTCCTTCTGACACAATTCTTTAAAGAAAAAGAGTCAGCTCTGTGCTCATGCCATAAAGAATCCAAGCATTTATTATTTGGTTGTTCATTGTGGATCCACTGTGGAGATTAGGGCTGAATCTATGTTCAATCCTCTACTTTCAGAGTTTTTCCATTTAAGTATAGCATGGGTGGGGGACACAGGATCGTTCTTTTTGTTTTTCCTCTGCTTTTCAGTGGCATTTTTGATTTTGCATCATTTTGTAAAGGCTACAGGCCTGTAGCCATTTACCTGAGAGGACGTTCCATTGAACTCAATAGACTTACTTTTCAAATGAGGCTGTACTCATTGAATAAATCCTGTATACATTTTCTGATACCCTGTTCCATGACACTCATACAACAGGTTGGTGGAGATTCAAGACTATCAGTTCTGTGTATTAGTGCTTTTAGTGGAAAACCTTGCTAAATGAGGGTGGGTTGATTCCATTTTGGCTAGTTTTTAGATGGTTCGTAAAAGAACTATACTTTTCTGTTGAGTGTTTACTGATTCCGCTGTTCTTTGATTTTAGGGGATACCAGTGTTATTACAATGTCTATACTTTATCAATTTTGCTTTTAGTATTTTATTATTTTCATGGTTTTATTGTAAAGTGCTTCAAGCAGTTGTTGAGAAGAGAGGTGATTTGTAAATCCAATAAAATAAATATGTAAAACAGCACTATAAATTATTGTAATCAGATGTGGGCTTTGTGTGTTTCAGGAGCTCAGTTTGGAAATAGGTTTTGTTTTATATTTTAGAGACCTCATAAAGGTGTTGAAATGGCATGTAGATCGAATAACAGAAGTGGAAAGACAGACACACAACCAGGAAGTATTAAAGGTAACTAGGGATAAGACATTTGGGTTCCAGTGCAAATTTACCAAATTCATACTTCTCAAATTTAAATGTAGACTATGAGAACTAGATGTTTTCTAGTTAACAATGCAGTTCATAAAAAAGAATAGCAAAATTTGTGTGTTTGAAACAGTGCACGTAAAAGGTATGCATGTTTGGAAAATTATGTACAAAGAAGTTTTATACCAAACTTAATGGAAACAGTGCTTACATGTGAAAAAAGTGCTCACAAAAATGAGCACACATTAAAATGTGTAAGTTAAAATGGATATAAAAGTGCATTAAAAAGCACATGTTTCAAAAATATGCACAAGGTCTTGTGCAGACTGGGAAAAAGCACAATTTGATGAAGAAACAGGATCTCACAGAGTGAAAAAAATGAGAATCTGAGTGAGTTTGAGAGATCTCTTCATTGCAACACATGAAAGGCAGATACAATATGCTAAATCTGTTGTTATTCGCAACAGTAGACTCATAGAAGTCAGTGGGACTTATATAATGGTAACTAATGCATCCTATCTTTCTTCATTGGGCCCAGTGTGGTGGTTTGAGTGTTAGACTATGACTTTGGAGACCAGGGTTCAATTTCCTGCTCAGCCATGAAAATCCACGGGTGATCTTGGGTGTATCACCCACACAGAATTCCAGAAGACCCAGTATAGGTTCGCATTAGGTCTCCATAAGTCAGAAATGACATGAAGGCACACAACAACAACAACTACAACAACAACTACCATATCTATCTACTGTACTAATCATCTTACTCAGCCTTCTGTAACATGGTACTGTTCAGATGTGTTTTAGTACAGCTTTGGTGATCCCTGCATGAACACTGATGTAGTCCAAGACATGTGAAAAACACCAGGTTGAGGAAAGGTGGTTTCTATAGAAATATTTCTGTATAAATATTAACTGTGGTAGATGATGATAGCATGACTTGGATCAAAAAGAAGTGTAAGGTTGCATCTTCTCGTGTAAAAACATTTTTCCAATTCCCTTCTGACAGCCCACAGACCACCTCAAAATGTGTTGTTGGGGCATTCTACAGAGTCAGTTTTAGAAGCAGTTAGGAACTGCACCTGCAGGGAGATTGTCTGTCCTCAGTGAACATGCACATGGAAATGCTTTCTGCATATACACAAGTTGGATGTAAACTGATGTATCTAAAATTCAGAACATATTCCACTTGGGCATACTGAGGACTGCCTCAAGACTTTTATTGCCTAAGGAAAAGGACAAGATCCCTCTTCTCTAAACATAGGTAGACTGGATTGGCTGATGAATCTTTATTCATTCCTATTAAAGCCCTTTAGTATGAACAACCACATAGCATAATTATTAGACAAAATACATCAAATCAGCAGTATGAGGCCATAAGGAAACAGGTATCTGACCACAGTGACAAGAAGATCCCTTTTGGCTGTAGATGGGCCTCATTTCCCCCTAGCTTACAATACTTTTCCCACCAAAGTTTTTATTTAGAAGACTGGAAGTGAAGTGGTTTCTTTCTGGTACACACTATTCGTTGTCTCTCTTATTTTTGCTTATAGTACGTTGCATTCTGAAAAAATAATTTTTAATTTTTTTGTTTTTAAAGGAATAATCTAATTTCCTGTATGTATGTTTTGACATTTGTAGGCACAAGAATATATATTTAAGTATATAGTCCAGTCTCGGAAGCTGTTTTCTCTTGCTACTGGTGGACAAAATGAAGAGGAATTCTGCTGTTGTATTCAGGAGCTGCTGATGTCTGTGCGATTCTTCCTCTCTCAAGAAACCAAAGGGACTAGTGCTTTATCTCAGGCCCAAGTAAGTATTTTTTTTTATTTTAAAAACACAAATCCTTAAAATTACATCCTTCTAAAGCGTTACAAGAAATTTATACCATCTTAACATTACAATTACAATTCAAAAAGATTGAATACTCATAAAGTTTTTTTTAAACACACGAGAGAATATATATCAATTCCACAATTCATTAATTGAAATATTC